>CM062808.1:757060615-758260615 GCA_031772625.1 Pinus tabuliformis | reverse complement strand
TGTTGGTGAAGAAGAAGGACGGTACATTGAGGATGTGCATTGACTACAGGGCCCTAAACAAGAGGACACTGAAGAACAGGTACCCCATACCCAGGATCGATGAGTTGATGGATGAGTTGAGAGGAGCACGGTTCTTCTCAAAGATTGATTTGAGATCAGGGTACCATCAGATTCGCGTGAGGGAGTAGGACATTCCCAAGATCGCCTTCAGATGTCACTATGGGCATTTCGAGTTTTTGGTGATGCCCTTCGGGCTAACCAACAACCCAGCTACATTCCAGTCTTGCATGAATCACATCTTCCGTAGTCACTTGAGGAAGTTTGTGTTGGTGTTCTTTGATGATATACTCATTTACAACAGGACGTGGGAGGAGCATCTCCAGCATATTGAGACAATATTACACATCTTGGAGGAGCAGCAGTTCTATGCCAAGCTCTCCAAATGTGAGTTCGGGTTGACGGAGATGTTATACTTGGGACACATCATTGGAGTGGACGGAGTGAGGGTCCACGAGTAGAAGATTAGGGCCATAAGGGATTGGCCGGAGCCGAGAAACGTGACGGAACTTCGAGGATTCATTGGCATTTGTACTTACTACCGGAAGTTCGTCAAAGGTTTCTCACAGCTTGCTGCACCCCTGACAGATTTGACGAGGAAGGGGGCATTCAGTTGGTCGGATACAGCGCAGCGAGCCTTTGACAAGCTCAAGGAGGTTATGAGCAGCTGCCCAGTGCTTGCATTGCCAGATTTTACGCAGTCCTTTGTTTTCGAGTGTGATGCGTCGGGAGAGGGGATCAGCGCAGTGTTGATGCAGGGAGGTCACCTTATAGCCTTTGAGAGCCGAAAGCTCCTTCTGCACGAGAGGTTGTATTCTATATACTACAAGAGATGTTGGCCATCATGCATGCATTGGCTAAGTACCGACAGTATTTGGTGGGGAACAGGTTCAGGGTGAGGACTGATCACAACAGCCTCAAGTTCTTTTTGGAGCAGAAGCAGTTGCAGGAGAGGCAGCAAAAGTGGATCAGTAAGATCCAAGCATATGACTTTGACATTGAGTATGTCAAGGGTAAGAACAACGTGGTAGCAGATGCCCTTTCACGTAGACCAGCCACGTTGTCTCTTATGAGCTTGGATACAGACTAGAGGGCTCGACTCTTAGTAGAGTACTCCAAGGACAGGTTTGCATGTGAGATTCTGGACAGGCAGGTGGCAGATGACAGGTTCAGGGTGATCGATGAGATCATCTATTATAGGGATCGGATCTTCTTGACTGAGGGGTCTCAGCTCAAGAAGAAGATACTCCAGGCATCACATGATTCACCATTGGCAGGCCATCAAGGGTTTACCAAAACCTACAGGGCCATTAGAGAGAGGTTCTCCTGGAAGGGCCTCAAGGAGGACGTACTCCGACATATCAAGGAGTGCGATGTTTGCCAGCGGAACAAGGGAGAGATGAGCCATCCCGCGGGTTTATTGCAGCCGCTACCCATTCCGGAGGGGAAATGGGAGAGCATTTCGATGGACTTCATCACAGGGTTGCCCACGGTACAGGGCAAGGATTGTATCTTTGTCGTCGTTGATCGACTGACAAAGTACGCACATTTCTTTGCCATATCCACACACTACACAGCAGCACAGGTGGCCGAGCTGTTCTTCAGGGAGATCTTCAGGCTACATGGTCTTCCTAAGACCATCGTCAGTGACAGGGACAGCCATTTCATGGGCGGGTTTTGGCAGGAGCTTTTCCAGTTGGTGGGGACGGAGTTGACTCCGAGTACCAGTTATCACCCACAAACGGATGGGCAGACAGAGATAGTTAACAAGTGGCTGGAGGGCTACTTGCGTAACTATGTCAGTGGGCAGCAGCGAGCATGGCTGAAGTGGTTGCATCTGGGGGAGTATTGCTACAATACTTCACATCACATATCCATTGGTATGTCACCATTCTATGCCTTATATGGGTATCATCCTTTATCTTTTGTTGACGTGATGTTTGGTGACAGCAGGGCTCCTAGAGCCAAGATTTGGATCCAAGAGAGTCAGGATATCCTCCGAGCTCTCAAGGATAACATGGCTACAGCGCAGAACCAGCAGAAGCTGTATGCCAACAGGGGTCGGGTAGAGAGGCAGTTCAAGGTGGGGGACATGGTCTACCTACGATTACAGCCATACCGACAGTCGTCACTGAAGCAGAAGGGGGCTGAAAAGCTCAAGCCCTGCTTTTATGGGCCATACAGGGTGATACGCAAGATTGGACAGGTTGCATATGAGTTGGAGCTGCCCCAAGGCAGCAAGATTCATAACATTTTTCATGTATCATGCCTGAAAAAGGCATTGGGGCAGCAGGTAATAGTGACAGATGAGCTACCACCTATGGATGATGAGGGCCATTTGGTATTGCAGCTGGAGGCTATCATTGATACCAGGGAGAGGCAGCTGCAAAGCAGGATGGTCCGGGAATTCTTGGTGAGGTGGAAGAATTTGTCGAATGAGGATGCCACTTGGGAGAATGAGAAGATCTTACAACATCCATCACTTCAGTTGCTTGAGGACAAGCAACATTTTGCCAGGGGAGACTGTAGTATTCCTAATTAGCCCCAGCTAATTGGAATATTCGATTTACAAGAACAGGTGGCCGCGCTGTTCTTCAGGGAGATCTTCAAGCTACATGGTCTTCCTCAGACCATCGTCAGTGACAGGGACAGCCATTTCATGGGCGGGTTTTGGCAGGAGCTTTTCCGGTTGGTGGGGACGGAGTTGACTCTGAGTACCAGTTATCACCCACAAACGGACGGGCAGACAGAGATAGTTAACAAGTGGCTGGAGGGCTACTTCGTAACTATGTCAGTGGGCAGCAGAGAGCATGGCTGAAGTGGCTGCATCTGGGGGAGCACTGCTACAACACTACACATCACATGTCCATTGGTATGTCACCATTCTATACTTTGTATGGATATCATCCTTTATCTTTTGTTGACGTGATGTTTGGTGCTAGCAAGGCTCTGAGAGCCAAGATTTGGATCCAAGAGAGTCAGGATATTCTCTGATCTCTCAAGGATAATATGGCTACAGCGCAGAACCAGCAGAAGTTGTATGGTGACAGGGGTCGGGTGGAGAGATAGTTTGAGGTAGGGGACCTAGTCTACCTACGATTATAGCCATACCGACGGTCGTCACTAAAGCAGAAGGGGGCTGAGAAGCTCAAGCGCCGCTTTTATGGGCCATACAGGGTGATATGCAGGATTGGACAGGTTGCATATGAGTTGGAGCTGCCCCAAGGCAGCAAGATTCATAACATTTTTCATGTATCATGCTTGAAGAAGGCATTGGGGCAGCATGTGACAGTGACAGATGAGCTACCACCCACGGATGATGAGGGGCATTTGGTGTTGCAGCCAGAGGCTATTATTGATACCAGGGAGAGGCGGCTGCGGAGCAGGACAGTCCGGGAATTCTTGGTGAGGTGGAAGAATTTACCGGATGAGGATGCCACTTGGGAGAGTGAGAAGATCTTGCAGCATCCATCACTTCAGTTGCTTGAGGACAAGCAACATTTTGCCGGGGGAGACTGTAATATTCCTAATTAGCCATGGCTAATTGGAATATTCGATTTTGCTCAATTTTGCCTTCTATAGCTATTTATAAATAAAAAGGTGAGGAGAGGGGGACATACTCACTTCATGAATAAAGACACTCCCTAGTAGCACAACGTTGTAACTTAAAAGGTGAGCCAAGGGGGGCCAAAGAACCACGTAGAGGAGGGGCCCACGTAGACACTTGGAGTGACTGCGCAGATGGTGAGAAACACGTGGCAAGAGGAAAGCTACATTGGAGGAGGTGAGCCTTGGGATTGAGAGAGGCCAATGCTATAAAGGAGAGAGGAGCCTCCTCATTTTGGCATTTGATTATGTGCATTTGAGCTGGTCACTTCGACTTAGAGCACGCTGGCTGTTTAGCTAGTCTACAGCATTGTTTAGTGCATTGACTGTCTCCGTTTGGAGATCTCACCCTTAGCCTGGGGGGGCTTCGAGTGCCTGCTCGGGCAAGGTATTTCCATCAATATTTTGCAGTAGTTTCATCAGCATTTTGGTAGGACGATTGAGCATCTTAGATGTCTGTGCAGTCTTGAGAGGGATGATGCAGTGCTTTCTGGCAGGAGTTCTGGATTGAGGTTTTACAGAGGGATTTGTGCTAGGAGTTTGAGCAGGGGATCAACCCTTGAATATTGGAGGATTTTGTCTGAGTTTCAGGCAGAGTTGTGGTGGGTTGATTTCAGTGGCAGCGCAGAGCCTTGAGGGATTGCATGGGTCCTCAAAGGGGCGATTTCAGAGGGGGACATACTCACTTCATGAATAAAGACACTCCCTAGTAGCACAACGTTGTAACTTAAAAGGTGAGCCAAGGGGGGCCAAAGAACCATGTAGAGGAGGGGCCCACGTAGACACTTGGAGTGACTGCGCAGATGGTGAGAAACACGTGGCAAGAGGAAAGCTACATTGGAGGAGGTGAGCCTTGGGATTGAGAGAGGCCAATGCTATAAAGGAGAGAGGAGCCTCCTCATTTTGGCATTTGATTATGTGCATTTGAGCTAGTCACTTCGACTTAGAGCACGCTGGTTGTTTAGCTAGTTTGCAGCGTTGTTTAGTGCATTGACTGTCTCCGTTTGGAGATCTCACCCTTAGCCTGGGGGGGCTTCGAGTGCCTGCTCGGGCAAGGTATTTCCATCAGTATTTTGCAGTAGTTTCATCAGCATTTTGGTAGGACGATTGAGCATCTTAGATGTCTGTGCAGTCTTGAGAGGGATGATGCAGTGCTTTCTGGCAGGAGTTCTGGATTGAGGTTTTACAGAGGGATTTGTGCTAGGAGTTTGAGCAGGGGATCAACCCTTGAATATTGGAGGATTTTGTCTGAGTTTCAGCCAGAGTTGTGGTGGGTTGATTTCAGTGGCAGCGCAGAGCCTTGAGGGATTGCATGGGTCCTCAAAGGGGCGATTTTCGGGGGTCGGCCATTTCAAAAAAGCTTTCTGGGTTTTTCTGGGTTTCTTGAGTAGAGTCTGATTCCATAGTTTCAACATTTTATGAGGAGGGGAATAGCCCCAAATCCTCATTTGATTTCCAGCAGTAGCACAATGGTTCTCCAGCAGCTTGGACGCAGTTCAGAGAGAGGCCATTCCTTTGATATTCTGAGTGTATTTCTTCACTTTCCTTGTGCAAGTTGAGGTGCCATCTTTCTGATCACCTCCTGTACTCATTCTATTACTCAGTATAATAAAATGGCTTAGCATTTCTCTCTGCATTTCTTGAGTATCTGCTTATATCTCATGGTTATATCGTTATATGTTGCACCATTGTTATTTTCATCACTTTGAGCTTCTCGGTTATTATATCGTTTAGACGTATTTGGTTGGAGTTTACTGGGCTTTGGGGAATATCTCGGAAATGGGATATTACACTTTGATGGAGTACGGGGGGATGGCTAGGGCATCCACTTTTAAAACCCTAACTATAATCCTTATGAGGGGAGAAGTTAAGTATAGGGCATGAACATTAAGAGTTCCCCTATAGGCCTTTAAGAGAACAATTTTACACGCAAAATATAGCAATATTTCAGCAATAATTAAGCATTTAGTCATGGCATAAAGAGAAACTCTACTTTAAACATTCAACATGTAAAATATCAATGATAAGACACTAAACTTAACAAAATTATCCACAAAAGGAACTTCTTTCAATCCTAGAAAGACGCCTTGATGTGAAAATGACTTCCACGAGAAAATGGCACCAATAAATATCACATTTTGCCCTTAGTAAGTAAAAAAGACTAGCTCGCACTCTCTTAGAGAGGAAACAAATGTAATGTATGATGATGATAAAATGAAATGATATGATAGTCATGCCACTCATTTCTACAATAATACAAGTAAAAAATCCCTAATTACAAGTTTACTTAAGTGTTCCACAAGATAGAGGTTACAAGCCAACCTCATAGCTAAAACACATAACAAAAGATGTTATAAATGCCCACACGAGTGGGAGAAAGACCTCCTCAAGTATGACATCATTCTTCGAATGAGCTCTAATTGCCACAAATAAGTGTCATATGGGATAATGAGCACTCCATAGTTTAAGATGTAGCTCCTAGATCATGGGCATTCCTCCCAAGTGCCTCCATACCAAGATGTCATCTCCATGGTGCTTAATGTCACACTCCAAAAAAGCAAGAGAGATGACATGGTAGTCTCTCACTCAAGCGTTGCGGCTCAAAATTGATGTGAAAGCCCTTTGCTATCATCACAAGGATGAACATCATCATCACGACTTCGAAACAAGTAATGCCCATTAAACAGTGTCAAGGCCAACTTGGGGGTATCTTGGATCCACTAGGCAGATCATCAATATCTCCAACACTGAGCTTCATGGGCTCGATGTTTTAGCAAGTGGGGGTACCTCGGAATGTCAAGCATCATGTTGGGTCATCAAGTAGCCGAACGCTTTATTTTGGATAGGCAACACTGCATCAACGAGGTCATATTATCTCTTTGGAATGGGTAAAATGGCCTCTGCAATGTTGTTTAGAAAGGCCTCTGCTGCTGCGATGAAACCACCTGAAAAGGCCTCTCAAGGTCAAGTGAAACTGTGAAAATCAACAATCATTAGGTACAATAACCATAGATGCATTATAGTGGACCATACCTAACGCTAAGGGCACAATAATACTTTACATAAAGCTCACCTTCAAATATCTAACTAGATCGAGTCTCGTAAACAAGTTACCTACTTATGTTAGGGATGGTTAGATGGATAACCCTATTAGGTGTTTCCAGCCCCCAAGGGGAAGTGGCATCTCCCAAACTAGCCCATCAATCCATAGATGTGTGTGAAATGGTGGCAATGGAGTGGGAATGACTTCAGGGCAGGGTGCCATAGCCAAGTCACCACTTAATGGTGGCCCAACATCCTTCATGTATAGATGTAAGGATGGAGCAGTCATGGAGGCATGAGTTACCCCTTTCCTCGGTCTGCTTTTCCCACCCCTCTAGTGTGCCTTTTCCTTCTTTATGATTTTCTTTGATTTGGGTGTGTTGAATTTATGTAGCTATGGTTGGTCTTCATAATTAATGTTTTAGCCCTCCATATATATGTAATAATAAATACAAGACATGTTCTTCATGTCAGCTTCAAAAAGAGGGAATTTTGAATTCCTAAATTTTGAATTTTTGCCTCCAAATGTAAGGTCATCCTCAAGTCGGCCCCAGTGAAGGGACACACCAATTCAGCCTCCCAGGATCACTATATATATTCCATTCGACTTCCTCCTCTTGGAAAATTCGAATCTCACAAGACAAGATATAATCTATTCATCTAAGTGAAGGAGACAAGATGCAAAAAGCTGAGTTTCTGTAGCAAATGCAGAAAGCCAAGTTTATGAAGTAGACGCAAAAGACCGAGTTTCTAGACATATAGTTTGACCTGGGTGTTTCTATTGGTCAAGTTGACTTTATTTTGACTATAAGGATCAGATTGTATCTCTTGTTGAAGTGAATAATTTCTCTAAGAAAGGGTTGCTGGTTTTTTCCCCCAAGTGGGTTTTCCTAGGGTAAAATACTTGTGTCTTTTGTTTGGATTTCTCTTTTATGATCCTACTATATTTATTATTTCGATTGTTGAGATCTTCTGTGTAATTACTGAATGCTAAATGTGAACACATGAAAGACTAAGTTAAGAAATCATTAGAACTAATTATCAGATTAGAAGTTCATGAAAAATCAATGGTATCAGAGCGTGGGTGGAAAAGTAGTCTTAAGGAGCACCTTTGACTGAAAGAAGGATGATCTCCTTCAAGTATCAAGAAAAAGTTTGTGAGGTCTGTGTACTTATGCAAGAAAGAAGACTTCTAGGTGTAATTAAGACCTTGTTCCTTGTTCTATTGAAAGCCAAAGCATCTAAGGCCTAAGTAAAATATCCACTGTCTCAAGGAAGCCAAAGCTCAACAAAGGTTGTATTCATGATGTTGTCCAATGAATCTCCTTAACACAATAAAGATTGAAGTGTATAGTAGCAAAGTTCTATGCATCATTTGAGTGCCCATCATCAAAGAAGCCCTGCATCGAAGGATATCAGAACCAGATCGAAGAAGTACCTTAGTGTCCAAAGTAGTCTGATTGCAAAAGAAGGAAGGACAAGGGTCTGTTTGAGGGCCTCGGTGACCAACCCAGTCTAGTTGAAAAAAAGACCTTGGAGCTATCTCAATCATGCCAAAAGGCCTCAATGCGTGTTAATTTTCCTTAGGGATATATATTGTTCTTTGCTTTAGATAATTGCATTTCATCATTTACACATTGAATTCACCCCACATCATAACATTATTTAGCAACATATGCAATTATATAGAAAGAATAACATGATCATCAATGCAACAGAACATAAAGGAACAATAGAAGAAAAACATTCACACATAGAGAGTTGGAGACCAGGGAAAAACCCCACAGGGGGGAAAACCCTTTCAAATTCTTCTTCTTATTAGATTTTCATTGAATGTTTTAGCAAAGAGAGAGTACAATGATCCATATCTTCAACCACAAAACTATCCAGCAAAATCCACTTAACAATGCAATGCTAATAATAGAAAACCCCAATTCGGAAGCCTGCCAATTATTGTGGACAAATGCCAAATTCTGCGGTCAATTGAAGGAATAAAACCCTAGTTTCCAACCGCACACAGAGAGTGTATGTGCGTGCAGTTAAAGCCCTCCAACCGCACTCATAAGCTTGTGTGCCTGCGGTTGCAATAGGAAATTCCTCGTGGCAACCGTGCAGTTGTAAATAAAAACCCTAGATCTCACACGCAAGCTTCAGACCCTGCAATTTCAGACCTATATGAACCAATTTCTGTGAATCACCTCAAACCTGTGTGAGCCAAACAAAATAAAGAAGAATGATCATAACAATGTCCAAATGAGGGTCACTTGACTTGTAATTATAGCTATCCATGGGTGTCCAATTTCTCTTTTGGGCCAACCTGTCCTTTTGTGCACATGTAAGTTTTCATATTAATATATATTTTCCCTTAACCAAATTAAATTCTTCCAAGCGCTAGGAAGGGTCTTTCTTGATGAGGAAGATTGTCCAAAGGAGGGAATTTGTCCCTGAGATGCCAAAAATTAACACTCCCTCTCAGTTAGGGAGAAATTACTGGCTGCAACATATGTCTCATCACAAATATCTCGTCATCATCAAATATTGTCTTTGCTCATCTCTTCTCATCCTTGCTCATCTCTGCTCATATGTTGAACACTCTCGAATCTAAAAGAAGAAGATTTTGACCACGGAGGGGAGCTCAATATACCACCCTCTATCCATTGAGGAGCCACTTCTACCACCCGGAATCACTGCTAGTGGGAAGCCAATGTTGCTACCTGAGAATCTCTGCCAATGGGGAGCCAATGCTACGACTAGGGAAACTCTACCAGTGGGGAGCCAATGCTACGACCCAGGAAACTTTGCCAGTGGGGAGCCAATGCTACAACCTAGGAAACCACAGACAATAGGAGGGATTCCACTTATCTTATGAGGTAAGGATCGCACCTATCCCACTGCCTGGTGATAATAGGAGGGATACCACTTACCATAAATGGTAAGGATTGTGCCTATCCTATTATCTGGTGATCTTCCCAACAGGACCCTGAAGATTCAAGTGGTATAACACCTGCATCTCTAGCTTGAGCGGGATTCCACTTACCATAAATAGCAAGGATCACTCCTAAATCAAGCAGCCAACACCCATTGGCCAGATGGGTGGGAAAGACAAATTCCAACTAGGGTATACTCTGTATAGACCAAGATATGGAAGCAACATCTTCCACCCTATGGGTGACAGATAGGGGTGATACCCTATTGTCCAGAGACCCCTCAACCCCAGGAGCCCAATATCTCAATTCCTCACCCTGGGAGCTCAAACAGGGGCGAAGAGTCGGCTTAGTGTCCTCGATCAACCCAAATCCTTACTCTAGAGGGTCACATCCTTCAATCCATGTTGCTCTCTATAGATCAAAAACATATCAACGTGCTCATATCCGATACCAGCTTAACTAGCTCACTGAAGAGTTCAATCACATTGCCTCACACATTACCAAGAGAAGCAATCCTTTGTTTTCCTTATTCATCCTCTCTCTCTCTCATGGAGGCAACAACCATAAGCCTAAGCTTGTCTCATACAACAAAACTGTCTCAATATATGAAGATATCTCAGTCCCAACTATATACGGGATTCTCTGCCAATTGGATCCCACTCTTTATTGTCGCAACTTATCACTGTCACATCTAGATTCTACTCAAACAACTCTGCAAAGAACTTCCTCAACCAAATTTCCCCACAGCTAGTCATGCTAGTAACCATGTACTCAACGCCGATTGTGCTTAAAGATACTAACTCCTATTTTGTGCTCACCCATGATATCATTGTATCCATGCAGACTCATATCTCTCGAAGATCTTTTATCTCGAACTTAGTGGCCAGCTCCCTCGTACGCTCGATCATCAGAGGCTCACTACCTGTCAAGAATAGATTGTCAGCATATAAAACCAAAATCAAAGGCATACCTTGGACCAACTTAGAGGTTCGGATCAGAACTGCTTCCAGGCTTCTCCAGGTAACTGTCAGTGCGGACATGCCAGGCTCAGGGAGCTTGCTTCAAACCATATAATGCTTTCCACTTGTTGACCACAATGTGTCAACTTCCCAGCAGTACACCCCCTTTTCTTCGCAAAAAGGGATAGCGCTTGATCGACATGTCCGTGCCATTCGACAGTCATCGACAGCTTGATCAATTTATGTTGTAAACCCAGTCTGCATATTTAATTGTAAATAATCTTAGCAGAGTTGAGTCATGTATGTAAATTGCCTAGGTGGACCTAATTTTCTAGTGATAATCTACGTGCCGGAAGGTTTTTTGTCTCAGCGATCTATGATCGGCAGAGTTTTCCTTCAGCCTAACCCCAAAGCCGGAATGGATTTTGTCATTAGAATCTTAGGAGAATCCTAGTGTGTTAATCTGCTAGATTATAGTTGTGTCGCAGAACTGGGTGGTTTATGAGGGTCTATGTCAAATGGGTTCTCCCCCTTGAGATGTAAAGTTGTAAAAGTCATGATGTAAAGTGTCTTGAGGGTTAGAAAATGTTTTTAATCCCCTCATAAGTCCTAAGTCCTAGTCCTAGGTGATTTTTCCAAAGGCTAAGTTCGAGGATCCATTTAAAAATAAATTAAAAAAAAAAAAATTAAACATTGAAAAATTAAAAAATAAATAAATAAATAAAATGATAATATTTTGAGTAAATAAATGCAGAATTTCAATTTTTTAATGCATTAAAAATTCGACGGATGAGATTAAGAGATATATTGATCCTCATCAACGGTCGAGATCTTTTTGACATGGATCACTCGAACTAGCTGTTGGGAATTTTTCCTTTAAATAGGGTGCTAGGGGTCATTTGAGAGGAGATTGGATCTGAGAGTCTGGTGCTAAAGAAAGCTCTCTTGTAGTCATTTTTTGTGCAATAAAGAAGACTTTGGGGTTAAAAATCTTGCTGGTGTTACTCTTCTGAAAATGCTGTAAGATTGTTCTATTTTTTCTGCATAATTTTATTTTCAGCCATTAATGATAGCTTAATGAAGATTGATCTAGGCACAGGTATCTTGTCTGATCTTTGGGGTTTGAATGATAGTTTAGATTCTGAAATATAGTGGCAGGTATCTCCATTTGATCGGGGTTTCACTATTGTTTTCTCCTTCTATGTTGATGGTTGATTTTAAGCTGTGCAGGAAATCCTTTTTTTTAGATTACCGGGCCTTAGGGGAAGTTCTCGACTGAACCATCCAACTCCCGAGTTGTGTTTTCTGAAAGAGCCCAGCTAGTTCTTGATCCAGGGCTTATCATTCGAAATATTTTTTATGAATGCATGCAGGCTTTTCTGAAGCATTTTACATTAAAATTAAATTCTGATAATATCACTGTGATTATTGATAAATCTGGCTTCTTAAGAGCTTTCAGTTTGTAAATACTGTAAAAAAAAAATTGTTGGGTTTAGGGTTTTCAGTTTTGTTTTATGCACATATCATTTTTGGGTGATTTTTCATTCCAGGTTGCAGGGTTTCTGAAGATTTCCAAGGTTTATCTGCGCCGTTTCGCTGTCCAAGGGTTTCAATTTCAATTGTTTTTCAGGTCTGGAAGAAATTTTACATCGGTTTCATTGATATCAGCTTCTGGGGTTTGGAATAATTTTCCAAAGACTGCAAAATCGTTTTTTTTCAAAATTCCCCAGCTATCCTCAGCTGCCAGAAATCTGCATAAAAATAAAAATAAAAACGCAGCTCCTTCTTCTTCTCCTTTGCTGCTCCAGCTCCCTTTCTCCTACGTGTTGCCATATCCTTTCCTCCTGCAAACCTTCCTCATCATCGCAGCCCATCCCATGCCTTCCATCTCGTTTCTTCATTGCTTGCAAACCTGCAGTCAGCAACAAAATACATTGGCAAAACGCTTAAGCCTTGGATTCCTTCACCCTGCCCACGCTGTCTCCTCTTCAACCTGGGATTTCCTCCCCTTCCAACCTCTCGTCAAGCGAAGCTACCTCTGCTCTCCATCGGACGACTTCTTCGTTGTTCAGTTTGCTCCACTGGACCTGCGTTCAATACGTTACATATGGCAGATTCATTTTTTGATTTAAATTTTTTTGCATGCATATAGTTTAGGTTTAGATTTAGCCTAGTCAAATTTTTTAGTTTTAAATTTATTTTCAATCCGATTTTCCCTTTTTTCTAATTTCGATTTTGATTTAGCTTAAACTTTTTTTTTTATATGTAGTATTCGTATGTAGTTCTAGTTTTATTCAACTCAGCTTTTTTTTTGGGTTTTACATCTTAGTCTAATTTGAATATAAGTTTATTTGATTTTGACTTAAATTTTAGTTTTAATTTAAAATTTTAAAATTTCATAAAAATTCTTAAGTCCCTTTAGTTAGGGTTCTAGTTATATAGTTTTAGACTAGATTTAGTTTTGTTTTAATTTTTTAGAATTAGTTTAGTTTAAATCCAAGTATTTTAATTTTTATTTGCTTTTACCTTTTTTTTAGTTAGATTTTAGTTTAGTTTTTATTTAAAAAAAAAAATTAAAACTTTACAAAATCCAAAAAAATATAAAATATAAAAAGACATAAAAACTCCTTTTAGTAGACTTTAGATTTAGTGTAGATTTTAATAATTTCAAGTTTTATTTAGTTTAGTTTAATTTAGAATAGTTTTATTTTTATTAAGATTTTAGTTTGTTTTATTCTTAGAAAATAAAAAATAAAAAATAAAAACTTTTCAAATTTTAATCTTTAATTTTCATTTAACATTGTCATTAGCTTAGGATTTGTTAGTTTAATTTTTTAGTTTAGGTTTTAGATTTGAGCTCTTGTTTAGCCTTTTAGAATTACATTTTCAGTTTTTTTTAAATTTTGATTTTAAATTTAAAAAAAAAAAAAAAACTAAAACTGAAAGTTACTTTTTACTTTTAGGACTTTAGTTTTAGATTTAGATTTGCAGTTTTTTATTTAGTTTTTCATAAAAAATATTTTGGGAAATTTTTGCCAATTTCAGTCTTGGCTCCGAAATTTCTGAGGTTTCATTCTTTTATGCTGAGGCTAAAATTTTGACCTGGGAATTAGTGTATAATATGATTCAATGTTCATCTGAGGATTAACTGTGTGAATGTGATCTCTAGTTAATATTTTATGTGATTGTTCAAAGCACTTTATCTTTCAAAATTTCAATTGCTGGAGTATCATTTAAGCATTTTCTCGCATTTTTTGAATGGTTGCTCTACATGGTTTATATTTCTGCAGCATCTGATAATTGATCGTTTAAACATTAAATCCACAAGGCAATGGTCTATTAATTCAATAAAATCTATTTAGTGTTGGTTCCCTTTCGTGTCTCCCAAACCAACTGATTCACAGTTGGTCATCCATTTTCCCATAGGGTCTACCCCCCTTAGCCGCGGGAGACAGACTTAAACGGAGAGATCAGGGATCAGGGTGACAGCCCCCGGTCTGAGCGTTGTCGTGACAATCTGTGCGACAACATTTTTTGGCGTCGTTGCCGGGGACAGAGTTTTTCTGTCCCTGGCGTTTCAACGACATTCATCTTCTCATTTCTCATCATTCTTTCATCTTTCTCATCTCTCATTTGAGCTGGCAGATTCAACATTTTTGGTTATCATTTGGATATTTTATCGCCTTATCTTTCATCATATCAGCAACTACTCTTCAGTTCGTTTCTTGTTTGGGTGGCGACTCCATTTCTTTTCATTTATTTTCCCAGACAAGAAGCCTCTCTCATATCAGCTTGTTGGTTACTTTTTGGATCCTAGAATTTGACTCATTGTTCAAGTGGCGACTCCACTTCTTTCATCTCTTAATTTTCTTGAGCAGAAATCTCTTTCTATCATCCATTTGATCCCTTATTATTCATCATGGATTATTCATTTAAACCATGTCATTTTACTGATAATCTCCATGATTTTCCGAAAGAGGCCATTTCTAAATTATTTAAGTTCTCAGGTGGTGACTTGGTCGTTGTTAGACAGCATTTAAACAGGTTTACTTGTGTAATGATCATATATTATAGACTTCCTCAATATAATCATGAAGATGTCAAGATGCATCTATTTGTCCATTCTTTAAAGGGTGATGCTTTGAACTGGTTTAATAGTTGTCCTGAAGATTCCTTCATTTCTTTGCAAGACATTGTCGATGCTTTTAAAGATAGATATGGTGATCCAGATAGCTCGCCTTGTGCCCCTAAAATCGTGCAACAGAATGAAAGTAATCTTATAAAAGGTTCAGCTGTCGAAGAAAGATTTCAAGACAATGCTTCATATCAGAATTTGCCATCCACTTGTAGTGGAAAAGTAGAAACAAATTGTAAAAACAGTATTAACAATGAAAAGGAAGATCATAAGCAAATTATACAAGATCTAATGCTGCTGGTAAAAAATATGGAGATCAATCAAACTAATTGTGCCAATGATGTAAGAATTTTATGCACCCACCTGGAAAAGCGTAATAGGGAGATGGAGATCATGCAAAATCAACATAGTAAGGAAATTGAAGCCATGAAGATTAATCATGACACAGAAATTAGTTTTATGCAAAGCAAGATGTCAGGCTTAGAGGAAAATATGATGACCATGCAAGCAAATCATAAGAAAGAGATAAACTCTATGCAGCATTGCTTGATGACCATGGAAGAAGACCATGCCAGGAAAATCAGTACTATAAGGGTTGAACACTCTAGTCAGATAGACGCCATTAAAATACAGTTTCAGAAATTTCAACAGCAGTCGGAAGATGAAGGAAACCAGGAAAAATCAATAGATCAAGAGCCTTCTTATCCGCTGCAACAAGCTCCATCTTACTATGAGGAGGTCATTGGTTCGATTGAAAGGTGGTTAATTGAAGGTGATCCAAATAGAATTAAAAATGATAAAGATCAGATGCAGGATAAAGAAAGACATGTCACGCATATCTTACATACTTCATCTGATAGCTTTGAAGCAAAAAGTTCCATGTCATCAGTGATGCAGCCTGCCAGGAAGAAAAAGTGCAAAAGAAAGAGAATGAGAAGAAGATTTGATGCATTAGACGGCCGCGAGCAGCTTGATTTTCGGATAGGAAAAAGTCCTACCATATGCAGAATTGGACATGGCACATCCGACAAGCAGCCGACAGATTTGCCTGAATGCAGGCAAATCTCAGTATACACTATATTGAACACATCTGATGCCATGGGGCATCCTTTGTATTGTATTTCTAACCCTACTCCTTGTCGTTTCAGCATTTTCATTTCTGTTTTAGGATTAGATTTGCTTTTCTAGATTACTTAATAAAAGAAGACCTTATATCTTTCCTGTGCTTAATGTTATATGATGATTTTTGGATGGACGCTACTTATGTTATGTTGTGTGTTGCATGGGTGCAGATTCTGGATTCTCACATTCCTACAGTGCAGCAACGTGTCCCCAAGTGGAGCCAGATGTTGACCACAACGTGTCAACTTCCCAGCAGTACACCCCCTTTTCTTCGCAAAAAGGGATAGCGTTTGATCGACATGTCCGTGCCATTCGACAGTTATCGACAGCTTGATCAATTTATGTTATAAACCCAGTCTGCATATTTAATTGTAAATAATCTTAGCAGAGTTGAGTCATGTATGTAAATTGCCTAGGTGGACCTAATTTTCTAGTGATAATCTACGTTCCGAAAGGTTTTTTGTCTCAGGGATCTATGATCGGCAGAGTTTTCCTTCAGCCTAACCCCAAAGCCGGAATGTATTTTGTCATTAGAATCTTAGGAGAATCCTAGTGTGCTAATCTGCTAGATTATAGTTGTGTCGCAGAACTGGGTGGTTTATGAGGGTCTATGGCAAATGGGTTCTCCTCCTTGAGATGTAAAGTTGTAAAAGTCATGATGTAAAGTGTCTTGAGGGTTAGAAAATGTTTTTAATCCCCTCATAAGTCCTAAGTCCTAGGTCCTAGGTGATTTTTCCAAAGGCTAAGTTCGAGGATCCATTTAAAAATAAATTTAAAAAAATTGAAAAAAAAAAAAAAATAATAATAATAAATAAATAAAATAAAAATAATAAAATAAAGTAAAAACTTAAAAAATAATAAAATAATAATATTTTGAGTAAATAAATGCAGAATTTCAATTTTTTAATGCATTAAAAATTCGACGGATGAGATTAAGAGATATCTTGATCCTCATCGACGGTCGAGATCTTTTTGACATGGATCACTCGAACTAGCTGTTGGGAATTTTTCCTTTAAATAGGGTGCTAGGGGTCATTTGAGAGGAGATTGGATCTGAGAGTCTGGTGCTAAAGAAAGCTCTCTTGTAGTCATTTTTTGTGCAATAAAGAAGACTTTGGGGTTAAAAATCTTGTTGGTGTTACTCTTCTGAAAATGCTGTAAGATTGTTCTATTTTTTCTGCATAATTTTATTTTCAGCCATTAATGATAACTTAATGAAGATTGATCTAGGCACAGGTATCTTGTCTGATCTTTGGGGTTTGAATGATAGTTTAGATTCTGAAATATAGTGGCAGGTATCTCCATTTGATCGGGGTTTCACTATTGTTTTCTCCTTCTATGTTGATGGTTGATTTTAAGTTGTGCAGGAAATCCTTTTTTTTAGATTACCGGGCGTTAAGGGAAGTTCTTGGCTAAACCAGCCAACTCCCGGGTTGTGTTTTCTGAAAGAGCCCAGCCAATGCTTGATCCCGGGTTTATCATTCGAAATATTTTTTATGAATGCATGCAGGGTTTTCTGAAGCGTTTTACATTAAAATTAAATTCTAATAATATTACTGTGATTATTAATAAATCTGGCTTCTTAAGAGCTTTCAGTTTGTAAATACTGTAAAAAAAAATTGTTGGGTTTAGGGTTTTCAGTTTTGTTTTATGCACATATCATTTTTGGGTGATTTTTCATTCCAGGTTGCAGGGGTTTTGAAAATTTCCAAGGTTTATCTGTGTCGTTTCGCTGTCCAAGGGTTTCAATTTCAATTGTTTTTCAGGTCTAGAAGAAATTTTACATCGGTTTAATTGATATCAGTTTCTGGGGTTTGGAATATTTTTCCAAAGACTGCAAAATCGTTTTTTTCAAAATTCCCTAGCTATCCTCAGCTGCCAGAAATCTGCATAAAAATAAAAATAAAAACGCAGCTCCTTCTTCTTCTCCTTTGCTGCTCCAGCTCCCTTTCTCCTGCGTGCTGCCATATCCTTTCTGCCTGCAAACCTTCCTCATCATTGCAGCCCATCCCACGCCTTCCATCTCGTTTCTTCATTGCTTGCAAACCTGCAGTCAGCAACAAAATACATTGGCAAAACGCTACAGCCTTGGGTTCCTTCACCCTGCCCACGCTGTCTCCTCTTCAACCTGGGATTTCCTCCCCTTCCAACCTGCCGTCAAGCGAAGCTGCCTCTGCTCTCCATCAGACGACTTCTTCGCTGTTCAGTTTGCTCCGCTGGACCTGCGTTCAATACGTTACGTACGGCAGATTCATTTTTTGATTTAAATTTTTTTGCATGCATATAGTTTAGGTTTAGATTTAGCCTAGTCAAATTTTTTAGTTTTAAATTTATTTTCAATCCGATTTTCCCTTTTTTAAATTTCGATTTTGATTTAGCTTAAACTTTTTTTTTATTATATGTAGTATTCGTATGTAGTTCTAGTTTTATTCAACTCAGCTTTTTTTTTTTGGGTTTTACATCTTAGTCTAATTTGAATATAGTTTATTTGATTTTGACTTAAATTTTAGTTTTAATTTAAAATTTTAAAATTTCATAAAAATTCTTAAGTCCCTTTAGTTAGGGTTCTAGTTATATAGTTTTAGACTAGATTTAGTTTTGTTTTAATTTTTTAGAATCAGTTTAGTTTAAATTCAAGTATTTTAATTTTTATTTGCTTTTACCCTTCTTTTTTTTAGTTAGATTTTAGTTTAGTTTTTATTTAAAAAATAAATAAAAACTTTACAAAATCCAAAAAAATATAAAATATAAAAAGACATAAAAACTCATTTTATTAGACTTTAGATTTACTGTAGATTTTAATAATTGTAAGTTTTATTTAGTTTAGTTTAATTTAGAATAGTTTTAAGTTTTATTTTTATTAAGATTTTAGTTTGTTTTATTCTTAGAAAATAAAAAATAAAAAAGATAAAAACTTTTCAAGTTTTAATCTTTAATTTTCATTTAACATTGTCATTAGCTTAGGATTTGTTAGTTTAGTATTTTAGTTTAGGTTTTAGATTTGAGCTCTTGTTTAGCCTTTTAGAATTACATTTTCAGTTTTTTTTAGATTTTGATTTTAATTAAAAAAAAAAAAAAAAAAAAAAAATTGAAAGTTTCTTTTTACTTTTAGGACTTTAGTTTTAGATTTAGATTTGCAGTTGTTTTATTTAGTTTTTCATAAAAAACATATAAAAAAATCATAAAAAAATATTTTGGGAAATTTTTGCCAATTTCAGTATTGGCTCGGAAATTTCTGAGGTTTCATTATTTTATGCTGAGGCTAAAATTTTGACCTGGGAATTAGTGTTTAATATGATTCAATGTTCATCTGAGGATTAACTGTGTGAATGTGATCTCTGGTTAATATTTTACGTGATTGTTCAAAGCACTTTATCTTTCGAAATTTCAATTGCTGGAGTATCCTTTAAGCATTTTCTCGCATTTTTTGAATGGTTGCTCTACATGGTTTAAATTTCTGCAGCATCTGATAATTGATCGTTTAAACATTAAATCCACAAGGCACTGGTCTATTAATTCAATAAAATCTATTTAGTGTTGGTTCCTTTTCGTGTCTCCCAAACCAACTGATTCACAGTTGGTCATCCATTTTCCCATAGGGTCTACCCCCCTTAGCCGCGGGAGACAGGCTTAAACGGAGAGATCGGGGATCAGGGTGACAACCCCCAGTCTGAGCGTTGTCGTGACAATCTATGCGACAAAACCGCTCATAGAACTCTCCATCATTTTCCCCATGTCTGTAGGTCTATCATACTCCTGGTGCACTCCTGGTCTCGTACAAAAGTTTTAATTTTTGTATCCTACAGGCACAGCTACACCCATAGGCCTTCTTCCATGTGGTCGGGATGCTTATAACTGAACCCTTAAGCCTTTCTCCCAGCGATTGTGGCTTGGACTAGGAGAAACCTTCTCTGCACAAATCAAAACTTTCCATAACTTCTTTAACAACTTCAGATTTTTATTCATGTTCAGAATCCTTCCTTCAACAGTCAAGTGTCTTTTTTTGAAATAATACTAGGTGTTAAAATCTCAGGGAAATTTTCTCCCTCTAAATGGGAAGCCACTTCAGTCATCATCATTCAAAACATCAACCTATCTATCATAATATTGTCATGCTACAACAAAATTGTTAGATCACAATCAGGTTCTTAGACATATATCATAACAAGTCATCATCAGTTGCTTCATCATCACATATGAACATGCCATCAAACATTCATCAAGGGCTAGTGTCATTTAAGTGTATCTTCATACTTCAAGAATCATAATCACAACATCAAGTCAGGGCATCCAATTGTCCACTTGTCAAATTTACAAAACCTTACCCAGTTCAACGACAAAATCAATATTATTGTCACACTTTCATCATGTTTATCACAAGAATTAACAATAGGATCAAGTTACCATATGTCAAAATCAATGTTTCTAGTAAACTTTATAAAAATCAGGGAATCCACCATGTCTTGCCAAATATCAAGGGTAACAATATATCACATGTACTAGAAATCAAACTTACTTTCATATGCATGCATGAGTCATTTGTTATACCTTAGGGTTTACCTTGCCATCCACTAATGTAGCTAATAATGTACTATACATACCTTGTAGTATTCATGAACCTTTGCAGCTTGTAACACTTATTTGTAATTGGCAGTTGTAGCACTTTGTCAACTTTCCACTAGCTCTTCTTTCCTTTCTGGCACCTTCTCTTTTCTTCTTGCACTAGCTCCATTTTCCTACAACTTAGATGATCCTCAAGAAGGATTTGCTTTTCACATCTCATCTAGAGGTTAGAAAAATCCACATATTCAAATATGTAGGAAGCAATAATTAAATCAATAATCTTGAACAAGAATAGAATCATAAATAAGTAACATAAATCTAAAAGGACTTATCTTTAATGAGAGGTGTTCATCTTCCTCTTGAACCAACCTTGCCTTCAATATTTCCATCTACTTCATCAACAACCAGGCTTAATTGAGACTAGCCCAACTAGGGCTACACTAAATCTCACACAAGTGCTAGAACAACTTCTCACTGCAAAACTCAAACTATTATCTTATCCTAGGGTTTCTTGCAGACCCTAATCTCATGATATCCATCAAACCCTAATAACCAAATTTCCTAGGGTTTCCTTCAAACCCTAGCATTCTTTTAGGTCTCCTCCATCTTCTCTTGCTTCCATCAAAGGTGTCTTCTTAGGGGTGATCTCAATGACTTTTCTTCAGCCCAACTTTGATACCATGTTAATTTTTCTTAGGGCTATATTGTTCTTTGCTTTAGATAATTGCATTTCATTATTTACATATTGCATTCACCCCACAACATCATAACATTATTCAGCAACATATGCAATTATACAGAAATAACAACATCATCATCATTGTAGTGGAACATAAAGGAACAATAGAAGAAATGCAGTCACACATAGAGACATTAGGATTGGTCGGAGACTAGGGCAAAACCCCACAAGGGGGAAAACCATTTCAAATTCTTCTTCTTATTAGATTGTCATTGAATGTTTCAACAAAGAGAGAGTACAATGATCCATATCTTCAACCACAAAACTATCTAGCAAAATCAACTAAACAACATCCAAGAGATGAACCCAACAATGCTAATAATAAAAAACCCTGATTCAAAAGCCTGCAGTCAACTGTCAATTTCTACATAAAATTGTCGAATTTTGTGGTCAACTGAAGAAATAAAACCATAGTTTCCAACCACACACAGAGAGTGTGTGTGCAGTTGAAACCCTCCAACCACAATCATAATCATGCGTGCCTGCGGTTGCAACTGAAAATCCCTGTGGCAACCTGCAACTATAAATCAAAATCCTAGATCTCACGTGCGAGCTTCAGAGCTTGCAATTTTGGACCTGCATGAACAAATTTCCGCGAACCACCTCATACCTGTCTGAGCCAAACCATAGAAAGAAGAATGATCATAATGATGTCCACATGAGGGTCACTTGACTTGTATTTATAACCATCCATGCATGTCCAATTTCTCTTTTGGGTCGACTCGTCCTTTTGTGCACATGTGGGTTTTCGTATTAAAATATATTTTTCCTTAACCAAATAAATTCATCCAAGGGCTAGGAGGGGTCTTTCTTGATGACTGTCCAAAGGAGGGAATTTATCCCTAAGCTACCGAAAATTATCAGTCCAAGCCATAGGAAACTGAGATGGCTTATGAGCTAGGTACAGGGGGCCGTGAAACTCAGGGTTATCCTCAGGAAGTTTGCTCAAGTCCAAAATCCCTCAAGAGATGGACAACCATGCTGTAGAGGCCCTAGAACCTTATGAATAAAAATGGTGATGTCTCAACGAAAGTTATAAATGGTAACTCTTTGAAGAAGTTATTCATTTAAGAAGGATAGGCTTGGGACATGGATCTGAAGCAAACATTTAAAAATCTTTGGACATACCTACTTTAAGCTTGTGAATTGACAAATTATATTCAAACCTTATGGTTGATACTGATCATACCATTATAACTGATAGGGCACACTAACGATTGAATTTGTAAGCAAAAAGAATTCATCATTGTGCTATGCTAAACATACTCAGCGACTTAGTATAGTTGACATGAAGGATGCTGAACCGAATTTAAGACTTACTGTTGATGAATATGCCGAATGGTTCTCAAGTCTACTCCAAGGCGTATCTTAGGACAAATGTGAAGAGATGAATGGGTTGAACTAAAGAAGGAACAATGACTATATGAGGGTTTTATGATTATCAAAGGGAAAGTATTACAACATTAATGAAGAGCTATTGGGAAAGATGAAATAGAACTATGTGTGATGCACATGACAAAATCTAATGATGTTATTTTCCCTGGGGTTTGTAAACCCTAGGTAAGTCTTGAAGGATATGATTAAGAAAGCTCTAGGTTTTGTAGACAAAACCCTAGAGCTAGAGTATTAAAGGTTGATATTTCTGTTGATGGAAGAAATGAAAACATTTTGATGATGAACACAAGAACGATGAGCTTACATATGGATTTTGCAAGAAAGCAAGGATCAAGAGGTATCTGACAAGTTCCCCTTAATCCTCAAAAGATAAGTATCTTATAACTATCTTCCTTGATTATTATTGTTGTTTTACTATTAGCTAGCCTCTTGTCTTTGTTTCTCCTTGTTGGGTTATAATCATTCTTGCAAAAACTGCCAAGGCTCTAGCATTGGGAAGAACGAAGCAAAGTTTGCGGTAAGAGGATTCTCCTAGATTAGTGATTTAGAGGGGAGAAAATGTAATTTCCCTTCCTAAAATAATTTTCCTTAAGTTTATTTACACAATTTTGGCATTTTTGTTGACTATGGGACCCACAAATTTTTGGAGTAAGACTTAGGAAAAAGGGAGGCCAAAATATTTTTGCTAGTGGAGCGTGGGGACCACATTCATTTGTAAAATGCACTTGCTTAGGAGAAAATGCGAATTGCCAAGGAAAGGGGTTGAAAAGCTTGTTGGAGGGACCCAAATGGGAAAGGCAGCTTAAAAATTATAAATAGAAGAAGCTCAACAACATTTGGGGGTCTTTTGTCAATCATCCTTTCTATTGTTGCTTGAGCTGCTTAGTCGGGTCACAGTGTTGTTCAACACAACGTTTTCCAAGGGGAGAGCTCACCCTTCTTTCAGTGGGCTACGAGTGCCACCCTAGGGAGGTAAGATTGTGCCAAGTTGGAGGAGAGTTTGGAGGGATTCAGAGCTAAACATACAACCTTTCTCTCAGCCAGTGCGTATTCCAAGAGGACGCAGGAGGGAATCACGCTTTGCTCATTCAGCTATCTTCCGGGTGGTGTTTGCCGGGAGAAATTTAGCATAGAAGCTCCAGGGGAAGATCAAGCTAATTGATGAGTTTTGGGGCAGAAGATTGTTGATTGGAGGCAGTATGAATTTGTACATCTAGGTCCTGCGCAGTAGCCATTTTATGGGCACACGTGGGAGTTTGAGAGAAGTGCTTAGGCGCTGAGAATTGCTGGGATATTTGAGGAGATCTTAGGGGAGGTGAAACTCAATATTTTTGGAGAGATTGGGAGGCTTTTTTCAGGCAGATTGTAGACAGGACGAACTTTCCAGTCAATTGGGGAGGGCGTGGTAATTGTGGTCAATTTCGAAGGTCGGAACCAGACCAAACCCTTTCTGGGTTTTGGTGGGTTATTCGAGAGGAGTTGCTAAATTTGCATAATTTTCTGAGCATCGAAGGTGGGATTTTTCAGTGGTATATTTCCAACAGACAGTGCAGTTTCTGTGGCAGCACGGGGCATCATTGGAGCAACTTATTCTCTCATCCATGCATTCTATTTTATCACCTTGGTCTTGTCAAGCTTTCCATTGAGGCAAGCCCAGGTGTACTTCTTCCATACCATTGTACTTTTGCTCCATATATTTAATAAAATGGCTCAATTGGATGGCAGTTTTAGAGTTTCTATGGGTGTTCATTGAATTTTCTGAATTTTTGTGTTGCATGTACTATTTTTCTTTGTATATCATTGTTTTTCCTAATTAGGAACATTATAGTGGTATTAGAGCTCAGATCTTGGCTCAACCATGGGGAACTTTCCTATGAATGAGGAGGATAGGCAAAAATTTACTTACTGAAGGCAAAGGTACCGGAGTAGGGAGAGGGAGTTGGAGATTACACCTGATACTAAGGCACGTCGGAAGGCAGTAGTAGTGGCAAACATGGGGTATCCAAAGAGTAAGGAGGAAGCAACATTCGATAGCCTCTTGAAGGCCCTAAATGATTTAACCAAGGGACAAAAGGAGATGTTGGAGGAAATCAAGCAACAGAATAGGGACAAGAGCATCCATTGTGAGTTCCTATTTGGAGAGACTTCAGGGGCCTCACAACAGTACGACCACCCATCACCAACCACTCACCCACCAGCTTTCAGTGGACCAACCAGGACCACGCTGCCTACCTTTCTACCTTCAACACCTAGTGAGCAAGGTGGGTTGGATGATTAGATACCCATGAGAGATTATTTAAGGGAATGGCAATCCATGGGGGAAGATTTCAAAGCAGCCTTGCCCTTCAGAGATCACTGCTAGCTCAAGCAGAATGAGAAGGGCAGGTACAGTGGGGGACCGAGTACATAGAGTTCAGAGTTGTAGTGCACTACTGGGAGGATGTATTTCCCCACGTATGATGGATCTACCAAGTTCACAACTCAAGCTTGGATGGAGAAGTTAGATACCTATTTCCAACTTAATCGAATGATGGAGGTGGAAGCCATCAAAATGGCTACCTTGCACATGGAGGGAGAGGCATATGATTGGTTGTTTCATTGCTTGTCCACACTAGGGCATGCCAGCATGGCCTCTTATGAGGACTTTGCACGAAGAGTGGTGGAGCGTTTTGACAGGAGGGACCCAAAGGCTCATTTCAGGGAGCTGACTCAGCTTAGGCAAATTAGCCACCCAGAGCAGTACATATCAAAGTTTTTGAGGGTCTCAGTCATGGTGCCATATTTGTCTGATGCTAGGAGGGTGTACACATTTATAGAGGCTTTGTTTGAGCAATTGCGTGCGCTGGTCAAATCCAGCAGGCCCACTACTTTGCATGAAGCTATGACTTGTGCCAGGGATTTGTAGGGGGCAAACCCCAAGACTAGAGCACCCATACCATCACGGGCTCCCTAACCACAGAAGGGGCATGACATGAGCTCCCCTCCATAGCGAGTAGCCTAGGGGTGTGCGCAGTTAGATGAGGAGACCAGAAGAGACCTTCGGAGGAGGAAGTTATGCTTCACTTGTCGAGAGCCTTGGGCACCGAGCCATAGATGTATAGTGGACAAGGACCACTACATTGAGGTCTTCTCCGATAGAGACCAGGAGGATGACGTGGAGTTGGAGATAGGCAGGGGTGATTGCGAGACTCTGGTAGAGGGGGCCACCACCACCACCACCTGGTGGTGCACCTTTTGCACCATCTAGGGGAGTGCTTGCTTCTTTGCATGGGGTTCCCAAATTTTTGACCCTGAGGATCAGAGGCACAGTGCAGGGGCAGCGTGTCTTAGTTTTGGTAGACAGTGGGGCCACCCACAATTTCATTGATATACAAATGGTTCAAAGGCGGGGTATCACTACGAAGGAGTTCGAGGGGTTCTCAGTTCTGGTGTTGGGGGATAGGACTATGCAGTGCACTCGATATGTCCCCGCTTTGATAGTGACCATGGGGAACTACTCGGTGACAGATCATTTCTTTGTTGTGGATGTGCCAGACACCAACGTGGTGATGGGTGTCCAGTGGCTCTACTCCCTTGGCCGGGTCACCACTGATTGGAGGAAACTGGAGATGGAGTTCACTGGGCCGGATGGCAAGCTGGTGGTTCTTCAAGGTATGCATTCATATCCTCCACAGACAGTTTCAGCGCACAGGATGGAGGTTGACTTGAGGCATGGGGACATAGCATGGGCGGTGGAGCTGAGGATTTCGGAGGTTGGGGGACAACCCAAGCCACCACACCCCGACATACAGGCCATCTTGGACAGGTACCCGGTAGTGTTTGGGGACATACCACCAGGGCAACCACCTAACAAAGGATTTGAGCACACGATTGAGTTGGATTCGAGGCTACAGGCAGTTATCACCACTCCTTATAAGCATCCCAAGGCCTACAAGGATGAGATTGAGCGTGCCATCATGGAGTTGCTGGCACTCGGTCACGTTAGGCCGAGCTCTAATCCCTTCGCTTAATCAGTTGCCCTGGTGAAGAAGAAGGATGGGACATTACACATGTGCGTAGACTATTGAGTGCTCAATAAGAAGACCTTGTAGAACCACTACCCCATTCCACGTATTGATGAGTTGATGGATGAGCTTAGGGGAGCCAAGTACTTCTCTAAGACTTACGTTCGGGGTACCACCAGATTAGAGTGAGCGATCAGGACATCCCCGAGATGGCCTTCAGGTGCTACTATGGGCATTTTGAGTTCCTGGTTATGCCCTTCGGGATGACCAATGCACCTGCCACCTTCCAGTCATGTATGAACCATGTGTTCCGTGGGTAGTTGCGGAAGTTTATGTTGGTATTCTTCGATGACATCTTGATTTACAACAGGACTTGGGAGGAGCACTTGGAGGTGGTGTTACACATTTTAGAGGAGCAACAGTTCTACGCCAAACTGTCCAAGTGCGAGTTCAGGTTGACAAAGATGGTCTACCTGGGGCACATCATTGGCGCAAATGGAGTGAGGGTGCATGATGAGAAGATCGGGGTCATCCGGGATTGGCCAGTGCCCCGGAATGTGACTGAGTTGAAGGGATTTGTGGGCATATGCACCTATTATAGGAAGTTCGTAAAGGGATTCTCATAGTGGCAACTCCCTTCACAGATCTGACAAAGAAGGGGGCTTTTGCACGGACAGATAGAGCACAGTCAACATTTGATCGCCTCAAGGAGGTGATGAGTAGTTGCCCAGTCTTGGCACTCCCGGATTTCACTCAGCCATTCACCTTAGAGTGTGAAGCATCAAGTGAGGGGGTTGGCACAGTTTTATCTCAGGATGGAAACCCCATCGGTTTCGATAGCCAAAAGCTCCTTCTGCATGAGAGGTCGTATTATATTTATGACAAGGAGATATTGGCCATCATGTATTCGTTGGCCAAATTCCAGTAGTATCGGTGGGCAACATATTCCAGGTGAACACTGATCACAATAGTCTTCGCCATTTTATGGGGAAGCAGAGCCTCAGTGATAGGCAGCAGAGGTGGGTCAGCAAGGTGCAGACCTACAACTTTGATATTGAGTATGTCAAGGGAAAACACAATGTGGTAGCAGATGCATTATCCAGGAGACCCGTGACACTTTCACTCATGAGCATTTGCCATGATTGGAAGGTGCAGTTGTTGGTGGAGTACTCCAAAGATCGGCGGGCATGTGAGATTCTGGAGGGTACACACACTGATGAGCGTTATAGGGTGATGGCTGACATCATATACTACAAAGGGTGCATATTCTTGGTGTCGGGTTCACAGTTGAGGGAGAGGATTCTCCATGCAGCTCATGACTCTCCATTGTCAGGGCACCAGGGGTTTTGGAAGACATATATGACGGTCAGAGAGCATTTCACATGGAAAGGCCTCAAGGGGGATGTATTGAGATATGTGCAGGAGTGTGAGGCTTGCTAGAGGAATAAGGGGGAGTTGACCCATCCAGCTGGGTTGTTGCAGCCACTTCCCATCCTTGAGGGGAAGTGGGAGAGTATCTGCATGGATTTTATCACGGGGCTCCCTACGGTGCAGGGCAAAGATTGTATTTATGTGGTGGTGGATTGGCTCATTTCTTCGCCATTCCAGCACGGTATTTAGCGTCATAGGTGGCCAAGTTATTCTTTAGGGAGGTCTTTTGCTTGCATGGAGTCCCTAAGAACATAGTTAGTGACAAAGACAGTTGGTTCATGGGGGCATTCTGGCAAGAGATTTTTGGATTAGTGGGCACTGATCTCACCCCCAACACTAGCTACCACCCACAAACGGGTGGTCAAACTGAGAGGGTCAACAAATGGTTGGAGGGCTATCTATGGAACTATGTGACCGAGCAACAGAGAGCATGGATTCAGTGGTTGCATTTGGGCGAGTACTGCTACAACACCACCCACCACATGTCCATTGGTATGTCGCCTTTTCATGCCTTGTATGGTTATGATGCTTTATCTTTTGTTGACATTGTTTTGGGAGACAGTTGGGCCCCATAGGCCAAAGATTGGATCAATGTTGCAGAAGCGGGGACGAAACGGGGACATTTTTTGGAAGCGGGGACGCTAAAGCGTCATTTTCCAAAAATCTAAGAAGTGAAGCGTCTGCTATATATATATATATATTTTAAATATTTTTTTTGCATTTATATTCAAAACAAACATCCCAAATACCAAATTAGTTGTAGAAGACATGAAAACATGCATATTTTTGCATAAATCAAGATAGATATGGCATCCATGATTCCATTGTAGTTACTAGTATGTAGTATGTACATCAATGATTAACTATTCGAGCATCAACCATCTATATTCTAGCAATTACAAACATACATCAAATTTTTAAGCATATTATAAAACATAAAGCATATAGCATATTATGATTTATCTAGCAAGTGAGCAACTATCAACATTTGTCATGTCCAAAATTCAAATAATAATGTTTACAAAATAGGTCACTTGGTCACCGCCAAGCCAAAAAGGTTCAAATTCACAAGCCTACAAGTCTAATGATTAATCTATGACAAAAGTAGCAAATTGTGA
This sequence comes from Pinus tabuliformis, assembly GCA_031772625.1. NCBI lineage: Eukaryota > Viridiplantae > Streptophyta > Pinopsida > Pinales > Pinaceae > Pinus > Pinus tabuliformis. The sequence goes on along the minus strand of CM062808.1, from coordinate 758,231,517 downwards.
ATATATCTACTAATCTCTCCTCCTTCCACCATGAAGAGAACGTGGCGGCGGGCCTCCATGTGGTGGCAATGAAGAAGATGGTGCTTGTGGAAGTTGTGGCACTGAAACTGATGAAGACGAACCCTCTGCTGTTGGTGTTGAACCATGGAACCTAGGAACCAAGGGACCAGATGGGGGTGGCATCTCAACACGATCATCATCATCCTAGAATTGCTCAAAAAATTCATATAAAAAAAAGCATGGAGGAAGCTCGTGATCCGTATGCTTCGTACGGCCGAAGTGCCGTCCGAAACGTGTTTCGGGCACACCCTTCTTGAAATTTCCAGGAAGCGTGTTTATCAGCCCGAAATGCGTTTGAGACGGTGCTTCCCCCATGCATTCGTACGGATCGCAGATTGGGGTTTTGATTCGGGGGGGCGTTTCCTGCAACACTGGATTGGATCCAAGAGAGCCAAGATATCCTCAAGGCTCTCAAGGATAACCTATTGACAACTCAAAATCAACAAAAGGTGTACACAGATAGGCACAAGATTGAGAGACAGTTTGAGGAGGGGGACATAGTCTTCTTGCGACTACATCCATATCGTCAGTATGCACTGAAACAAAAGGGAGCCGAGAAGCTACAACCCCGTTTCTATGGGCCAAACTGGGTGACTAGGAGAGTTGGAGAGGTGGCCTATGAGTTGGAGCTTCTGTCGGGGAGCAAGATTCATAATGTCTTTCATGTCTCATGGCTCAAGTGTTAATTTTTGCAACTAGGGTCAAATTCTCATTGGACAACTCAAATGACCGAGATGATACTTGCATTAAATTCCGCTTTTTGAGAGGACCAAAATCAACCTAAAGATCACCCAATTTGGTCAAGCAGAAGTTAAGTTTTGAATTATTTTATTCATTCATACGTTATGGAATGGGTCGGCCCTAACCACATGAGTAACTGCTTGGGTCAACCTTAACCCCAAGTTAACCCTCAGGAAAGCCTATAAATAGAAGCGACCTCAAGTTCATTTCAACACATTGATCAAGTCATTTTCTATTCTTCTATTTTTGTCTTGGTTTGCATAGGTTCTACGAAAGGAGTTCGCACAGTGTTCAAAATCACAGGCGAAAGGTTCGCTTTGGATTAGGGTTTTCTGGATCTCGGAAGCTGGCACAAAATAGGGCATTTTGGTCCCTGGACACTGGCACAAAGTGGATAAGAGAGCGACTAAGGCTCTCTGGACGCCGGGAGATAGGCTTATGAGAGCGACTAAGGGTTCAGAAGCAGATTGGAAGGTTCAAGTCCCCGGATGCCTGCACAAAGTCGCCTAAGAGCATCCAGACCATCCTGGATGCTCGCACAACAACTGTAAGGGAGCGACCAAGGGTTTCAAGTGTGTTGCACCCCGGTCACATGCACAGAGACTTCCTGAGAGCGACTGAGCAGTCACAGTTGCCCTCATATAGTATCCGAGAGATCGACCAGGGAATTTCGGCCACACACAAACAGTTTTGATGAGGGCGACCATAGTTCATCTCTAGGGTTTGACATCTTGGCTTCAGTTGACTTTGGTGATCTGGTAGATCTAATTTTCTCTCTGCTATTATACAGATCTCTAGATCTGATTTGTTAGTTTCTGCTACAAACATATGTATTGAGCTCATTGTACTCTTCGCTGAAATCTTTTTATGACGATCTATTAAAGAAGAAGATTTGAAAGGGTTCCCCCCTTGTGGGGTTTTCCCTTGGTCTTGGACCAATCTGTTGTCTCTTATGGTTGTGCTATTTTCTTCTTTGTCACTGCATACATTGTTATTTCTTCAGTTACATTTATGATTGGTTATACTGCTAATAATTGAATGCATTGTTAATGAAGAAGAAGTAATTTGGGCTAAAGTAACTGATTCAACAAAGAACAATCAGAAAACTTAACATCAAGAAGGTGTTGGGACAACAGGTGACAACTGTTACGGAGTTGCCTCCACTCGATGACGAGGGGCATCTGGTTCTGGAACCAAAAGCCATTTTGGACACTGGGGAGAGGAAGCTGAGGAGCAGAACCATTAGGGAGTACTTAGTACACTAGAGGAACTTATCGGATGAGGATGCCACTTGGGAGGGTGACCACATACTTGAGCATCCAACACTAAAGTTGCTTGAGGACAAGCAACATTTGGGAGGGGAGGACTATAATATCCCTTCCTAAAATAATTTTCCTTCAGTTTATTTCCACAATTTTGGCATTTTTGTTGACTATGGGACCCACAAATTTTTGGAGTAAGACTTAGGGAAAAGGGAGGCCAAAATATTTTTGCTAGTGGAGCTTGGGGGCTACACTCATTTGTAAAACGCACTTGCTTAGTAGGAAATGCAAATTACCAAGGAAAGGGGTCAAAAAGCTTGTTAGAGGGACCCACATGGGAAAGGAAACTCAAAAATTATAAATAGAATAAGCTCAACAACATTTGGGGTCTTTTGTCCATCATACTTTCTATTGTTGCTCAAGCTGCTTAGCTGGGTCACAATGTTGTTCAGCACAAAGTTTTCCAAGGGGAGAGCTCACCCTTCTTTTGGTGGACTATAGTGCCACCCTAGGGAGGTAAGATTGTGCCAAGTTGGAGGAGAGTTTGGAGGGATTTAGAGCTAAATACACAACCTTTCTCTCAGCCAGTGCATGTTCTGGGAGGACGCAGGAGGGAATCATGCTTTTCTCATTTCACCTATCTTCTAGGTGGTGTTTGCCAGGAGAAATTTAGCATAGAAGCTCCAAGGGAAGATCAAGCTTATTAAGGAGTTTTGGGGAAGAAGATTGCTGATTGGAGGCAGTCGAATTTGTACATCCAAGGCCTGCGCAGTAGCCAGTTTCTCGACACACGTGGGAGTTTGAGGGAAGTTCTTAGGAGTTGAGATTTGTTGGGGGATATAAGGAGATCTTAGGGGAGGTGAAACTTAACATTTTTAGAGATATTGGGAGGCTTTTTTCAGGCAAATTGCAGACAAGCCGAATTTTCCAGTCAGTTGGGGAGGACGTGGTAATTGGGGTCAATTTTTGGAGGTCAAAACCAAACCAAACCCTTTATGGGTTTTGGTGAGTTATTTGAGAGGAACTTGGGGCTAAATTTGCAGAATTTTCTGAGCATCGGAGGTGGGATTTTTAGCAGTATCTTTCCAATAGACCGTGCAGTTTTCTGGGGTAGCGCAGGGCATCATTAAAGCAAATCATTCTCTCATCCAGGAATTCTATCTTATCACCTAGGTCTTTTCAAGCTTGCCATTGAGGCAATCCTAGGTGCACTCCTTCCATACCATTGTACTCTTGCTCCATATATTTAATAAATTGGCTCAGCTGAATGGCATTTTTGGAGTTTCTATGGGTGTTCACTGAATTTTCTGAATTTTTGTGTTGCATGTACTATTTTCTTTGCATATAACTTTTTTTCCTAATTAGGAACATTACATAAAATCTTACTAACATCTATAATCGCACTTGATGACTGGACGAGCTCCTAGTTCAGAGGGAGCAGACAAGCCAACAAAATTGAAGGATGTCATGATGAAGGAAATTGTGTCGAAGAGAAGTCAACGGTGACTTCTAAGTGGATCTATAGGATCTAGCAAGTAGCAGATGGAAACATAGAGAAGTACAAAGAAAGGATTCTCACAAGAAGAGGGAAAGAATTATGAAGAATAGTTTGCTTTAGAAGGCTTTGTACAGGACTTGGTATACTTGGATTAATTGATCAAGGTTGATCTTGTTATTATATGTCTTGTGGCTGACAGGAATAAAAGGACTCATGTAACAAAGGGAGCAGTAGTGGCAAGAGGATTTGCTTTCGTGATAGAGGGAGCAATCAAGCCCCGCTTCAGTGTCAGAGGGAGTTGATCTCTGAGTTTGAGATGAAGGATCTTGGTTGGATACATTACTTCTTAGAACTAGAAGTATGGCAGAAGTCGAGTAAGCATATTATCATGATCCTTCAGAGATTTGGGATGATGGAGAGCTAGTCCATGGCCACTTTCATGGTAACTAATCTAAAGAAACTAAGTGTTAAGCTACTTTGGTGTGTCGTGATTCAGTGTGGCTTCAAAAGCTATTCATAGGATTGTTTGATCGGGTGCAGGAGATGACTGTGATGTTAGGGTGAAGCACATCGAGATCATGGTACCTCCACATCTGGGACATGGTACAAAAGGGAACAATGAGGCTCCAATTATTTTCTACAGACGAGCAGGATGTTGACATTCTCACAAAGCCTTTGTCCCAGGGTGAAGTTTGTATACTTTAGGAACAAGTTTAGATTAGTTGAGAATGCTTCCCTCAGTCAGAGGGAGTGTTGATATTGCAGCATCAAGGGGCAGACATTCTCCCTAGGTCAGGATATAGACAGGTCAAAGCATTGACCATGGACCACAAAATGTGGCTAGGGAGAATGGTCCAAAGAGAATCAAGGCCCAAAGTGCTCCCTTGGTGGGCAAGTGAGTGCCTCTAGCAGTGGGAAAGAGATTTACCATTCAATTAGCATGTAGGAATGGTAATATCCCATTGTTTCACCATAGGTCACAGGTGTTGACCAGGTTCTAAGTGACGACATGGATAATTGGTGAATTGCTCCAAATGACGACTTGTTGACCATGATGCTGATGCAAAATGCTTTATACATGTAGTGGATTGACACATCAACATAGCTAGCTCATTCAACCTTTGGAGGTTTTTTTTTCAAAACTTGGATAGTCATTATGAATACCTCCCTAACTAAGAAGGAGTGTTGAATTTTTGTCGCTATGGTTGGTCTTCAAAATTAATGTTTTAGCCTTTCATATAGATGTAGTAACAAATACATGACATGTTTTTCATGTTAAAGAGGAAATTTTGAATTTCTAAATTTTGAATTTTTGCCTCCAAACATAAGGTTAGCGTCAAGTCGGCCCAATGAAGGTACACACCAATTCAGCCTCCCAAGATCACTATATATGCCATTTGACTTCCTCCTCTTGGACAATTCGGATCTCACAAGACAAGATATATTCTATTCATCTAAGCAAAGGAGACAACACACAGAAAGCCAAGTTTCTGAAGCAGACGTAGAAATTCAAGTTTCTGAAGCAGATGTAGAAAGCCAAGTTTCTGAATCAAACACAAAAAGCTGAGTTTCTGAAGCAAAAGCAGAAGGTCAAGTTTTTGGGCAGATCGAAATTTTGGGCAGACAATTTGACTAGGTTTGACCTGGGTTTTGCTATTGGTCAAGTTGACTTTATTTTGATTATAAGGATCAGATTGTATCTCTTGCTGAAGTGAATAATTTCTTTAAGAAATAGTTGCTGGATTTTTCCCTTTAGTGGGTTTTCCTAGCGTAAAATACTTGTGTCTTTTGTTTAATACTAAGGTGTGTAAATCCGGATGAAGCCCAAACCTTGATTAAGGAATTCCATCAAAGACTATGTAGTGGCCATTACGTAGTTAAGACAACTACACATCCATATTCATCAATATTTAGAAGTCTTTAGGCTCTACAATTTGCATTTATGCTAAGGAAGATGTCAAGGATTTCTCAAGAGTTTGAAATAATAGATTATATCTTCATACCATTTAATACTCTCCAACTCTTGAGTGATTGAACTAATTAAGGAACAAAGAACATTTTTAATCTTGAGGGTTTTATCGTTTCCTTTAGCCATGAGTTTAGCAAGTCCTTGACCCTTAATCACTTTAGTGAGCTTAATCTTGAGATCATACCCTTGAATATTTGCTACCCACTTTCCATTTGTTCCTAGGCAATTCTATTGTCATAAGATCTCCTTGACTATAGGATGAGGAACAAATGCCATTATCCTTGAATAGACCACATAGGTATGAAAGTGCTTTAGTGATTTGACTAATGCATAGGCTTGCTTTTTTATCATAGCATAATTAAGCTCAACATCCCTAAGCATCTTGATCATGAATGTTATAGCTTGTTCATATCCTTTATCATTCTTTTGAAGGACTCCAACTATGGTGGCATTCGAAGCAAATCAAAATATGATGAACTCCTTATTGTTATTGGGACTCACCATGCCTGGAGTGTGGGAAAGTGGCATCCTTCTTTAACAACTTGTTTATAGGTTTTGTAATTTTTGCAATATTAGGGATAAACATCCTAGTGAAATTTACTTTATTGGAGAATGATTGGAGCTCCTTCACATCCCTTGGTTGCTAAATTTGTTGAATGGCTCGAACTATCTCAGGGTCCACTCTAACTCCTCCTATATGACCTAAAAAGTTTCCTTTGGTAATACCCGACATTGTCTTCTTGGGATTTAATGAGATCCCACTTCTTTTGCATGTCTCAAATACCTTATTTAAATGACTTATGTGATCCTTGTGGTTCTTTAAGAATACAATGAGGTCATCCTGATGGACCTCCATGATCTCTTGGTGATGTCTCGAAATGCAGAGTCCATTGCCCACTGGAATGTTGCACCACGTTCTACAACCTAAAAGGCATTCTAATACTAAGACTTGCCCTATTTTACTAATACTTGATTATAACTAGAGAAACCATCGAGGAAATACATCATCTAAGATCTTGTAATCCGCTGCAACAACATTTCCATGTTGGGAATGTTACCTACCAAAAAGTGGGTAAACCCATAGGAGAAAATTTATGTCCTTCATTGGCTAGCTAGCGATCTAGTATCCCTAGATCGTGCAATATATGATGATGCCATATTCCTTTTCCATTTGCATCAGTTAGACACCTCTCATTATCCCACATTCCTCTTGAAGGAAGGTCATCATTCGGCAGGTACTATAACCATTTTGCAGTCATGTGCTTTTGCTTAGTATTTTGGGAATTTTAACATGGAGTAAGGGGTGGTTTGGATGATTGACTGATTTTGACTATAAACCTATTCTCTCACCTTACCAAGGAGCTTAGCTTTTGACCGTAGTCTAGTGGGACCTCCTCTGAAGCCTTAGGGTTTTAGGAGGGTTACTACTAGGGAAACTCGGATTAAAGTTGTGTCCATAACTTTTTCATACTTACCACTCTCCACCATTCCCCAAATTTCATATCCATCCTTCCAGTTTGTTGTCATTGGTTCATTGGGATTGTCACCCTTATATCCTTAGCCTTGAATTTGGGTTGAAAACGTTTCCTTGGGGGTTGATGTAGCTAAAAGAAAGGTAAAAGCATAAGATGGTGATAATGGAAGAAGTTGACTCCTCATTAAGGGGTAAATAAATGCTTTATCATTAAAAGCAATCTTGGACACCTAAGCTACGCTCCCTATTAAAGCATTATCGAAAGGAAATAAAACACACACTAGAAGGGTGGAAAAAGAAGGTCAAGGAAAGGGGTAATTCATGTGTCCACTATTTCTCCCTCCATACATCTATACACTTAGAATGACCTCCATCAACTGGTCCTGTTAAGAAAAAATCTAGTGAGCTTTGGAGAGAGAAACCCTACAAGACAAAAGCTAGAGAAAATGCTAACAATGGGGTAGAGGCCTAATGTCACTTCAGCCAAAACCCCCTTCTCTTTGCGAACTTTCATCAATGGGAGGAGTCTGGTAGGAAGGAATCACTTAAAATGGATATGCGAATGATAAGGTACAAAGTGACCCTACTAAAGCTTATTCAAAGGGAGACACTAAAGGTACAAGGCTTCAAAGAAGAAAAACACTCTCAAAGAAAAGCCCTAGAAAAGAAGGCTCAAGACCTAGGGTTTTGAGATTTTTCGATGGTGATAGGTATTCACAAGGTCAAGGCCCAAGAGAAAGGGTTTCTTACAATGATATTCAACTAAGCCAAGGCTCATGAAACCCTCAAGAAAGTCCTCAAGTTGAGAGGAAAAGAAACTAGGGTTTCCCTCTTAGAGCAACACCTAGGGCAAGAGATTTTATGGATGAAATTTGAGTGGATGCCCACCAAATTGATAGGTTAGGTAGCCTAGACCTATCTCTTGATGTTTAGGCTCTCAAATCACCAAAAAGCCTCCTCCCTAAAATTTCGTTGCAAGCCCTAGATTTTCACCCTAGCCTTAAAAGGGCCGATTTTAAGGAGATAAATTTATGAATAAAATTTTGAGATGATCACCAAAGACTTTGATTAGTGCCTTTTCCTTTGGGCATATGGAGTAAAGGATGCTCTAGATAATCCTAATTTGTTGCTAAGGAGGCCGAAACTTGATGCCATAGGTATCAATATTACAACATTTACCCACTCAATGATAAATGGAGTTTCATGGAGAATTATAATAATTCCTCCACTAGAAAAATTCATTACATGTTATATAATGAGTAGCATATGTAGTTCTCAACTAGATAATCTTCAAAATTCATTTTCAACAAATTAGGGCATAATCAAGTATAATCTAGGAGCAACAATTCCAGACATTAGACAAATCAAAATAATAACGTTCAACAATAGGCACTTACAAGATAACATGTAGTATATCCATCCATTAACCAAAGAAATAGCTCCAAAGACAATCCAAAATAGCTTCCAATCACCAAAATGCGTTCCAAGAATCTCCAATAGCCACAAAGAAGGAAGTGCGAGTTCCTCTTAGAGGTTCGAATTCTCCAAGTGATCATGATGAGAGAATGAAATGATCTCTCTCCATTTTAGACATGTTCAATGATCTCTAATTTTAGCCTAAAGCCCCTCAAGTCATAAATAATGGTCTAATACCAGGTGAGGTTACAAGGCAACCTCATAGCCAATGAAAAACATAACAATTAACCCACAAAAGAGGCCGAAATGTTGATGTCATGCATGTGTAGGCCCTTCTAGGGCATGCATTGGGCTCCTCTGGTGTCAAGTTTGTAGAGGGTTCCATAAATCATGATCTAGGGGTTGGCCCCTAAATATCCATGCAAATCATCTTGTGGGCCCCAATTTTGTGTTTCGGGCACAAATGGGTCTCATGGGTATCGTGGTGATAGAATAGCCTAGTTCTGCTCCAACGTTGAGGGCTTTGAGAATGGTTCTATCCCTCCCATGTCTCAAGGGGTGAGACAAACCTCATCTGGGCTTCAGATCAACTACCAAACCACGTGATCACATCTAAGTCGGTTGGGTCATGCTGGTCCAAGTGCATCATCTCATGAATAATGTGGGGCAAAGTGCAAACTGCTGGGGATGCTGTGGGTGCCCATGGAGAGGAATGATGCTCTGAAAGTAGTAGGAGTCCCATGGCTCTCAACACTTCACCTATAGGGTGTGATATGCTCTTCTAGTGGACTTGGGCCCTAGTTAAGTTGCCCAACCCATGATGAAAACCACTTTCCAGTCACACAGAATGTCTAGTGCTGCATCTTCACCATCAGGTACAATAATCATTACTGCATCTAAGTAAACCAAGGTTGTTAGTCAAGGGAAAATTGACACTTCATACAAGGCTTCCCTTCCAAATTTGGGGCTTTGATCACGTAATAATGTTACCTCCCTAGGTAGGAGTTGTTAGTTTTGTAGCATTGGATAGGTGTTCTAGTCTCGACTTTGGTTAGAGAGGCTAAGAAACACTAGATCTCCAAAACCCAGAAAAGTTACAGAAGAAAACACCTAGAGATGGCTCAATTAAGATAATTGATCAATAATTAAATATTTCCCAAGTCTAACTTAGGAAAAGTGATTGTTGGGGCCTACTTTTGTCTCTTTTTGGACACCCTATCTTGCTACCTTTTATAATAACCTATTCCATTTTGACCCTTTTTGACACCTCAAAAGCTATCCTATCCTTGTCAAATGGTTCTAGTTAATGAATGGAGGTAAAGTCACAATTAGGCCTATTTTCATATGTCTTTGGTTAGTCTAGATAGATGTTAAGTGAGTTCATATTCTTTTGACTAAATTTGGTTGTAACTTTACTAGGATTCTTAAGCATGAGGATAGGAACTTGATGGCATTGGCAGATTACATTGGAGGATCAATATTTAAGTTCGCATTGCACATGGCAGCTGTTTGGTACTTAGTTCTGCACTTAATTCAGTACCATGTTCCAGAATTTGGTACCAGTCAACTAGACAATGATTCCCAAGCAACAATGTCATCTTATCGTGTTTCTTTTGACACCAAAGACAACAACTTCCTCCCAAGAATAGTACCACGACAAGATCCTTATGGATATGCTAGATTGTATGGGTGATCTTCGAATATCTAACTTGCCTTAATTAAGTCCAGATCATATTTTGTACTATTTTTCTTGTTCATTCATTTAAGCTATCTTTAGGCCATGATCTCTTTAAAGGAGAGATTAACAGTGCTATAGGAGTTGGCAAGTGAGCAGGAGAGAACAATGAATTTGAACATTTTCAAAAAATTTGTCTTATTTCAGCTTGGACTTACTTCATATACGTATTGTTGAAAGGTTGTTAATATAGTAACCTCAGCTTCTATTTCATGATTTTATGTGTTATTAATCTGTAAGTTTATTGTTATAGTTTAACTTGTCTAAGGTCGTGCTCAGGGCCCACCACTGATCTCATTCAAGTTGTAATCAATTCAAGTTAGAGTAGGAATAGATGTATATTGATATAGAATACTTGTAGAATGGTTGATAATATTCTGAGTGTGATTACAGTTAATTGAATTCTTCAGTTTTTGAATATTTAATTTCCAGTTACTAAGATTTATATTTCAGTCTGGAGGTTGAAACATTCTTAGTGAAAAATTCTTGGATTTGAAACATTTCGACTTGTAAACTTTGAGACTTGAAATGGAGTGTTTGAACTATTTATTAATCAAAATCTCTATCTTTCAATTCAAACAGAGGACTCTGTAGTCAGAAATTTTCAAATTGGATGCTTATCGATTTGGCAACAAATTAAACTATGAATTCCTTCACTATGATATTGGTTTGCTTTTAGTTAATTTTCAAAGCAGAAACAACAAACGTGTGGTTGGTATTATAATTTTTATTGTTTTTTGAATGATCTCTTGTTTCCGAATTGAATAACATTTCCAGACTTATGTATTATTGTTAGAACAATAATTTGTTAACAGGTTAGAGATGAGTGAGATTTGGTTTGATTGAAAACCCTAGGGTTGGAATTCTGAGTGAATGAGTCCTTTTGAGTTAAGTCATTATTAGAGTTATTTGATTGGGGTATGTTATTGATAAATTTGCTAAGTTTGAATAGGATATACGACTTGGATCGATCTAAGTAATTACGCTAGATTTGAATAAGTTAAAATTCGAGTACTATAAACACTACATATTGTTAGAGTAAATTAGTCCTTTGATTTATGTTATTTAGCACTTTCAAGCGGTAATTAATAGGTTTCATCACTTCAGTTGGTTTGATTAGAGTAGTGACTGATTTTCGAACGTGGAGTTAAGACATAGACTTGAGTTGAGTATTTGGTACTTCATTTAGTACTAGGCTGATCTTAGGATTAAATACAATGTGGATTAGATAGTTGGATTTGTACCAAAAACCGTGATATTTTGCAGCTCTAAGATTACGAATCTCGGTTGACATTTTGAGTGAAGGGAAATTAATATAACATATAAAACCCCTAACAATGATTAATTAACAACAATTAATTGAGAAAGGTGAGAATTCTCAAGAAACTCACATAGATCGAGTTGGAGATGATCTTAGTCATTTATGGGGATCTAGTCATGGTCGTTGGTTCACCAGTTAGAGATTATAAGAGCAACTCGATGGGTAGATGGAGAAGATATAAGTGAGGTTGAGTTCCTTGGCAGATCTAGCTATTCAACTGCAGAGGTTGAGCAAGGAAGAAGAGAAGGGACACAGAGAGGGAGTAGAGATAGTGATTCTGGAGGAGTTTCCCACTAGAGACTGCACAGGGACTGCATAGGCAATCTCAGTGAGGTAGTTCAATTTTGGTTGAGCAGGAGGTCGATTCAGTTGCTAAAGGCTAGGATAATTCCCCAGAGGCCTAGAGAACCATTTCTAGAGGCAGCAACAAGCATAATTACTTGATTAGAGGAAGATTATGGCTGTGTGTGTGAGGGTCTGCAGAAGAACTGCATAGGGGCCTGTGAAATGGTTCTTGAGGGCCAGTTTTTCTAACGCAGGTTGTGTTGGGATTGTTTGGGAGATAGATAATTCTCTCTAATAACTTTGGCTAGATTAATTGTTGAGGATAGCCAGTTTGGCATCAAGATTGTACTCAGATTTTCATTGTTGCATAATAATAATAAAACCCTCATGTGCTGCACTGATTTTCCCACATTGGGTTTTTCTGGGGACATTTGTCCAAAAATAACTGTCAATTTTATTGCGTGTGTGCTATTATTTTCTCAGTTCCAACATTTTATTTCCTGCAACATTTTATGGTGAAAATTGCAATTATGATTTTATTCGTTATTTTCCGTAGCAAATAAACTGCATTGTAATGTTCGAAATTATAAATTTTGCAGAATTTTGCTTCAAAATTTTGCACCATTAATTTCACAAACAATTTATGCAATTTGAACCATAAATCAATGACAAAATTGGAAATATAAACTGCAGCTAAAGAATAGACAAGATATACATGCAACAAACTCAACCTCATTTTATTCATATGTAATATGATGATACAAGAAAATGGAAATGGCTGAGGTGAAGGCCTCAAAAGATCTGTAACAATGCCACAACTGGCCTCTGAAATAGACTAGAAATCAATAAGTTGCAACCTGTGAATTTTGGATGAATTCACCAAGGAGAGATATGGGTTCTCGCACACTCTTGCTAAATCACCCGGGGGTTTCTGTCCTGGAGCTACTGCTGAAGCTGGGAACTCTCGGTTCTCCAAACCTCTCTACAAGAAAAATGCTCAATTCAAGGATGTCCCAAATGATCTCCTCCTCCTCCTTTTAAAGAATCCAAAGATAGATCCCCAAGCCTCTAGAAGCATATTATTTTATTATTATTCTAGAAGCTCCTCCCTTGACTTTATCTTTAGCGACATTTTAATTTTATTTTATTTCACTCAAGATGCTTTTGGCCTTTTTTTCTAATTAATTATTTTTCCCCTTTTTAATTAAATGACTAATTAAAGTCATTTTTAATCTGGGAAAATGGTAAATCGCCCACCATACTTTATCCAGCCACTGAAATTCACTTCTCATCATCCCATCCTATAGAAATTCTCGTTCTGGTTCCAATGAGTTATTACACTGAGGTGTTCCATCAAATGATCCTCTCAGAATGCCACCTCAAGCATAATTAACTAAGTTAGACCCAATAATAACCCCATTATTTGAAAGTTTTTGGAATGCAACGAAACGAAAGGCAAGTTGTGTGGATGATGGAATATGCGAAGCGAATGCCATCAGATCCCATAAAACTCCTCAAAATTCCTCAGGAACCCCTGATGACCTAATCCTCTAGTCGAGGGTCAACATCGACTCAGACTCTGACTTAGACTAGTTGATTCCAATGACTCTGTCTTTGTAAAAAAGTACATTAAATATTTAATTTTAATGAAAAATCATATTTTTAAGGATTTTCATTCATGTTTCCAAACTCAAAGCATTAGAATAATTGAGAGGAGCCAACACTTGATCAAAGCATTCTCATGAATATATCTATTATATCAAAATGGCACTGAGTGCACTATCCAATACATGTAATATATAGAGATCAAACAAAAACACATAACCAATTTTGCTCCAAAGATCGCCCAAGAACCTCCTCAATGCTCCTCCAAAAACCAACTCCAACTGCTCACAAACTCCTCACAAATGCTCACATAAATGCAATGAGATAGTTGTGAGGACAGATGAGGGGGCTGGGTCACCTTTATAGGCGTGAGAGAAGGGTGGAGCTAGGAAATAGTTTAAACAAAAGAAAATTGATTTCAAGTGGTGAGCCCTCGTGTTGCACCAAGAGTGTTGCAACTCCCAAGGGCCCCTCAACTCAAATTATCAGCTTGGGGTTCGTACAAACGTGGAGGTGACAATACTATATGCACAGTAGGTTAGGTTCTATTCATGTCACCCTCAGTCATGAAATCAGATCAAGGTGTTCAGGGACCGTTCCTCCAACTAACTATAGTGAAAACTTCTTATGAAAGCATAACTGTGCCTGATTCTAACTATGAAAGTGAGAATGCCATTCATTCAAATGTATATGCTAATTAACATTGCATGAAAGATAAAGGATTAGTCTACTTTCAAAAGTACAACTACTCTACTTTGCACATTTAATCAAATCAGTAACCTCTAGATATCATGTTGAGGGTTTCCATTACATCTTCCCTAATCCCTCGAAGAAGAACTATCTTGAGTGACTTAGTATCAAGGGTACAGTTGGCCCTCCTATAATTGAGTTGAAACCTCTCCTCATAATCCTCCAAAGATTCATTAGGTCCAAGGGTCGTCCTAAAGATTTCCTGCTTTGTTTCTTCGGACCTACAGTAATCCTGGTATTTATCATTGAAGGTTTGTTGCATTTGGGCCTAGGTAGTGACGATGCCTCCAGGTAGACTCATAAACCAGTGCAAGACTGCATCTTTGAGGGTAGGAGGAAACACCTTCAGCTTATGCTCATTAGAGGCATAGTCATAGGTCCTACAGACAACCACAAACTCAAACACGAAGGTGTCAGGATTTTCAGAGGTTAGGCCATGGAAATGTGGAAGGGTATCAGGGCTTATATTTTTCATTCTAACCTCTCCATTGGTTTCTCTGATAGGGAAAAGCTCATTGTTCTGGTTTTCAGCCATAGTTTAGGTAGGTGAGATAGGTTCTTCTTCTCATATAGCTTCTTCAAATATTTCAGGTGGCTCTCCCAAAGGGTTTTCCAACTCCCCTGTAGTCAGAGAGGCAAGTTCACAGTCACCGAAGAAGAATGGAGGTTGATTGCTTGAGGGGGTGGGGGTTTTTGGTTAGAATTTCCCTTGGTTAGCCCTACTCCTATGAGGCATGAAAGAACTAGCTTTGTTGATTTTTTTTATTTGTTTTTAAGAATTTTCAAAGCAATAAGACTGATGCAAAACAAAAAAGAACAAACAATTCTTAAGTAGAAACAACACCTACTTAGACACCTCTTCGACAATGGCGCCTAAAAATGGTGAGCCCTGGTATTGCACCAAGAGTGTTGCAACTCCTAAGGGCTCCTCAACTCAAATTATCAACCCGGGGTTCGTACAAACTTAGAGGTGAAAGTGCTATATGCACAGTAGGTTAGGTTCTACTCATGTCACCCTCAGTCATGAAATCAGATCAAGGTGTTCAGGGACCATTCCTCCAACTAACTATAGTGAAAACTTATTATGAAAACATAACTGAGCCTGTATGAAAGTGAGAATGCCATTCATTCAAATGTAGATGCTAATTAACATTGCATGAAAGAGAAAGGGCTAGTCTACTTGCAGAAGTAAAGCTACTCTACTTTGCAAATTTAATCAAATTAGTAACGTACTTGCATGTATCATTGATCTACTCTACATTTGCTTGAAAGTAAGGAATCTAACTCTTAACATGCTTATGAAAAACAAATACTAATTCTAACTCTGTTTTGTATTGAGGAAAGGAGGTTGGAGTGGTCTAAGAGCCTTCCTTAATCGTCAAATCACAAGTTGAGGCCATTATTCAACTTAACTAGGCTAGGATCGAAGTGGGGAGCAAAACTAGTTGAAAAGAACTTTGCTACAGGGCTGCTATAGGAGGGGTTCCAAGAGCCTTTTGAGGGTATAAATGGTGTCTTGAGGGTAGGAGAAGATGGATGAAGGTAGGAGGAAGTGGATGAAGGTTGGGGGAGACCCCTAGCCAAGCCTAAGACCTTTCGGAGGTCTATCTTGCACCATGGGTGATGCTCATGATGTCCTCTATTTGCCTTAACAGAATGACTGTGGAAACAAAGTTTGGGAGTAGTGTGAGGTGTAGAGGAAGAAGATGTAAAGGTTCAGGTGGAGATGGAAAGATGTGTAGAAATTTCTCTATAGATCAGCTACCTTTGATACCATGTAGAAATTATCATTGTAGATCACCTGATAATGCAATGTACTAAAGCAAAATACTTGATCTACTTCTACTATCAAACTTTGCAGAAGCTTAATCAATTTGAGCAAGATCAATCGGAACACATATAACAGAGAAGAAGAAATCATACACATGAAACACAAAAGAATACTCTGGGGAAAGCCTCAGCTAAAAACCCCGCTATATATATTATCATACAAGTGGAAATATCTCAGGATTACACAAAGCTTTAGCTCACAAGCTATCCAGCTCTCAGCACAATCCCTCACTGCTGCTCATAGACAGAATAGACAACACATATGCCTTCCTTCAATCCTCCAAGCCTCCTGTTTCCTTGCGCAATTTCTCTTGGGTCCTCAAGCTGCCACCTGTGTGTAATTACCTCACACACTGCTCACTGACCTCTGAAATAACTGCGCAATCCTGAAGGAGATAATTCCTTCTGCATGGATGAGTTTCCTATATAGGAAAATTCCTCCAATTGATAGTACACCGTCCATTCCTCTGATCTCAACTGGGTCTTTGACTGAACTGACATGCATGAGTTATTTATGAGAGAATATTCAGTTATTTGAAGTACACTAGTTACATGCATGCATGCATTAACTAACTAAACTCACAATCAGTTCCACAAACTGTTGGAACTAATCTAACTGGACTTAACTCAGTTAACTGAGCTAACTAATTACAACTCAAAGTACAACTCATCCTGATCTCCTTAATTAAGGGATAACTTCCTCAATCAAAGGGATAACTGTTGCATGTCTTCACATAGACTTCATGTTTGATTTTTTCCAACTAATTAACTCAAGATGAATTAATTAATTATTTTTCAAACAACTGCTAAGATCAAATTCGAATTTTAATTCTCAATTTTAGTTCATGGACTAACTAAAATTGGAATGTATCTCGAAATGCTATTTTCAACACTCCCTCTCAACAAGAAAGGCATTCAACTCGAACCCGATCCTGAACCTTTGGAATGTTCTGCATGCAACACTTCTCCCTAGTGTTGTTGCTCCAGCAACTCTAGAAACAAAAAATATCCATCCTGAATCAGAATGATGCCTCTGTCATCAAAGTCTTTGACTGCTATTGCCTCTGTCGACTGAAAACTCTGCACCTCTGTGCTCTTCAGTATCTGACTGCTCTAGCCTCTTTTAATATCCCATATCAGGAATACACCCCAAACACAAGCAAACTCCAACTAGAGATGGACTAGGAGGGCAGTTACTAGATATGTCACCTCTAAAAAGAGGACGAGATCCGGAGGCTACCTGACCCTTTCCAGACTCTGTCTAAGAGTATAATAGAAACACACAAGTGGTATAATAGTCGAGAATGCTCACAAAGATACAAGTAACAATGATACTATATATATCAAATAAACCATAAACAGATACACAAGAAATGTAGAGAGAATGCTAAGCCATTTTATTATACTGAGTAATAAAATGAGTACAGGAGGTGATCAGGAAGATGGTACCTCTACTTGCACAAGGCAAGTGAAGAAATACACTTAGAATAGCAAAGGAATGGCCCTTCTCTGATCTGCGTCCAAGCTGCTGGGAAAACTGTTGCGCTGCTAGAAATCAAACGAGGATTTGGGACTGCTCCCCTCCTCAGAAAAAGTTGAAACTCTGGAATCGAACTCTACTCAAGAAACCCAGAAAAACCCAGAAATCTTTCCTGGAATGGCCGACCCTCGAAAATCACCCCCTTGGGGTTCTGCGCAGTTCCTCACTGCTTTGCGCTGCCACTAAATAGAACCCTCCGAAACTTAGCCCAGAACTCTGCCAAACTCCTTCAATATGCAAGAGTTAATCTCTTGCTCAATCCCTCGTCTCAAATCCTCCACAAACCCTCAATCCAGATTGCTCCCAAAAAGAACTGCGTCCCTCTCCCAGTGTTGTGTAGTCCTCCAGAACACTGATAAAACCATTGTTGAGATGCTGAAGATACTGCTGCTGAAATGCCAACGAAAATACCTTTCCCGAGCAGGCACTCGAATCCCCTAGGGCTAAGGGTGAGATCTCCGAACGGAGACACTCAATGCACTAAACAGTGCTGCAGACTAGCTAAATAGCCAGCGTGCTCTAAGCCAAAACGACTATCACAAATGCACATAACTGAATGATCAAAATGAGGGGGCTCCTCTCTCTTTTATAGCTTCTGCCTCTCTCAATCCCAATGCTCACCTTCTCCTGCGTGATTCCCCTTTTGCCACGTGTTCCTCCCCTCCTGCACAGTCCCTCCATGTGTCTGCGTGGGCTCCATTTCTGCGTCCCCCTTTTGGCCCCCTTGGCTCTCCCTTTAAGTCACAACGTTGTGCTACTAGGAAGTGACTTTTATTCTAAAAGTGAGTTATGTCCCCCTTTCTCACTTTTTTATTTACAAAATAACTATAGAAGGCAAAATTTGGCAAAATCGAATATTCCAATTAGCTGGGGCTAATTAGGAATATTACAGTCTCCCCCGGCAAAATGTTGCTTGTCCTCAAGCAACTGAAGTGATGGATGCTGTAAGATCTTCTCATTCTCCCAAGTGGCATCCTCATTCGGCAAATTCTTCCACCTCACCAAGAATTCCCGGACCGTCCTGCTTTGCAGCTGCCTCTCCCTAGTATCAATGATAGCCTCCAGCTGCAATACCAAATGCCCCTCATCATCCATAGGTGGTAGCTCATCTGTCACTGTTACCTGCTGCCCCAATGCCTTTTTCAGCATGATACATGAAAAATGTTATGAATCTTGCTGCCTTGGGGCAGCTCCAACTCATATGCAACCTGTCCAATCCTGCGTATCACCCTGTATGGCCCATAAAAGCAGGGCTTGAGCTTTTCAGCCCCCTTCTGCTTCAGTGACGACTGTCGGTATGGCTGTAATCGTAGGTAGACCATGTCCCCCACCTTGAACTGCCTCTCTACCCGACCCCTGTTGGCATACAGCTTCTGCTGGTTCCGCGCTGTAGCCATGTTATCCTTGAGAGCTCGGAGGATATCCTGACTCTCTTGGATCCAAATCTTGGCTCTAGGGGCCCTGCTGTCACCAAATATCACGTCAAAAAAAGATAAAGGATGATACCCATATAAGGCATAGAATGGTGACATACCAATGGATATGTGATGTGAAGTATTGTAGCAATACTCCCCCAGATGCAACCACTTCAGCCATGCTCGCTGCTGCCCACTGACATAGTTACGCAAGTATTCCTCCAGCCACTTGTTAACTATCTCTGTCTGCCCATTCGTTTGTGGGTGATAACTGGTACTCGGAGTCAACTCCGTCCCCACCAACCGGAAAAGCTCCTGCCAAAACCCGCCCATGAAATGGCTGTCCCTGTCGCTGACGATGGTCTTAGGAAGACCATGTAGCCTGAAGACCTCTCTGAAGAACAGCTTGGCCACTTGTGCTGCTGTGTAGTGTGCGGATATGGCGAAAAAATGTGCGTACTTTGTCAGTCGATCAACAACGACAAAGATACAATCCTTGCCCTGCACCATGGGCAACCCTGTGATGAAGTCCATCGAAATACTCTCCCATTTCCCCTCCGGAATGGGAAGAGGCTGCAATAATCCTGCGGGATGGCTCATCTCCCCCTTGTTCCTCTGGCAAACGTCGCACTCCCGGACATGCTGGAGTATGTCCTCCTTGAGGCCCTTCCATGAGAACCTCTCTCTAATGGCCCTGTAGGTTTTGGTAAACCCCTGATGGCCTGCCAATGGTGATTATGTGCTGCCTGAAGTATCTTCTTCTTGATCTGAGATCTCTCAGTCAAGAAGATCTGGTCCCTGTAGTAGATGATCTCATCGACCACCCTGTACCTGTCATCCGCCACCTGCCCATCCAGAACCTCACATGCAAATCTATCCTTGGAGTACTCTACTAAGAGTCGAGCCCTCCAGTCTGCGTCCAAGCTCATAAGAGACAACGTGGCTGGTCTACGTGAAAGGGCATTCGCTACCATGTTGTTCTTACCCTTGACATACTCAATGTCAAAGTCATATGCTTGGATCTTACTGATCCACTTCTGCTGCCTCTCCTGTAGCTGCTTCTGCTCCAAAAAGAACCTGAGGCTGTTGTGATCAGTCCTCACCCTGAACCTGTTACCCACTAGATACTGCCGGAACTTGGCCAATGCATGCATGATGGCCAGCATCTCCTTGTCGTATATAGAATACAACCTCTCGTGCAGAAGGAGCTTCTGGCTCTCAAAGGCTATAGGGTGACCTCCTTGCATCAATACTGCGCCGATCCCCTCTCCCGACTCATCACACTCCAAAAAAAATGGCTGCGAAAAATCTGGCAAATCAAGCACTGGGCAGCTACTCATCACCTCCTTGAGGCTTGAGCCTGTCAAAGGCTCCCTGTGCTGTATCCGACCAACTGAATGCCCCCTTCCTCGTCAAATCCGTCAGGGGTGCAGCAAGCTATGAGAAACTCTTGACGAACTTCCGGTAGTGAGTACAAATACCAATGAATCCCCGAACTTCCGTCATGTTCTTCGGCTCCGGCCAATCTCTGATGGCCCTAATCTTCTCCTCGTGGACTCTCAGTCCGTCCACCCCTATTATATGTCCCAAGTACAACATCTCCGTCAATCCAAACTCACACTTGGAGAGCTTGGCATAGAACTGCTGCTCCTCCAAGATGCGCAACACTGTCTCAATGTGCTGGAGATGCTCCTCCCAAGTCCTGCTGTAAATGAGTATATCATCAAAGAATACCAACACAAACTTCCTCAAGTGACTACGGAAGATATGATTCATGCAAGACTGGAATGTAGCTGGGGCGTTGGTTAGCCCGAAGGGCATCACCAAAAACTCAAAGTGCCCATAGTGACACCTGAAGGCAGTCTTGAGAATGTCCTGTTCCCTCACGCAAATCTGATGGTACCCAGATCTCAAATCAATCTTTGAGAAGAACCTGGCTCCTCTCAACTCATCCATTAACTCGTCGATCCTGGGTATGGGGTACCTGTTCTTCAGGGTCTTCTTGTTCAGGGCCCTGTAGTCAATGCACATCCTCAATGTGTCGTCCTTCTTCTTCACCAACACCACGGAAGAAGCAAAAGGACTCGTGCTCGGCCGAATGTGCCCAAGAGCCAGCAACTCCTGAATGGCCCGCTCAATCTCATCCCGATAGGCCTTGGGATGCCTATAGGGGGTAGTAATCACTGCCTGTATGCCCTACTCAAGCTCAATGGTGTGCTCAAACCCCCGGTCTGGTGGCTGTCCTGGCAGAATCTCCCCAAATACTATGGCATATCGGTCAAGGATGGACTGTATCTCTGGGTGCACTATCTGCCCTGTAGTCCCTGCCTCTAATGCACGCAGCTCCACTGCCCACTCTACGTCTCCCTTCCGGAAGACTGCCTCCATCCGATGAGCCGAAACAGTCTTAGGAGAATATGTGTGCTGTCCTCGTATCTTCTCATGCCTCCCTGTCTTCTCATCATCCCACTCCATCTCTAGGGTCTTCCAATCTGTCGTGACCTTCCCTAGAGTGATAAGCCACTGAACACCCAATATCATGTTGGTGTCCGGAATATCGACCACGAAAAAGTGGTCAGTCAGTGTGTAGGTGCCCATCGTCACTGATAACTCTGGAACATAACGAGCACACACCATGGTCTGATCTCCTGGGACCAAAACTGAAAAGCCATCGAAGCTCTTTGTCTGTATACCTCTTCGCTCAACCATCTATGCATCGATGAAGTTGTGGGTTGCCCCACTGTCAACCAAAACTGATACTCGCTGGCCATGTACTGTCCCCTGTACGCGCATCTTCAAATACTTGGGAACTCCTCGTAATGTTGCAAGGGCCCCTCCAGTAGGCGCAAAAGCTGCACCACCCACTGTTGGTGGTGGAGGTGGCAAACGATCCTGCGCGGCATGACTACCTCCTGCCTCCACATCATCCTCCTCATCCTCTTCCCTGCTGCTCTAGAAGAAGACCTCAATAAAATGTGCTTTGCCAGCAGCACATCTATGTCCCGGTGCCCACGGCTCCTGACAGGGGAAGCACAACTGCTTCTTCTTCAACTCCCTCCTGGCATCATCATCAATCTGTATTCGTCCTGGATTCTCCTTCGGAGGCGGAATCCTCACATCTTTCCCCTTAGGTTGAAAAGCCTGTCGCTGAGGGTAAGGTGTCCGGGTTCTGGGTAAGACATCCTGTAAGTCCCGGCTCCTGCTAATAGCATCCTAAAGGGTGGTTGGTCTAGCGGATCTGACTAGACCCCAAAGTGGCTCTGCTAACCCCTCAACATACATGTAGATCCTCCGTGCTACGGATAGATCTGGCACCATCACTGAAACCCTCAAGAAATCTGAAATGTAGGTCTCTGGGCTCCCAGTCTGTTTGAGCCTTGTCAGCTCCACAAAGTGTTGTTTCGGATCCCTCCGGTCAAACCTCTCCATCAATCTCCTGGTGAACTCGGCATATGTCATCACTGTGGAGTGTTTGAGTGTAACCATCCCATGGAACCACCAATCCTGGGCCTCACCATCCAAATGTAATGTCGCCACCTTGATGGCCTTCGTCTCCGACATCTGGTTAAGCTGGAAGTAAATGTCCAGCTTCTCCACCCAAGACTTTGCCGAACTGTTTGATGAACCATCAAACGTAGGCAAGTGGAATCTACTAGCTACATAGTGGGTGTCACCATCATGATAATGCTGGTACCCTCTGTGATGGTCGCGGGGTCTACTATCTCGCTGGAGCTGAACAAAGTCTCTAAATGAGAGAGCCTCCCTGAACTCCTGCCCATAGGCCTGGTATTCTGCAAAATAATCGCCCATATGACCGGGCTCTGCCTCCTGCTGGGCTCCGGCCCCCGTGTTTGCTCCTAAGAAAGTGGGCATGGTAGAGCGTGTAGGGGCATGTGAGGTCACCTGCTGAGTAGTAGCACGCTGCTCTGGCAAATGGTGGGATGCACCCGATCCCTCACCAACCTGGAAAACCCGTGGGCTTTCACACTGTCTAGCCTCTACTGCCGTGAATCTCTGCCCCAGCACCTCAATTTGCCTCGACAAGTCCTATGTTGATTTGAGGAGCATGTCCGCAAATCTCTTCCCGTCCTCATCTGCCATCGGATCCTCCTGCTTTGCGTCCACCACAGGCTCCTGTTCTGCGTCCACCACAGGCTCCTCCTGTTTGGCGTCCACCACCGGAACACAGTCTCCCTCTCCGTAAGTGTTCTCCAACCTACGCCCAGTGTCTCTGTATCTCCTACCTCCATAACAAATGTATGGCTTTTCCCCCGGTGTCATAGATTGCTAGCTCCACAGGCTGAGCCAGATCTATGCTCTGATACCACTGTAATATCCGTTTCCGAGATATTCCCCAAACCCCAGTAAACTTCAACCAAATACGTATAAATGGTATAATAACGGGGAATCTCAAAGTGATGAAAATAACAATGGTGCAACATATAACGATATAACCATGAGATATAAGCAGATACTCAAGAAATGTAGAGAGAAATGCTAAGCCATTTTATTATACTAAGTAATAGAATGAGTACAAGAGGTGATAAAAAAGATGGCACCTCGACTTACACAAGGCAAGTGAAGACATACACTCAGAATAGCAAAGGAATGGCCTCTCTCTGAACTGCATCCAAGCTGTTGGAGAACTGTCGTACTGTTGTTGCTGCTGGAAATCAAATGAGGATTTAGCGTTGTTCCCCTCCTCAGAAAATGTTAAAACTATGGAATCGGACTCTACTCAAGAAACCCAGAAAAACCCAGAAAGCTTTTCTGAAATGGCTGACCCCCAAAAATCACCTCCTTGAGGACCCACGCAATCCCTCAAGGCTCTGCGTTGCCACTGAAATCAACCCACCACAACTCTGCCTGAAACTCAGCCAAAATCCTCCAATATGCAAGGGTTGATCCCCTGCTCAAACTCTTAGCACAAATCCCCCTGCAAAACCTCAATCCAAAACTCCTGCCAGAAAGAACTGCATCATCCCTCTCAAGACTGTGCAGACATCTAAGATGATCAATCCTCCTGCCAAAATGCTAATGAAACTACTGCAAAATACTGATGGAAATACCTTGCCCGAGCAGGCACTCGAAGTCCCCCGGGGCTAAGGGTGAGATCTCCGAACGGAGACACTCAATGCACTAAACAGTGTTGCAGACTAGCTAAACAGCCAGCGTGCTCTAAGTCGAAGTGACTAGCTCAAATGCACATAATCGAATGCCAAAATGAGGAGGCTCCTCTCTCCTTTATAGCGTTGGCCTCTCTCAATCCCAAGGCTCACCTCCTCCAACGTAGCTTTCCTCTTGCCACGTGTTTCTCACCATCTGCGCAGTCACTCCAAGTGTCTACGTGGGCCCCTCCTCTACGTGGTTCTTTGGCCCCCCTTCGCTCACCTTTTAAGTTACAACGTTGTGCTACTAGGGAGTGTCTTTATTCATGAAGTGAGTATGTCCCCCTCTCCTCACTTTTTTATTTACAAATAGCTATAGAAGGCAAAATTGAGCAAAATCGAATATTCCAATTAGCCATGGCTAATTAGGAATATTACACAAGGTCCTTCCCTTGAAATTTAACCCTAAAGACTCCATTAAATCCTAGTAGGATAGGGAACTACCGTTAACATGTTGATCATCCATAATTCTTTCTTAATTTCATCTTCTTTTTCTCTCTCCTAGATGTTTAGGGCAGCTGCTAGGGCTTCTAGGGCTGATTTATGCATTAAGTGAATTGTGTGGATGAATGTGGTTCATATTAGGATTCGTATCTATAAATTGTTTAAAAGCAAAATCTAGCATTGTCATGGTTTTACCCTCCTAATTAGGGTTGGATTCACATTCTTTTTGTTGTCATGCATACCTAACACCATAAAAATAAGTTTCCTAGCCATGTCCTAGTCTCTATTAGAAGATCTTTGATCCTTTGTTGTTGAAAACCATTGCAAGATCTTTTCTTCGGCTGCTATATGACATTATGAGTAAATACCCTTTCATTGCAATATAATCAAATCCTAACTTATAACATCCTTATTCTGAATTTAGGCATAGAGTATCTGAAACCTAGTATTGAAAATCTAGGTCATCTTAGGCCTTGTCGGTACTTTATCTAACATTATCGACCTTTATTCTTCACCTTAAGCCGTAGTATCAGAACATCCTTTAAGTGATTTCAGGAAGCTTCCGTTGTTCCACTAAGGAGTAGAAGAAAGGTTGTTGAGGTGATATTAGCAACCCTTTCTCTTATTACCATAACATTTGGCCCCGCCCAATGAGGCTTTGTACCAGGCCCGCTAAATTTTGCGACAACATCTTTGGCGTTGTTGCTAGTGAGGAGTTGAGTTCACCTTCTCGTGATCCGAAGTCTAAGCTTCATTCTCTTGATTGAGCTCATCCCAAATTCAAGGATAAATCTACTCATTTGACAACTCCTTTGGAAGAATGAAGCCCTAGTTCTTCATTGAGCTTCAAAGTTTCCATGCCTACTCTCTGCAACTAAATGGGGTAGTAGAAAGAAAGAATTGCACAATAATCAAAATAGTTAGATGCACATTGATGGATAATAGTTTGCCCAATAGTATTTGAGCAAAATTTGTCAATAGAGTAGTGTATGTCTTGAATAGAATAGGTCACCAACAAAAGAAATTGAAGGTAAGAGTCAAGACTCCCAAAGAACTATTGTCATAAGAAGGTCAGTGTTCATTGTTTACAAATTTTTGCAATACAAAGCATACGATAATAAAAATGGCTAGATGCATGTTGATGGATAAGAGTTTGCCCAATAGTGTTTGAGCAAAATTTGTCAATAGAGCATTGTATGTCTTGAATAGTAACCAACAAAGTAATTGAAGGTAAGACCCCAAAATAAGTATAGTCATAAGAAGACCAATATTCATTGTTTACAGCCCATGGGGGCAGCTCAATTGGTGATCCCCTTGTTATGAAGTATGATGTAAACCATGAGATTCAATGTTCAAATTCCCGCAGGTAAAACCAACAACAAAAAAAGATTCATTGTTTACAAATTTTTAAATGCAAAGCCTTTGTCCATGTCCCTAAATGAAAAGGAACAAGTCAGATGACAAAGTTATTGGCTATAATGAGTTTTACCATAATCTTATAAAATATATGATCTTGTTGAAAAAATTATGCTTATCAGTCAGAATGTTAGTTTTAATGAACTTGCAGATGCAACAATGGTGAAGAAGAGCAACAAGGACAGCAATGGTTCTAGGCTTCCATTAGATTTTTCAAAAGTTGTTAGAGCCAATGATCATGTATAGAAGTAGAGAGAAGGAAGTGGTGCAAAATAAATGAGAGGAGGAAATGTAAGAAGAAGAAGACGCAATTGAGGTTCCCAAAATCCTAGTATTGCTGAAAGATTTGTAGCAAAGATGTGGGAGGAGCAAGTTAATTTTATGAATTTTGTCTCTTGCGAGTGAAAAGGTGAATTCTTCTTCCAAACTCAATTATGTTCAAGAAGCTAAGAATGGAGTGATGCAATAAATGTGGAGTTTGAAGCATTTGAAGAGAAATCAGATGTAGAAGTTGGTCAAGTTGGCCAAGGCGAAGAAGCCCATTGGCTACAAATGGCCCTTTAGAATGAAATAGAAAGCAAAAAGTGATTGCGGCATAAATGAAAACCATTACTCTATCCTACATACTAGCCAAGACATTCCATTCAAGATACATGAATTACCTCAAGGCAGCTAGAAACACATTCCCGAAGGACAAAAGATGTTGGTGAAGTGCAACAAAGTGTTTAAGATCTTATTTCCTATGTTTTGGGATGTCCATAAGGCAATAAGGCCTATTTCTGCGAAGTGACCAGTATCATTCTGTATCTTTCAAGGTGCTTTCCTCAAGGGACAAGGTACTTCTCAGTGTCTTAAGACCATAAATAATCATAATCATTATCCTCTCTCTCTCTCTCTTCGTGCATGCATCACACAGTAACATCTTGAAAAATAAACCATACCTTCAAAGGGGGTCCGATCCATAATTGGAACATGCAAGCATCTAACTTCAAAAAGCCTGCATTTAATTTCTACAAACTCAGCGTGTAAGATCTAAACATGAGGATTCATATTACTTTCTTCCAAAACTAACATCAACAGAATAAACATGCAAGAAATGAAACACCAGAGTATGCATACATAAATCCAGCCATGCAAATTTTTCCTGGTTACTACGAGGGAACAAGCACTAAAAAAGCTTACTCTGCAAGAGTTTGATGATGCAAGACAAGTCCCAGTCCAGTCCCATCCATTCCTGTACATGTTTTACATAAAGGGCTCAGAATATAAAACGATGCAACAAAAGCACTCAAAATACGAATACTAAAACTTGGTCTAGAAATTGGCTAATCTTAAAATTTCAATCTTTTGTGTCGTGTACAAATGAAGGCTTTCGTTTGGTATTGTAAGATTGTTTAAAAGGGGGCCATTGAGCGGAGGGCCATCATTTTTCAGTGAGAAATACAGAACATATCCAATTCGAATAAGAGCAGGGAAAATGCATTTCAATGGTGAGTAAAATTCTTTACCATGAAATGAGATACCCTAGAGTTTTGGAAACCTCTTAGTTTACTAGTCTTGAATTTGGATTCCACTTTGTGGTCAGCGGTAATAGAGGCGTTGAATCTGGAGTGGCTGAATACCGAACCAGGATCTACAATATGTTTTGTCATGGTCGCATTGCCAACATAAAACCCAAGAAGAAAGCAGACACAGCAGCTTTGCTAGCGGGCCAGACATGAGGGTAAGCCATTTATAATGCCATCCTCTTCTTGATTTCAGTTTTTGTACAAAAAGATAAGGAACGTCCACGGAAGACTTGGTAAGGAAAGAACAACGACCAAAATATTGTAATTATTTGTCTATTGTTAGTGTATGAATGACACAAACTATCATGGCTTGAGAAAGATATCTTCATTTTAGACCTGATTAAGATGATGATTTTTTGAATGGCTGCACAACTGAAAGGAAGGTAGTTGGAACTTACCTGGTAAGAAAAGCAGGAGTGGAGCATCCTTGGGAGGGCTACCGCACTCCAAAGGACAAAACCAGCGAGAAGGTCCACCGTCAGGTCGAATAAAGTCGAGTGCTCTGTCGAAGTACTCCTTTACGCTCAGAAGCTCATACTCTCGTCCCTTAGATAATCCCATTGGCAAAGATTTCGTGACTTCTGTAGCACCATAGTATTTTGTAGTGCTTTTAGCAGCCCCATTTTCTCTTTCATCCAGGTATTCCCCTCTTCCAGCAGAAGAAGCTTCTCCATTTAGTTTTAACCTGCCGATTGATTCTTCCGCTCTATCCGGCAACGGTGTGGTCGACCTGTCAGGTGCAAGAGTGGCGACTATTCCCCCCGTGGAGCAGTTGGATATATCTCTGTTCGGAGTATCGACATTCCGATGAACACGTGCGCCGAAAAATGAACTTCTATAATAGATTTTCTTTGAGGATATTGATGCTGCTGGTTGAGGATGCAGTTGGAACGCTTCACGATTTGCGCGACTGCAAGGCTGACAAATACTAGAAAAGCATGTACTTGCTGCCATGGAAAATTAATAAAAGCAATCTTTCTACGAATTTTATTCCGCTGGCCTCTTGTTTCCTTTTTCACTACCTATACAGGTATATGGAACTGAGCGATGTCAAAAGTTATCGCTTCGGATGTTACTATGCCCAATAGCTTGAATTTTTTGCTTCCGCGCAATCACTGAAGAAATCGAAAGCAGTCGAAACGTTAAAGCGCAAATCAAAGCTTCGTTTAAGATATTTAAACCCAAAAAAGGCGCATTGAATACAAATGTTCCTGACACTAAAAAAACGTATGAAGTGCATTTAATGAAATTCTTCCTCCACATTAAACGTATTGAATGCAATTCTTCAAAAAACGTAAGCGCATTTAATGAAATTATATCTCCACATTAAACGTGTTGAATGCACATTATCAGAAAAAATTTAGCGTTTTTCCAGTTGAGTTGCTGCAAATATTTGTCCATATACATCCCTGTGCAAAGTTGTCCATGTCACATGTATTAACAAAAATAAGGGCATTGCCAGAGAGTTATAAAACAAAAGGCTTTATTTGCAACCTTTACAAATATATTTACATTGCCTGCAATTCTTGAACAAGTATTTGCAATCCTTGAACAGTATAGTATTTTAATTTTCAGACTGCCATATTTAATAGCGATCTTTAAAGAACAGAA
This sequence comes from Pinus tabuliformis, assembly GCA_031772625.1. Lineage (NCBI taxonomy): Eukaryota > Viridiplantae > Streptophyta > Pinopsida > Pinales > Pinaceae > Pinus > Pinus tabuliformis. Next base: position 758,202,409 of record CM062808.1, on the reverse strand, counting down.
GGTTTTAAAAGAGTTCCCGGCAAAATATTTAACTAGCAAATAACATATGCAGTTATATTTAATCGTTATTTATCGGATATTCGACCAAATGCGGCGTATTTACGAGCATTTTCGGGATTTCCAGAGTTCTCGGCAAAACATTTAAACTTGCAAATAACATATGCTGGTATATTTAATCGTTATTTATCAGACATTCGAGCAAACCCAGCGATGTCACTATGATCTTCCACCATATTTAATGAACAAATTAGATACTAAATCTCAGAGCTTACAACAAAACCAATTACAGGAACTTTCATCAAAGATTACCTTATCTAAAACTCATGACTTTCATCAAAGATCACCTTATCTAAAGCTCATTCGTATCACTCGAACAAACATAATCGTTATTTATCAGACATTCGAGCAAATACAGCGATGTCACAATGATCTTCAAACATATTTAATGAACAAATTAGATACTAAATCTTGAGCTTACAACAAAATCAATTACAGGAACTTTCATTAAAGATTACCTTATCTAAAACTCATGATTTTCATCACACATTACTTTATCTAAAGCTCATTCGTATCACTCAAACAATTCCAACACGCTCTCAGCACAAACTTTTGAGGTAAATCTCCTTTGTGGAACCGCTGATGAAATATTTTGGAGCGGGAGGAGTGCCGAAATTGTCTTCCTGCCACAAATTCTGTAGCCAGACGCCTTACACTTGCACTCGAGAAAGGCGCAGACGGAGACGCAGTAAGATTTGAACAGAGGACCCCATACACGTACAAGTGCGGGCCAAAACGTGATTCGGAGGTCCTGGACACGCCACGTGAAACTCGCATCTACCTTCAAATATGATTCTGGAATGTATCTCTTTCGCTCACTGTATATCTTTACAGCAGGCAACTTTTACTTCTCGGTGTTGATCGGTTGCATTACTTGTGGTCACAAATAACTCAAACGAGAATTTAAATACGCCGTTATTTACCGAGGTTACAAATTTGTCAGAAAAATTATTAATTTTTCGTTGGAATTTGGAGATTTTATTTTTCAATCCAGGCTGTTTGAATAGTTTTTAGGGTGGAAATGAATTCACTATCCTAAAAAATTTATAAACACTACATTTAACGATTGGAACTCAAATTTTCCAAAAATTTTCAGAAATTTTGGAAAAAATCATGCCAAAATTTGTAACTTATTTATATATTCTTTTAAATACAAAATTTGTAAAATATTTATATATTCTTTTAAATGCAACGAAAATGATTAAAAATTTGTAAAATTTAGAAAGATAAAATAAGTTTATTTTGTAAAAGGTAATTTAGTTATATAATTATAAGGTTTTTATAAATATTATTTAAATTATATTTGTAATTGTTTTTAATTTTGAATTAAATTTAAAATTATTTATAATTTATTAAGATTATTTTTTACATTAAAAAAATATGTAATATCTTAAGATTTATTTAAAAAAAGAATGACAGTGAATAAAATTATATTTATTAATCAATAACTAAGTTATAATAAAATTTGTCTATCTTAAAAAATATTTAAGATTTATTTAAAAAATAATGACAATGAATAAAATATTATTTATTAATCAATAAATAAATTATAATAAAATTTGTCTATCTTAAAGATATTTAAATTCATACTCATTGAACATTAATATTTTAAAAATTAAAATTAAATATATCCCTAATACATTTTATATTTTAATTTTATTATATCCATTAGATTCCTTTATATATTTTACGAATCCAGCTTTAGATATCTTTGACACTTTGGTAAAAGCATTTGACTTTTTTATTGGTGGCTATCAAAAATTCCACTAAGTTATACATTGAAAGAAAGAAAGAAGAAAGAAATTATTTTAACGTCCACGAGGCTAAAGATAGCCTATGGGGCAGATTGCTTCTTCATCTGCTTGATGTATCCCACACTTTTTCTGTGGAGCTTCAAAATAAATGCTCCCAACTTCTCGACAAACCCCTAGTTAAATAGATTATCCCAAGAGCTAGCTGCCAGCATATCTGCATAATTTTCCATGTTGTCTTTGAAGGCCTCACATTCTAAAATGAAATGTTTTTATGTTTCCACTTTTCCGGAAGAACAAAAAATGCCTACTCTTTCCTCCCACACTTCTTTTGGCATTTTCCATCACCTAGTTTCACAACGGAGTTAATGAGAATTAGTCCTTAACTGAGCAATAAGAATTTTGGCTCTCCAAGAGATATTGGCCTCTATGTATGCTTTTGGTTGATGACTATGAGTGGGATTAAACACTTCAATATAGTATTTTTTTCTTTCTTCCTATCTCCTTATCCCAAGTAAGCTTGTGGAACTTTTCCATAACAAAATCTTTTATCTCTTTGTTGTCTATGGGACACACGTTCAAGCAAATACCCCATTTACTAAACCATTTGTTATTTTGCTACATCCAAGTATTTTTTCTCTTGCACAATCTGTCATTAATGACGACCTTAGGCCATTTACCCTCTTCCATTTGCTCAATTTTTTAAATACCTTATGACTCGCACCATAGCAATTGCTTCAATAAGAGCAGCCCCTATTTCACTTAACAATATAGCATAAGGAACTGCACTTTTAATCTTGAATTTGTTTGTAATCAAACACTTCTGAATTTTCTCAATTTGTCTCCACTGCATGTCGGATGTATTGCTGGCCCATAGTTCACAACCATAGAGAATCACTGGAATCACTAGAAGCCCAAAAAGAGTTTGAGTGGTTTTCCAGTCCCATAACAATTTAAACAATGAAAAATTACCCATTATTTTTTGCACTCTAAAATTATTTTGCACTGAAGAAATGTGATCCCTCTCGTCTCATGTTAGATCTGTGCTTAAGATGGATCTATGTTGGTTTTATAGAATAACCAAGGTTCGTTACAACTCTTTCCACATGGAAACTGCATACCTAACCAAGCATACATGGCGTGGATTCCAGGTCGAACCCTAGTGGACAGATGGGTTGGACGTCAAGCGGGAGTAAGCACCAAAGAGGCGGGGTCATTGACCTCTATCATTTCATCATAATTGGTGAATAAATATCTAGGTTCTAATGATTTTTTTAACGAAGACAAAAAATCTGCTTCTATTGCATCACTAGCGTGTTTTTTTTAATGGGGATTAAGATTTAAAAAAAAAAAAAATCCACTTCTATTGCATCACTAGCAAGTAAGAGTGGCCAGAAGTCAACACATGAATTCTTGTTCAGGCAACAGTGGTTGCCAACACATTCCAACTCCCGACCTCATGTGTGGTGTCGTCAAAAGTCGAGCTCTTAATTGAAGTTTTGATGTAAAGGTCACATGGCCATAGGAGTGACCGACCATAATCAGGTCCAAAGTATAGTCGAGAGACACTATGGTGGTGGACAGGGAAGGTTCTAACCCGACCTACTCTGGTAAGGAAAGAACTAAGGTCCTTTAATTATTATGAAATTTAATGGGCATAAACGAGGGCCTTTCCAATACGAATAAGAGTTGTTGTAAAAGAAATTAAGGAAGTCTGAATGTGGAGGTACATGGATTGTTGAGCAAGTACATGGTAAACGTGTATTACAACATGTTCCCTTCTAAGTTCTCTCAGTTTGGTAGATGGGTGGTCGCGATTCCCAATGCACAAGCTACGACTTTGCCAAGAAATCACTCAACTTAAACATGTACTCTCTCTCTCCCTCTCTCTCTCTCTCTCTCCCTCCCTCTTACGCATGGGATTTGAAGCTAAAGTATAACGATACACTGCATTACTGTAACTAGCGGTGAAAAACATCATTGTGGAATAAGACCCAAGGCCCATTAACCAATCAGAATCCCAAAAAACATGAATTAAAATAATAATAATAAATATCTTTTTTTGTAATGTTAACATTACAATTTCTCGTTTGATTTTTGGTCAACTAAGAAGTATTTGAACGTCAACGCATTATCGAATGCATAATATCTTGCGAGCGGTAGGGATAATAATGACTATGGAATGATTTAGAAAAGTAAATGAATGTATGTGCAATGAAAAGTGAAAGGTTGTTTTTTCTTATTTATATGAGTAAACTTTATTGAAGTTGTTTTGATGGGAAAGTAAAGGCATTTTTGAGCTCATTCATGGATACATGTGAGGTTTATGTTTATTAGTGTCGATATGGTAGTAGCAACCTCATTTTCATATGGGATAATAATGTTTTGGACATTTTAATCAATAACCTAGCTTGAATAATTGAGCGTGTTGAATTTCATGCTAGAGGTTTTGGGTCATTTCACATGCTAACTAACCATGTTGCATGCCTCATTCAATGTCCTAATCAATCCAAAGATTGCAATCAAATGTGAGTTATTATGCTTAAAAATCTCCACAATATTTTCCTTGAAAAAGATATGATTTATAAACATGATATTTAAGTCATTTGTTATATCAATATTGAAGTGGGGAATAGTGTTATCACATTAACTAGGTTTATGCCTCAAATTCAATATTGAAATTGGGGATGTTTTTTTATACCATGAGTATTTTACATTCCAATGTTAAGTGTGTGTGAGACAAGCTACAATATATAATACAAGGATATGTGATATATAAAGGGAATGCAATGATATGTTGTAGTGTTCCAAGGAGAATTTGTAAGCCACTCCAATATTGAGTGTGTGTTTCAAGCTATAATATATAAAAAAAGGAGATGTGATCTATAAAGGAAATGCAATGTTATGTTGTATTGCTCCAAGAGAAATTTGTAACCCAATAGCATTTAAAAGTTATAGAATTTAAGTGGCATGAAAGGATGGGTTGTGGGTTACAATGGAAAAAGGTTAGGTTGTGCAGTGTTAAGATATAGTAACATTGAGCTTAATAACATGACCATACTACCACTGTGAATTTTAAGGATAGTGAATCATGTAAAAAAACTATTATGTCATAAAAATGAAGCAGTTGAAGGAAAACACACTAGGAAATTTGTTCAACAAGTATCAACATTTCTACTCATGTTTATCACTACATCCTTTTATAATTAATTTTGAATCGGGTTTTACTCGTAGCTTATATGGTAATATAGGCCTCCTTTGGTCCCTGAAATTTGGGAGATCACAAGTTCAAACCCACCAATAGTTACTCTGGGTATTTTTCATTTCATTGATGAGTGCATGGTATGGATTTGGGACACTTGTGATGAGTCTCCAATTGGGTGAAGGGTATAATGATAATGGCCCCCAAGCGGTAGTTGGCTAGTGATCTATGACTGTACAGAGGTCTAGATCCAAGAAATTATGGTGGCCAATCCCTTGCAAGCTTATATTGTGGGGGAATTAATTTTGAATAAATCTTTGATCCATGTAAATTGTGTAAGAGCCAACTCATTGTATTATGTAATTTTGATTCATGAACTCTCAAAGAGTGTAGTTACTCTCTAGTAAATTGTATTTCATTGATTGTCACTTAATTGTATCAAGAGAAGTAAGGTTCTCTTACAACATAATTTGATGTGAAGGATATGTGCAACATGGTAATAAAACAAAATTGAAAAAAAATAACATTTAAAATAATGGAATAAACTAGCATATATCCATCTTAACCTAGGTATGTTAAGTAAGTCAATATAAATTTATACCTTTCTTTTCACATCCCTATACATGCGTAATAGATTCAAGAGTTAAGATGAATATACACTAAATATAATTGCATTTGTTCAATTCCATTAATGGTTGTTTGTTGTAGTGTATGGTTTTTGGGTTTTGCATGGACCACACACATATCCCATTGAATGTTGGTGTCTGGAGTAATGAATGATGTTGGTGTGTGGGGTAATGGATGATATACCTACTTATATCCCTATTCATTCTAATGACAGGTCATAATGTGTTGATTCTCTCCTTAAGAATCGTTGACCTTGGTCTAGATGTATATTTGTGTCTTCCCATGATGATACTTAGTGCTTTCATAGGGTCTAGCTTTCATCTTTACCCTCCTTGTTTTCATGTTTGGCCATATTAGGTGTTTTGGTTAACTCATTTGGGTCCATCTTTGCTAATATTGATTCCCTCTTGGATTTCATAAACCAATGGAGTTTATGTTAGGTATGGAGCCTTCCCTTTTTGTTAGTTATGGGGCCTCCCTTGGGCCCCTAAATGGTCTTAATCCAATAAGGCGTACTATTTAATAATCTCACTACTCGAACTTTACCCTAACTTAAATAGTTTGGTATGTGTATCAAACCATTACACAATTAAACTTGCCACACTTGTTTTCCATGTTTTATTATTTCTTGTAGTGCAATGGGGAATTTAAAAAAAAAAGTCTCCTAATATGTTCCACATGCCTACAATATAAAGGGTCATGAACTCATAGTATAATTCCTTTAGAAGATCCACTCTCTCCAACAATCAAAGAAACCTCTAAAAACACTACCTCGTCATTTCTCTTATATTTAAGTCACTCCCTTGCTTTTTGTTAAGATTTATTTTTGGTTTTGCGTCTCATTCTCTAGGATGTTAAAGTTATAATAAATTGGTAGGACTCTTTTGATCTGACTCGCCCCTTCTAACTTTCACATTATGAAAGTCACTCGGTTTGGTTGTCTCCTTTAACCCTCCATTATCTTAGAGGTTGTTATATAATTGGTGCATTATCTTCAACTAGGATTTGTAATTCCTTTATTTATTAAGTTCGCTGGATTAAGGTGTTTCCCCAAGTCCTTTCTTCATAATAAATTATCCTCCATATTCATCTCTATAAAGGTATATTTAGAACAAGTTTAACATCATCTAGGCCTAGAGTAGATGATTGAGAAGAGAAATTAGTACCCTCCTCACTCATATTCAAATCCTACTTGTGAAATATTCACTCTTTGTGGGCCAATTCTGATTATAGATCCTTTTAACCCTAAGGATGATCTAAATCTTGTTTATTAGCTCAAGGGTAGTGTAAGAAGCTACATATAAACAAAAATATTTAAGCCAAGCATGTTGTTGAAGTGGTAACCTTCTTAACCAAAGGCGTTGCAGGTCAATATGCTTTCAATTTGTGAAAACTACCATGCATATTCAACTAAATAGTTCATCACAATAGATCTAATAAAAATAAACTGCAATATATACTATGAGGGCTAAATTCCTTTAGATTCTAGATTTGTTAATTATTGATTTTCTGTTTATACATGAAATAGATAAAATAAAATAAATAGAGAACAAAAATTACAATGGCACAACATCCATAATGAACAAAAATATTTTCTCTAGGAAACCCTTACAAGAAAAAACACAGCTCGAAGGTGAGGCTACTTTGGTCTATTTTTTGGTATTGAAATAATGCAATTACAAAGGAGAAGACACTCTCTATGGATTTATCTAAGACTTATGGTTTGTTAGGTTGCTTCATAATACTAACCCTCTATGTTATGAGCTCTAAATCCCACTCTTATTTGTCCTACTCTATCATGGAACAAGATACAATAGCATAGAATGGAACCCCTTCTCCTTTTGGTGGCATGGTTTTAACATTACCTAATAACTAACTAGGGGTCAATTTTAACTCCTTCAAGTATCAAATAGAATTATAATTTTGACCCTTATAGACTCTTCTTGAAAACTCCATGTGGATATCCCCACATGCATGAGTAATAGGGGAGGACATGTCATCCACTCGTAGCATGGTGGTCAAACAAGGTAGGTCAACTTGCAAGAGACACAAAATTTGCATATAAACTTTGATTAACATAATTTTTACACCATTAGGAACATCTACAATTGTAGAACAAAGCCTCAAGGTTCTTTGCTTAAGAGGGAGATTTTTGACCCCAAAATATGCCATTTAATGCCTCAAAATTTCTCTAGAAGGTTTCAAACCCAATTATTCAAATTGGGACCTATAAATGAAAATGACAATGCAGGTCGATTCCTATATTTTTTCCACTCTAAAAGCATTGATATAGTTAAAAAATATATAATGATCCAATTTGAATCACACCTCCCCATTTTGGGAGGCTTTTTGTCCCAAAAATATTTTACTAAATGAGGTGAGGAACTTTTTCCTTTACCTTCTCCCTAGAGTACCATTTTTATTTTCTTGGGAGTTGTTCCTTCAACCCAATTTGTAAAATCTCATGATGTCCCTGCCTTGTTGTTTTGGACCTCTTCTAAAAAAATGTGTCCTTTCACAACTCTGCATGGGCATCTGATGCTAAGTCCTCCACGGAAGTTATTACCTATCCCTCCTCCTAATCAAACATGGAAGTCTCATATACTTTGAGATTTTCCACATTCACCATAGAGTAAATGCACACGTATGGGGTAGATTGAGTATGTGGGTAATATTTCCCACCTTTTCTAGTATTTCAAGAAACCCATGTCATACAAACTCGATCTTGTTACTAGGACCCTATAGTTTTTCCTTATTTGGTTGTAACCATGCCTTGTCACCCACTCTGTATGACTTCTTTAACCTATGTTGATCGTACATAGCCTTATATTTTTCCTATGAATTCTTTAAAGTTTTCTATACTAAGTGGATTTGTATAATCTTCTCAATAATATTTTATGCTCTTAACACATTCTCTATGAGATCCTCCCTCACTTCTCCTTGTTGTCCATATATGATATCCAAAGGTGAAGGTGAAAAATATCTAAAACAAGCTTCAAATGGGGACTAACTAGTAGAAGTGTGGAATCTTATGTGATGAGTGTTGTATATAAACCATATTTTCATCCCGGGCCTTTGGATGCTTTGATTGTAACCCCTCAAAAATTGCACCAAAGTCTTGTTAACTGCCTCTATTTTCCCATTCGTCTATGGATAAAATGTTGTATACCTCTTTAACTTTGTGCCCATCTTCTCCCACAATGTAGTCCAAAATGCACTAAGAAATCTACTTTCTCTATAAAAAATGTGCTCCTTGGTATCCCAAAGTGCACCCAACTTGTTCAAAGAACAAGTTTGCTACTTCTTTCCCTTTCAGGGTCTTTTTATAGGGCATGAGAACTCACATTTTATTGAACTTGTCAACTACCATGGACAAGTAGTCATGTCCCTTCCTTGTTGTTGGTAAAACTCCCACATAGTCCATGGAAATGATTTCCTAATAACAAGTGGGTACAAGTAAGGGATGGTAGAAATCACATTTTCTATTACTAGGCTTGTTAATACATCAAAGCATGTCGATCAACTTGTTGGTGCCATGTTGCTTTTATTTGAGGGCTAAATGAAACTACTATAAGAAAATCATCCACTTGTGGTGTCAGGTACATTTTAGCTTACTCTAGGCTTGTAGGTTCTATAGTGGCTGGTGATTTGTGTGGATGATGATATCCTTTCCCATCAAATAGTGTTTCCACATCTTGATAACTTGTACCAGAGCCTATAGGTCCTTGTTGTAGGTAGGGTAGTTAAGAACTTCCCCATTAAATACTTTGGAATGGTATCATACAAGCTTTCATTCTTACATCAAGACCTCTCCCATGACATACTAACTTGCATCTATCTCCACTTTGAAGGGTTTTGATAAGTTTTGTAATAGGAGAATTGGTGCTTTGTTGGTTTTTCTCTTCAATTTATCAAAATATTTCCACACTTATTATAGAATGGAGTAGTGTAGCTTTATGAAACTCCTAACTTTATATGAATTTTAAGGCATTAAACACTTCATGGTGGCCTCCATCTTACAGGATATACCTTAAGCTCCCCTCCACTAATTACATAACCTAAATACACCAATGATTGTTCTGAAAACTCACATTTCTTGAGATTTTCCAGTAACTGGAGCTTCTTCAAAGTCTATATCACCTACATGAAGTGTGAGGTGTGCTCCTACCAGGTAGCACTATAAACTAGTATATTATCCAAATAACAATAACAAATGAATCTAGATAAGGGCACAATACATCATTCATTAGTTTCATGAACGTAGTTGGTGCATTGCATAGACCAAATGCCATGACTAACTACTCATACAATCCTTGTATGATTTTGAAGGTGGTCTTCCAGATGTCCTCTTCTTTGAATCGAAATTGGTGATACCTTGATCTTAAATCTAGCGTGGTAAAGTATTTCACTTGTTGCAACTAGTCTAACAAATCATCATTTCTATGCAAAGAGGTAATTGTTATTGAGCCTAATCTTATCTAACACTCTATAATCAACGCACATTCACCAAGTCCCATCCTTATTTTCCATAATTATGATGGGTGACCCACAAGATGAGGTACTTGGTTGAATCCTACCCCACTCCAATAGCTACTACAATGGTTACTTCACTTCACTTGCTTCCAGAACCAATATTTTGAAATCGAGAGTCTGACAATATTTGGATTTCATGCTCTACTTCCCTCATGGGCGGTATCCCTTTAGGATCCCAGAACACTCCATTGTACGTCTGTGGAAACCCTTCTAATTGTTGTTTATGTTCTTTATTCCACCTCTGCAAGGATGCCTTTGTCCTTATTTACTCCTCACCACATTGAATTTCTCTTAAGAACAACAAAACACATTTCTTGCTAGAACTAATCATTTTCTTTCCTTGGTTATCACTTACCAATGAAATCTTAGACTTGTATTTGTGTGTGTTGATGATGAATGATTTCCTATGTTTGATGAGGGGGTATCGGTTGGCTCTTTGCATGAATATTTCATCTCACATATACATTTAGGGACTCACAAACACAACTCCACATTCATCAAGTAGTACTGCATCCAATTCTACTTCATCAATATAATCAATTCTAATTGCAAATTTTATTCTACACTGTTTTGTTACCTTGACTTCTACAATCTTATTTACCCATCCTAGTGGGGATGGGCTTGGATGATTGTGAACCTCTAATCCAAGTTTTTTGACCAAATTTGTTGCTATAAGATTAGCTTATGAGGCTAAGTCAAACAAGACATCAATCTTGGTCTTCTTAACATGGATCTTAATATCAGAGTGTTTGGTATCTCCTTCTCTTCTTGGTGATGAAGGATACTCACATTCACCTCCTCCTATATGAATGCTTTAAAAATCCTATCATCCACTTTGAATTTGTTTTCCACTTGGTGCTTGAATTTGTGGCAAGAATATTCTTATTCTTCCTATCCTTCTTTTGGTTCTTCAAGTTCATCTTTAGATTCAGTTTCCAACACTTCTCCTTAGTGTGACCATTAATGTTGTAGTGGTTGTAATGATTGTTAGGATCCTTACACTAATGTGAAGTGGTTGCTACCTTGTTATATTTTCACCCTTTCCACTTCTTCTTCCCTTCCGTGGAAGCTCCGCAATCTTCTTTTTTCTTTGAAGCACTTGGCTGCCCTTTCTTTTTGCCTATGCTTTCCAAGTATTATTCCTTTAGATTCCATGCTTGTTAATTTTTTTTATTTTTTTTTGCTTATGCGTGAAATAAATAAAATGTGGAAAATAGAGAAAAGCAAATATAATCACACACCATCCACAATGAACAAAAATATTTAATCTCAGAAACCACTATGGGAGAAAAGCCAGCTGGAATGTGAGGCTACCACGCTTCGTTTTTAGTATGGAAATAATACAAGTACAAAGGAGAAGGAAGCAACTATGGAGTTATCTAATACTTGTGGCCTATTAAGCTACTACAGTATACCGACCCCCTCTATTATGTTCTTTAATTCCCACTCCTAGTTTCTCTGCTCTATTATGGAACAAGATACAATAATGCATAATGGAACCCCTCCTCCTCTTAGTGGTCCAATTTTAACCTAGCTTGATAGCCGACTAGGGGCTAGGTTTGACTCCTTCGAACCTCAACTAGAGTTACAACTTTAACCCTGCTAGAATCTTCTTCAAATTCCTCAAGTGGCTAGCCCCAGATGCATGTGTAATGAAGGTTGATGTGGCATCCACTCATACCATGGTGGTTAAACATATTAGGTCAACTTGTGGGAGGCATAACATTTGCATACAAACTCCGATTGGTGTGATTCTTGCGCTATTGGAAAGTTATTTGAGTGTAGAATAACTTCTCATAGTGCACACTTTATTGAGAGATTTTTTACCCCCCAAAAAATTGTTTAATGCCTCAAAGTGGCTCCATAAGATTTTAACCCTGATTCTACAAATTAGAACTCACCTGTAAAAATGACCTTGCAACTTCTTTCCTCCAATTTTTCCACTATTAAAGCATTGAGATAGATAACAAACAATATAACAATCCAATCTAGATCACACTTGGTATTTGTTATTAGTTGGGTGGAATTGAAGTTAATCTTATTTCTTATTATATTGGAGATATCTTGTCAATATTACTTGTTATAAGAGAATGATGTTTCACAAGGACATAATATATACTAACACTACCTTGCTTGTATGTCATTTATTTTCTCTTTATAGTCCTTGTAGATTCCATTTTTCAATGCTTTAAATTAATGTTAGCATAGATATATGCCTAGTTAGGCAATGTTACCTGTTTAAGGATACAATAAACCTTAGGGCGTTTTTCCTAGTTTGTATGATCATGATTGCTATCAGAAGATGGAAATGAACCTAATGCTTTATATTCATTGTGTGCATTTTAGGTTGAAAATAGGCTATTTAGGTTACATCATCTTTTATTTTCAACCATCTTTACTTCCATGCAAGTATATAATCATCACACTAAAGGAATTGGGGTGAATAGACTATGATTTACTTCCTTGCTTTTCTTAATTTGTTGGTTTATTTATATGTTGTATAAATAAGCCCTAATCTAGTTTCACATAATTGCACATAAACCTAAATCTACATCCATAGGACAATGAACAACATTAACACAATCTAATGGGATAGCTGAAGTGGTTGATTTCTATCAACTTCATGAAAGAGGTCTTGAGGTCAATCCCCCATGCTAATTGTCTTTATTGCGTGCCTCACTCAATTTCAATACTAATTAAGCAGCACCATAAACAACGACAATGGATTTACATTAGGTAACACCCTAATTAACCTAATGACCTCCCTCATCACCCCTTATTTTTGAAATTCTTCCCAAAAAATACTCTACTTTCCTTTTAAACACACTGCTTAAATCTACCTTTTATAATAGTAGACTTCTAACTATAAACCCCTTATTTTTTAAATTCTTCCCAAAAAATACTCTATTTTCCTTTTAAACGATCATGCTTAAATCTACCTCTTATAATAGTGAATTTTTAACTATAATATTACATTTTAGTAACATCATTGAGAACTTCTTCTTAACCTTTTCCTTTCCCAAATAAAAAAATCTAATTTGTATCTAATTACTTTTAAATATATTAAAAACATTTTTTATATTTAATAACTCTTCAGATCAACACAAATTCAAAGATAGTTATACGTTCAAACACACCCAAATACACACCAACACAACTTCAACGATAACCTCTCTAACTAAGGTCCCCATTTCGTTATACCACCTAAACCAATATCTCAAGTGCCACGACAAAACAAAGAGAACCTTCCACCTTTTACACATGAACTTTCGGATAGAGTAGGGCAACACAAATACATCAAGCAATGAAACACATGGAGTAAGCCCAAATCAATTTTCAAGTGAATATTAATTAACAAAATAGGCGTGGAAATTAACAAAAATATATAATTTTTTTTTGAGAAAGTGGTGAATATTAAATTGGAAAACGGAGGGTAAAATAGGCGTGGAAATTAACAAAAATATATAAACTTTTTTGAGAAAGTGGTGAATATTAAATCGGAAAACGGAGAGTAAAATAGGCGTGGAAATTAACAAAAATATTAAAAAAATGAGAAAGTGGCCTCTCACTTTTAGCGAAGTAGGCCGACAAGATCATTGAAGATTCTCGCGTCACGGTTCATGACCAAAATGTGCCAGAAAAAGTGATGGAGTTCTAGAATGGATCTGATATTTAATATGTTATTAAAGTGGTGGAGAGACCTACAATGGATGATAATTATGATAATTAGAATTTATATTCATATTGATAATTGAAGTTGTAGCTTACAAATTATGTTTTTTTGTTTTGAAAATTATAGAAATTTTAATTATATTTTTAAAAAATTGGTAGAGATTTTTGTAAATCTAAGTAAAAATTGTCAAAATTCATAATTTTAGGTGCTTTAGACGTTTTTGATAGTGCTGAATTCATTTACATCATCAAAAACATGATTCAAACACTACATTTACAAGATTTTTTGAATTTTTTTTTTACCTATATTCAGTCACTTTTGGTGTCTCATATTCATACTGATACTTAAAACCATAGTCTAAAAATTTTGTTTTTTTGCTTTGAAAGTTATGGAAATTCCAGTTATATTTTGAAAAAAATTGGTAGGGATTTTTGTAAATCCAAGTAAAAATTGTCAAAATTCATAATTTTAGGTGCCTTATAGTGTTGAATTCATTTCCAACATCAAAAACATGATTCAAACACTACATCTACAAGATTTTTTGAATTTTTTTTTTTGGCCGTCCGTGCAATTCCATACTTAAATATGTGAGCCTATTTCTTTCTATCTTAATTTTATGTTTAAGGAGCTTAAATTTGCTTTTATGTTAATTTTGTGTTTAAGAAGTTTTGAGTTTTTTTAAGTAATGATATTTGAATAAAAAGGAATCAGTTTTTTTTCAAAGGTGGTAAAACTTATTATAATTTAGTAGTGAAGTGATACTAAAGACATTATGGACAAGCATGTCTTTGAATTTAGTTGGACGACTAGTGCTTACAAAGGTTGTCGGCTATCCTGCAAACTATTCCCACCTTCATGTTTTCAGCTCTTCCTGCTCATAAAGGAGTTTTGCAAATCATCAGAAATATTCAAAGAGATTTTCTTTGGGGTAAAGGGGAAGAGAAAAAGAAATGGGCTTTGGTAGCTTGGGATAAGCTATGTAAACCTAAGAACCATGGGGTCTGGGACTTCATGACCCTGAAACCCTTAGCAAAGTCTTGGGGGCAAAACTTTGGTGGAGATGGCTAAAGGAGTCGGCAACCCCATGGGCCAAGCTCTGGAAACAGAAGTATGCAAACAATTGGTAAGAAAGGGATCATATTCAGATGTCTGGGCACATCAAAGGTTCCCACATTTGGAATAGTGCTTGGGAGAATAGAGCCATAGTTCAGAAGCACAGTTTCTGGGAGATTAGAGATGGAAACCTAGCATGGTTTTGGGAGGACAACTGGTAGCAGGAACCTAACCTGTGTAGGGAAGAATTAGCCATGCTTAAGGATGACACTGACAGTAAAGGTTTACTCAGGGTAAGTGATTTCGGGGATCAAACAAGACACAAGGATAAATGGAGAACATGGAAGAACCTGGGATATAGTGAAGAAACCCCTCTGAAGGCCTAAGCAGAAGCTCTCGCAGTCATCTTGGAACAAAGAAAGATATTAACATCAACATTGTCTGACCAACTAAGATGAGGGAGAAACAATGAAGGCAACTTCAACCTCAAAGAAGCCAAAAGAATTGCCATTGGGCTTGACTTTCCAAATCTTAATAAGATATGGAAGGACCTATGGTAGAACTCAAACTGGATGAAAATTAAACTGTTCATGTGGTTGGTGCATCATAAAAAGATTCTTACTTGGGAGAATCTTTGGAAAAGATGTCTAGTTGGTCCATCTAGATGCCAATTGTGTGGTCTACAAGAAGAAACGATGGATCACCTACTCAACCTCTACTCATCACGTCTACCTTGTGGAATTGGGTAGCCTCAATCTTCAGGCAAATTGACAGGGACACATCCAACATTACTAGCACTTTAAAGAATTGGCGGAAAGATTTCTCAAAAAATGAAATGGTTAACAAAGCATGGAATCTAATTCCAGGTTTTTTGATCTGGGATGTCTGGAAAGAACGTAATAACGGGATTTTCAAGAACATAATTGGCTCGACACTGATCATCATAGATCAAATTATAAGATAGCTAAAAGAAACTGTAAGTACCTGTCTTAAGCAACCCCCCGCAAACCCTCCTCTAAACAATGATGCACATATACTTGTGCAATTGGGTCTCCAGTTGCCAATCCCCCAGGGAATAAGCAAGAACACAAGTTATACAACAGCGGGTAAGGATTTATGGTAACCTCATCCACATGGTTTTCTGAAATTCAATATAGATGGAGCCTCTAAAGGAAACCCTGGAGTGGCTGGTTATGGCGGAGTCATAAGAGATGAGCAGGGAAACATACAAATCATCTTTCATAGTAATTTGGGGAATGCCACTAACAATATGGTAGAACTCATGGCCTTAGAGCAATGCCTAGAAATATTGATTGAGTCGGATTTACACAATGTTATTGTAGAAGCAGACTCTGAACTAATAATCAACTCGGTCAAGAAGATATGCAATGGGATAGCACCAGAAAAAGTGTCAAAAAACTGGCGGTTATTGCAGGTCTATCAACACATTCAATCCCACCTGAGAGCCCTGAGAACACTCCAATTTGTTCATGTTTGCAAAATAGCTAACAGGTTAGCGGATCGTTTGGCGAACAAAGGAGTACCATGGGCAAAAAACATCAAAAGATATGCCTGGATGAGGAAGCCATTAGGGCAATTGCGTGAGGACTGCCGCAGGCAGCTATCGAAGACAGGGAGCACTTTCAAAGAATGAGAAATGAATAGAGAGAAGACCAATGGAAACAACAAGTAGTGGACCAATCACAAGGCAGAAGCAAGTGATAAATTGCGGGTAGGTTGGCAGGCGGCTAACCAAAGATTGCCTTGAAATCCTTCATCCTATGCATTTCAGGCGGAAAAATGCACGAAGGTTAATCTTCCAAATGGACCCAAATTATTATAAAGTGGTGGCCTATCTAATTTTCGGGTCCGTAAGAAATGGTAAAGAGTGGGCAAGTTGATGAGATCTCGTAAGAAATCCCTCATCCCATGGATTTCGGGCGGAAAGCTGCACGAGAAATAATTCTCCAAACGGACCCGAAAAATTATTGTATGGTGGCTTATAAACTCTTCGGGTCCGTAAGATAGGTTAAAACATGGGCTTGTTGGCGTGATCGCTTTGGAACTCCCCCATCCTATGGATTTCGGGCGGAGAAAATGATCGATGGTTAATTCATCATTCGAACATGAAACGATTTAGTGCAATGGCTTATATTCTCTTCAAGTCCGCAAGAAAGGTTAAAGTGCGGGCGAGGTTTAGGCCTGAAATCAAATCAGGGATGTTAGATCTTCAAGGGCGGGATCGCATGGTCTTTGGGTTTGATAGTTAAATGAAAGTTAAGGATGGTGCTTGGGTCATTTGTGGCATAGTTTTGGGCCTTCGGATCAGTGGGCCCGCCATCAAGGGTCGATAAGTAGGTTTTTTAATCCATTGGTCATACAGAGCGAACTATTTGGGTTTATTTTGGATTCTTTGCACTCTTTGTAGGGCGGATTGTCTTGTCCTAGTTTCTTTGTAGTCTTGATTAGATTTCGGTTCGGGGTTCGGCCATCCCAGTTGTCTATTGAAGTTTCACAGAGTTGGTGTTTGCTTAGCTCGGCTCCGTTAAAGAAGTGTACAATATGTATTTTGTTTAGATTAATGAAAGGTTCCACTCTTACTTGATCAAAAAAAGATAGTGAAGACATATATCATTAGTCATTATTGGCGAGTGTAGGGATACTTATTACCTTTATTTAAGAAAAATAACAATGCCTCAAATGATTTATTGGTGATCCATAGAGTGGTAAAAATAGTTTTAGCCTAAATAATATTAGTAAGAAAGCCAATTTTCCTTGTGGCCATCACCAAGGCTACATGTAGTGGAGCCATGTACGTTCATAAACATCTAATACCATGCAAAAAATCTAGATATTCGACTACAATTTAACTTCTTACCTATGAATGATTAGTTACACTTATGTTCTTTTTATTTTTATATACTTTCTTTGTAGTTGGATATTTTTCAATATTACACATTAATGAATTTAATACCTTTTTAGATTAATAATGTAAGTAGTTTATATAGACATTCTTCGAAGTTATAATTGAAGCTCTGTATCTTAATAATTTAGTGGTGAAGCAATAGTGAAGACATTTATCATTAGTTGTTATTGGTGAATGTAGGGAGACTTATTACAAATATTCAAGAAAATTAACATTGCCTCAAACGATTTATTGGTGATCCATAGAGTGGTAATTTTTTACTTTTGCTACACTTTTGAGTCTTGGTATGTTAATCTATTTCCTTACATCTTTGGAATATGAGCTCTTAGCAAATAATAAGTAGTTTTAGACCTTATTTCTTGACAAAAAAATAGTTTTAGCCTAAATAATGTTAGCAAGAAAGTCAATTTTTCTTGTGGCCATCACCAAGACTACATGTAGCAGCCATATACTTTCATAAACATCTAATACCATGCAAAAAAAACTAGATACTATTTTCGATTACAATTCAACTTCTTACCTTTGAATGATTAGTTACATTTATGTTCTTTTTATTTTTATATACTTTCTTTCTAATTAGATATTTTTTAATATTACACATTAATAAATTTAATATTTTTTAGATTAATAATGTAAGTAGTTTATATAAACATTCCTAGAAATTATAATTGAAGCTCTGTATCTTGAATTTTATATATAAGTTTAAACCATAATTTTTGAAAAAAGTATATAGCTTTTTTTAATAGGCTTAACAATAACTAGATAAAGATTTTACTTTTTTAAGATTTCAATATTATGTAAAATTATTTATTATGATAGGTTAAAAACTTATTTTTCTCAAATATGAATAAACAAAATATTAATTTAAAATTCAAAAATATTTAATAAAAATAAAAAAATAAATCTATCTTTATATATTATTAATAATTTATTTCAAATAATCAAATTTTATTTACATATAATAATATTATTTTTTTATAAAAATATTAAAAACCTTGTTTTTAATAATCTCAAAAATTACAATTTTTTTAAGTATTAAAAAAATGATATTAACATTTTTAATAAAACACGCTCTCTTTATATAAAATAGTCATCCTTAAAATTTTCATGATTTTCGAAAGTTGCCATTATGAAAAGTTCAATGGTTGCCTTTTCTATATCTCTTTGTATAGGCTGTAGCCGTAAACGTTGTTTATTCATGTTTTCATATATATATATAAATATATATAAGGACTTAATTATTTAAAATTTGCATAGTGGATAATGTTTTTGCACTCTCATCACCATAATTATTTTGTAACATTTCTTGAGATGAAAGAAAATGTTAAGAGAATTTCACCTTTGAAATAATTCTAAGCCTTATACAAAGAAGTATGGACATCGAACTATATAATAAAATATATGCCAGCGTGTTTTGTACGTTTTGAAAGCGATTTTTCTCTTTTTAAATAATAGTTAATTATTTTTAAATTGTTATGCAAAAAGTATCGACACGATGCCAGAGCTAATAGAAGTTTGTTTAATACTTTTTGAGAGTGATTTTTCTCTTTTTAAATATATCGCTATGATTTATTTTTCCTTAATATGAGACAAATGGGATATGTCAGGTTGAGTAATTACGAATTAAATATAGCTTTGGTGAGTCTAACTTTTCGAAGTTACAAAATTTATGAATATTTTTTATTTTTTTTTAAGATTTTCCATCTTTCATTTTTAAATTATTTTATAAAAATATACTTTTTATTTTGCAGTTGAGGGGTATTTTTTTTGGTTTACATGGTTTAAAGTATTTTTTTATACATTCACAAAATATATTGTATTAGCAACTTGTTTATAAAAAAATATTTGTGTTTACAAATATTTTTATAAAAAATATTTTTATGTTAATATTATTATTAATTATATTTATTAAAAAATAATTTTAATTAAATTTGTAATTTAGTTTTGATATTTTTTATTTAGTTTCATTTGGTAAAAATATTGTATCCAGTTTTATATATATATATATATATAAAATGTAAAATAATTATATTTTCCAGAGTAATGTAAACACATTGCAGTTTTCCATAGGAAATACACCTGCTTCAGCTTCTTTGAAGGCTGGCTTCGAACTTTGGACAAGAAAAGACCAAATATTTCGGTTATCTCGAAAGAAGTATTATCCTCCCTCGCGGTGGTTGAAGATGGTCTTGCTTGTAAAGTGGGGAATGTTAAAAAGCTGAGAACTGGGCTAGATTTGTGGGTAGGTTGTGGAGAAAATTATTGCCTACCTCGTGAAAATGGCGCTTTTCTTAAATGAAAATGGTAGACAAAATTTAAACCATGTCGTTAATCACCATTGTTCATCCATATGGGCACAAGGTTGGGTCAATGCCTTTCAGCGCAATTTGCTAATCAAGCACCATGAACATTGGAATAATTATATTGTTGCTTTAAATACTGCTTATGTGCGTCTTAGGGAGGAGAATGGCACACTATGTTGGGTACACTCTTTTTTTGGAGAATATACCCCAAAAACTTGCTACTTTTTGAAATTACCAGAGAATCCACAGTAAAAACCATTTTTTCATCAACGTTTCAAATCCCAACTGGGATCCATCATCAGGACTACTTAAATGCTTGATAGAAGAAGAGCTTAATTGAAGGATTTAAATAGTAATGAGGAGAAGATTAAAAATGAGATGAATGTCGGCTGTTTTAATATTAATTGTAGAGTTTTGAATATTCAATTTTGTTTAATTATTGATATAAATCATTATAAATTATTATTATGTTAATCATTATTATAAGAATTATTTAATTAATTTTAATTAGTGATATAAATTATTATGATGTTGATCATTATTATAAAAATTAATTAATTAATTTTAATATTATTAATAATTAATTGATTTTTAATATAGTAATTATTATTATGAATTTTTAATTCATATAAGCATTTAATATTAGTGTAGTATTATTTATAAAATAGTATGTGAAATATTTAATATTGGTATTAAATGAATAGTATATTGTATTAATATTTAATATATATATTATATCATAGTATAATGTTTATTATAAAATAGTATGTGGTATATTTATTAAATAATGGAATTTAATGAATAATAGTATTAACATTAGTGTATTGTATTAATATTAAAAATAAAAATTAACAATATATACATTTAAAAAATAAAAAAATAAATAAAAATCTAATTAATAATAAATAATAAATATTAATAATTGATAATAATATATATATATATATATATTTTTTTTAATAATTAGTAATTAATAATTGACTAATAGTAAATACTTAATATTAATAATTGAAAATTAATATAAGAATTAATAATTAATAATAATATTAATTAATATTATTAATAATTAATTAACATTAATATTAATATTAATAATTAATTAACATTAATATTAATAATTAATTAATAATAAATTATTAATATTAATAATTGATAAATGTTTAATTTTTATTAGTTTCACTAATTAATAGATTTATTAATATATTATAATTAATACCTAATAATACCAATTTATAATAATAGTTACTGATAATATTAATAGCTATTATCATAATTATTATTGTAATCGTAATTAAGTATTAATTATTATTATTATACTTAGATTATTAAAGCAAGAGAGGGAAACCTATCACTGAGAAGTATTGGTGACCCTAATTTCTCTTATTAGTGGAAGCCAGCTTCCACTAATCTCCACACCATTGTCTCTGTTGAGATTATTCGGATGTTTGATAATTTCAAGAGCTTCTCTAATCTTTCGCTTATGATGTTGTTCTTCCCTTGCAACAATTGAGGCGTTTTCCAAACAGGCATGGTGTTTAGTTTTCGAAGAATGTTCTGCCAAGGTTGAAGTACGAGACCTTTCATTTCTAATATCAGCTCCATGTTCCTTGAGTTTTGTCTGCAGGGAGCGACCTGTTTCACCAATGTAGCTTTTTCCACATGAACAGTCTATTTTATAGACCCCCTTAAGCTGATGTCTATCAATACTATCCTTGATCGACCTCATACCTTGCCTAATAGTTCCAGGTGCTGAGAATTGTGTGTTTATGTTTTTCTTCCTTAGGATTTTGGCAATCTTATCTGTTACTCCATGAATATAAGGAAGAAATACCCTACCACACTGAGGTTGGTCTTGAACCTTAGGTTCACGAGATAACATCCTTCTTTCAGCTTTCTCTATTTCTCTTTTAATCTCTTTTTCTTTGTAGCCTATACTCTGAAAGGTTGAGATTAAATGCTCCTTCTCTTCATTTAAATGCTCAGCGTCAGAAATTCGAAGGGCCCTGATAGCAAGAGTGTTTAGAACACCAAACTTCTGGGCTGGGTGATGATGGGAATCAGCATGAAGGTAGCTTTCTGTGTGGGTTGACTTCCTGAAAACTTTATGCCCTAAAGAGCCATCCTCTTTTCTGATGATGAGTATGTCTAAAAATGGGATGCTCATGTTTTCTTCAAGCTCCATCGTAAATTTTATTTCTGGGGAGATAGAATTCAGGTGTATAAAAAACTTGTCAAGCTCTGTTTTACCATGGGTCCATTTTATATTGGTATCATCGACGAATCGCTTCCACCAAGCTGGCTTCAAAGGGTATGATTCAAGGGCTTTCTTTTCAAAGTATTCCATGTATAAGTTGGCCACTATTGGTGAAAGGGGGGATCCCATTGCCACACCAGATGTTTGCTCATAATATATTCCTTGGAAGGTGAAAACAGTGGATAGCAAACAGATTTCGGCTAATTTTGAAGTTCCCGGATCAGTAACCTCTTTTATAACCTGAATGGCCTCATCAAGAGGAATCTTGGTGAATAAGGACACTACGTCAAAGCTAACAAGGATGTCATCACGTTCTATTCTCTCATTTTTAATAAGATTCACAAAATCATGGGAGCCTTTGATGAAAGAATCAGTATTTCCGACAAGGGGCTTAAGGATTCTTGCAACATACTTAGCCAGTTCATAGGTTGGGGAACCAATGGTATTAACTATTGGTCTAAGAGGGACCCCCTCTTTATGGATCTTAGGTAACCCATAAATTCTTGGGATAGTTTCACAAGTAGGGATTAATTTCTTCTTCAATTTATCCTCAAGGTTGGAATCTAAAATTGTCTTTTTTACCTCCTTCATAATCTTGGGGATGGGGTTATTGCTCAGTTTCTTATAACTGCCACATCTGAGGTGTTCATTCATTTTGCATACATAGTCCTCTTTATCCAAGATTACTACTGCTCCTCCCTTATCTGCCTTAAGAACCACAATTTTATCATTGTTCTGCAAAGATTTGAAGGCTCTTTGTTCTTCTTTACTCAAATTACTTTTAGGAGTTTTTGCCTTTCTAATAATGAGGGAGAACTCTTGTCTTAATGCTTCTTTATCCTCCAAAGGAAGGTTATGAATTCCATCCTCTATGCTACATATCATATTTTCAATAGGAAGGTTTTTAGGAGCAACTGCAAATCCCAAATCTTTCCTCAAGACACTAATGACTCCAGGATCTAATTCTTGGGAAGACAAATTTACCACTTTTCTTTTTAGTTTTGTCTTAGAGGAGTTTTCTGAAGATTGATTTCTCCCATAACGGATATCGTTGTCTAAACAATTGTTAATTCCGGTTTCATCAGTGCTGTGCTTATTACCTTTGTCTGGATCATGCGCATTATTGTTGTTTAAACCCTGATTTCTGTTAATTATAGTGTTAATGTTATCGAGTTCTAATCTATTAATGTTGCCAGCAGTGCTATGCGTAATGCTGCCCTCATTGTTATGCATATTATCGTTAATTGAAACCTGATTCTGTGTGAGATTATTGATGTAAATAGTGTTTGAATTGTTGCCAATGTTATCACTGTCTAATCCATTAATGCTATCAGCAGCGTTGTGCAAATTATTATTGTTAATTAAAACTTGATTTTGTTCATGATTATTGATGCAAACGTTGTTTGAATTGTTGCCACTACAACGTTGTCTACTCCATTGATGATGCCAGCAGCATTATGCGAATTTATGCCATCCACGCTGTCTGAATTATTGTTGTCCACGCTATCTGAATTAATGTTCATACTGCATGCGTTATGCGCATTACCCTTGACTTGCTTAATGTTGACTATGTCTTGTATTTTGTTGTTGTCCAAAAAATTATTGTCTACACTTTTGTCATTGCCGCCTACGTCCAACGTTCGGACTTTTTTGTCCAAGCCTGATGAACCTAACGCTGAACCACGACTCAGAATTTTATCATTTGCGTTTAGTCTTATAGAGCCTGCGTCCAAATCAGTTGTTCGGACTTTTGTATTTTTGTCTGCTGAACCGTGACTCAGAATTTTATCCTTTGTGTTTACTGGTCCTTCTGCGTCTGTCGAAATCTCAATGGCAGTGTTCGGTTTTTCATATTTATAACGCGATAAGTTGGACAATTTCTTGCACTGTCTTTTTTGAGCTATGTGTCCCTCATTAATGGCTTTTAGAGCAGCCCTGGCATCAATAATAAGCCAGATATCCTGGCTGATGTTGCTGGCTAGTTTTAGGTGTGTTGAGAGTGCTGAGCGTCCAAGATTATCCAAAGAAGCCTTAATTCTCTTAATTTCTGTCCGAATTAGAGAAATACTTAGTTGAAAAAATGCCTTTTTATTATATTTGTTATGCAATATATGATTAATTTGTGCAAATGGGGGAATGATATTATTGTCACGACAGTTTTTAAGAAAATGCAAGTCTGCAGCTCTTCTTGCTATCTTCATTCTAACTTTTTCGAGTAAAATGATCTCATTCCATATATACCCTCCGTATAGGGAAATGATTTTGGATTTTAGACTTCTGTGGTTTATATCTTTTGAAATTACCGGAGAATCCACAATAAAAACCATTTTTCTGTCAATGTTTCAAATCCCAACTGGGATCCATCATCAGAACTACTTGAATGCTTGATAGAAGAAGAGCTTAATTGAATGATTTAAATAGTAATGAGGAGAAGATTAAAAATGAGATGACTGTCGGCTGTTTTAATATTAATTGTAGAATTTTGAATATTCAATTTTGTTTAATTATTGATATAAATCATTATAATGTTAATCATTATTATAAGAATTATTTAATTAATTTTAATTAGTGATATAAATTATTATTATGTTGATTATTATTATAAAAATTAATTAATTAATTTTAATATTATTAATAATTAATTGATTTTTAATATAGTAATTATTATTATGAATTTTTAATTCATATAAGCATTTAATATTAGTGTAGTATTATTTATAAAATAGTATGTGAAATATTTAATATTGGTATTAAATGAATAGTATATTGTATTAATATTTAATATATATATTATATCATAGTATAATGTTTATTATAAAATAGTATGTGGTATATTTATTAAATAATGGAATTTAATGAATAATAGTATTAACATTAGTGTATTGTATTAATATTAAAAATAAAAATTAACAATACATACATTTAAAAAATAAAAAAAATAAAAATAAAAATCTAATTAATAATAAATATTAATAATTGATAATAATACATATATATTAATTTTTTTAATAATTAGTAATTAATAATTAACTAATAATAAATAATTAATATTAATAATTGAAAATTAATATCAAAAACCAGATGTATTGTCTTAATGGTAGAAGATGCTTTGGAAGCTTAAGAGTCCCCTTAAAACTTGTTTATTCCTTTGGTGCTTGCTAGAAAACAAAGCACTGACATGGGAAAATTTGGAAAGGTGTTGTGTGAGTGGCCGCAGTTGGTGTGCATTGTGCAAAATCATAGTGGAACTAATGAAGCGCCTTTTTATCTCTTGCCCATTCATTGTGGAAGTTTGGAAATCCATCGGGAACCGAATTGGTTGTGCTTTGAATTGGCATGGAGCATCTTTTTTGGAAATATGGAAAGTGTGGTGGGAGTAGGTCTCTCCTAAATAGAATATAAACATTCCACCTCTAATTTGTTGGGTATCTAGAATGCTAGAAATATGGCCATATTTCAAGATAAGTCATCCATTCTTGATTAGGTGGTTGCCAAAGTAACTATTGATTTTTAAATTCTCCTATCTGCTGAAACTGTCCATATCCCGCAGAACATTGTTGTTGAAGATGTTGACAAATCCAAACCTTACGCATATTTTGATGGTGTGTCATCAAAAGGTGGAGATTGCGGAGGGGGGTTGTTTTATACCTCCATGAAAATCATTTTTACAAGCTACAAAGTTGCTTGGGAAGAGGAACAAACAACTATGTAGAACTTCTTAGTCTCGAGCTTCTTCTTTTTGCTATAAAAAAAGAATGTCATGTTTTGCATATTTTTGGTGATTCTATGATTATTATAAATTGGTTCAATGAGCTTCAGTGTTCCCACAAGCACACACTGATTCCCATTCTTGAGGAGGTATTATAGTGTAAACATTCATTTGATCAGATTTTATGTTGACATATTTACAGGGAATAGAACCACATGGAAGACACACTCTCTAAGGTTAGTACTACATAAACTTTGGGATTATGGAAAATTTATGAGCAGTTAAATGGGGTCACTTCAGAATACTACCACAAACATTTCATTGAGGGCCTTTAGTTGGACATCCCACTAAACATATATTGATTGATGGTGTTTTGATGACTTTTTTGCTTTTTGGTAGACACTATACTCTATGGTATTTTATGATGATATTTTGATGTAGATAAAACGGTTGATAACATGATGTATGATCACAGGTTGTCTTTTATAGTTTTGGTCTATAGACTGATACTTATCTTCCACACGGTTATGCTTCTTTCTGGATGATGGATCTTCAAGCCCTTTTTTGGTTGCATTCTTATGCACATATAGAATGTAATTTTTATTTACTTTCATAAAAATGATGTGTCTTCTTAAAAAAAAAGAACATTGCATTTGTAAAAGTATTTGAACTTTGAAAAAGTTCAACCACACATGACATAATTTGGAGAGGTTAAATTGTGTGATAGTCAAATGTGTGCGACATTATTTGAAAGTTCAATTTATGGTGGCCATGCCACAATGAAATTGTAACGTTCAAACTTTGTGGGAAACACAACCTAATCATCACATTTACAAAGTTCAACCTCATAAAAGTACAACCATAATGTAATCGGTCAACAAATTAAACTTTATAATGGATGTCACTAATACCAATAACTTCAAAGTTTGGGTCCATATAATGAAAATCTACCTCCTTTTGCTATCACATAGCTAGCAAAGTTCAACTTTGTGAGAAATGCAATCTCATTGTAACTATTAAAAGGTTAAATTTTTAATTGGCTATGGGCATAACACAATCAATCAAAAGATTAAACATCATAGTGGATGCAATCATGTTGAAAATGTCAAAGGATACAAAAGTATCTATATGCAACAAAAGCTATGAGGCTGGGTGATTACATGTTTGTTAAAGTTCAAAGTTGTAATGGCTGTGACCATGTTGTGATCACCACAAGTTTCATTATTTTAGATATTTGTAATAAGGGATCACATGGTTATTGATATCGCATGAGAGGTCAATATCACCATTGGAGAAAAGGTTAGGTCTAGTGCTACAAAACTCAACTTTAGGTGTAGACCCTGTTGGACACCTAATCCTCAGTGGGTTAGTGTGGAAGCCGAATGGACAAAAGGAGTCCAAGAGACCTTGGGATGTGAAACCCAACGGTCACATAATGTACTATAAATGTATATCTCTTGTTAATAAAAATTGTACTCTCATGATTTATCATTCATATTGTTCTTGCTCCCATGTGTGTTTAACATGGTATCAGAGCGGGCGATTGCTGGTCCTGCTCCAATTTGAGCCACTTGTTTTGTGGTCTCTATATATATGTCAGTTCTACGTTACCTGACCTCTGACTCTGCCTTATTCCCCTCAGACCTGAGATAACCTGCCTCTGCCAGCACTGCACATCTGTCCATATCATATTAACGCTGTCCCATAACAGTTGAATGCGTTTGAATATTAATGCTGTGCGTTGAACTGGCCTGACATGCTGATAATTGAATGCTGGTATGAGCACTGTCTGAACGCTACTGTATATTAAATCATAGCACTGTCTTTTCCAGTTTTAGCGCTGAGGCTGACACGCCACCATCGATGAAGGTCCAGCTCCTGGTATGCGTTGTTGAATGGTATGCGAATGGTATGCGTATGATTCAAGTTTGAATGTGTTATGAAGTTGAATGCGGCTGTTTGAATGCGTTATGAAGTTGAATGCGTTTTGGTATCAACGTTTGGTTATGTTCGAAGTTTGAATGCATATTGCATTAATTGTGGCTGAATCATTTGAACGCTATTGAAGCTTACCAAATGGGTGCTCATTTGAACGCTGTTGAATCTGTTGAGCCACGCAGAGATAACACAGTCT
The DNA here is from genome assembly GCA_031772625.1 of Pinus tabuliformis. Taxonomy (NCBI): domain Eukaryota; kingdom Viridiplantae; phylum Streptophyta; class Pinopsida; order Pinales; family Pinaceae; genus Pinus; species Pinus tabuliformis. The sequence goes on along the minus strand of CM062808.1, from coordinate 758,174,187 downwards.
CTATAGTTATCTCAGCATTGAACCTGAATAATATACGTTGAATGGATTTGACACAGCGTTTGTTGAATATGGTATATGCCTATGCGTTTGAATTGTTGTGTTATTAACGCTGTTGAATGAACGTTGAATGGCCTGTTGAATATTAACGTTGTGCCGACAAAAGGAGTTCATTCCAAATCAGTATATGCGTGGGAGATAGATGCGTAAAATGGTTTCCATTTGAATGGTATTAACGTTGTTTTAACGTTGTTTAATGATGGTATTAATGCTGTTCCATATTTTTTTTCATTGCTGAAAAGGGAAGTCCTGTTCAATCAAATGATCCTTTGGAGGCTGTAGCATGAAATTTGGTGTTACCTGCCCATGCTGCTCTCGTAGAGAGCTTGAAATGAAACCTCGACGGCCTGATCATTTGAAGAATAGCTTTTTGGGGGCGATCTCTGGAAGGTATTAGGTGCTGCAGATTTCATTCGAAACTCTGACAGATTCTTACGTATCTCAACCTGTGATGCAACACTCGGCTTGTGGTCTGAAAATACCGCGTGATCACCAAAATTCATGGATTGTCTGAGGAGGGTTCGAGAAAGAGGCTGGGGTTGCTTTCGTCGAGGAATGGGATTTCGAAGACTTGCCTTGACATCCTCAAAGTGTTTTGTTTTAGGATCTTCTTCTTCTTTGGATTGATGATGACTACTGCTGCTTTTGCTTTGTTCGAGACTCTGTTTGAGATGATTGAAAGATGGAATCCACTGCGTCAGCCCTCATGGCTCCCCCATTGTGCCTCAGTTTAAAAAAAAAATAAAAACAAACAAATAAATAAATAAATAAAATAAAATCACTAAGAGGGCCTTTCTGATGAGCTTTTGATAATCCCATAATTGGCATTTCAACATCCCATCACTCCTTGTGTGTCAACCTGTCGACGCCTCTTCGTTATCCATTTTTTTCACGTAGGTAGCCGAATCTCACCAATGGGTTACTTACCTTGAGCCTTCAGTGCTTTATCATCTCGCACAACATGATTGGTGTGTACTACAATAGCCTAAGACACTATTTTATTGTGGCATTTATTTGTGTGTTTTTCGCATTAAAGACACCTGCGCATGCCTAAATATCATATGGTGCAAAACCTTGTTGGATATATGTTGCGGATATATGTTGTGCTTCAATGACCGTGTAATGGTATTTCCGTTGTGCGTTATCCAAAAGGTGTGCTGGTTAAAATGATGATTTTATGCTTTGAATATGAGTTGGAATACGGTGGTATGTTGTTTGCGAGTCCGTTTTGGTGTAGGTATGGTTACAACGTTATTTGAGCCATTTCTATGTGAATTGATATGGTATAATGTTGAACGTTTTATGGTGTTGCACATTGAAAAAAAATAGACAAAGAGGAGCCTATCTCAGGAAGTTGAGTTGGTTGTAGCTTATCCAAAGAGGAAAAGTTGGTTTCAAAGCATCTTCAAATCAAGTTCTATCAGTGTGTGTTCGAGTTGTCCTTTGTGGGCAGATTTTATCACTATCAAAGAGTCAAATCTCCTTAATAATTGGCTGCATATACATCTGAAGCAAAGGCGAGTATTTTCTAATCTCCTGGAGGTTTTCCTGAAACTGTGCATAGTTGGAAGGCTCTTGAAAGGTCATGGTAAAATGCTATGGTATATATGACCAGCACTATACAGTTTGCTAAGTATTTGGACATGTAAGGAAGTCTATCACTGCTGTTTTAGCATGCTAGAGATTCATTCCAATGCCCATGACATGGTGTTATAATTATTGAAGTTTTGATAGCCATCATTTCTGATTTGAAAGTAAAGGAGTACTTGAAGGATCCAAGCAAGTTTGCAGTTGCTGCTGCCCCAATTGTGGCATTGTATTTAAAACCCATTATAGTTTCTGTCTACATATATATGCATTGATTCCCTGATTCATTTGCTGCACATTTATACAAGATATTGCTGTGTACTGTAAGTGGATATTACTTTTCTGCATTAAGTAATAATTGTGATCAGTTTTTAAGGTGTAAATCTGACATTGAAGAAAAATGGCCAGAATCAGTGAAGTATTAGAGTTCATGAAAACTCTTATACAATCTACTGTTGATGACACATTACAAATCAGCATAGGATCTCTCTCAGAAATTCAGACATGTCTACAAAATGCACAGGAAAAGATTGATTTTTTGCAGCTTGAATCACAGCTACAGCAAGAAGAGCTACATCAAAATAGACATCATTCTGAACTTGTTTTTGTTCAGAACATTGAGACAACCACCCATCAGCAGCAAGTCAATAATGCTACAGTTCATTCAAATAAAGTAGCAGTTGTACATGCAGATGTAAAAACTCAGTCTGCACTTCCCAAGTCCATCATCAGACCTTGGGAACAGCTTGTCCACAACAAGCAAAGAACCGGTCTTGGATATGACAAGGACTTGTCATTTCATATTCCAGACTACTCAAAGCCCATTCAGTTTCAGAGTGCTGGATTTATTCATGACAGTTCACCTGCTCCTGATGATAGTTTAGCTTCAGCTGTTCCAAATTCTATCCTTCTTCCATAGCAACAACAACAACAACAACAGATTGTGAAATGCCAACACTGTGATCGAGTTGGCCATCTGAAAGATCATTGTTTTGATCTTCATCCATGTAAGCACTGTCATAAAACTAGCCATCCTTCACACAGATGCTTCAGAAACAAACGTCCTGCAAGAACAAAGATTCATCTTGGATGGATCGCTTCTTGGCAATGGGCATCAACAACCAAGAAGATATTCCAAACACATGTCAGAACTTGTTCCAGAGTATTGAAAAGTCTTGCAGCTGAGTTTTCTCCATCATCTCACTTTGTATCTGACAGGGGGGGAAATGATGGTCATCTACAAGCTTCAGAGTCACATCAAGCGAGCCTGAGCCACAACCTGTCACAACAATTTCAGAGTTGTAGCGAGAGACAAAGATGCCAGTGAACATTCCTTCAGTTGGCAATCTGGGACACTTCCTCTAGCAAAAGACTTCAGCTTCTTGCCAGTGTCGGAAGAATTCCAGGAATAAAATTTAGAACACTTCCTCTAGTAGAAGACTTCAGCTTCTTGCCAGTTTTGGAAGAGTTCTGGGAACTGCACTAAGCGTTCCAGTGTTGGTGGTCATCCTTAAACCACCGCCCTTTATACCAACATTTCAGAGAGCACATTCAGCCTAGTGCTGCCATGCATTTTTGCACATTTTGTATTACAGCTCTCTTCTTGGACTCATACATAACCCTTCGGATTAAGGGGGGGAATGTTGGACACCTAATCCTCAATGGGTTAGTGTGGAAGCCGAATGGACAAAAGGAGTCCAAGAGACCTTGGTATGTGAAACCCAACGACCACATAATGTACTATAAATGTATATCTCTTGTTAATAAAAATTGTACTCTCATGATTTATCATTCATATTGTTCTTGCTCCCATGTGTGTTTAACAGACCCAAACGTTATAAGAAGTGTACTAAACCATGATGTATGACAAAATAGAAAAAGTTTCTAAGTTGTCACCAAGAAGTTATAAAGGGATATATATATATATATATATATTTTTTATTTATTTTTTAATGCGGACCCAAGGATGGTTGGCAGACCCACCAATGGTTTTGCACATAGTTTTTGTGCATGGTAGTTTTTCCCATGGTATTTTGTATATCTGGTCAAGGACACTACTTTTATGTTCTAATCCAGGGTTAATGAATGCTTTGGCATGTATATAATGTATCGTAACATTGAAAGGAATATAATGAAAAATCAATTTGATTTTCCCGGTTTTGGGGGCCAAGAGAAATATATATGTATATATTTTGTGTTCTTTTTATTCTATATTTTATGTTTTTAAGAATTCATTTGCAGGTAATTTCTATACAGGGTTAAAACCTGCACCTATCATTTTTAGATCTTTAGTATCATGACCTCGCACCAAATGCTAAGCTATTGAGAGATTATTCTAAAACGGTTAAAACTCAAATTTCAAATAGATAAAAAATATTAATTGAAATAACCTACAAAGGATTCAAACACATAATACTGCACTCGAGAGTCAAAAGTGCATTGATTAATTGATTAACTAAGATAGAGTAGTGTTTTTCAATTCTTGCTTAGTAATTGTTGTAAGAAATCAATAAAGAATTCTCTAATCCATCCATTCATTTAGCGGTATTGATCCATAATCCAAGTATAAAGATGTATAAAATGGGCATATATGAAGCCAAAATTGTGTGATCTATGTTGCATGCCTCATTGATGGTTAAGTGGCAATGGAAATTAATAAACCTCCATGCATCTCATTGCTTTTGAAGGGCTGTAGACATGAGGCATAGCCTAATCAATATATAATAAGGGATATCAATAGTCATAAAGCAAGTAGACAATTCTTCTTTTGAGTGTTTTGTAGTTTATTCAACAACTTTCTCCCTTTAGAGTAAATGGAGCTTTCTAAACTCTTACACTTGACAATCATGATAATAAATACAAAGATTGTAAATTTAGAATTGACAATTATATAATTAGGGAATATTCAATCTAAATGTAACACATTAGTTTGACTCAGCTTACATAAGAATGATACATTAGTTTGACTTACCTTACAAGAGAATGATACATTAGTTTGACTTAACTTACATGAGAATGATAAGCTCGCTGCTCAATGTTTTATGGGATTATATAAAGAAGCAAAGTTGTGAACCCATGGCAAACAAGTTTCCTATCTCGTGTTATAAATATTCTCAAATTGTTTTTGTTGTTTTCATTTTTAAATCTCAGAGGACACATTTTAAAATTAATAACTATCCCTATATATATATACGAGAGAGGTAATAAAGTATTGGTAGGTGATGTTAAATAGAAAAAATAACTTTAGTTTGATATAAAGTGGTGCAAATTTATCCAGAGGTAGTGATAGAGCAACTAACATTAACATCAACCACAATAGCTAACATCTTTTCAATAGCTAAAGTCTTTTCTAATGTACTGATCCCATTTCACGTTCTCTTAATACATTTTAGAAAATCTTTAAGCAATTTTCTATCGCCTTCTTCCATTCCTATCGGTGAGGGATGAGGCACTTTGAAACATAAGTTTTTTCTATTTTGGTTATTCGTTTGAATAAATTTTCCATACTTATGTATGATTTAGAAACTTAAACACATTAAGGTTTGATGATTCAATATTATGAGAGTATACGTAATCGTTATTTATCAGACATGTTGAGATTTTCTGTTTCATAAATTAGGCAAAAATCTCTAATGTGTGACAACAATAGGAATTGGTTGCTAGATTAGCTCCAAGTTGTTGGGAGGGAGTTAATGCATCCTAAATTTGAGGTGAGAGGATTTATGAGGCAGTTAGATTCTCCTTGCTATAAAATAGGTATCCATACGGATTGTTTTGAGTAGTGTGAGAGTTTGTGAGGATTTGATTTATGTAATCTCCTGTTTGATTAATAAGAATTGCCGATGCCTATGTTTGGTGGACGTAGTCCAGATTGGTTGAGTGAACCACGTTAAATTCTTGTGTTGCCTGTGCATGATTTTATGGCTGTGTATATGTTTTATTATTTGCTGTGCATCTGATCTCCAACAAAACATTCGAACAAACCTTATCATACATGCATGTGTTCAAAGATAGTTATACGTTCAAACACACCCAAATACACATCAACACAACTTCAACGATAACCTCTCTAACCAAGGTTCCCATTTCGTTATACCACCTAAAACAATATCTCAAGTGCCATGACAAAACGGAGAGAACCTTCCACTTTTTACACTTGAAGCTTTGGATAGAGTGGGGCCATACAAATAATTCAAGCAATGAAACACATGGAGTGAGCCCAAATCAATTTTCAAGTGAATATTAATTCGGAAAAGGGAGAGTAAAATAGGCGTAGAAATTAAGAAAAATATTTAAAAAATGAGAAAGTGGAGTCTCGCTTTTATGGCGAAGTAGGCCCACAAGATTATTGAAGATTCTCGCGTCACGGTTCATGAAAAAATGTGCCAGAAAAAGTGATAGAGGTCTAGACTGGATCTGATATTTAATATAATATTAAAGTGGTGGAGAGGCCTAGAATAGATGATAATTATAATCCATATCGATACCGATACTTAAATATGCGAGGCTGTTTCTTTCAATCTTAATTTTATGAAGAAGTTTTTTTTAAGTAAGGATATTTGAATAAAATGAAATTAGTTTTTTAATTAGAAAGTGGTATAACTTATTATAATTTAGTGGTAAAGTGATATTGAAGATATTTATTACTAATGGTGAATGTCTTATTATTCAAGAAAAATAACACTATTTCAAATGATCTATTATTTATTAGTGATTCATAGAGTGGTAAATTTTTCTTTTTGTTCTATTTTTGAGTTTCCAGATGTTAATTTATTTTTTAAAATTTTTGGAAGATGAGCTCTTAGCCAATTATAAGTAGTTTTAGACCTTATTCTTTAACTAAAAAGTGGCTTTTAGCTTAAATAATATTAATAAGAAAATCAATTTCCCTTGTGACCATCACCAAGGCTATATGTCATGGAGCCATGTGCTTTCTAGTAACATCTAGTACCATACAAAAAACCAGATACTATTTTCTATTACAATTTAACTTCTTACTTATAAATGATTAATTACATCTATATTTTTTTATTTTTATATACTTTCTTTGTAGTTGAATATTTTTTAATATTACATATTAATGAATTTAACACTCTTTTAGATTAGTGATGTAAATAATTTGTATAGACATTCCTCCTTATGAAAAATTATAATGGAAGCTTTTGTATCTTTACTTTCATGTATAATTTTTCATAATGGAAGCTTTTGTATCTTTACTTTCATGTATAAGTTTAAAGCATGATGTTTAAAAAAATATATCTTTTTTTAATAAACTCAACAATAACCCAACAAAGATTTTACATTTTTGAAAATATATTTTTATTGCAAAATATTATGTAAAATTGTTTATTATGATTAGATAAAAGCTTATTTTTCTCAAATGTCAATAAACACAATATTAATTTAAAATTTTAAAATATTTAATAAAAACAAAAATATAAATCCATCCTTATATATTATTAATAATTTATTTAAAATAATCAAATTTTATTAACATATAATAATATTATTCCTTATAAAATATTAAAAAAACTATTTTAATAATCTCAAATATTACAATTTTTTTAGTATTAAAACAAATGATATTTACATTTTAATAAAACACGCTCTCTTTATATAAAATAAATCTCAAATATTATAAAATATTAAAAAAACTATTTTAATAATCTCAAATATTACAATTTTTTTAGTATTAAAACAAATGATATTTACTTTTAATAAAACGCGCTCTCTTTATATAAAATAAATCTCAAATATTACAATTTTTTTTAGTATTAAAACAAATGATATTAACATTTTAATAAAACACGCTCTCTTTATATAAAATACTCGTCATTAAACGTTTCATGATTTTCGGAAAATAGTCATCATTAAACTTTTCATGGTTTTCGAAATTTGCCATTATGAAAAGTTCAAATGATTGCTTTTTCTCTATCTCTTTGTATAGGCTGTAGCCGTAAACGTTGTTTATATATATACTTAATTATTTAAAATTTGCATAGTGGATAATGTTTATACACTCTCATCACCATAATTATTTTTTAACCTTTCTTGAGATGAAGGAGAATCCGAAGAGAATTTCAACTTTGAAATAATTCTAAGCGTTAGACAGAGAAGTATGGACATCGAACTATATAATAAAATACATGCCAGCCTGTTTAGTACTTTTTGAAAGCGATTTTTCTTTTTTAAATAATAGTTAATCATTTTTAAATTGTTATACAAAAAAGTATGGACATGAAACGTGCGCTAGAGCCTATATTCTTTTTGAGAGTGATTTTTCTCTATTTAAATAATAGGTATGATTTATTTTTTCCTTTTAAAGAAACAGGTGTTAATATGAGACAAATGGGATATGTCGGGTTGATAATTACAAATTAAATATAGCTTTGGTGAGTCTAACTTTTCGAAGTTTCAAAGTTACAGTATTTATGATTTTTTTTTGTTTTTTAAAGATTTTCAATCTTTAATTTTAAATTTATTTTATAAAAATATACTTTTTATTTTGTAGTTAAGGGATATTTTTTTTGGTTTACATGGTTTAAAGTATTTTTGTACATTAACAAAAATTTATACATTAACAAAAATATATTGTATAAGCAATTTGTTTATAAAAAAATATTTGTGTTTACAGAATTTTTTTATTAATTATATTTTTATAAAAAAAATATTTATGTTTATATTATTATTAATTATATATATATATATATATATATATATTTTAATTAGGATGAGGAGTATATTTATATATAAATTGTTCGCATTTAAAATTGAGATTTTACATCATATTTTTGAGTTTGTTAAGGGTATTTGATACTTCATTTGTTCTCTGTCTCTTTCTTGAGAGTTTTCCCTATGTTTCTTACAAAAATTTCTCATTACTAGTAGCTTGTGGTTATATATTCTATAATACTGAAATAGTAAATTTTTACACTTATAGATTGCTATACAAAAACATTTTTAAACTAAGTGAGAGAAGAGATTACTCCTCCATCGACGCTAGACTGTTAAGATCAAGTCCAGTGAATTCTTCTTCAGTCCTCTGGTTGTTCGCCTCCACTTTGAGCTTCAAATGCTTAATTTGTTGTCTCAGCGCTTCCACCTCGTCCTCTAGTTGCCAGATGCACTCCTTTTTGAGTCGCTGCTCCTCCATGGCCAACGCCTCCTTTTGCTGCTGATGGATACACCGTTGTAGAATATCCAGACCTTCTTGAATTTCCAAATGTTCTTGCACACAGTCCTTACATGAAATCTTACTCCTGCCACATTCCCGAGCTTTGCCCTCCCTCGACCCCCCTGTCCTAGACCGACATTGGTCCTAAAAATCAGACATAGAGTTGTCCTTTGCTGAATTACTGTGCACACTCACAATCTTCACCAGGGGACCACCTGAAAGCTTAGTCTCCAGGATGCCGCAAACTCCCAACTTCAGAATGTTCCAGGTACTCAACCCAGAGCTCGCGATGATCTGCTCCAACTCCCCCACCTGACTCAACTTACCTACATAATTCTTGACCTCACTTAGACAACCATCACTTTGCATATCAACACACAACTTCCTCTTTCGACTATATACGCCTCTAGAGACCATCCTGAAGGCCAACACTTTGACCCAAAACCCGCAATAGATGCTCAGTGACCCTAGCTTCAGCCGTAGGGCCTTCGCAGAGAGAACCTAAGCAAAGATTAACCATAATCCATGACAACATATCAAACTGTTACTCCATTTATAGAAGGTGCAGGTATGGATTTTGATGCAGTATTGGAGATTGGTACTCATGAAGCTGAGATCCCAATGCTCCACCTTAATTTCCCATCTATCCACCATAATTTCCCATCTATTCTCCTTGTCCTTCATCCTAACCCACACCTTCCTCCCATGCATAGTTTGAGTAGTTCGAAGGAGAGGGATTAAATGTTTCTCACACTCTCCCATTAACTTACCATCTCCCATGCTGGATCGCCGGCCATTGCAACAGCTTCTATGTTGTGGGGGATTGGTTCTCACGCTGTGAGATATCCCTAAACCAAGCGTAATACCTTCGTTATGGACGCAACCACATTGTTGCGGCGAGGTGAGACTACGAAGGCCACAAGACGCGAGGACGAGCTAGGTCGAGTAAAGGCCGATGAAATAGGGAGTAAGGAGCGGGAGGTGGAATGAAACAGAGAAGGGTGCCAAAAATGAATGGAGAGGAGGAGGAACGAAATGGATGGGAGGCTTAATGGGATGGGAAGGAGAAGGGTGACGAGGGATAGGGAGGAGAGGTGAAATAGGAGTTGAGGGGAGGGGGAGGAAGGGGTGGGGGGATTAAATAGGGAGTGAATAGAGAGAGGGGGGGGGGTTAAGGAGGGATAATGGGTTACATTCCTTAAAATTTCCAAATTGATTTGCCTTTCTAAACTCTTAGTTGAGCCAAGAATGCTAACCTCAGACCAATATTTGGATCCCATGACTAAGATTAGGGAATGCATATCGTTTCCTCTATCTCATTCACTATACTTCTTTTTGCATTCAACTGACAAGCCAAATTTTCTTGCTTATCCGCTTCCTGGCTATTCCCTCTTAGGATGTGAAAGAACAACACCAAATAAAAGAAGGGAATCATACCTTGGGATCTTTGAATAATTTGATTTAGGTTCATGCTTCTTGTTGATGAATTGTATTTCATATGTTTTATGATTAACATTGAGTCTCCTAAGACTTGGATCTTTTTCATGCCCTTTTTTTAGCCAAGGATAGTCCTAGAAACACACCATAAGGCTCATCTCGATTGTTTGTCTTCCTACCTATGCCCCAAGCATATCTGTCTTCGATGTTTCTTTTGGGATTAATAAGAATCCCTCCCCCTCCTTCCACCCCATTAATTATATTTATTAAAATAGAATTTAATCAAATTTATAATTTGGTTTTGATAATATTTTCATTTAACTTCATTTGCTAAAAATATTGTATCAAGTTTTTTGATTTTTTGTTTTGTTTTGTTTTTGTTTTTGTTTTTGTTTGTTTGTTTTCTTTTTTGTTTGTTTGTTTATTTGTTTTTTTTGTTTTTGTTTTTGTTTGTTTTTTGTTTTTGTTTTTGTTTTTTTGTTTTTGTTTATTTTTTTGTTTATTTTTTGTTTTTGTTTGTTTGTTTTTGTTTTTGTTTGTTTTTGTTTTTTGTTTTTTGTTTTTGTTTTTGTTTTTTGTTTTTTTTGTTTTGTTTTTTTTTTGTTTTGTTTTTTTGTTTTTGTTTTTTTTTTTTTTATATGTAAAATAATTATATCGTTCAGAGAGTAATGTAAACATATTTCATTTGTCCATAGGAAATACATCTGCCCCAGCTTTCTTGAATGCTGGCTTCGAACTCCGCATAAGAAAAGACCAAATATTTCCATTATCTGGAAAGCAGTATTATCCTCCCTCATGGTGGTTGAAGATGGTCTTGCTTGGCTTGTGTGGAATGGTGAAAAGCTAAGAATTGGGCTAGATATGTGGATTGGTTGGGGAGAAAAATATTTCCTACCCTGTGAAAAGGTTATTTTCTTAAATGAAAATGGTAGAAAATTTAAACCATGTTGTTGATCATCATCGTTTATGCATACGGGCACAAGGTTGGGTCAACACATTTCAACTCAATTTTCTAATGAAGCACCATGAACATTGGAATTATTATATTGTTGCTTTAAATAATGCTTATGTGCGTCTTAGGGAGGAGAATGACACACTATGTTGGGTACAATCCCCTTTTGGAGAATATACCCCAAAAACTTCTTATTTGTATTTTTGTAATGATAGATAACCAAGTGTATTGTCCTAGTGGTAGAAGATGCTTTGGAAGCTTAAGAGTCCTCCTAAAACTTATTTATTCCTTTGGTGTTTGCTAGAAAACAAAGCACCGACATGGGATAATTTGGAAAAGTGTCGTGTGAGTGACCCCAGCTGGTGTGCACTGTGAAAATACGTAGTGGAACTAATAAAGCACATTTTTATCTCCTGCCCATTCATTGTGAAAGTTTGGAAATCCATCATGAACTAAATTTCTTGTGCTTTGAATTTGCGTGGAGCATCTTCTTTGGAAATCTGGAGTGTGGTGGGAGAAGGTCTCTCCTAAACAGAATATAAACATTCCACCTCTAATTTGGTGGGGTATCTAGAATGCTAGAAATAGGGACATATTTCAAGATAAATCATCCATTCTTGATTGGGTGGTTGCCAAAGTAACTGTTGATTTTGAAATTCTCCTATCCGCTGAAACTATCCATATCCCGCAGAACATTGTTGTTGAAGATGTTGACAAATCCAAACCTTAGGCTTATTTGATGGTGTGTCATCAAAATACCTCCATGAAAATCATTTTGCAAGATACAAAGTGGTCTGGGAAGAGGAACAAACAATATGTAGAACTTTTTAGCTTTTAGCTCCTTCTTTTTGCTATCAAAAAATAATGTCATACTTTGCATATTTTTTGTGATTATATGATTATTATAAATTGGTTCAATGAGCTTCAGTGTTACCCCAAGAACACACTAATTCCCATTCATGAGGAGGTATTATAGCTTAAACATTCATTTGATCGGATTTTATGTTGACATATTTACAGGGAACAAAAAAACATGGAAGACATTGTTGTAGATCTGACCCAGAAATATTATAGATCTAATATGAAAATATAAGATAATGCAAATAAACCCAGAAATAATATGAAATAATTCTTTATTGATCAAACCCTTAAGGTAGGGTAACACCATACATTCACTCCTTAAGGAAGGAGAACACTCCACAAGCCATATGCCTGTTCATACAATAATCCTTGACTATTTCTCCATGTGGAGTCTCTAGCCTCTATATAGGCCTCATACATACAATACCATGGATCATTACCATGGTTCCCTCATACCATCAAACTAATACCATGGGCCCATTACATTATTATTAACTACTTGTGGTCCCTTACATGATATGGGTTAACCACCTTATTTATTACTATGGCCCATCCCATTATTACATTATTACCTTAGGTACCTCCCTTGGTACCCCATATTATCCCCCCTAGGTATATAACATTCCACCCCCCTAAGCATGTTTCGTCCCCGAAACATGGGAAGAACACAAATAATAAGATCTACTCAAAAGAGTAGTCCACTGATACCATGCACGTGCATCTAGCCATCCAAGAGAAAGGTGAACCCTCGATCTCGCTGATGCCTCGCTTGCTTGAGATGGAAGTTGACCGTGGCAGTGCTTCTGTTTTGATGTGTAGTAGGTGGATCTTCTCTCCTCACTATCCGTCATACGGGGGTTGTTGTCCTTGTGACTACTTGGTTTCCATCTTGATGGTTGTCTTGCGGGGTGATGTGGGTGATGATATGTTGAAGTTTTAACCCACGATGTCTTTTTCTTTAATTCACCCTGCTGTGGTGCCTGTTGTGGTGTCTTCTTTTCCAATATGACTTCAACCATTGAATCCTCATCATATGTGTCAGCACCTGTTACCTTTTCGGCTTCAGCCTCTGTTTGTGTTTGATTGTCGACCATCAACTGCTCATCATCTGATATGTCAATCCCTGGAACATCTTCTGCGTCAACCTCTGTGGACTCTACCTGTTTATTGATGGAAATATCCTGTAATGTAATTTTCTTCTTTTTATACCAGAGCTTCAGGAATTTCTTCTGCACATTAATATTGATAGTACCCACAGATTCCATCCAAGGATATCCCAAAACAACATCCATATTATCCATCTCTGAAGTATAAAAATCACCATGCAACACATACTTATCCATAGAAATCTTCAAATCCTTATACACTTGAACATCCTCATCCTCCACTTGTGTGTTTTTAATGTTTTTTGCAGGAACTTGCAATTTTTTTGCCAAATTAACATGGATGAAATTATGCTTGCAACTAGGATTTATAGAAACAATGATCTTCTCTTTCTGAATCAATCCATGAACCTATAGTAAGGAGACACCCGTAGCAATTAACCCCTTATGTGTCCCATTCTCCTTTTTTCTAGCCCGAGACCATTTGTCCAAAAAGATTTTTTCAAATTCTGCGTCTGAAAGTTTGGTCAATTGCTTTAAGTCAAGTGATAAATTCCACTTTTGAGCCTCATCTCTCATATTAAGCACCATTGGAAGCTTCCAATATGTCCCATGTGTGGACTTGTATCTTTGTATGAATTCTTCAATAGTAGGACCATCATCTTTTCCTGTAAAATATAGAACCTTGCTAGAAGCCATGAAGAGAGTTTTGAAAAAAATTCACTTACTTGGCGAAAATTTGAAATTGTCACAGTTTAGTCAATATTGCTCAGAATCCCTATTATGACCTGTTTTTGGAAATGGAACAACCATTCTGCATCTGCCCATGTGATAGAAATTTTGATCCAGGCAATGAAATTTCAAATCTGCGCTGCAACTCTCTCGCCGTCACCAATATTTCTGCAAAAAAGAGCTGATTTTAAATCAGCGATATCTCCCTCATCCGGACTCCGATTCGACTGATTTTTTTGAAATTAGGTATTTTTTCACAAATATTCCAGATCTACAATTAGATTTTGCAGATCGTGCACCAGGACGTCCAGATCTGCGCCGCAAACTCGCTGCCCTGAAAAATTGTCTGCAACCCCACTGATTTTTAGATCAGCGATATCTCCTTCATCTGGACTCCGATTCAACCAATTTTTTTTTGAAATCGGCTATTTTTTCACAAAGAACATAGATATGCAATTAGATTTTGCAGATCTTGCACCAAAACATGCAGATCTGATCTGCAAACTCGCCGCCCAAAAATCCCTGCAAAAATATAAAAAAAATTCTCCACTTTTGTGCCCAAGAAAGAGCTCTGATACCACTTGTTGTAGATCTGACCCGGAAATATTATAGATCTGATATGAAAATATAAGATAATGCAAATAAACCCAGATATAATATGAAATGATTCTTTATTGATATCACAACCCTTAAGGTAGGGCAACACCATACATTCACTCCTTAAGGAAGGAGAACACTCCACAAGCCATATGCCTGTTCATACAATATTCCTCAAGGCCATAAGCCATATATTTTGGTTATGGGTCCCACCCTAACCCCCTTATTTATGTAGTGGGATCACGTCATAGTCAAGAGTAAATAAAGCCCATATTAATAATTGTAAGTGGTTAACCCGCAATTAATGACGGGACCACAATTAGTTGCAAATGGGCCGTAGTATTAGATAGATGGTATTAATAAAACCCACGGTATTGATCCGTGGTATTGCATGTATGAGTCATATATAAAGGATAGAGACTCCCTGTGAGGAGTGTCGTGTCTTATTTTGTAATCGAGCTCTGCTCTATCGGAGGTTGCCCCCTCAAAGAGGCAAGTGAACATTACTCTCTGAATAATAAAATCATTGTTGTTTTATGTTCTGGGTATTTTCTCTTCGCATATTCTGTATTTGGGTATCGTTTTGCAGGTTAAGAGCATAACAAGTGGTATCAGAGCACTTTCCAGGGCCGGTGGGATCTCCATTTCTTAGCAAAATTTTTTTTTAGCTAGAGACGTGTTCCGGCGTCTTTAAACCATGGGATCTGTCGTTGAGCGCATAAACCTGCGAATTTGGGGAGGCATGCACGCAGGAAATACAAGAGGTGGTCACATCTGTTGGAATCCCTTGTAACCCTTGTGGGTACCCCTTCGAGTAGTAGTGCATTAGACAGAACTGTGCACGGACTGTCTTCCATGTACCCTCTGGGTACATCGGAAGCCCCCTAGGCTCCCTTGAAATCTCGCCATAGATAAACCGTCGGCCGTCTTGCGGCTACAGTACACCGAGAACAGCACTCGGAGAGATTACTCGCCCGTACGATAGGGTAGTTAGGTTGTACGGCTAAGGGTACGGTCGATCCTCCTTAGTTAGAGCCCTGAAACATTGGGCCGAGTACTACTGCCAGACCCTTATGTATATTGCGATCTGTAGCACCTGACACTCCTCAAGACCATAGTTCCCGTTTCTATCAGGGGATCACACATCATCTCTTCCAGATCCGCTTATGCAAAGGGGTGCAGCAGCAGCAGACATCAGTCCCGCAGTCTCGAGTTCACAGATCAGCCATTCCGATCTATTAGATCCATCAGATCAGCAGCAGTAGTCTGTTCCGCTGCCCAGAGCTATCCGATCCGCCATTCATATATCTCAGATCCACCAGATCAGAATCGTTGTGAAGGGTTCCTATATCGGGGTATAATTTTCGCAGTACTTTTGGCCGCATTGACATTTTGAGGAATTGGCAACTGTAGTATTGATAAGGAAGGAGTAAAACTCCGTTAGGAGTTAAAAAAAAAAAAGTCTGAGATCTTTCGGGGCGCTTATTGGTGATTTAGCCCATTAGAATCAGGACAACGAGCTGAGCACAGTGGTACCATTCAATTCTTAGTGAAATTTTTTATGCGGTCCCAACTTTCAAAAAAATCAGGTTGGTGTATGGTAGAAACTAGAGCTCAAGCGATGGCCAATGAAAGGATGGACAAACTTGAAGAATCCATGCAAACCGTCCATGTTCAGCTTAACCGACTAAGTAGCCTGGTTGAGGGCATGATCCAGAAGGGCAAGGAGCAAGCCCACGAGGAGGTGTATAATGGCAATGGACACAATGAGGGTGAGTCTAGCCACTCTCCTCACGTCTGGCACACCCACCAACAACCCCATGAGCGACCTCCCAAGTTGGATATGCATAAATTTGACGGTTCTCACCCGTCGGCATGGATAGCCCAAATGGAGCAGTATTTCAATTTGAATCACATATTAGATGATGAGACTCAGCTTATGGTGCGGAGCATGTACTTGGAAAATGAAAAGTGGCAATGGTGGGAATGGCATCAACGTTGCAATGGACCTTTTAGGACTTGGACCAAATTCACAAAAGCTCTTCAAGACCGCTTTGACCAAGAATCTTCTTTTTTGGGTCGTCTTACTAAGCTCCGACAGACTGGTACAGTGGATGAATATATTACAGCTTTTTAAGCCTTAGCCTTCCGCACTTGGGGTCTCTCAAATGTGTTCTAGACAGAATGTTTTATCAGCGGTCTTAAAGAAGCTATCAAAGCCCAAGTTCTACTGCACCACCCTCCCACATGGACGGAGGCTTGCAAGGTAGCTCGTAACGTGGAACGTGCATTAGCAGCCCAATACAGTCGCCCAAATTTCTCTGCTAAAGGTCGCCCCCCACAGGCTCACAACACGACTCAAACACTTAAGGTCCAAAAGGTGTCACCTGCGAAAATGGCCGAAAGAAGAAAGCAAGGCCTATGTTACTACTGTGATGAAAAATACTCCCCAGGTCATAAATGCAAGCAGCCCAAATTTTTTCAAATTGATGCCACTGACTACAGCTCAACAGAGGAAGATCCACCACTTGAGGAACATGAGCCGCTAGAAGAAGACAACCAAAAGGATAATGTCTCTGACGAACCAGTTATTTTGTTGCATGCTTTGGCAGGGATTTCTTCCCCTCAAACTCTCAAAATCAGAGGTTTTATTAAACATCGCCCAGTAGTAGTCTTGATTGATAGTGAAAGTACACATAATTTCATCCATCAAAAAGTCGCAGAAGCAGTGCATTGTTTTGTACGAGCAGTTTCTAACTTCCAAGTCCAAATTGCGGATGGAGGCACAATGAAATGTGAAGGCCGCTGTGAAAATGTCAAACTTCAAATGGGGGATTATCAGTTGAAAATCCACATGTTTTCCATACACATGGGGGGTTGCGACATTGTCCTCGGCGCTGAATGGCTCCGCACTCTTGGGCCAATCACAATGGATTTCCAGGAGTTATATATGAGTTTTAAGCAGAACAACTACACACATACCCTCCGTGGACTCCAGGCGGGAGACCCCTCTATCATCAGCTCGCATAGGATGGAAAAATTGTTAAAAAAGGGCAATCATGGAGTTGTAGCTCAATTTAATGCCATCCAGGCAGTCGAAACCAAGCCTCTGCCAATTCATCCTGAGATGCAACAGATTTTAAGTAACCATTTGCCGGTCTTTGACAAGCCTTATGAGTTTCCACCCTCGCGAGGGGAACATGATCATAGCATCACCTTAGTTCTAGGGGCCCAACCCCCAAATGTGCGCCCATACAGATATCCGTTCACCCAAAAGAATGAAATAGAAAAAATAATCAAGGAACTTTTGGAAGCAGGTGTCATTCGTCCCAGCATTAGTCCTTATTCATCCCCAGTGGTCATGGTGCTCAAGAAAGATGGGGAGTGGCGGATGTGTCCCGACTTTAGGGCCCTCAATAAGTTGACAGTCAAAGATAAATTTCCCATCCCGGTGGTTGACGATTTGCTGGATGAACTCAATGGGGCTCAATTATTCACTAAGCTGGATCTTCACTCAGGCTACCACCAAATTCGCATGAAGGAAGTCGACATTCCCAAGACTACTTTCAGAACTCATGAAGGCCATTATGAGTTCCTGGTCATGCCATTTGGTCTTTGTAATGCCCCCTCTACTTTTCAGAGCCTTATGAACCACATTCTCAAACCATATCTCAGGAAATTTGTCCTTGTCTTCTTCGATGACATCCTCATCTATAGTTGCACTTGGGCCGCACATCTTTAGCATGTAGATCTATTCTTGCAACTGCTCCGCAAGCATAAATTATTTGTCAAGATGACCAAGTGTTCGTTTGGCATGGCAGACGTTGAGTATTTGGGCCACATTGTGGGGCGTGAAGGTGTCAAGGTGGACCCTAAAAAGATCCAGGCAATGCAGGAATGGCCTCAACCTAAGACCTTGAAGAGCTTGAGAGGATTTTTGGGTCTCACAGGCTATTATCGTAAATTTGTCCACAACTATGGTCGCATAGCGAAGCCCCTCACCCAACTCCTAAAGAAAAATTCATTCTTCTGGAATGAGGAAGCACAACAGGCCTTTACAACTCTAAAAAATGCCATGTGTTCCACTCCAGTCTTAGCACTACCTGACTTCACCAAATCTTTTGCCATTGAATGTGATGCTTCGGGTACAGGTATTGGGGCGGTCTTAATGCAGGAAGGGCGACCTTTGGCCTTCACAAGCCAACAACTAAGTGGGAGGAATCTGGGCCAATCTACCTACGAGAAGGAAATGTTGGCCATCTTACATGCAGTCGAGACCTGGCGACCGTACTTATTGGGGCGACGTTTCCAAATCCACACAGATCATCAAAGTCTTAAATATTTTTTGGAGCAACGCCTATCCTCCCCACAACAAAATAAATGGCTCGCCAAAATGCTGTGATATGATTATGAGATCATGTACAAGAAAGGGAAAGAAAATAGTGTAGCAGATGCATTATCTCGCCAATTTGAGGAGGAAAGTAATCTGCTAGCAATTTCCCTCCCCATTCCAGAATGGATTGAAGAGGCTTGCAGGGAATGGTTTTCACACCCCGGGCTCTCCCAACTCATTTCTCAATTGCAGGTAGATCCAAATTCCACCAAGGGCTACTCATGGCAGGATGATATTCTTCGCTACAGGGACAAAGTTGTAATATCACCAACATCCACCCTCAAAAGTCGCATTTTGGCAGAATTTCACTCATCTCCCATTGCAGGACATTCGGGCTTTCAGAAGACGTATGCTCGCACCAGAAGATCATTTTTTTGGACAGGCATGAAAAAGGACATCCTTACTTTCGTAGCAGAATGCGATGTTTGTCAACGGCACAAAGGGGAAACCGTCAACACACCAGGCACATTACAACCATTGCCCATTCCGACATCAATTTGGACGGAGGTTTCTATGGATTTCATTACAGGTCTTCCAAAGTTAGGGAACAAGTCAGTCATCATGGTGGTTGTGGATCGACTGTCGAAGTATGCTCATTTCTGCGCCCTACCCCACCCGTTTACACCAACTTTGGTCGCTCAATCTTTCATGGATCAGATCTTCAAATTGCATGGCATGCCCACTTCTATTGTGTCCGACCGCGACCCGATCTTCACCAGTAATTTTTGGCAGGAACTCTTCAGGATACAAGGCACTCAACTAAAACTCAGTACTTCCTATCATCCGCAAACGGATGGTCAAACCGAAGCCGTCAACAAATGTCTAGAAACCTACCTTAGGTGTTTCACTTCAGAAAAGCAACACCTTTGGGTACAGTGGTTACCTCTGGCTGAATGGTGGTATAACACCAACTATCATGCCACCACCAAAATGACTCCCTATGAAGCAATATATGGTCAACTTCCGCCTTCACCTACTTCGTATCTCAAGGGGTGCTCAAAAGTACAAGCAGTGGATCAACTACTACAACACCGCGCAACCATGCTCGCCCATCTTAGAGAGAATCTTCATCAAGATCAGAACCGCATGAAGCAACAGGTAGACCAGCATCGCTCAGAGCGCCAATTTCAAGAAGGGAATCAGGTCTTTTTACGGCTACAACCATATAAGCAAACATCACTCAAAGACAAGGGGTGTCAGAAACTATCTCCCAAATTCTACGGACCATATCAAATACTTCAGCGCATTGGAGAAGTGGCTTACAAGTTGGCCTTGCCACCTACTGCAAAAATCCATCCAGTTTTCCATGTCTCATGCCTCAATAAAGTGATTGGGAACAATTGCAGAATTCAGACCAGTCTACCTGAATTGGACGAAGAAGGGTCCATCTGGCTTCAACCCGAATAGGTCCTAGACACACGAGACAAGCAACTGCGTGGCCACATGATTAAGGAAGTCCTCGTCAAATGGAAAGACACCTCTCCGGAAGATGCAACTTGGGAACCAACCACTATTCTTCAGCAGTTTCCGCAGCTTCAGCCTTGAGGGTTTTGGTTATAGATCTAACCAAAAGATATTATGATAATAGAAATAACCCAAGAATAACAAGATCGAAATAGATAGAAATGCTTCTTTATTGATCAAACCCTTAAGGTAGGGTAACACCATACATTCACTCCTTAAGGAAGGAGAACACTCCACAAGCCATATGCCTGTTCATACAATAATCCTTGACTATTTCTCCATGTGGAGTCTCTAGCCTCTATATAGGCCTCATACATACAATACCATGGATCATTACCATGGTTCCCTCATACCATCAAACTAATACCATGGGCCCATTACATTATTATTAACTACTTGTGGTCCCTTACATGATATGGGTTAACCACCTTATTTATTACTATGGCCCATCCCATTATTACATTATTACCTTGGGTACCTCCCTTGGTACCCCATATTATCCCCCCTAGGTATATAACAGACATACTCTCTAATGCTGGTGCTACACAAACTTTGGAATTATGGAAAATATATGAGCAATAAAATGGGGTCACTTTAGAATACTACCACAAACATTTCATTAAGGGCCTTCATCTAGACATCCCACAAAACAAAGATTGAGTAATGGTGTTTTGATGACCTTTTTGCTATTTGGTAGACATTATACTCTATGGGATTTTATGATGACATTTTGATGTAGAAAAATGGTTGATAACATGATGTATGATCACAAGTTGTCTTTTATAGTTTTGATCTATAGACTGGATATTGATCTGCCACATGGTTACGCTTCGTTTTGGATGATGGCTCTTCAAGCCCTTTTTTGAGTGCATTCTTATGAACATATAGAATGTAATTTTTATTTACTTTAATAAAAATTATGTGTCTTCTTCTTAAAAAAAAAAGACATTGCATTTGTAAAAATATTTGAACTTTGAAAAAGTTCAACCACACGTGACATAATTTGGAGAGGTTAGGTTGTGTGATAGTCAAATGTGTGCGGCATTATTTGAAAGTTAAATTTATGGTGGCCATGCCACAATGCAATTGTAGTAACTTTCAAAATTTGTGGAAAACACAACCTAGTCATCACACTTACAAAGTTCAACCTCATGAAAAGTACAACCATAGTGTAATTGGTCAAAAAATTAAACTTTATAAAGAATGTCACTAATGCCAATAACTTTAAAGTTTGGGTCCATATAATGAAAATCTACCTCCTTTTGCTATCACATAGTTAGCAAAGTTCAACTTTGTGAGAAATGCAATCTCATTATAACTATTAAAAGGTTATATTTTTAAGTGACTGTGGGCACAACACAATCAATCAAAATATTAAACATCATAGTGGATGCGATCATGTTGTAAATGTTAAAGGATACAAAAGTATCTATATGCAACAAAAGCTATGAGGCCATGAGTGATTGCATGTTTGGTAAAGTTCAAATATATAATGGATGTGACCATGTTGTGATCACCACAAGTTTCATTATTTTAGATAGATGTGATAAGGGATCACATGGTTACTGACATCACATGAGAGGTCAATATCACCATTGGAGAAAAGGCTAGGTATAATGCTAGAAAACCCAACTTTAGGTGTAGATCCAAACATTATAAGAAGTGTACCAAAGCATGATGTATGAAAAGATAGAAAAAAGTTTCTAAGTTGTCACCAAGAAGTTATAAAGGGATTTTCTTTTATGCAGACCCAAGGATAGTGAGCAGATCCACCCATGGTTTTGCACATCGTTTTTGCGCATGGTAGTTTTTCCCATGGTATTTTGTAGATCCAGTCAAGGGAACTACAAGTATGTTCTAATCTAGGGTTAGCGAATGCTTTGACATGTATATAATGTATTGTAACATTGAAAGGAATATAATGAAAAATCAATTTGGTTTTCCCTGTTTTTGGTATTTTTATATATTTTTAAAACCTACACTTGTCATTTCTAGATTTCTAGTATTATCATGACCTCACACCAAATATTAAGCTATTGAGAGATTATTCTAAACCGGTTAAAACCCAAATTTCAAATAAAATAATATAATTTTAATTGAAATAACCTATGAAAGAGTCAAAAACATAATGCTAGTCAAAAGTGCATTGATTGATTGATTAACTAAGATAGAGTGGTTTTTTTTTTTTGCTTAGTAATTGTTGTAAGGAATCAATAAAGAATTCTCTAATCCATCCATTCATTTAGTGGTATTGATGCATAATCCAAGTACAAATATGTATAAAATGGGCATATGTGAAGCCAAAATTGTGTGATCTATGTTTCATGCCCCATTGATGGTTTAGTGGCATTGGAGATTAATAAACCTCCATGCATCTCATGGATTTTGAAGGCCCGTAGACATGGGCCATAGCCTAATCAATACATAATAAGGGATATACATATGTCACAAAGCAAGTAGACAATTCTTCTTTTGAGCGTTTTGTAGTCTGTCCAACAACTTTCTCCCTAGAGTAAATGGAGCTTTCTAAACTCTTCCACTTGACAATCATGATGATCAACGCACAAATTGTAAATTTGGAGTTGAAAATTGTGTAATTAGGGAATATTCAATTTAAATGTAGCACATTAGTATGACTTAGCTTACATGAGAATGATAAGCACAAATTGTAAATTTAGAGTTGAAAATTGTGTAATTAGGGAATATTCAATTTAAATGTAACACATTAGTTTGACTTAGCTTACATGAGAATGATAAGCTCTCCACTCAGTGTTTTATGGGATTACATAAAGAAACAAAGTTGTGAACCCGTGGCAAACAAGTTGCCTATCTCATCTTATAAATATTCTCAAATTGTTTTTGTTGTTTTCATTTTTAAATCTAGAAGGACACATTTTAAAATTAAAAATTATCTCTCTATGTATATACATATGCGAGAGAGATAATTAATTATTGGCAGGTGATGTTAAATAAAAAAATAGTTTTAGATGGATATTTTCAAATTCAGTAAAGCAAGATAAATCCCATGGTATAAAGTGGTGCAAAATTATCCACTTAAAAGTTTGAGGTAACTCACATTAACATCAACCACAATAGCTAACATCTTTTCTAATATAGTGATCCCATTCCACATTCTTTTAATACATTTTAGAATATCTTTAAGCATTTCCACATTCTTTTAATACATTTTAGAATATCTTTAAGCATTTTTCTATTGCCTTCTTCCATCCCTAATTTGAGGGATGAGCCACTTATTTATTTTTCTATGGCATTTTTTATTTTTATTTTACATGGAACACAAATAAAAAAGAAGAAGATAAAAAAGGCCGCATAGCCAGCCCCCCTTAGTTTCATTATTGAACTTTGAAAGGTATGAACCAATTTCTAAATTTGAACATGAGTCCAATGTTTTGGTTTACATTTGAACATGAGTACACTGTTTTGGTTTAGATTTCAATTAGAAAAAGTTTGTGTTTGATTCTCGAAGCATTATATGTAGTGTATGGGTGTATTATGACAACACTTTATTGTCCTACAAAACCAATGGATTTTTATTTATTTATTTTTTAAATGTCATTATCTAAACTTTCGATTAGGGATCGATATCCATAAAAAAACTTTTTTACATTTGATTCTCCAAGTGATATATTTTTGTGTCACAAAAATACAGTGGGCCTAATGGTTAAGAACATGTGCTTAGCAAGTTCAAATTTAGAGTGGTTAGGTATGTACACCTTCCTAGATTTAGTAGTCAAATTGTTGCACAGAGGTAGGTCCCTTGTCTCTCACATAAGAGAGTCTCATAAGCCAATTTGGTGTAGGCTTGACTCTAACCTTAAAATCAACTTATTAGTATTAATACTACTATATTAATGTACAAATAAATAAAAATGAATAATTTGTTGAACTCTTTCATTTATTTTTGAAGAAATTTTTATATCTATTAATAAAATATTTCATCTTTGTAACAAGTTACATTGAATTGCAATATATTTAATATGTTAGAGAAGGAAATTAGGTTTTTAACCCTTATAGTTATTTATGAAGAATGCTTTTATCAATAAATGAAATTGTGAAATTGATTAAATTTTATTTTTATAAGCAAGTTAAATAGTAAATAAACTTACAATTTTTCTTATGAATTATTTTTTGGTTAGTTATAATTATGAGAATTTTGATTTAAATTTTTTCACCCATTTTAAAATATCTAAATAATGAAATTTTGAAAATGTTAATAAATTATTAAATGTAATTTTATCTTACAAAAAAAACTCATTAAAAAAGTTAAATTAATCTAATATATTATAAATAATTTAAATTTAAATTTCAAGATATTTATATTAGAGAATTTTGGAGCATTCTCTTATTATTGCGTCGAGAGGCTCTCTAGAGCCCAGTATGGGGTAGATCTCACGTAAAAACATAAACATGTAAAAGTATGGGGGTAGATCCCACGTAAAAATGTAAACATGTAAAATGTAAACGTAACATTTAATATTTAACATTTAAGATTTTTAAAATCAATCTAATTATTATTATCTATAAACACAATATAAATTTAAAATATAAAGAGGTTTACGAACACTAAAAAAAGGTATGGTAAATAAATAAAAATATAAATAAACTCGAGAGTATAGTAAATAAATATATAATTTTTTTATTAATTTTTTTTTTATTACTTCAAAGGTATGGTAAATAAATAAAAATACAAATAAACTAGAGGTATGGTAAATAAATAAAACCTTTTTTTTTTTTATATTTTCTCCATAAACCTCTTTATATTTACCAAAACTCAAAAAGAGGTTTTATTTAGGTAAAGTATGTGGGCCAAATACCATATTTATAAAAGAGGTATGAGAAATAAATAAATATAAAAGAGGTATAAAGAGGTATGGTAAATAAATAAAATATATCAAATAAGATTAATCTAATTATATACCAAGCTTATGGGCCAAATACCATGGTAAATAAAAGAGATATGACAAAAAAATAAAAATATAAATAAACCAGGAGGTATGGTAAATAAATAAACCTCTTTTTATATTTACTTCATAAACCTCTTTATACTTACACTCAAAAAAGAGGTTTTATTTTGGTGAAGCCTATGGGTCGAATACCATGGGCCAAATTATTATTAATACCATGCAAAAAAATATTATTAACCCTAATATTAATATTAAAAGATTAATAATAATAATATTATTAAATCCAATATTCATATTAATATATTATAATATTAATATTATTAAATTTAATAACTTTGGATTAATACAATATTAAATTCATTATATTATAATATATATTAATATATCATGATATATATTAACTCTAGATATATATGGGAGGGAAGAACAAAGACATAGAGTGATAGAGGTGGAGAGATAGGCAGAGTGACAAGGGAGAGATGAAGATAAACTAAAGAAGAGGGGAGAGGAGGAATGAAGAGAGAGAGAGGGAGAGGAGCGAGATCGGTAGAGAAGGGTAAGAGAGGGAGAGGGAGACGGAGGGAGGGAGATAGTGACATGACTGGAGGGCAGAGAGAGAGAGAGGGGGAGAGAGAGATGTGGGAAGAGATAGGAGGGTAGGAGAGAAAGGGAGAGATAGGAAGGATGAGAGAGAGGAGGAGAGAGGGAAGGATAGAGAGATGGAGTTGGAGGGGGAGGGGGGGAGAGAGGGAGGAAAGAAGAAAGACATAAGAGTGAGAAGTGGAGAGAGAGAGGGAGTGACAAGGGAGAGATGGAGAGAGAGAGGGAGTGACAAGGGAGAGATGGAGAGAGAGAGTGTATGTTTAGGGATGAGATAAAGAGACAAAGAAGGAGAGATAGAGAGAAGGGGAAAGATAAGGAGAGAGGAAGGGATATAGTAACATAGTTGGAGAGAGAGAAAGAGAGTGATGGGGAAGAGAGAGGATTGGAGAGAGAGAGAATGATGGGGGGAGAGAAAGAGAGAGAGAGAGAGTGATGGGGAAGAGAGAGAGAGGTAGGAGAGAAAGGGAGAGAGAGGAATAATGAGATACAAGACTTGAGAGATAGGAAATTGATGGGGGAAGAGAGGATTGGAGAGAGAGAGAGAGAGAGAGAGAGAGAGAGAGAGAGAGAGTGATGGGGGAAGAGAGAGGGAGTTAGGAGAGAAAGGGAGAGAGAGGAAGTACGAGAGAGTAGACTTGAGAGAGATGAGGAGAGAAGGAGGGAGAGAGGAGGAGAGAGGGAGGAAAGAAGAAATACTTAGAGAGTGAGAAGTGGAGAGAGAGAGGGAGTGACAAGGGAGAGATAGAGAGAGAGTGTGTATGTTTGGAGGTGAGATAAAGAGACAAAAAAGGAGAGATAGAGATAATGGGGGAGAGAATAAGATATGAGAGAGGGAGTGATATAGTGATAGAGTTGGAGGGTGAAGAGAGAGAGAGGATGTGAGAGAGTGGAAAGAGGGAGGGAAAGAGAGAGGGAAAGAGAGATGGAGTTGGAGGGGGGAGGGAGAGGGAGGTAAGAAGAAAAAATAGGGAGACAAAGGTGGAGAGAGAGAGGGAGTGATAAGGAAGATGGAGAGAGAGGGAGACAGGACAACCGAAGGGAAGAGATACAAGCGAGGGAGAGGGAGAGAAGGGGAAGAGAGAGAGAGAGGGAGGGAGAAGAGGATGGAGGGATAAATAAATAGATTGGAGAAAGAGAGTGTATGTTTTGGGGGTGATATAGAGAGACAAATGGAGATAAATATATAGATGGAAGTGAAGAGAGGGAAGAAGAGAGAGATGGAGAGAGGGAGGGAGGGACAAAGAGATTGATA
The DNA here is from genome assembly GCA_031772625.1 of Pinus tabuliformis. Lineage (NCBI taxonomy): Eukaryota > Viridiplantae > Streptophyta > Pinopsida > Pinales > Pinaceae > Pinus > Pinus tabuliformis. The sequence continues at coordinate 758,147,050 of CM062808.1, read as the reverse complement.
GATATGGAGTGAGAGCGTGTGTGAGTTTGGTGGGTTTATATAGAGAGACAAAAAAGGAGAGATGGAGGGAGATATAGATATATATGGAGGGGGAGAGAGGGAAGAATATTTCTTGCATTGTATGCATTGATTTCAATGTAGATGGTGATTTCTAATCCTATTTTATTGATTGCACTAGATGCATTGATTTTAGTGTAAATGGTTTCTGATGATATTTGATTGTTTGCACTAGATGCATTGATTTCAAAGTAGATGATTTATAATCCTATTTGATTGATTGCACTAAATGCATTGATTTCAGTGTAGATGGTGATTTCTAATCCTATTTGATTGCTTGCACTAGATGCATTGATTTCAATGTAGATGTTGATTTCTAATAATATTTGATTGCTTGCACTAGATGCATTGATTTCAATGTAGATGATTTCTAATCCTATTTGATTGCTTGCACTAAATGCATTGATTTCAGTGTAGATGGTGATTTCTAATCCTATTTGATTGCTTACACTAGTGCATTGATTTCAGTGTAGATGTTGGTTTATAATTCTATTTGTTTACTTGCACTAGATGCATTGATTTCAGTGTAGATGTTGGTTTATAATCCTATTTTTTTACTTGCACTAGATGCATTGTTTGAGTGTAAATGTTGATTTCTAATTCTATTTGATTGCTTGCATTAGATGCATTGGTTTCAATGTAAATGTTGTTTTCTAATCTTATTTGATTGCTTGCATTAGATGCATTTATTTCAGTGTAGATGTTGATTTCTGATTTGCTGTAAATGGATGTATGATGGTGCATTAGTTTTAAAGTGATTGGATTAACATTGTGCATTGATTTCAATGTAAGCATAAAAAATTATTAACAATGTACATTGATTTTTGTGTTATAGTAATTCAACCTATTAATATTGGAGAGGGAGAGACACGATATGATGTTTACTACAATGGCTCGAGCTAAAGATTTAAATGGTTTACAATTTAACCTAACCTTTTCATATAATTGATATGAAAAGATGACAATCGGTATGAAAAGATGACAAAAGTAACAAGGGTGACAATAAGAATAGTAGAAGAAAATAGTTTAAGATTAATCACAATGAAGACTATTTGTAATTGACTATATTCTTATTATTCACATTTTCTATCATTCAACATTATTACATTGTCACTTTACATTCAAAAATTTCATTTCATCATTTTTTAGTGTAACAATATTTATCATCTCAACAAACTGAGCTAACTAAGCAAATTTAAAATTAAAATGACTAGATTAATCTGAGACATATTTATCATATTTAAAATGGTTATATTAATATTAGATGAATTTACATATTATTGATAAAAGTAATCATACAAAAAATTGAGCTAACCATGCAAATTTAAAATTAAAATAACTAGATTAATCTGAGACTTATTTAGCATATTTAAAATGATTATATTAATATTAGATGAATTTACATATTATTGACAAAATTAATTATATGTTCGTTAGATTTTCTTTGGCGGCACATGACTGAAACCAACCAAGATCCATCTTAACTCCGGATCTATCAAGCTCTGAGAGGGATAAAATCTCTCAAGGTGCAAACCTTTCCTCAAGTTTTGCACTCAAAAAAGAGGTTTGCACCTCGAGAGATTTGATCCCTCTAGGGGCTTGATAGATCCGGAGTTAAGATGGATCTATCAGAGGGATAAAATCTCTCAAGGTGCAAACCTTTCCTCAAGTTTTGCACTCAAAAGAGAGGTTTGCACTTGGAGAGATTTGATCTTTATGCGCTTGATAGATCCAGAATTAAAATATATCTAGGCTGGTTAATAATAGAGATTTGAAATATTAAAATATATTGAAATAATTATTTAAGTAAAATAAAAATATAGTTTCATAGAAAAAGTATTTTGTTATTAATATATATATATATATAGATTATTTTGTTAAACATATGTTTGGTATTTTTAAAAACATAAAAAACTATTTAAAAAAAGCTAAATACTTTTTTATAGACGTATGGATCTATGCCTTGCCTTCGGTTAATATAATCTAGACGTATGGGATGCCTGGCCATGTGAATTTACCATTTCTTTGTACGTGGGATTATTGCATGTTTTCGGAGAAAATAGAGTTCACATGGCGTGAGATTTGGAGGCCCATGGAATTAGTTGGAATAATGTAAGTCAGTAAATAATAGAGATACATCAAAATATGTAAATTTGTAAATTTAACATTTAATGGGATTGATATTAATATGTCATTTATATGGTTCATTGTCATTATTATTTATTTATTAAGATTATAAAATTATTAACTAATAAAATGTAAATAAAAATATGAAAAATAAAATAAAATAATTTATAAGGTGAACTTTATAAATTGTTATTTTTTTTGTCACCCAAATTAATTCTTGCCTTTCAGTAGGGATAAAAAAATAAGGAATTTAATGTGGATTGGAACAAAAGGGAACATTACTTTGTGGTGTTTAAGAATTGTTAGTTTAAAAGTAGTTCGCTTTGTTTTGTTTTGTTTTGTTTTTGTTTTTGTTTTTGTTTTTTGTTTTTTGTTTTTTGTTTTTGTTTTTGTTTTTTTTTTTTTCCTTTGGAAAAGTCGTAATTTTCATTAAGCAAAGAAAATTACATTTTGTAGATGCAAAAACATATGTTGTACGTGACGCATAAAGCGCATCATGGTTGAGTAGTCAAAAAGAGGTGTACTCCACGCAGGGAGACATTGTACTATCACTGAGATTTCAAAATAAGATAAATGATTACTCTACGCAGAGAGTATTAAACTATCATATATAAGTCTAGTATCATTATGCATATATAAAATTAGATAAACAAAAAATATTTTCAGGCTCCTTAAGAGCTAGTTAATCTAATATGTCTATAAAAGGTCTATGGTAATGTTGATGGAAGGTTCCGTCCTTCTGCTCCACTATCCTCCATGTCCCTATAGGCCTGTGCGTTGCTTCCTTGGATAGTAGATCGGTCAATGTGTTTCGCTCCCTATATATATGATGACAAACAAAAGTGTCAAAAATATTGATGAGTCTATGGACTTCTTCCATGATATGACTCAGAGAATATGCATTGCAATTTGCAGTTTTGTTTATCCAATTACATACAATTTTTGAGTCTCCAAATAGTTGTAAGTTTCGGCAATGTTTTTCTAGTGCAAATTGTATGGTATATTTGGCTGTAATAAGCTCAGCAAAATTGTTAGTGCCTCTGCCCAGTCCCATTTGAATTTTGACAGAATGAGATTTCGAGAGGTGTAGTATGGTACCACCCCCACATCTAATGTCTTGTTCTGAGCCGTCAAAATATGCCCAGGGTGTGTATGATTGATTTTTCAAGGATAATGTGCCTGGGAGTAGAGCTAGATTCATCCTCGGGAATGAGTTGGTAGTCAGATAAGATGCAGGCTGTTATAGTCGACCAGAAGGGGGGAGAGTTTTGAAATATGTATCTATTTCGAGCAATCCAGATAGCCCAACATGTGAGAATGGGGATATTTCTGGCTTTCATCTAGGAGGTGGCAGCCCACCATGCTTCCCAAGCCTCATGAACTGACATGCCCTGCCATTGAGGGAGCGAGGGTAGATGAGAGAGTATAGAACTCCATATCTCTTTTATGGTCGGGCACAAGAGGAAGAGGTGATCCATAGTTTCATTTTTAGTTTTACATAGACCGTACCAGAAGGGTCCATGGAAGGATCTTTTGCTTAAATTATCTCTTGTGGGGATCTTGTGCCTCAGAATGGTCCACTTGAGGAGCCTCGATCTGGGAGGTGCTTTTAATTTCCATATGCTGCTCCACCAAGTTTCGCATAGTGGAGGTCTTTTTGATTCCATTAGAACTATATAACCTTCTTTTGGTGAGTATTTCCCGTGCTTTTTTGGTGCCCAAATTAGCTCATCCTCTCCTTCCAGTATTCTAATATGTGATTCAGTAAGGGCCTCCATGTATTCCTTCCAATGCTGCTGCCATAGAAGAGGGATCTGCAATACCCTCCCAGTTTTCCAAGCTTGTTGTGCAAATGTTGAGTGATCTCTGTCTGCTATGTGGCTAAGATGAGTGATCCCCCTGGTAGAGAGATGGGTTCTTAGCTCCTCAGGGAGCCTGTGAGCATTTCCACACCCGATCTATGGGTCTGTCCCTATCCTGACCGCTGCTCTCGATTGTATTCTCCATGTAAGACCATCCCTAATAAGAGGCATTGCTTGCAGAACCGCTTTCCATATATTTGATTTGCCAACATAATTCCACTGAGGTTGTCATAGCCATTCCATGAGATTTTGAGGAGCAGTGTATTTAGATGGCCTCCGTTGTCCATAAGCTATGTGATGTGATTAGCTACCTCCTAATTTGGCTGCCAAGGCTGTAGAGAAAGTGCCTAGGCTTTTGATTCCCCAAACCCCCCATTTCTTTGGGAGAGCTAGGGATTCCCAATTGGTCCAGGCAAATATTTTCCCCGGCTACTTCCCTTTCCACAAGAATCTGCAACATAGGTTTTTTATTCTAGTAAGGATTCCCCTTGGTATCCAGGCTAACGACATCCAGTACACTGGAGTTGCTTCCAGAACTGCTTTGATGAGGATCAATCTGCCTTCTCTCAATAAATATTTGTGGTACCAAATGTTAAGCCGTTTTTCTATCTTGGTGATGAGCCATATCCAGTTTGCGTTCTTATATCCGAGAGGCTTTAATCTGTAGCCCAAGTATTTGAGACCCTCTTCTAGATGCAGTAGGGTATAAGGGAATCTGCGCAGGGCATAGTGTATCTCGTATGGGGAGCACCCTATAGCCGATATGGTGGAATTTGCATTGTTCACCATCATGCTTGTGGCCGATAGGAAGATAGGGAAAGTGTTTTGTAGTGAGGTCAAATCACCAATAATCCCATTTAGGAAGAGTAGAACATTGTCTACAAAGAGTAAGTGCGTCAATGTGCATCCATCTGCGATCCTGATACCTCTTAGTCTTCTCCAACGATGTTCCTCCTTTAAGATTCTGCTAAGCCCTTCCATGATGAGTGAGAAAAGTAACAGGGACAGTGGGCATCCTTGCCTGAGACCTTTATCGAAGTGAAAGAAGGGCGATGCCGCCCCATTTACAAGGACACTGAATGATACATTAGTAATGCAACACATAATCCATCTTATGAACTCGTATGGAAATCCTAAGTGAGTTAAAATCATTCTCATATAGAGACAATTTACTCTGTCAAAGGCTTTCGATAGATCTACTTTTAGGGCCATACCTTTAAGTTTCTGTGTCTGGATAGAGTGCATAATTTCTTGTGTAGTTCTGACAACCTCATGGATTTGTTTGTTTTGCAAGAAAGCAAATTGTTCAGCTGAGATGTGGTTGGACAGGATCGGCCGGAGGCGGTTGGCTATGATCTTGGATATGATTTTGTAAATACAGTTGCACAAGGAAATGGGCTGAAAGTCATTGAAGGAGGTGGGATTGTTAGATTTGGGGATGAGAGCGATGAAGGTTGAGTTGTAGGCCTCATACATTCTTCTGTTGGATCTACACTCCTTTATAATTTTTTGGAGGTCCCCTCCAAGAATTTCAAAAAAAGCCAGGTAGAATTCCACATTCCATCCATCCGGTCTTGGGCTTTTATCTCGTTTGAACCATTTTAGGGTGGCTCTCCCAAAGTGACTTCCTTTGTCAGTTCCAAAGCATCCTCCTGGTCGACGAACCTGGGAAACAACTGAGCTGTTCTCATGATTTCAGCTAGAGTAGCATTTTGAGGGGCCTTGTAAATGTTCCTGAAATGAGATGTAGCCAGGGCAGCTAATCTAGGGAAGGTATTCATTGTTTCACCCTGCTCATTTGTTAGCTACCAGATTGTATTTATAGCTTTGCACCCGTTCGCAAATTTGTGGTAGAACTTGGTATTATCATCCCCTTCCATAAGCCAAATGGCTATGCTTCTCAGTCGCCAACTTTCCTCCCGATCCTTAAGTATCTGACTCCTCTTAGCTAGAAGGGATGTAATTTTGTCTTTGTGTTCTGGGGAGGAGTAAATCCCTCTATGATCATTCTCAAAAGCCTCTATTTCTTCTTTAATAGTCTTAAGGATAAGGTCCTCTAGGGTTCGCTTTTTGTGTGCCCATATTTTGGAGAGATTCTTTAGTTCTCTCAGGTTTTGAGCAAACCCTTCTGAGATGCTCCTTCCTACCTCTAGGGGGCGAGTCTTCTAGAATTCAGTGACTAGCCTGATGTATTCTGCGTCTCTTAGCCATGTAGAGTTGAATTTGAAGGGGGCCCTAGATTTGTACATACCTCCCCTTATTTCCATGTAAATCAACCTATGATCCGATATGCCCCCTGAACCAACCCACTGTCTAAATCCATATCCCAAGTTCAGCAGGCACTCCTTAATGAGGAATCGGTCTAGTCTCCTAGATAGGCTATCCTCGCCTGATCTGTTGTTTCTCCATGTAGGTTGGATTTTGGAGGAGGGAATATCAACAAGATTATGTTTCTCCAGAATGGTCTCAAAAAATTCTGAGAGGATGTCTCTTTGTGTATTATGCCCCCATGATTCCGTGAATCCAATGGAAAAGTTTAGGCCCCCCACCAAAATGAGCTTATCCAGTTGCAAGATATGAGATTTTACCTGTTTGTTCCAGTATTCTTCCCTATTGTGACAGGGACCATAGATATTGATAATCCTGAGCTCTGTATCGAGTTCTAATGAGTATATGTCTGCTCCAATGTGCCCAGGGCTTCCCCATATGTTACAGACTCTGATGGTATGGGTGTTAACTCCCAGAGCCAAACCCCCTGATCGACCAATTGCATCAAGAGAGTGAAAAGTCCACCCTGGTAGCCATGATTCGAGGATGTGTGTGATAACACTATCCTGACCTAGGGTTTATTGTAGAAAGATGACATCAATCAACTCAGATTTTATTATTCTTCGCATGGCTAGTTTTTTGTCAGGGCTAGCCAACCCTCGATAGTTGAAGGATAGCATCTTCATGGAGGGGGGTGCACAAGGGTATTCACTGCTCCAAGTACCCAGTTGATGGAATGTTATCTGCCAGCAACGCTCTCTTTCCCAACTCGTAGAACGGCTTTGGATAAGGAGGAGGGTCTGCCTTGAGGTTGTTTCAGAGGTGGGGGGGAGGAAATCAGGCCTATACCCAGGGAATCAGGAGCCTGTGATCATATCCAAGAATGTAGAGGGTATCTGGTGGATGGATGGATAGGTGCAGGAATGGAAGTGATGGCAGGGGGGTCCTCAGGAAAAGATGGCAGGGTGTAGGATATGGTGGGAGAAGAGGGTTTTAAGGGAGATGCCAGAGTAATAGGAGGGATATTGCAGTGATCAGAGAGCTGAACATTATTTTATGCAATGTAAAATGATGAAGCAATAGAATAAGCAGAGGAGGAGGATGAATCCAACATACCCGTGGAGAATGTAGCCTTGACAATCACCCTTGCTCTGGTAAGAGGAGGAGAGGGTGGCCCAAATGGTGCTTTCCCACACTTCTTCCTGGGCTCCTTTGAGGGTGCCTTCTCTGCATCCGCCTGTGCCAAGTTTACTGCTTCTTCAGCTGAGGGGGGGCTTCGCTGTGATTGTGAGTTTTCTGCGGATTTACCTTCTCCTTTTCTCCATATCTTGCCTTCCTATTCAAGGGGCAGTCCTTGAAAAGGTGTCCCACCTTGTGGCATCATCTGCATTGGAATGAGACTCCTTCATAATCTAGGGTTTGTTGTCAGGAGAATGATCTCCATTGTAATGTGATATGCTCCTGAGATCCCCCCTCGTGTCTAGATGAACCAAACCCTGGCATAAACCATCATTCCAGTAGCTAAATACCACCTATCGTGCTCAAGGTATGTGCCAAGGGTGTTGCCGATGCGTCAAAATATGTCCTCCGATCAGAATTGGAGGGGCAATCTCGGAAGCCAAACCTAAATAGGCCTGACTCCTATTTGTTCTTTTTCTGGATCGAATAGAGGGTTCTAGCGATGGAGGAGGACTGGGGCGTGTTCAAAGTGCCAGAAGGAGGAGAAGACCCAATTCGTGTGCTCGACTCTGGCGAAGCGTAGAGTGAACCAACCCCTAAAAAAAGTATGTACAAAGGGAAGGTTGACCAGGTGCTGCCCCCATACCTCTGAGGTCCAAAGCTTCAATCGAGCCGCTGTGTAGCTCCTACCTCAGATCCTTCCAACTAGAACGTGGTCCGTCGTATCCATGGTGTCGCCCCACTAGATATCTTCCCCAAGCCTGATGATGACGTCTTCACCTTTGGGCTTGAAGCACTTGCTCTTCTTACTTGGCCTAGCAGCGGCTTCAGAGGAGTCTGGTCATTCCTCGAGCGGAGAAGGGTTTGAGGGAGGGTTTTCAGTGTTGAGATGTTCGTCTGTAGGGATAGGTTCCGAGAGTGGGGGAACTGCTGAGTAGCTACTCGATGGAGGTGTCGCTGATGATGTTGCTTTAGGGGTTCCTTGTACCGAGGTCGAGTTGCCGGGGGGGGGGGGGAGGGTTGTTAAGTGAGCTGATAGACGGGGGGGGAGAGTAATGCGAAGATTCAGCCGCGGGATTAGGGTGAAGGTAGTCAGACGCAAATTTAAATTCGGAGGGAGACTGTGGCAGGGAGGATGGTACCGCCGTACCGGAGGAGGCTCGGAGAATGTCACAATGGAGCTGGAGGGTCTCGAGATCGAGCACAGTCTAGTGATGGTGGCCGTTAGATCGCAACAGAAGGGGAGAAGGTCTTCAACGACAGAGTGAGGAGTTGTCCAGATGTTAACATCCTCCAATGGGTCCTCCGAGTAATCCACTATGTCCAACTCCATGAATGTTCCGAGGAGATCTCCACGAGCTGCCTCCAGGACTATCGTAACCATCGCCACAATGCAATGTTGGGTAATAGGCAAGTATGCAGTAAAAACAGGGCGAAGACGGGGTTACAAGGCCATTACGGTGAGCCAAGTCGTGTTACGGGAACCACCACGGTGAAGGTGATTGAAGGTAACCACATGACGACAGGTAGGGTGCAAGTGTGGAGCAGTTAGGCTGCAGAAACCCTAACCCTTTTCAGATTTTCGTTGTTGCCGTAGTTCGTTGTGTTATATCTATGCAAACAAATATTCCCCATGTAAGTAATATAATTTTTTTTTTTACTTATTAAATTTAGTGTTGTTATAGTCTTTTTTTCAGAGAAGTTAATCACATTGTTAAATCATAAATCTATTTCATAATTCCAACACAATAAGAAATTAAAAAATGCCATTTTGAAATAAACCAGCCTAGATCCATCTTTTATTTTCATAATCTAATATCACTAATGGTAAATAATTCAGTATTTTCTAGCCAATGTTATTTTTTTATTAACTAAACATTTGTTTTTGTTTGTTTGTTTGTTTTTGTTTTTTTTTTTTTTTTTTTTTTTTTTTTTTTTTTTTTTTTAAAACGACGTGTGTCAACTCCATGTTGAGCGCAGACGAAATCACACATCACCCTTATAGTGTGTTGTATAATGTGCGTCTTGGCGCAGAAGACGTACACGCGCGCAACAGCCTAGCCTCTTGCTTTGACCTGGCCGTCGTTGCCCCTGCAGATCCCTGTCTCGGCAGCATCCTGCTTCTGAGGCCAACTAGATCATGCATCCCTCTGAGGAGGGAGATCCTCACTCTTCCACACATCCAGGGAATGAAGAAAACGCAAAAGCCTTCACATCTTTGATCGCTGAGAATGGAGCTCCAAGAAATAGGCCATCAATTAATAAATTCGTTAAGAAACTTGAAAATATTCTAGAGAAATCTCTCCCTCCAGCACTCCCTAGAAGAGCAGCCATCTCTCTGGCAGAACGTAGACTTGTTCGACAGTTCACAGGGCTCTGGCCTTCACCCAAATCAGTGCAAAAATGGGTGGAAAGAAACTGGAATGCAACCACAGAGGGGAAGAGAGCAATATGATTCTATGGAAGGGGATACTACACCTTTCTCTTTGAAACAAAGGAGGATAGAGACCTGATATTTAGAAATGGACCTTACTTCATGGACTCCAAAGGTTTATACCTGAACAGGTGGATGCCAGATTTTGATCCAGAGATGGATGTCCCAAATGCAGTGCTTGTGTGGGTCACGCTCCCGTATCTTCCTCTTCACTGCTGGGGAGATGAATCGGTGAAGGCTATAGGAAACGAAGTGGGAAAATACATTGACAGATGTGAGCCAAAAGACAACATGCACGCTTGTGCGAGAATATGTGTGGAAGTAGATCTCGGAAAAGGCCTCCCAGAGGAAATAAAGATCAAGGTTGATCAGTGGACACACATTCAGCAGCTGGATTACGAAAAAATACCATTTAAATGCAAGGTATGTCATGAGTACAATCGTTTTGCAAATAGGTGTCTTAAAAAACTAGAGCATGAAAATGTAGAAGAACAAGAACATACATGAGAACAAGTGAAAAGAAAAAAACCAACCAATAAGCAGACCGCATCAGCTACCTATCAGTCCCAAGAAGCAAACGAAACAACCTCTCAGCCTCAAGTGAAGGTTATTCCTCCTGATCACACAACCCCGAATCCCTTTGAGCCATTGGATGACTCTTTTGATCCACCCTCTCCCAGATCACCACCCTCAAACCCCATCTCCTTAGCTCTCATATCCTCCCCCAATCCTATATCCTCTCCACCTCCTCCCTCAGTGGACCGCATTCTAACCAGGAATAAAGCCAAAGAAATCCCTCAAGTCTGGGATCAACAAAAAAAAGTAGGAAGGAAATCCAATAAAGAAATCAGAGATGAGGCAGCAGCTAAAGAAATGGCACTAGGAACGCAACAACCAATGGATTCATTCCTTGGGAAACAAATAAGAAGTCATGAAAAAACACAGCAAAGAGGAAAGGGAGGACCACACCAACACAACAGTAAATAATGATAGTGGTCTCTTGGAATTGTCGCGGTCTTGGCACCTCCTTTAAAGTCAATGTAGTCAGAGACATTTTAGCCAAGGAACAACCAGACATATGTATGATCAAAGAGACCAAAATAAACAAGCAAGAAAATAAAAAAATGATCCAAAAACTAAAAAATTATGAAGGAATAGCATTAGATGCAACAGGAGCATCAGGAGGAATTAGCACCATTTGGGACAAAAGAAATTGGGAACTAATAACCCAAAAATCAGCAGCCACTGGGTCCGAACAGAGTTGAGAAACCTCAATACAAAAGAACAGTATAGCATAATAAATGTGTACTCATCAAACCACTACAGAGAGAAAGAACAATGATGGAAATCAGTTAAAGAAGAAATAGAAGAGAGACGAAGTGGGAAACTAATACTGGGAGGAGACTTAAATCTGATAAAAAATACAAAAGAAAAATTTGGCAGAATCTTCCACAATGATTCATCAAGAGAAACTCTTGAAGGAATAATAGAAGAACAAAAATTAATAGACATTCCGACAAGTAATGGGAAATACACTTGGAATAACAAGAGAATAGGAAAAAACAACATAAAAGAAAGGTTGGACATAATTCTTATTCATGAAAGTATAGCAGCTGCTTATACTCTTGTGAAAAGTAAAATAGTTCACAACTCAGCTTCAGACCACAAGCCGATGGTGCTAACCTTTGGAAAATTAGAAAATCAAGGACCTCTTCCCTTCAGGTATAATCCAATTTGGGACAACAAGGAAGAATTTGGCAAACAAATTAAGGACAGCTGGAAAAAAAGTGTCACAGGATCTCCCCAGTATGTTTGGGAAACTAAGCTAAAGAACCTAAGGCTGCACTTAAAAAATTGGGCAAGAGAAAATGATCTCCGAGACAAAGCTAGGAAAATCAAATTGCAAATAAAAATGGATAATATGTGCAAGGAAAAAGAGAACAAGGAAGAAAGTAAGCAAGATCATCTACAAGAAAAGGAAATCTATCTGGAAATATACAAGCAAAATAGGCAAGAAGAAGAGGAAAGCAGATTGAAATCAAGATGTCTCTGGTTAAAATCCGGAGATAAAAATACAGCTTTCTTTCATAATACAATGAAAATAAGGAGGTCAAAAAATCAAATTGAAAAAATTCAAGTAAATGGTCAAGAAATAAAAGGAGTTGAAGAAATAAAAAACGCAGCTCATAAGCACTTCAAAGAACTCCTCTCAATAAGTGATCAACAGGCAGTTAATGAAGATATTTTGCAGCATATAGAAAAAAAAATCAGTAATAAGCAAAATAGGGAATTAAACAAAGAAATCACTGAGGAAGAAGTCAAAGAAGCAGTGTGGAACCTCCACCCGGATAAGGCACCAGGACCAGATGGGTTCACAATAGCCTTTTATAGGCAACGTTGGGAAATTATCAAAAGATATCTAATGAGAATGCTCAAAAATGCTTTCCAAAAAAAAAAAAGATCGGAGGAAATACAAAATCCTCCTTCCTAGCTCTCATTCCCAAAGAACCCAATCCTACAACTTTCAACAGATATAGGCCAATCTCCCTCTGCAACTCGTCTTATAATATTCTCACCAAAATTCTAGCAAATAGAATGAAAAAATTTCTTTCGGAAATAATATCAAAAAATCAAGGAGGATTTGTCCCAAAGAGGCAAATCATAGACAATGTGATAATTATTCAGGAAGCCATTCAAAGTAGTATCCAAAGAAAGGAGAGAGGAATGATTGTTAAATTAGACATGGACCGAGTTAACCATAAATTTCTTGTAGCAGTTCTCAAAAAGTTTGGTTTTTCAACAGATTTCATAGAGATTATCCAGGCTTGTATATCAAATCCTTGGATAGCTCCTTTAATTAATGGAAGGCCTAGTAATTTTTTTCAAAGCAAAGCTGGGTTGAGGCAAGGTTGTCCGCTTTCTCCATTATTGTACATTATCATGGCTGAATCATTGAGTGCTTTGCTGGAAAACTAGAGAAAAGAGAAAAAAATCACTGGTATCCAGATAACGAGAGGAGTCAAAGATATAAATCACTCTCTTTTTGCAGATGATACCCTTTTAATAGGTGGGGCATCCTGCATTATAGCAAGATGATTCAAAAAAGTATTGGATGAATTTCTCCTAGCTTCAGGAGGAATTCTAAACAACACCAAATGCAGAATTTATTGCTGGAATACCCCATCAAAAATAATGCAGCATATTTCTCAAATATTGGAAATTCCTTTACAAATAAATTGGAGCCACTTCACTTATCTCGGACTGCCCTTAGAAAAGGAAGTATTAAAAGAAGAAGCATGGAACAAGCAAGTGGAAAGAATGAAGGAAAAAATTCAGAACTGGGGAGTGATGTGGCTCAATCTGGCAGGAAGAGTGACATTGATAAAAGCTCTTCTCTCGGCCCTGCCTATTTATCAGTACGCAATCATTATGGCCTAGATAAGTGCCCACAAGCAAATGGAATTGATAATTAGAAGCTTCCTCTGGCAAGGAGGAAAACAAGACAATAAAAAATTCAGCCTTGTCAGATGGGAGCAAGTCACTCTTCCCTATGAAAAAGGAGGTATAGCAATTCGCCTGCCAGGACTAATGAATATTTCTCTAGGGACAAAAATAATTTGGAGAATGATAAATGGGAAAGGTCACTGGTGGGAAAAAGTTCTAACAATGAAATACTTAAATTGTCATAGAACAAAGCTGATCACTGATATCATTCCAGACAGGCCATGCACCCAAATCTGGAAATTGGTTAAAAAGATAATCCCGCTTATCAAAGATCAAATCTCCAAAAATATAGGGAATGGAAAAACAATTTCTATCTGGGAGGATAGAATAATGGGGAAAAACCCACTAAATCAGCAACATAACTGAAGAGGACTTCAAAGATGGATGGAAGAGAAAAGTTTTAACACTCTTTATTCTATTTCAGAATGGGATCAGAACAATTGGTTAAGATGGAAAACGCTGGCAATACCACCAAGACTAATAAGTAAGTGGGAAATCTTAAAATTTCATCTGATAGGGGCTGCGCCCATCAATATAGAAGAGCAGGACGACTTTGTTTGGGACCCAAATGGAGGGGATTACACAGTGAAATCAGGGTACAACCTCCTCCAAAAACTTCACAGCCAAAATGATTGGAGCCTATGGAAGGCAGCTTGGAAATCAGAGAGCCTGCCCAAAATCAAAGTCTTCACCTGGACCCTCCTCAAAGGTAAAATTCTTACGTCTGAAAATTAAAAAGAAAAAAGGAATACAAGGACCCTCAAAATGTGTTGTGTGCCAAAAGGAGGAAGAAACCATCCAACACCACTTCATAAATCGTATGGTGGCAAGAGAGTGCTGGAAGCAGGCAACAAGTCCTTTGGAAATAAACATAAATTTAACAATTCAGTTGACAACTCTTCACAAAAATTGGGATAAAAGCTACTCGTACACAAAGAAAAAAAAGGCAACAATAAACAGGATATGGAAATGTCTCCCTTCAATCTCGTGCTGGAAAATTTGGTTAGCCCAAAACAAATGCATTTTCAAAGATCGAAAACCAAGTTTAGGAAAGATCCTAGCAAAAACTTAGAGCCAAGTTGTAGAGATAATAAGTACAAATGGAATCTCAAAAATGGACCAGAACAATTTGCAACAAGAAGAGAAAGATTGGTACAGTAAAGCAATGCTAGAAAACAAAATAGAAGCTACAACAAAAAATAAAGAAATCCGCACAAACAAGAAATGGAAATTAAGACTTGAGGACAAAGATTTTGCAGAATGGATGAAAGAACAGAAGAGACACATTCTTTTTTTTGATGGAGCTTCAAAAATAACCCAGGTAAAGCAAGGGCCGGCGGAGTCATAATAGACCCAAATGGGAAAAAAATAATAACTTATGAATGGAGCCTTGGAGAAATGACAAACAACAGGGTTGAAGCATACAACCTTCTCCTAGGCACAAGGCTTTTAAACAAAAATGCAATTAAGGACCCTATAATAATAGGGGATTCAGCTATTATAATAGCCGCATTGGAAGCTGAAAGGGATTTCAAAAGCACTGCCATTAACAAAATCTTCCAAAGGATCAGAACAAGTTTTAAAAGTCTAGGAAAAATATCCATTAAGCATGTCCTGAGAAACCAAAATAAGGATGTTGATAGCCACGCCAACAAAGCAATCGACAGACCAGTTGGGATTGTTAAAGAGAATAATGAAGTTTATGAAGAAAGTATACCATGACCCCCTCACCCAGAAGGAGGATCGAGAAAGAATATACATATTCGAAGCATACCACAAGGAAAATAATAGGGGGGGAATAAAAAAGAAGAATCCACATATCAATTCAAGAAGAAGATCACATGAGGAAAACAAAGAATATTTGTCAGCAAAATTCCTCAAGTGTAATCAGCCTCGCTCAGAGAGCATGATCCTCAAGATTCTAAAAAAGCTTCACTATATGATGAATCAAGATTTCAGATGTCCTTCTCTCCTGAGTGAAGACGGTTTCTATCATGTAAATCACAAATGCTAGGACCAAAATTGTAATGTAAGTATCAACCAGGTCTCCACGGACATCTCTGCAGGCTCCTAGACAATTCGTAACAAGATGGTTACCTAAAGTAGCAGGTCTCTCCTCCTTTCTAAGTTCAATAAATTAGGAGCAGCTCGCGCAAATCTCCTTCACTTGGAAATCATCGAATTGCATCTTCTAGGCTATCTTGCCAAAAACCCTGTAGTAAGCCTGAAGCTACTAGAATAAAGCCCTTTGCTTACAGCCGACTCCATTATTCTGACTCTCCCATCCGTCTCCTCAAATGCATTAATCATTGGTTGGGGACTTTGCTCTCTCAACAAACCCACGTAGAAACCAGTGTTGGCTGCCTTTAGGACCATAATGTTTTCTTCCTTTGCAATCAGATAGAAGAAAAAGGACGCAATTCCAAAGGTTGTCTCTTTTATTCCTACTATAGCTACTTAAATCGTGCTCACAGAAGTATTATACAACGACCTTCTTCTGCTGTTTGTTTTGCTCATCTATCTGCCCAATGTCCCATTCCTCCCTGCTTCATCCATCAACACTCCCTTTACTCCATCACCATCAAAATCCAGAGCCTTTTCTCCACACTGTGGCAACCTCAAATCTAGGCCTTTGTGGAGTTCTTGCCCCACTATCTTTCTCAAACTCTGGAAAAATATCTCACAAGTCAGATCTACGACAACAACAATAGAAGAAAAATAAGAGGTCATATAAATATCAGGGCTCACACCGGGTATAAAGAAATCAAAGTCATCATAGAAAAGCAGAGTAATCAAATGGCTTGCAATCCTCTAGAGAAAGCAGAAAAGAATGACAACTTCCCAACTTGTAGGGCCAACCGATTCATGATTGGTCACTTCAACCAAGCCTTGAAGGACCTTAGAGCTGAGATGAAGACTGTGTAAATGTCTACAAGCAAAGAGATATTGATCTCTAGAGAGCTGAAATATAAGAACTAAAGGACAAATGTAAACATCTGGAAGAAGTTGTTGAGTACATAAAAACTCTAAATCAAAGCCAGCAAGGGGAAACATCCTCCAGGTACAGCAAGAAGCGTCACCCCCAGCAGGAAGAATCTGTTAACCAATTCTGGTGAATGTGTTTATTTTTCTCTTCTCAATGCAGTGCAAATATAGTTTGTTACTAGGACAATATGTAAGGCAGTATGTCACTTTAGTTTTTGAAGTCTACAGAAACAAGGCTGTAAGTGTAGTTGTGGGGATTGTGCTCCCATTTTGCGCACTACAATTGAATCAACCCTCCTCTGAATGTACAAGGAACTAGCTTCCTTTCCTTTTTTGCGATATATAAAAAGTAACCTACTGTGTTAAAAAAAAAATGTGCCTCTTGGCGCAATTATCACTCTCTATTCATGGTATGGTTTTAGAAGGTTATAAGTGAAATATGTTACATTACTTAATGATGAAGTAATCCTAAAGTAATAGTAATTGCAGATCTCCATGTTGCTTAGAAGTTCTAAAACATATGTGTGTGTTCTAGGAATTTTAAGTGATCAGGATTGGATCATTATATTAGTTTCCATCTATCTTGATGCTTTGAGAGGAAAAAAATGGAGGAATTAACTTATAAGGTCATTTTAATAGTGGGTC
The DNA here is from genome assembly GCA_031772625.1 of Pinus tabuliformis. Taxonomy (NCBI): domain Eukaryota; kingdom Viridiplantae; phylum Streptophyta; class Pinopsida; order Pinales; family Pinaceae; genus Pinus; species Pinus tabuliformis. Next base: position 758,129,989 of record CM062808.1, on the reverse strand, counting down.
CTAGTTTGGAGAATTGGGTTCAAAACCTTCCCATTTTGAGGAATTAAAATACATTTTTTGGAGTAAAAAATTACTCACTCATGTAGACCCTCTATTGTTGTGCTACACTCAAAGGCCTTTCCAATGGTGCAAGAATAATGTCAAACAATGTTCGTATGCAAAAGCTATGCCTCTCGTAAGTTATCTACCATGTTTGACCACCATAATATGAAAGGATGCCATGTTAGCCCCATTACTCATGCATATGGGGCTAGCCACATGTGGAGTTTCAAGAAGACTCTAGAAGGTCCAAAACTGTAACTCTAGTTGAAGGTTGAGGGAGTCAAATTTTACCTTTAGTTGGCTATCAAGTTATATTAAATATCAAGCTTCTAGGATGAGTAAAATTTCCATTCTATATTATTGTATTTTGCTCCATATTTTAATAGAGAAACTAGAACTGGAAGTTAGAAGCATAACAAAGGAGGTTAAAGTTTTGTAATGACCTTGCAGGCCACAAATCTTAGGTAACTCCATAGAGAGTACCTCTTCCTCTGTACTTGCATATTTTCCATGCTAGAGAAAACAAGATAGAGTAGCCTAACCTCCTGGTTGGTTTTGTCCTATAAGGGTTTCCCAATGAAAATCTTGTGTTGTGTGTATGTGTGTTTGTTTGTTTATATTTTTTATTTCTCACATTTTAGCTATTTCATTAATTAAGTAGAAAAGTAACTAACTAGAGAAGGTGTTGTTGAAGGAGCTCGAGGGAAAACATCCGGATGTTGCAGGGAGGTTATGGTTTTGGGGAGGGCTAGAATCTAGGTGTTTGCAGGTGGTTAATCAATGAAGACTGGAACTTGGAAGCATACTGTTGCAAAGTTGCATATTTTTTTTTTGGAATTTTGTATTTTTTAATTACTTTTTTCAAAGGGTTTTCAGTTGTCTACAGTCAAGGTCAGGTAAATGTGGACACTTGGAGGTTCTCTTCATTAGTATGTCGTTAACCCATGATGCCACCTCTGGTCTTGTATGATAATGGATACTGAATACTAGCTGATTTCGAGTTGAAAGTCTCCCTTAGTGTTTGTATATTCCCATTTTTCCTCGTCGTGAAATGAACTGGCACATAGGCTAGGTCTTAGTTGGTCTCCCTAGCTGTATGTTGTTCCAACGCTACAATTATGGAAGAGGTTCGTGACTTGGAGGGCGACTAGGCATATACCTCCAGTCCTAATAAAAAATTTGGAACTAGCTTTGGGAAGGCATTGAGTCATGGATTTGAGGGTTGGAGTCTGGGCTCCCTTGGTCAGTTATGGGACCTAAGTGTCACAAGTTCACATATGCTATCTGATTTTTTCCTGTGAAATGTGAATCCAGTTTCTGTGGCTCAAACAAAGATTCTGTATTTTGTCACAAAAGCATTTGGTACCAGTGAAGGTCTTTTTTGCATAAAGGAAATTTTAGTTTTGGCCCCAACGTCGAATTTTAACCCTCTTCAATTCCTAAATAATATATGGTTAGGGAACAAAGAAGTCGTAGAGCGTCACAAATCAATCCCATTGGAGGGGGCGGTCAAAAGCTCTGGTTCCTGGGCATGATCTAGATCTGGAGAAAATTTAAGCAATTAGAACTTAGGTTGGAATAAAGAGGGTTCACAATATAAGTCACATTGCATCAGAAAGGCTAAATGAGCTAAACTTTCTTTGGTTTTGGGGTTAGACATTAGAATGTAAATGGTAGCTGAACTTGCCTAAAAATCCTGGTAGGGCATGTCCAAGGGGGGATATTTGGTATAAAAACACTGAAATATTGGATCGTCCATGGTGTAGCCCCACTAACCAAAATCCCTTTGGAGGTCATGTTACTATTTAAAGGATGGATATATACATATGAAATTTACAGAGCTCGAGGATGAAATAAGGGTAGTTCAAAAGGTATGACATATTGACTCCTCTCCTGTGCTCTTTCAATTATGGTCTCCTTTATTTGATGTTAGAATTTCCCTTATACTGTTGGGATGATAATATTTTCTAGGATATTTGAAACTTGATTGGTACTTACCTTGGTCATGACACTTCCTATTTGTCATTAGGACAAATGACTATGACTAGGGTATTGATAGAAGTGGACCTAAGGGGTAGGTTTCTAGAAGACATCAACCTTAGAGGAGGGGAGAATATTATTTAGTCCCATGATTATGAAGGAATAACCTTTAGATGTAGAAGGTGTCATCAATACAACCAATTGTTTAAAAACTATGTTCTCCAACAACATATGGAGAATTCTTATGATGGTCCCTATGTGGAGGGATCTATCCCTTGGAGCAGAGCGCCCTTGTCACTTGGGGAGGATTTCGGTAATGTGAATTTTTTGTGTGGAGATGAACCTAACTAAAGCACATCCTTTGGGGACAAAGGAAAACATGATCATGGACGAGCGGCCTTCAACACCATCATTTTTTTCGAACATGTACTTTTACTTTGTCCACTCCCTTGGTATCTTCTACTTCTACAAATTGTCTTAAATGCTCTAATTATTGTGTCATTAGGGATTTGAGGTATTTGGTTTCTTCTTTTCCTATTTGTAAGTCTCCCCACCCCCACCCCCCCCTCCCCCTTTCTCGTCCCAGATCTTGTTAATACCCCTTGTCACATAATGATTTCTCCTCTATGTCTACATCCAAGTCTTAATCCAATTTTGAATCATCAGGTGGGAGGGATACTTTTTATAATATTTTTTCTTGGTTGAACAATCCCCCTCAAGATTGTTTAAATAAGGGTTTGGGAATAATATTTCTTTCTGGTTTTGAGGGTAGAATGTGTGGCAGAAAATATAATTTAACTAAAGCCAAAGAATGGGTTAGGGTTGACCTAGTAGCTCGAAGATAATCTTTTATTTAACGGGTGCTTAAAGTAGTGTCAGCCCTGGTGGGGATGTCTATATGAAACTTATGTCATTAAATTGTAGTGGTCTTGCATTTTCTCACAAAATAATTTGCCTTAAAATGATTGATTGAGACTAGCAATGTGAAGGTTATTTTTCTTCAAGAAATGCTTGGAAAGGGCGTCAATGTAGTTAAATTTCTTGAAGGTATCTTAGGGGATGACATTTTCTGGACTTTGATGCCTCATGTCGTTCCGGAGGTTTGGCGATGAGTTGGAATTGTCAAAGCATTCAAGTCTTAAATTCATGGAGTATTGCTTCTGGCATGGGTCTAGAGGTCTTTTCTGTGGAGATTAGAGCCACCCTCACTGTTTTAAATTTATATGGCCCTTCCCAAAATCGGAAGGATTCCTAGGAACTTTTCTTCACAAAATACTTTTTAACATCAACCTCTTTGATTATAGGATGGAACTTAAAAATATCTTTGGGAGCTTTCGAATCTCGGGGAGAAAGGGAAATTCCAAATCCCTTGGCTGATTATTTCTTGAGCAAAATTGAAGGATGTAAATTGATTGATGTGGAACCTGTAAAACTCAAGCCTACTTGGAGGAACAAAAGGGTTGGCTCTGATTTGGTGGAAAAAATACTTGATCATTTCCTTCTGGAGGAGGAATTTATTGACCATTTTACACCCATTAAATAATGGATAGCGGTTGGTGGTAACTTAGGCCACTCCTCGAATTTCCTGGAATTCAAATGGGCCTCTCCCAAACCCGCCAATTTCTTCAAAATGAATTCTAACTGGCTCAAAGAGGAAGATTTTTCTTCCATACTACAATCACATTGGAGGCCCTATTACCCTCAGGTAGGCTTATTAGATGCATAATATTTTGAAGAAAGCCTGAAATGTATTAAAAACAAAACGAAAGACTAAAAAAAAACAAGAAGATGGTGGAAGATCAGGAACTGTTGGAAATTGAAAATAAACTTCATGCTATTGCAGTTGAGGACGGGGAAGGTTTCGTTTCTATCGAGTGTAGAGAGGTCATATTTAGATTATAGAAGAGGAATAAAGTGATCTTAAAAGATTGTGAGGCAAAGTGGAGACTCAAAAGTAGGGATATTTGGCTCGAATGTGGAGATGACAACACAACTTTTTTCTAGGCATATGCTAAGGGTAGAAAGATGGATAAAACCATATGGAACCTTAGAGATCAGGTTGGTAGGGAGGTTTCTTCTTTCATTAATTTAGCTAATATGGGAAGGAGGTATTTTGAAAATCTTTTCAAAGCCCAAGAGGAAATATCAATTACATAAGTTATTCACATTGCGCTCCCCTTCCCAAGTTTTGTTGATGAGGAGGGGAACAAGGAGCTAATGGAAAAAGTCACAAGGGAGGAATTAAAGAAAGTATTACACAACTTCTAGAAATATAAGAGCCTAGGGATGGATGGATGGGTAGTGCAATTCTTATTTGGGCTCTTTGAAAATGTTGGTAATGACTTGTTGGTGGCTTTCAAAGCATCCAAAAAGGAGAGGAAAATTCTACCAGCATTTAACTCACATTTATTTCCTTAATTCCAAAAGTGGACTCCCCTATTTCCTTCGAAGACTTGAGGCCCATTTCACTATGCAATACACAAGATAATAGCTAAAGTTATTTCATTAATTATTAAGCCCATCTTATCGTCCACAATCTCAAAGGAGCAGTTTGCATTTCTTGAAGGTCGAAAAATCCATGAGGCGATAGGGGTGGCTTCAGAAAGCCTCCACAGTTTGAAAACCATGAATCTTAAGGGAGTTGTGACCAAAATTGATTTATGCAAATCCTACAGTAGAGTAAGCTTGATTTATTTAAGGATTCTTCTCACTCACATGGGGTTTTGTTTGGATTTCATCACATGGGTTGTGAGTTGCATTCAAACTGTATATTTCACTATACTGATCAATAGAGCAAGCTCCCCCTTCTTCCATGGAAAAATAAGCCTCTGATAAGGATTCCTTCTCTCCCATTTAATTTTTTTTATTAGTGGCAGAAGGCCTAAGTCATCTTCTCGATGAGGCTAAACAGAATAAAAAATTCCATGGAAGTCTGGTATCCAAGGATTTGGCTATAACACCTACTATTTGTTGATGACATACTTGTTTTCTAATGGATACCCCATAAATGTAGAAAAAATTATGGAGATTCTCACTTTATTTGGTAAAGCCACTGGTATGATAATTAATGTTAGAAAGTCTTCCTTTTTTTTCTCAAACTTGGAGGAGGATGAGATCCATAAAATATCCTTGCTTCTCCCTTTTGAAACCAAACCTATAGATGAGGGCCTCATATACCCAGGTTTTAATTTGAAGCCAAATAATTATCATAAGGAGGATTGGGTATGGTTAATTGCAATGGTTGAGAAAATATTAAAAATAGGGAGCCACATGTAGCTATCCAAGGTAGTTCACTTGATCCTTGTAAAGTTTGTTATGGAAACAATCCTTGTTTATTGGATGTCCCTTGCCTGGGTTCTCAAATGTGTCCTAGAAAAACTTAGAATACTACGCTTTAGGTTCCTCTGATCTAGTTCTAAGGAGGAAGGCATGCTTCCATGGTTTCATTGGGAGAAGATTACATGCCCAAAATTACTCAGAGGATGGGGACTTAAGAACATTTTCTTATTCTCTAAGGCGTTAGCAACAAAATGTGGTAGAGGCTGATCTCCATTCAACGTTTGTTGACCTCAGTGGTAATTGAAACGTACATAGCTCCAAGTCCCTTAGAAGATTTGACTTGCAAAGTGGACAAGCCATTGACAAATAAATTTGTCTTATGGAGAGTGGTTCTGAATACTTTTGACACTATCAAAAGGAGTCTTGCCTAGAAGGAGGGCATAGGTGATAGGGTCAAAATCAGACAAGATCCAAGGTTGGGTAGTGGTCAAGAACATTTTCTCCCTTAGCCATTAGTTGATTTCTTACGTCAGAGGGGTATCTCAAAGCTATCTCACATTATAAACTGTTATATACCTAGGGGGGATAATATGGGGTACCAAGCGAGGTACCCAAGGTAATAATGTAATAATGGGATGGGCCATAGTAATAAATAAGGTGGTTAACCCATGTCATGTAAGGGACCACAAGTAGTTAATAATAATGTAATGGGCCCATGGTATTAGTTTATGGTATGAGGGAACCATGGTAATGACCCATGGTATTGTATGTATGAGGCCTATATAGAGGCTAGAGACTCCACATGGAGGACATGAAGTGAAGTATTATTGTATGAACAGGCATATGGCTTGTGGAGTGTTCTCCCTCCTTAAGGAGTGAATGTATGGTGTTACCCTACCATAAGGGTTGGATCAATAAAGAAGAATTTCTATCTATTTCTGTCTTATTGTTCTTGGGTTTATTTCTGTTATCATAATATTTATGGATTAGATCTACAACAATTGGTATCAGAGCTACAACAATTGGTATCAGAGCTACAACATAAATCCAACCATTACCACTCTTTGGAGTTAAGGCTGGCAATATGCAGTAGGTTTAGGCATTACTGAGGATTATCTGGAAATATGGAGACAATATATCAATGCTATCTCATCATGACATATTTAGATTATAGATAGGGGTCATGAACTTGTCTGGTGTACCTCTCCTTTTGGTATCTACACTCCCAAGTTGGGTTATATTTCTTTAAGTACCAGCAGAATGCCATAAGATCCTAGGTGGTGGTGGAAGATTATATGGAAGTCTAGGTCCCCCCCAAGGCAAATATTTTCATGTGTATTGTTGAGAACAAGGTCCTAACTTGGGATGTTCTTCAAAGAATATTTACATAGGTACTAGGATGATGCACATTATGCAAGTCTTCTAAAGAAACAATTTCACATCTATTCCTAGATTTTCCTTTCTTTCATCAAGTATGGAATACATGTAGGTCTTCAAAAGCACAAAGTGGTCAATGGGAAGGTCCTAATGTTGAGTTTGCATGGAAATCTTGTCTCCCAATCCCCTCGTCTTGTGTTTTTAAAGCTCTTCCTTTGATAACTTGTTGGGGGTGTGGTGAGCTAGGAATCAGGTCGGCTTTCATGATAAGTCCTCTATTCCAATGAAAGTAGCAACAAAAGCTATGGTTATGCTAAGTCACTTCCCTCAGGACAACGATGTTAGATGTGTTAGAGTCATAAAAATGGAAGATCCAAATCATTCAAAACCGTGGGGTTATTTTGATGGGGCTTCCATTGGCTCAGGTCAGAAGAGTGGGGGTGGATTCATTCTCCATATCACTGTCAATCACTCCTTTCATATATCTATGGACTTTGGGCTTGGATCAAATAACCAAGCTGAGTTGCAAGCCTGCCAAAATCTGATAATGTTCGCCTTAGATATGGGATGTTCACAAGTACAATTTTTTTGATGATTCTATGCTAGTGGTAAATTGGATAAATATCACACAATCATGTCATAACATCACTCTTGCTCCTCTTTTGGAAGATGCTCTAAGATTAAAAGCCTCATTTGATTTTTATCTCATGCCAACATCTTTATAGGGAAAGAAATTTGGATGCTGACAGACCCTCAAAGGATGGGCTGAATTTAGATCAAGGCATGTGGCAGATTATAGAAGTTCGAGAGGGTAGAAACAATACATATTTTCATAGTCCTTCAGGGATCCTTATCTATTGGAAAATAATGATCTCCGATGACTTACATATTCATGGAGACATCTACAACCTCTTTTTACTGCTAATTTTTGCACGCTTTATTCTCGCTATGTATATAATCTTCACGTGGAGTTTCATCTCTCATGTGGTCGAACTCTTATTGTTATCTCTATTTTTGAAATACTCATACATACACATAAAATGTGTGTTTACAACATATATATATATATATATATATATATATATATATATATATATATGAAATTATGGTTTTTCTTTGAAAAAAAAATAAAAATAAATTTTCTACTTAGTATAGATTTATCATATCTATTGTGACAATCTGTTTCAATAGAATATATAGATCACTAAACAACATGGATATCCATAATTACTATATATATTTCAAGCCCCAAGACTTAAAATTCTGCATAGCAATTCTTCTTATGCTATATTTATAATTTTAACCTAAATAAAAAATGCATGAAACTCATTTAATTGCTCGTATTTGGAATATTATAGCCAAATTATGTGCATAAATTAATTATATTAAAACATCATACAAAGAATACTCAAAAGTTTTGGTGCTTCAATGGCACTCAAAGATTTTTCCTTTGAATTTTATAAACGCTATTAATAAAATTCAATAAAATTCAATTCCAAAGAGCTTTCTATTCAAAATTAAATGAGCCATTATTATCACAAATTGAAAGGCAATGACCCTCTCATGCGCTTTGCACTATGGATCTTACCTAAACTAATAGTTTCCAACCTCTAATCATCATGCACTTTGCACTATGAATCTTAGCTAAACTAATGATTTCCAACTTCTAATTGAAGTGTACAATAACCCGTGAAAATATCTTAATAGACACCAACCATTCTCCATTTTCTTATTTTAATAATGGTTGAAATATTAAAAAACCAAAAATTGATTTAATGATGAATGGGTCTTTCATGAGATACGTATTTTCCATTAAAACATCTCTAAATTTTTGAAAAACATTACCTGGTTAATTCACTTGTATTCCCTTGCAATTCCGATCGGAGTTGTCTATGATGCGATTTTTTGGAAATTTCGGTGACGGAATCCGGCGGAAGAAATTGAGGTTAAATCTTGATTTGTTGCAGTTAAAATGGTTTTTTAACTGCATATTTGGATTCAGCGCCCTGAAAAACCCCTGGGACGCTTTCATTGTGCAGAAACTAGCGATCATACTTGCGATTCCAATAAATTCCTGCCAGATTTCGACCGAAAAAACCTGCCGAAAAAGCTTTCAAAAAGTCGCGTTATAGACAACTGCATTCCGATCTTTATGTTGCTAGGCGATCCGAGGAGGCCATGGCAATCATAGCTTGACTTAACAGTTCAGAACAATGTAAGAAACAATAATGTTCTTTACTATGTAGTTGTCGAGGATCATGCACCAGACACTTTGTGCTAGTCAGCTAGTGCCAATCAGCAAAGGGAGGCGGCGAAGGCTTTATAGCGATTGAATGATGAAAAACATATTTCGAGAAAAATTATCTGATAACTTGGATGATATACTATGTGATTTTTTTATTATCCCAAGACAATAAAATAAAACGATTTATTCATTTAATATCACAACAGTAATCAAATATAACAAAATACACTCAAAACAAAGTCTCATTTTAAGATATTTCAATAAGAGCTCATTTAAAAGAATACATTTTAAATATATTTCAATAAAAGCTCATTCAAAAGAATACATTTTAATAAAATGTATTAAATAACATAATTCATTTAATAAACTCTCTATTCACTAAGCGAAAAACAATATGAAATGCAAAATGCATTTAATATACTCTGGGAAATAAACTTATTAAGCCAAGATAAATATAAATTCTGAATGTTTCTAGAAATCTCATCTCGATAATTCCGATACAAAATCAGTCTAATGAGATGCTCCTTTTTATCATATTTCTTTTAATGAAAACAAATATATTGTCTAAGATATAGATACATCTGTTCTGTCCCTTTTCATCGAGATACATCTTTCTTTTATCTCTACAGTCTTTTTATAATGCTGTGTTATATGTTATCCATTTTATAATGTTGTGCTAATGTTGTGCTATATGTCATTTATTTTATTATAATTCTTCTCAAAGATGTCTTGTTTTGGAATTGCACAAGTCATTTTTTTTATGCAATCATAGTTTTTTATATTGACTTAATATAATCATGATGCTTTTTCTTCCTTAAAAAAACGTATTTATAAAATTAAAAGCCCCTTTTATCATATTTTCAATAAATTAAAAGCCCCCTTTATCATATTTCTAATGGGAACAAACGTATTTATAAAATTAAAAGCGTTCATTGGGGATTGATATTTCAGAGTAGAAAAGACATTCGAAGTATTTTCCGGCCAAAAAGTAACGTGTTTGAAGATGCAACCGCCGCCATATTTCTAATGGGAACAAACGTATTTATAAAATTAAAAGCGTTCATTGGGGATTGAAATTTCAGAGTAGAAAAGACATTTGAAGTATTTTCCGGCCCAAAAGTAACGTGTTTGAAGATGCAACCGCCGCCCTCACACGTACAAGTGCAAGGCACTAGATGCCAAAATACTAATCAGAGGGCCCGACACACCACGTGAATATGGATCTTGAGTTTGCCTCAGACGTAACTATACCTCGGAGATAGGGATGGTGTGTTTGCTTCAAACGTAACATACCCCCGACCAAGGATGGAATATGATAGGCAAATAGTTAGTCACAGTTAATGAGATTACAATTTTAAAAAATAGACGTTATATATATATATATATTTTAAAGAAGTTCCTCAATTTTTATTTTAAATCAAAAGTTTTTTATATTATAATTTATCATCACACCATTACAATTTTATTTTTTATTTTTTGAAAATAAGTGTATTGGTTATTCTTATTATATTTTTTCATCTTCTTTTAATTGCCAGATGGTTAGAGCATAAAAAAGGAATCGATCAATTACATGCTTTTTATTAATAAATATTTTAATTTTAAAATGATTATTTAATGTAAATAAATTTTGAGTATATTTAATAATGATAAAAATTTATTTTTCCATTAAAGTTTTATCACATTTTTTATTATTATTTGTTTTATCAATTTTAAAATATGTAATAATATAAAATCTCAAAGAATTTAACTTTTCCATGGATGTCTTATTGGACACTCACAACAGATATAATAAAATTATATTTAAAATTCGAAATCTATATTATGTGGGTTATTTTTTTTTAGACTTACAGATTTATTAAGTTATAGTTTCATGCATGCAAATTATAATTATGCAGAAAATAGAGATCAATGAAATGAAACTCACAAACTATAAATTAAGAGAATATATAACTAGGGAAACCTTTTTGGGAGAAAACCTATTTGGAAGATGAGACTGCTATGCTCTCTTTCTCTTAATGGAAAATGGATGCAAGTACAAAGAAGTGATATTTGTGGCCTATGGGTTGCTACAATGCATAGACACCTTTTGTTTTTTGTCTCCCTATGCACTCTTGCCTACTCTGCTTATCTATGAAACAAAATGCACTCGAATAGAATGGAACCCCTTTTCCGCATAATGAGATGGTTATAGCATAACTTGATAACCTACTAGTCGTTCAGTTTGAATCCTTCAACTCTTAACTAGAGTTATAGTATCAACTCTTCTAGAGTCTTCTTCATCATGATCACATGGCTAGCCCCTTTTCCATGAATAATGGGGTCTAATGTGACAACCCCTCAAAATATAGTCAAAATAGGAAGGTCAAATTCCATGTGGCATAACTTTTGCATATAGGCTCCAATTGAGGTGATTCTTGCACCGTTGGAAATATATTTGTGTGTAGAATAAAACTGAAAGGTACACGTTTAAGAAATAAATTTATACCCAAAAAAGTATCATTGTATGCCTTAGACTACTTCCGTAAGGTATTAGACCCCAATTCTCCAAACTGGGACTTGATGGTAAAAATGGTCCTATGAGCTAATTCCTCTAATTTTTCCACCTCGAAAGCATCAAGATGGATAAAAAATAATATAATGATATAATCCAGTGCATGCTTCCCCATTTTGGGAGGAATTTGGTCCCCAGAGCTTCCACTGAATGAGGTGAATAATTTTTTCCTACATCTTCTCTTAGGTGTACCATTTAGCTTTGCCTGGAAGTTGTCCGTTCAACCCACTCTGCCAAAGGTCATGTTGATCATGTCTTGTAGTTTTGGATCTCTTCTTCAAAACTATATCCTCTATCAATTCTGCCTAAGCATCTAGTGTCAAATCGTCTATAGAAGGTAGGACCTATTCCTCTTTCTAATTTAGCATGGAACACTCATAGAGTTTTAGATTCTCTACATTCACTACTAAGTAAATGCACACGTATGGAGGTAGACTAGGTCTATAGGCATCATCTCCCACCTTTTCTAGTATCTCAAAGGAACCATATCGCAGAGCCTTGAATTTTTCAACAAGACCCTATAACCTCTCCTTATTCAACTATAACCATATTGTGTCTCCCACCTTGAAGGATTTGTATGTTCTTTACCAATCATGCTTAACCTTATATTTTTCATATGAATTATACAATGTGTCCTATACCTATAGATGGATTTGCTTGATCTTCTCAACAAAATTTTCTATCCTTAAGGCATCCCCTATAAGATCCTCCCTCACTCCTTGCTATCCATAAGTAATATCCAAAGGTGAAGGCGGAAGATATCCAAAACAAGTTTCAAATGGGGAATTACTAGTAGACGTGTCGACTATTATGGTATAACATTGATGTATATATACTAGATTTTCATCTCAGTTCTTTAGTAGCTTCTAATTGTAACCCCTCAATAGCTCCACCAAAGTCCCATTGACTAATTTTTTTTGCCCATTTGTCTATGATTGGAATGTTGTAGACCTTTTTAACTTTATGTCCATCTTCTCCCATAATGTAGCCTAATATGAAGTGACAAATCTTGTGTTCCTGTCTAAAACAATGCTCTTGGTATGCCAAAGTGCATCCATACCTATCCAAGGAACAATTTTGCTACTTGTTGCCCACTTATTGTATTTTTACATGGCATTAGAATGCACATCTTACTAAACTTGTCATCTACCATGAATATATAGTTATGTCCCCTCTTTGTTGTTGGTAAACCTCGTAAAAATTCCATGGAAATGCTTTTCCAAGAACGAGTGGGTACAAGCAAAGGATGATATAGACATTGTTTGTTACTAGGCTTGCTAATACAACAAATAATGTATCCACTTATGAACCTAGCTACTTGTTCTTACTTCTTGGGCCAATACACATACCTGTGCAAGTTATCCATTGTCTCCCTTACACCAAAGTGCCTTGCAACCTTGGAGGTGTGAGCCTCTCTAATTAGCTATAACCACTCACCTGTACGAACAAATAACTTATCCAAATCAACATTCTTTGATACCAATATGATTTGTAAATTGATGTGGATATTCCACTAGACAGTTCATCACAACATATATGATAAAATTATATATAAAAATCTAAAATCTATTCTATGTGGGTTATTTTTCCTTAGGCTTATGGATTTATTAAGTTAGATTTTCTTGCATGAAAATTATAATTATGTAGAAAATATAGAACAATAAAACAAAACTCACAAACCACAAATTAACACAAGATATAACTTGGGAAACCCATTCAAAAGAAAACCCATATGGAAGATGAGGTTGTTTTACTCTCTTTCTCTTAATGGAAAATGGATGCAAGTATAATGAAGTGAGCCTTGTGGGCTGTTGGATTCTACAGTGCACAAACCCTCTCTATTTTCTCTCTCCTTATCCACTCTAGGCTACTTTTATCATTATTGAAACAAAATGCACTTGAATAGAATGGAACCACTTTTCCTCCCTGGGGCCCAATTATAACACAACCTTATAGCCTACTAGTGGTTAAGTTTGACTCCTTAAACTCTTAACTACAACTAAAATATTGACTCTTATGGAGTCTTCTTCATCATGATCATGTGTCTAGGCCATTTTCCATGAAATATGGGGGTTGTTGTGGCATCTTCTCGAATTATTGTGGTCAAAATAAGAAAGTCAACTTCCCAATGACATAAGTTTGGCATACATATTTTGATTGAGGCAATTATTATGTTGTTGGAAAAGGTATTTGTATGTATAATAAAATTAAAAGGTACATGCTCAAGTAGTAAATTTTTACCCAAAAAAATGCAATTTGATGCCTCAAACTACTTCTAGAAAGTTTCGAGCCCTAATTCGCCAGTAAAAAATGGTCCCCTGAGCTGATTCCTCCACTTTTTCCACTCTGAAAGTATCAATATGGATAAAAATAATATATTGATCCAATCTCAATAAAATTCTTATATATCTATATATATCTATATATATATATATATATATATATATATATATATATATATATATATATCTGTTTTTTTTTTGGACATAAACATAAACATTCCAACATATAGATGAATGTTATATTATCTCTAGTTATACAATCTCTATATTTCATATAGAATACACCTTTGGATGCAAATATATTATATGATAGGTTGAAATTCCATCTCTCAAATGGGGAATATGTTTCAGAGTTTTCATATGGTAATTGGTTGTTGTGGTTCAATTAAAGTGGGGCCAAAAGAAAACTAAAAACATTCAACAAAAAATAGAACACAGAAATGAGCTGAAATTAATGTTCATGAAAATATTAATTCAAAGATTTCTTTGTGTTGTTAGCCATTATTTATGGTAGTTGGGTATTTGCTAAGAATTTATATACATTAATATGTGTTGCTTTCAACTGTGGCTCATTAGGAGCCTATAACATGAAAAAAATCCATCTTCTTTCATTTTATTTTTTATTAAAATATCATAAATGAGATGTATTACTTTAGATAAAGGAATAATTTATCCATCTTGATTTGGTAAATAAGTGACATGTTAGCGATAATTTTGAGCCACCTTGCATTGAGGTGGATCCACATTCATGGTTTCTTATGTGATTATTTACAATTGGTGAGGAGTGTAATAATATTTAACAAATTGGAACATCAACTTTAGAATATTCAAATATTTCTTTTCTACTGGAAATTACTTTCCAAGCTTCACCAAGCTTTAGAACACGTGAGGTAACATTTGGGTTTAGGTTGAATATTTAAAAAATATATCTCCACTTATAGATTTTTTTTTGTAAGCTAACATGGTACCATTCATATTAAATCAAGTTAAAGCATGTACAGACATATAGTGGCCTCAACCCGCCCTGAAGGGAAACCGGGTCTGTTGGCCATCTTAAGTTTTTAATTGCCATCCAGAAACAAAATTTACTGAGTCTACTTGTCCATGCTAAATATACTACACATTCAAAGAGACTATCACTGTTTCCTATCTGCATTATAAAATATAACAAAAGGGAGAGCAGGCTCTCAGCTTCCTAACTAAGGAGACAATTAACATATCTTGAAAAATCAGTCTGCCATGACCCCCGACTGATAATCTTCCTCCTTTGCTTCAGGAATAAGCTTCTTTAACTGTTGCTGTATCTCATCAAGCTTACTATCCTGCATCAGAAGGGTTATCTGGAGATTGTTCATCTCTTTCTTCAGGTTTGGGATGCCTTGGGCCAATTCTGCCATCTCCATAGCCACCTGTTCCATAGCTTTTGCTAGCAGCCTCTTCATTACCCAATACACATGGAGAGCCTGCTTGTACAGGGACATACGTCCTCTAGTATTTCCTGGGTCTGGCAGCAGATACTCCCAGTCTTCCATTTCAGTTTCTGACTGTTCCTGAGTCGCCTCCTCCTCCAACTGCTGGATTATCTTCCTAATATCCGCATTCGTTTCTTCACTATACGCCCTCTCCGCATACTGAACCTGTCGCTTCATCGTCTTCCTGCCTCGTCTTTTTCCTGCCGGTGGAGGGAAGCTCCACTCCTGGTTTCCCGCTTGACGTCTTCTCCCTTTTCCTCTATGACCCCTTCCACGTCCTGCGCCAACTTTGTTGCCCTCCTTTACCTTACTTCCCTGACCAATTGCGCTTGAGGGGGATCCCATACAGCCTTCCTCTCCTCTCCCTCTAGCTTTCTTTTCTCTAATGTCTGCCTCTTCTGGTTGCATGTCCTCCAAAGGTCTCCCTTTCCCCCTTCCGCTCCTCCTTTTCTGCATTTGACTGTCCTGTTCTGGGTTGTGCGCCTCCTCCATGCCCACCTGGTTCTGTTCCTTTTCTTCCCAGGAGTCTACCGTATTGCCTTCGGTCCCTGAAGGTCTTCCTTCCCTTCTCTCAACCGTCACAGTCATCCTCATTCTTCTCTCTGTTATCTTGCACTTAGTTTTTCTAGGGATGGGAGGTCGACCCCACTGCTGTTCCCTCTCTACTTTATCTATTGCTCTGGTTTCCACCTTCTTACCCTTATCTCCGCTCACACCGAGGGCGTTAACTGCATACCTACCCTTATGCCTCCACCCGTATCTACTTCCTCTCTCTTGCCACCCTTTCTTGTGCTTCTGCACCGCCCTCTGTCGCCTGCATTTGCCATAATAACCCGCTCCTCCTCGGCTTGCCTTTGTGCGAGCTGATCCTTGTCCCATCACTGGAGCACCGTCACTTCCACCACCTTTGGCCTTCATAGTTCCCTCTCCGCTGCTCTTTGCAATTATTCCCAGTCTTCCAACCATCCTGTCCACCTGCAATGCTCTCCTTGTGCAAGGTGGCTTATCATAGCCCCCCCTTGTCCTCACATTAATCTCCCGTTTTGCCGCCTTAGTCACCCCGATCGGGGATCCTTGGTACTTCTTTTTATCAATCTGTGGATTCATTACTATCCTGAGTGATTATTAGGTTGAGAGTCTCCCATCCAGGTTTGTTCATGACTATTGGCCAGATGCTATCCACCTTTCCTTCCTGTTCTTTGCATCCCCAATTTGCCAGGAAGTCTGCTGCTTTATTTCCATCTCGCTTAACATGACTAATAATTTTGTATTCAATACGTTTCAGTATGTTTGCCAAGTCTTGAATTATCCCTGCTGTCCTCTAACTCTTAGCAACCTGTTCCCAATTCCTCCCATTGTTGAGATTCCTAAGCATTTCAATTACTATCTGCGAGTCACCTTCGATCTCCAGGTTCATGTATCCATTTCTTATTGCTATTTTAATACCTTGGTATACAACCATCATCTCTGCTTCGTTGTTGGTCATTATGCCTCCTCTGTCTGCGTACACCCATCTGGTGCGTCCCTTATTGTCTCTGAAGATACCACCAAAACCTGCAGGTCCTGGGTTTCCTTTGGAAGCCCCGTCAAAATTCAATTTAATGAAGTTTTCCCCTGGATATCTGAACTGCGCATGGCTCTGTATCTGCGGTCTTTGGTGTCTTTCCTTCTGGGGATACATCATGTTGTAATCTATATTAAGGTTGGCTAAGATTCATCCCTCCTCAGGATTCGTCTTCCAATCCTCCTCCTCCCAGGTCTCAGCCAGAACAGTTTCTCTTATTAATTTTTGTGTTTTTCCCAAATCTTTTCTGGTGGATTGTTTTTGTCCTGGAATATCCTTTGATTTCGCTCTTTCCACAGAAGCCAGATGACGAAACCTACAGCTAAACTCCATGTTCTCCTTACTACAGAGCATGAAAATTGACCCTTTCCCCATTGAAATATGGTCTGCTTTATATCCATAGGGTCCCTATTAGATTTTCCAAAGAGGTTCCTGACCTCATCCCACTGATGCTGGGCAAATGGGCAGGAGTTCAGGAGGTGTTCCTGAGTCTCATTCTCCTTTTTACATAGGCTGCATCTGGGGGGACCCTGGAAGCCTCTTTTCTGTAACTTGTCCCACATCAGGATTCTTCCTTTCCCTACTAGCCATGCAAACACTGTTACTTTCGGCCACCACTTATTCCTCCATATTTGTTTCCAATATAAGGCTTCCTCTTCTCCTTCTTGTCGAGTGGCTAAATAGTAAGCTTCTTTGACTGTAAAGGTTCCTCTTGTAGATTTTCCCCATCTGAGAATATCTGGTCCCGTTCTATTTTTAATTCTTCTTGATTCCATCTCTTTTATCAGTATCTCTTTCTGGTCTTGATCAATATTATCGTCCCATTCTTCAGGTTTCCTCCAGATTCGCCAGGTCTCATCCAGCTCCTCTTCTTTCCAGTAATCTTTAACAACCTTTAATCCCTCCATTACTACCTTCTGATAAGTGTTTTGCAGAACTTGAATATCAACCATTCTATCCCTTTGTTGCCATGCCTCCTCCCAAAATTTAGCTATACTTCCGTTCCTGATTTCCCAGAAGGCATATTTGCTTATAATATCTCTGTTCTGGCTTGCTAGGTCCCAGATTGAAGATCCTTTTGGGACTTCTTCCACTCTGAGGATACCTTCTGTTGTTGAGGGCATGTTATATTTTTGAGTCCATATTTGTTTCCATATGTCATTTCCTCCCCTCATCCACCTCCACCATAGCTTTGCCCCTAGAACTTGGTTTAAAATGCCCGGGTCCCTGAGACCAAGTCCTCCTTTATCTTTTTGTTTGGATATACCTTTCCACGACACTAGGGCCCATTTTTTTTCCTGTTTGGGTCCTCCCCATATGAATTTTCCAAAAATTTCCTTCATTTTTGCGCAAACTCCTTTGGGGGCTGCCATCACCGATAGAGGATATATTGGAATGGCCTGGAGAATTGATTTCAGGAGCACAAGTCTTCCTGCTATATTTAGCGATCGGAAGGACCAATTCTCAAGTCTGTTCTTGAGTTTGTCTATTGTTTGTTGCCAGTTTGCTATTCTTATAGGGTTTAGAGCTAGTTGATTTCCCAGATACTTTGTTGGTAGCTCTCCAGATCTAAAGCCCAATGTTCTGGTCAAGTGGGATTTGATCGGCTCTGGGGTGTTAAAGATAAATGTGCATGATTTGTCTTTATTAATTTCCATCCCTGAGGCTTCCATAAACAGATCCAAAATCCTTTTTACTCTCTTCACTTCCTTTAGGGAGACCTCACAGAAGAGCATGATATCGTCTACGAACTTCTGGTGGGTGATAGGCAAGTTGTTTCCCCATAACCTTAGTCCCTTGATCTTTATTTCCCTCATCTCTTTTTTGAAGTATCTTCCTAGACCATCTGCCGCCATAATGAATAAGAAGGGAGATAAGGGATCACCCTGTTTTAATCCTCTAGTGGCGTTAAAAGTCGTAGTTGGCGTCCCATTCAGAATAATAGAGAAGTTAGGCATTGATATCATGTTGTAAATCCAGTCTATCCATCTGTTACTAAAACCAAATGCCCTGAGAGTTGCCTTGAGGAAGTTCTAGATCTCCACTTATAGATTTAACTTTGCCTATAAGAGGGTATTATTGTAATCTTATTCCTAGTGGAAACTCAAATATAGTCACCTCTATACCTTAATTACTCCCTCCTTTTCTTCAGATTCATTGGAAACTTGTCTCCTTCCCCGCTTGTTGATCTTGATAACTCATCTAATAGGGAGGAAAAGTGATGTGCCATTAATGTAGATCCTAACCCTAGAGAGTATTCATTTGTTACTACTCTTCTTCTTGCTATTAGGACATTTTCAGGGGAAAATCAACCTCTACATCAAATTCTCAATGCTAGTACTAGTTCTAGAATGGACAACCCTCCATTACATGACAAATCCGTTTTCTAAATGTAGTTACCAATATTTAATTCCATGATATAAAATAGATTGTAACCATCATTCTTAATAAGCCTATACTATTATGTCAAACTTATCTTTAATACCTATTAGGTAATCTAGAAAAATTCGATCATCCTTTACAAGAAGTAGTTCTATTTCCATTTGGATATGTTTTTCACCTCATTATGCAATTACTCCTCATTAAGAACTATGTTATCCATAACCTAATTGGTATGGTCAACCAAAATATCTTTTCTGAGTTAGTAAGTGGCATCTTTACAACCTCACTACCTCATTGCCCTTGCACCCCCCATTTCCCCATCTCCCACCCCAATGATCCATAAGGAACACTTAAGCTGCAAAAGGATGAAACTGGTCGAAATAGGGAAGAAGATGTTAGTATATTTACGTAATGAAAAAGAAATCATGTAGCGACAAAAAAATTATAAGAGGGTTTTTTTTTTCTTTTGGCATCCATAAGGTGAAATCTCTCACCTTTACTGTGAAGGATATATTTGCAATATGGGTACTTGAAACTCCTCTCAAAGGTCATAAGAGTGAGAATTTCATACGTTGATTTAAGTAATATTGTGTTTAATCATTGCTATCAAGTTTGTTAGTAATAAAATTTTCTTAGCACATGACGTATGCATCATCTTTCCATTTTGAAAAGTGCTTGTGACTTTTTTTTTAAGAGTGGATATATTTACCATATCCAAAGGCCATAAGAACTTCTCCATAATCTAGAAACACTGGCCACCTTACTATAATTAATAAAGACATAACATCATTGAAGAAAAATATCAAATTTTGATATAAATATTGACCAACACAAACAAAAAGGAAATTGAGAACAAAATGACAACATCGAAGAAAAAGATAAAAAGTGATATAGTATTGACAATCCAAGCAAAAGGACCTAAATATTTTGTATCTTTTGTACATATCAAACAATATGATATATAAACATTTAACTAGTTTAGTATTTGTTGATATATATTTGGAATTATATATGTTACTGACATATTTGAATAAGGTTAAAATATCCTTTATGTAAATCAAATTTTTAAAATTTCACAACTAGTGAATATGCGTTAGTTTGTTTTATTAAAAAAAAAAGTGCATGTGGAAGAAAATACCAACATAGTATTCTAATTCACAAGATCACATAAATAGTAACAACAAGTGCAATGCTAAGATATAGAAATACTATGATGTAGAATATTAGGATGCTATAACAATGAGTTTTAAGGACATTGAATCATCCAAAGAAACTAATGAGTTTTAAGGACATTGAATCATCCAAAGAAACTAATAGGTCACTAAAGATGAAGCATGTGATATCTAATATTTCACCCTTGTAATATAAAAATTAACCCATGTATAATTTGAAAAGGAATTGGTTTATTTGATGGGAGTCAAGCCATGTGGGATGATTTATAATGACCCCATGTTGTAAAATGTGAAATGCACTATGGTGTTATTATGTTTCCGTGGTGTGCTTATGACTATGTAAAGTCGTGATTGAGAAGGAGATATTTAATAATGTAATACCCACCATGAGGCATCAAGGCCTGAACTATGATACAATAAGTGGGAAAATGGAAAGGGGGTGCATGGGTGATTTTACTTCATAATGAAAGTACAACCTTCTTGCCCATGCTTCCATAAAATCCCTCACTTCAATATTTAAATTATGTGTGTCCAAGCACATGATCTCACATACTTTTGAAAGGAGGAGGTCTCATTTAAAGGAAAATACCTAGACCAGGTTGGATGTATTCTCCTAGGATAGTAATATAATATTAGATTTAATAAATGCATAAATAACTTTGAGTCATGTGCAAGTTTTTGGTTCTTAATGATTATTTATGGAGATAAAGT
Organism: Pinus tabuliformis; assembly: GCA_031772625.1. NCBI lineage: Eukaryota > Viridiplantae > Streptophyta > Pinopsida > Pinales > Pinaceae > Pinus > Pinus tabuliformis. The sequence continues at coordinate 758,108,932 of CM062808.1, read as the reverse complement.
AAACTTTGTTAAGTGCATATTTTGTAATCTCTGTATAAGGCATTTTCTTTAGTAATGGAATCTATAAGTTATAGTTCCTATTATTTTTGGGTTTTATATTTTTTTTTTTCAGATTATTTTCTACATCCATGAATTCTTCATTGGTTCATATCATTTGGTATTAGAGTGGTTTGTTGTTGGATTCCACAACCACCATAAGGATCTGTTTGCTTCTTTAGTGTAGATCTAGTTTCTTGGGTCAATGCCCACCCAAAATCATTATTTATACAACACGTTAGTTTCTTGGAGGTTTTCCCTCCCACCCAACTCATCTTTGTTTCCTCATGCTAGTTCTTGCTCAGAGATTTTCTCTCTTACCCAAATCTCATTTTATTCATCCCGTTGGTCCCTTGGAGATATGGTCTCCCACCTAGCTCTCTCTTCAATAGTGGTTTATTTATCATCTAGTGTAAGAAGCAACAATTACTTAGCTTTTAGTAGTAGTGGTCTCTTAAAACCCACTTTTTTATTTGTAATTCTACCACCTACTTTCTTGCTCCTATACAACTTCTGCACATTATCTAAGCATAACTATACCTTTTTCTTGGTCTTTGAGTGTATGTTCCATTATACTTTCTTCAATGCACATATTTCCCTCCTAGACAACAACACTCCTCTCTCTCTTGGACATGATTTAGTATCAAATTCTGACACCATCCTCAACCTTGGGTTTATTATATGTTTGTTACTCATTATTACCAACTTAACTCCACCACAACCTTGTTCATTAATGTCTCAATAATTCTATTATTCATTCCCTCCAGGGATAAATAACTTTCTCTCTCTTTCCCTACATGTAATCTCCTTGTTTCTATTACAATATCCCCCTTTGTTAGATCCATTTGTTGTCTTCTATGCCTCACAAATGTGTATCTAATATTCCCATTAATCCTAATAACATTAGGATTATTCCCCTTATGTGGACATTTTCTACGTCATGCACCACCCCTCTTACACACTCCCTAGTTGTTGTGGCTTATTGTAGTCCTTACCCCTTGTTATCATTTTCCACACAATTTTCCCTTGAATCCAAGGTTTCCATTTCTTTCTCTTCTCTATCCCCTTTCTCAACCTCTCATTTTCCCTCCATGTAGTCTTCTCAATTTGCAACCATATTTCCTCGCTATGCCTATGAAACTTCACACCAATGTTGTCATGTTCTCTCCCATACCACTTTGTGATTCAACACCATTTAAATCTTAGTTGCATACAAAAAATGTATTACTTATCACTATAGGGTAGCAATTCCATCCTTTGAGTACCACTTGTGAACCCTTTTCCATATCTCTAAGGCACCCACCATTCAAAATTTATATTGTGGTTCAAGAGACAATCTCTTCTCTTAGTTTTTCCTCTCAAGTTGTCCTCCTTGCCTTATTTATGGGAGTGGTTAGTTGTTCAACTCCTAATATGACCTTACCTCAATATTTCTATCTTTGTTAGGGTGCCATCAAAATGGATCTTGTAACTAATAATTCATCTATCTTGTCATTTTGCAATGTTATTACTATAACTACTAGAATAAATTTTGACCCAACTTTGACCACACAAGCTATTGTTGCTCTTTGACCTCAAGTAACATATGTGAAGTTGTTCAACATTACATTTCTTATTCTATACCATTAAATCCAGGACTTGTTCAATTTGAACCGATGTTTGTTGGAATTGTTATCACCCCAAGAAACTCTCCTAGGTTGTATCTCAAAGATGCTTGGGAACATTTCAAACTCAACAAAAATGTTGGGAATAGGTGGATGAATGGAAGGTATGATGCATATTCAAGCCAGATAACCACTTCTACTATGCTTAACCCCAGACATGGGTGAACACCCCTAGACTACAAGGCTTTAGACCACCAATTACTCACAATTTAAGGAATAGGTGAACATGGAGAATACTGACCACACCAGCAGATACACAAGACCATGTGATGGCCGGTTGCAACCGATAGAAAGGTTTGTAAATCTATTTCCTAATGCACAGACAGGATGACAGCTCTCTGGCATTAAAATAACAGAAACCCGCATACACACTCAATGATACATACAAGATTTTAACACAGAGGTGGGATGGCAACCCCTCTAATGCTAAACATCAAGAGCACATGAAATGTGCATAATAGGCATAGCCTGGAACAAAGAAAAAGTGGAAAGTGAGCAATTAACAGCAAAAGAAGCTTGTATTAGCTGAAAATGAAGACTAGAAGCTGCAGGTATCATAATAGTTACAGTCTCTAGAGGTTGAACTTTACATCAAAATAACATTCATCAACCTGATTACATCTATTTGCTCGGTATATATAGAGTTTTATTGCAAAGGTATTTTGCTAGGCTATGCGTGGAGGGGTCATAACTGACCACCAACCATATTAACTACCTGATACGGGCCTCTGCTACGATCTGCTGGCTCAAAATGGACAAATTGACCTCTTCTGCAGTTCAGTGGTCCTTCTCTGAGCAGGTGGAGTGTTGGCTGAAAGAAGCCCCATAACTGATTAATGCTTTATCTGCTCGAACTTTGCATTTTCCTCTTCGGCCATGCTTTCTTTTAAATGTAGTTGTTGAGGATTTATCTACGCAGGGTACAAGATTCTGGCCTCCTTCTTCCCTTGGGTACACAGGACAGGCTATGGACAAAGACCGAATGGTGGAGAAATGACTGTGACGGGGACAAGACTCGGCCATTGGATCACGTGGATCAATGGCGGGGATCTATCGGAGGGAAAAATCGGGCAGAAGCGAGTCAAACAAGTGTGGGCCGTCGGATCACGATTCTGGTAGATTCGACAGTGATCGGGCGCGAAAGACGCACAGAGATTAACGGCCGAGGAACAGTGGTTTCGCGTGTGGGCGGTATTCCCTGCACCGCCTTTGGAGCTACGGTGGTTTTTGTATGTGGGGGTGCGATGCACTAATATTGCGATGCGTGGCGGATGCGACGACGGGGAAACCACTTTCCCCGCGCGATAACGGGCGGGCATGTCGTGCGAGAGGGCTTGCGACTACCGTCCAATCGTGCGACGGACAGTTGGATGGCGAGAAAAGTGCATAGGGTTTAACGTGCGGTAAACATAGCGGAGACCGTCGGATCGTGATGCGATCGACAGTGGGGATTTAACGAAGGACGGAGGGTAGACCATCGCGGGGTCGTACAATCTCGAAGGGTCGTATGGGCGTGGGTTCATTAGTTAAGTGCCCAGGCTTAAGAACAAGGGTTATGCAGAGCTTCATAGGAGACGGGAAAGCGGGAAATGAAGAGATTTTCAGAGGAAAAAAAGAGAAAGCGGGTTTTAAGAGGGTGAGAGGAAACTGAAGGAGGATGGAAGAGAAGACCGCTGCAAGATTTCTTTAACCATCAACAACACGGCCAAGCTGTCATTTTATCCCCCAACTGCTGAAGTTTGTAGCAGAGCTAACACTGGCTCCTTCTGGGGATGAGATCCTCCCTGTGAGGTCTCAAGAACTGCAGACCAATGCCTTCATACAAAACCCAGCTTAAAAACATTGCCTAGTATCCATTGGGCATGGAGTCAAACCAAGTCTACACTAAAACCTGAAAAAGAAACTGCTTACAATCATTAAGGCCTGAGGACCTTAAACAACATAAATATTCAAAAACTGGCCAACTGATGGGCCATCAAAATTGTTTCTCCTCCTCTCGGCTGGTTCATCATAGAGCTGCAAAACTAGATTTATTTGATCATCTACCTCAAAGAATTTAGGACATTTGAGCTTAATAGGTAGATAAGGATCAAATTTCATCCCCTCTCTGTATGCTCTCTTCCTTGGATGCTCTTCATGGGAGCCTCTGTACACCTGCTGAATAACCATTGTTGCTGTGTACTTATCTTTGTCACCTGTGGCCTGCACAATTAATATGAATGGTGCACCAATGTGTTCATGTGTGGAGGACACAAAGACATCATCTGCTCCTTTATTTTTCTTAGAACAATCCACATCCAAGGAGGAGTTCCAAGACTGTGCACCCTCTTCCTCTGTCATCTGACAAGCTACCCTTTCAAGCTGTGTGGAGGCCATCTGAGCAGGCAACAGGATATCAAGACTGAGATGATCAGTATCAGCCTTGGGCTTTGAATCATGGCCTGCCTCAGTGTTCAAGGGGAAACTTTGAGGGATTGTCTTTTGAGCAGGCAGAGGGACAAAAGATGATGGGGAGCTTTCCTCTCCCTTATTGATCACTGGGCTGGGAACAAAAGCAGGTTGGCTAATTTGCAGATCTGCATAGCCATGGGAAAAAGGGCTGGCTTTGGGCTCTTCGAGGATGGTGGGACCTGCTACTGGCGGCTGCCGCTGATAAGCTTGTTGTTCTGCAGCTACAACAAACTCACAAGCAGTGCCTCTGGATAATGCTTCTTCATAGGCAGCTCTGGTTAGGAAAGGGGCACTGCCCTTATCTTCCAAACCATGGACCTCCTCCTCTCCATACTGCACTTCTTCCATGAATATATTTTGTAAAAGGGTCTTCACCCCTTTATCTTCATTTGTAACTTTATTTCTTTGCAAAATCTGCAAATGCTCATTTGCTCCTCTATATGGATTTGGAGTTGGAAGAGAAAAGAAACAATGAGCTCCTGCTTCTTCAGAATGCTGCTCAGCCATTAATTTGGAAACTTCAGAGGCCAAAAACTCTATCATCCTGGACATTTTATCAATCTTAGGATCTGAGGATGATGAGGACTCACCCCCCTGTCTTCTCCTTTCAGCATCACCTTCGAGTCTTTCTGCAGCAATGATGTTTGCTTCTACTTCAAGGGCTGCAGTTTGCATATCAGCCAAAGAAGTAGATCTTCTTTCTCTTAACAACAGGCAGAACTGAGAATCGAAAGCATTGGCATAAGTAATCATAGCAGAAGTAGGGGTAGGCTTTATTTCACATGGTATTATGTTGTACATATGGTTGAATCTCTTGTTGAAATCAGACAATAGCTCACCCTCTTCTCTCTGCAAGTTCCCAAATTCAGTATGATAGTAGAGTAGATCTTTATTATCCCCCCAGTGCTTTAAAAACACATCATCTAAGGCCTCAATGTCTGCAATAGACCTAGGGGGTAAATTTCTGAACCATTTTCTAGCTTCCCCCTCAAGGCTTTGGACAAAGACCCTCATCCAAACATCCTCTTCATTAATATCTAGATTGTCAGCATAAATATAAAAGGCCTCGAGGTTCTCTTCAGCTATTACCCCTTCTGTACCAGTAAACTTTGGCATAAACTCTTGATAATCTCCTACAGGCATGGCATTCAAATGGACAGGCAAGACCAAGGGTCCATACCTAGTAGCAACAATTCTTTCTATCTTTGTAAGAGCTTGCTGACCTGCCATGACTGGGGTATATGAAAGGATACTGGTAGACTTAGTGGGATGGATTAATGAAAATGATGACAGAGACAGAGGAATATGATGGACATCATGGGATGCTTTTTTTGGACTGAGATCCAAAAGGGAAATGAATGAATAGGAGCTTTAGGAATCTCTGAAGGTGATTTTCACTAACAGAGATACATGGGATTCTTAAGGCTTACCTGGTCCTGATGCTCCTTTATGTGATGCTTTCTTCGATTTGATAGTCCTCTCAGGATCAGGCACTGGTTCAGCTGGTGATTTCTGAGGATTTCTTCGAGTATGTTGATGAGCCCCAATTTTGGTACAATTTGGGCTCATTTTGGCCTATTCTACTTGCTCAAACCATTCATATTTTATTGCTTATGCATGCATTTCTTAGTTTGTTCGTGTTTTTTGTAGGAAGAAGGGTAGACATATTATCTACGTGACTAATGCATGATGCTTTCAGGTTTTTTTGCATTTAAAGGGAGAAAAGACACGAAAAAGGAGACAAGGAGACAATGAGGTGGCACTGCTGGTTTTTAGGAGAGGATGTCCACAGTCTTGGGGACCTTCCTCGTGATTCCCACCGTAGCTCCGAGCTCCAATCAATCTCCCCACCGAGCATAGAGCACCGAGCATAGAGGCTGCCAACTGTTCTACAGGAACAACAGTCATAACTGTTCTACAGGATCACTAAGTTAAACTTCAGTTGGACAGCCGAGTTCCTAAAATCAAGGAGACCTGTTGGGTGATCGTTTTTGCATAAGTATAGAGGCCGTAGCCTTTGATAGGTTGTTGAAACTTTCGCATTACTATTGTAATCTTTGAGCACAGCTCGGTGTTAGTTCTTGTTGTAAGCCAGTTTTGGCATAACATCAGATTATGAATAAAGAAGGCAGATTCTGATCTAGTTCTGAGTTTTCTTAAGGAGACTATAGCTCTCAGGTTAGGGCCCAACCTGAGAGCCATAGATCCCCTCTGTTTTAGTGTTGTTTCCATTTCGTTTCAGCACTTTGAGTTTTACTTTCACATGCAATTCGGATTTACAGGTTGTTAATTTAGTCTTTTTTTCATGAGTTCAGATAGGATTTGCTTATGGTGAATTGGTTTCCAGTTGCTTAGGTTAGAAGAGGGTAGATACAATCCATTGGAGCTCCAGCAAAAAGGTTGTTAAGGCTCACTGCCATCTCATTTGGGATTGGGGTGCAGTCCATAACTAACCACCAAAAACATGCATTTCTTTACTTGATGATTGCTGCAACACAGTCACGGTTATGTTAGATGCTTCCACATGATTCACACCTGCACCACACACCTTCATCACAGCTTCATGCACATTCTCCTTCGCGTTTTGGATTGCTGTTCATTGAATTTATACGCACAGGTAGTTTAGGTTAATGCATTTTCGGTTTGGTGACAGTCATAAGCATTTGTTTCACTTACACTGCTCTCTCTCGTTCCATTACCTCATTCTCCATCTTGATCACGCATGCAAACACATCTTTGACCCCTGCTCTGCTCTGTTATCTCCCAAAGTCTTTCACTCCTCACGTACTTCCATTCTCTAGCCCTTTTGTTGACCTAGCCCTCTATCTTCCAACCTACTTCCTACACTCACTCCCTATCCTATTCTTCCACTTCTGAGCCATCACCAGCCTTATTCCTACTTTACACATCTTCCCCTACCATTCCATCACTCCTCCATCCCTTCAAACACTCACGGTAGGTCATCCTGTAGCAATTCGTAGACATCCTGTAGAAATCTCTGCGTATCCTGTAGGATCCCCTGCAGACATCCTGTAGGAGGCCACTCACTCGGTTGCTGAGCTTTTGAATGCGAGGAACCTCTGTGGATGGATGCTAAGGATCCCTAGGGACCTCTCCCAGCCTCCCCAACCTGTCCCACGCTTTCCTTCCTTCTCCATTCCATCTGCACAACCAAACCCTAGTTAGCACAAAATCACAATCATTCCATCCACTTAAAGGAAAAATACAAAAACATGTCTTTTATGATGCAAGTAGCTTAGATCCATGCATTTCCACTTATTAGAGGTAACAACAGCATTGGTAGAGGTTTCATTCACATTCTTTGCATTATAGAGGTTAGACTAGTTAAATTAGGGTTTCCTAGGTTTACATGCTTTGATTTGCTTTCAGTCCATTTTGTCAAGTAGAGTAGCTTTCCTTTGAGAATAGCTTTCGTCCATCAATTAGCAAGCTTCTTCTGAGAGCCTATAGAAGTTGGCTTGAGCCCTAGCGGACTTGTGCCAGCTGACCAAGTGACAGCTGCGACAAGAGCTAGTACTTGTGCATATAGCACCGTCGCTTCCAAGTTTGTACGAACTACCGGGTTGATAAAATGAGAGACAGGAAGCCCCAGGAGTTGTAGCATTATTGCTACAATACTGGAGCTCACCATCTTTTTGGCGCCATTGCCGGGGAAGCGTCAGAGTATTAGTAATTGTTTCTTTTCTTCTACTTTCGTACTCTTACTTCTGCTCAGTAGTTTATTTCATTTCCATTCTGCAAAAGTAGCTTAGTATTTCTTGCTTTCATAAATTAGCATTTCCTGCTTTCATAGATTAGCATTTCCTGCTTTCATAGATTAGCATTTCCTGCTTTCATAGATTAGCATTTCCTGCTTTCATAGATTAGCATTTCCTGCTTTCCTAGATTAATATTTCTTGCTTTCCTAGATTAATATTTCTTGCTTTCCTAGATTAGCTTTCCAATTCCGCAATTTCATTTGAGCAATATAGTTAGTTGTAGATCACTCTGTTTCAGTTTTGCAGGTACCAAAGAAAAAGCAAAAGCACTCAAAAAAGAAAAGTCCTTTCCATTTCATGCCTCGTAGGAACCGAGATAAATCAGGCAAATTCCTACCCAACACCCCCACCACATCACTAAGTCACCCTTCTCTCTTCTTTGGTGACAGTGACCCAGAGGAACCTATAGGTGAACATCCTGAGATATACCAAGACCCTATAGAAGAAGAAGAGTTAGAGACCACTCCATCTGAAGCCATGGCTGATAATAGAAGAGAAGATGAGAGAATAGAAGGAGCTTTCCCCATCCGAGAGACCAATGGAGAGATGAAAATGAAGAACATTAGCCCCTCCGCCTTGCCTCACTTCCATGGACTGACCACTGAGGATCCTGATACCTTCTTGTTTGAGTTTGCTGTCCTTTGTAGAACCTATGACTATACTGAAGATGAGCAAAAGCTGAAGCTTTTCCCTTCCACTCTTAAGGATGCAGCACTACGCTGGTTCATGGGATTACCTGGGAATAGCATCGCTACTTGGGCTCAGATGCAACAAGCCTTCAATACCAAGTATAGGGATTACTGTAGGTCTAAGGAAACCAAGGGAGAGATCTTTCGGATGACCATGGGGAATGATGAGTCTTTAGAGGATTATGAGGAGAGGTTCCAACTTAGCTATAAGCGGGCCAGGTGCACACTTGACCCTGAATCCCTCAAGTTGGTTCTACTCCGAGGAGTCCCTGAAGATCTCTTAGACACCCTTCACATGTTAGCTGGGGGGGACATTTACCAACTGCCTTACGAGGACATCAAGACTGTGTTTAGAAATCATTCCAGGGCAGCTAGGAAACGAGGTAGAGGAAATCTCCTCTCCACTGGTGTCCCTTTCTCCAAACATGAGTTTACAAACCAATTAGAAGATCTTAAGAGTGAGGTGAGACAGACCATTGCCATGCAGCTGGACACATTCAGGATCCAGCAGAAGAAAGAAGAAGCTGAGAGAGCCTTGGCTGTCTTCTGTCCTAGGTGCACCAGAAGACACCCTAAGAACGAATGCCCATTGCATTCGGTTGAGGTGTGTTTCGTTTGTGAGGAGGACCACCCAACAAATCAGTGTCCAACCTTACCTGGGTTTAAAGCCATGTACCAAGGAACCGAAGCCCCCACTGAACCTCTCTACTTCATCAACCAAAGGAGGCCACAAGGATCTAGACCTTATCAGCAGGGAATGCAAGGGGCACCACAAGCTTATTATAACCCCAACCAATCGACTCCCATGCCTTCTTGGGGTCCCCCTGAACATCCTTCTTGGTCCATGCCTCCTCCATGGTCTTATCCACCTCAGTACCCTACTCAACCTACTTCTCATTCATATCATTCACATGCCCAGTCACAGCCTCAATGGAGTGCTCCTCAGTCGGGGTGGAGGCCCCAATACAACACTCCTCCTGCCATTTTGCCTCCACCACCAGTTCAACCTCAACCTTTACCTCCTGCTCCTCCAAGGCAACTTCAAATGCCTGCTCAACCGAACCCGAACCCCAACAATAGACAGGCTCAACAGGTATACACTGGGGAAACATCATGTCCTACCTATGCTGTGGAGATCCAGGAGATCAATCTTCGATCTGGGAAGATCCTTCCAGATCGCCAACCTCCTCCCCCAGAGGATGAGGAAGATCTACAGGAAAGTGAACCAAAAGCTATTCCACCCTTTCCTGAGAGACTAAATGCCACCACACAACTCAACCCTGAGGAAGATGAGCTTCTGGGTGAGCTCAAGCAGTTGTGTGTAAAAATACCACTTCTCCAAGCCATCAAGGATGTGCCCATATACAACAAACTGGTTAAGGAAAAGTGCTTTAAACACCCAGGCAGGAGAAAGAAAGATGCCTCAACCATCAATGTCATAGGACAACTGTCTGACCTTATGTTAGGACAAGTCATCTGCCCCAAGTATCTAGATCCTGGAAGTCCTGTAGTAGATGTTCACATCAATGGCACCATTATACCTCACACCTTGATTGATCTGGGGGCTGCCATTAATGTGATGACCAGGGATACCATGCTCAAACTCAATCTTCAGGGTTCCTTGAGGAAGACCTCGACAGTACTGCAACTAGCAGATCGCTCCACCGTGACTCCCGAAGGGATTGTGGAGGATGTCTTGGTCTCTATTGATTCTTGGGAATACCCTGCAGACTTCCTGGTTCTGCAACCAAAGGCAAAGCTTACTGGATATCCTCTCATTTTGGGAAGGCCTTGGTTATCTACTGCAGATGCATACATAAGTTGTCGTGCAGGAAATATGACCATCAAAAATGGTCCCATGTCCAAGCAGCTAGTCCTATACCCTCCTGCCCAACCCTCCTTAGAGCATGACTTACCACTTTGGCTAGAAGAAGGAGAGGAAGACGAGGTGTACTCAGCACCTCTGTGCACCCTAGATACCACTAGAAAAGACCCTCCAACCGAGGATGACTTGATTGAGACTCTGATCCAGAATCCACCTTCCAGTGCACTATCCTTAGAGAAGTTGGTGGAGGATGCCCAAGCTAGCACCTTAGTGGACCTTTGTACAACCAACCCTGTCACTCCCAGAGTCAAAAACGTGGAGTTCGGCCCTGAGAGAGCATTAAAGATCAGCTCCTCCCTATCTCCTTCCCAGGAGAAGGAGTTGTGTAGCCTGTTGGCCAGCCACCTAGATGCTTTTGCTTGGAGCTATAAGGAGATGAAAGGAGTCCATCCCTCGGTCTGTACCCATCATATATACATCAAAGAGGATTGTAAACCAGTTAGGCAACCCCAGAGGAGAATGAATCCAGCCCTTAAGGACATTGTCAAGGAAGAATTGCAGAAACTGTTGGATGCCGGATTCATCTACCCCATCTCAGATAGTGAATGGGTGTCCCCTCTGGTCTTGGTTCCCAAGAAAAATGGGAAATGGAGAATCTGTGTGGACTACCGAGAGCTGAACAAAGCTACCAAGAAAGACCATTTCCCTCTGCCTTTCATATATCAAGTGTTGGATGGACTGGCAGGAAAGAAGTTCTTCTCTTTCCTGGATGGGTTTAGCGGGTACAACCAGATTCAAATCAGCCCGGAAGACCAAGATAAGACCACCTTCACTTGTCCTTGGGGTACCTTTGCCTACCGTGTCCTTCCCTTTGGGCTATGCAATGCTCCTGCTACCTTCCAGAGAGCTGTCTTGAGCATCTTCTCGGAGTTGGTCCATGATGCAGTAGAAATCTATATGGATGACTTTACTCCTTACGGGGCTAACTTCCAGGAAGCATTGTCCAACTTGGGAAAAGTCCTAACCAAGTGCATCGAGATGAACTTGTCCCTTAGCCCTGAAAAATGTGAATTCCTAATGACTGAAGGGACAGTGCTAGGCCATACCATCTCTCGCCAAGGGTTACAGGTGGATCCTAACAAAATTGCTCTAATCAAGAAGGTTCCACCTCCACAAAAGGTAAGGGATGTTAGGAGTTTCTTGGGATTAGCAGGATATTACCGAAGATTCATTAAAGATTTCAGCAAGCTAGCCTCGCCATTGTTCGGTCTATTGGCAAAAGATGTGGAGTTTAATTGGACTGACGATTGTCAGAAGAGTTTGAATGAATTAAAAGACAAGTTAGTGTCGGCTCCAATCCTGAGAGGTCCAAACTGGGCCCTACCATTCCACATCCACACTGATGCCTCGAACAAAGCCATAGGTGCAGCCTTAGGACAAGTTGAGCAAAAGCTTCCATATGCCATTTACTTCGTTAGCAAAAACTTGTCCAAAGCAGAGTTGAATTACACTGTAACCGAGAAAGAATTCTTAGCTGTGGTCCATGCACTGAACAAGTTCCGACATTACATCACTGGCTATCAAATATTTGTACATACTGACCATGCTGCAATCCGATATTTGATGAATAAACCAGATGTGAATGCTCGTATTATTAGATGGTTACTTTTATTGCAGCAGTTTGATCTAACCATTGTTGACAAACCAGGTAGAGAAAATGTTGTTGCTGACTTTTTATCTAGATTGGATTTATCTGCAGGTGAGGATGGAACAGTGGATGACCAGATGCCCGATGAACATCTGTTTGCTATCTCAGTACTCTCTCCATGGTTTGCTGATATAGCAAACTACCTTGTTTCAGCACAGTTCCCTCCGCATCTCTCTTCGAGAGAAAAGAGCAGAATCATCAGAAAGAGTGCCTCATTTACATGGATCGGGGGCAATCTGTTCAAGCTTGGCCCCGATCAGATCTTAAGGCGTTGTGTAAGGGAAGAGGAAGTCTTTGACATCCTCCTCACCTGTCATGATGGGCCTTGTGGAGGACATTTTGCAGCAAAGAGAACTGCCTTCAAAATCCTGCAGGCAGGCTACTATTAGCCCACACTTCATCAAGATGTTAGAAGATATGTCAGCTAGTGTGACCAATGCCAAAGAATGGGGAAACCGACCCAAAGGGATGAGATGCCTCTCCAACCTCAAGTGACTCTTGAGCCATTTGAGAAGTGGGGTATGGACTTTGTGGGCCCAATCAACCCTCCTTCAAGGCAAAGGTCTTACATCATTGTGTGCACTGACTACCTGACGAAGTGGGCAGAGACCAAAGCCATCAAAGCAGCAACAGAAGAAAAAGTGGCCGAGTTCCTAAGAGAAAACATCTTCTATAAGTTTGGCTATCCAAGAGAGCTGGTCACCGATCAAGGGAGCCAGTTCACCTCCAACATGGTCGAAGATCTACTAGCTCATCACAAGATCAAGCATAGGACTTCCACCCCCTATCATCCTCAAGCAAATGGGCAGGTGGAAGTCACTAATAGAGCATTAGAAGGGATCTTGACCAAGGTGGTGAGCAGCAGCAGAAAGGACTGGGCAGATCGCCTGGTTGAAGCCACATGGGCTTACAACACCACTTGGAAGACCACCACCGGCTTCACACCTTATGAGCTGGTCTATGGGAAGAAGGCTTTGCTGTCCATTGAGTTCGAATACAACACCTTGAGGATGGCAGCTCAGCTGGATCTAGATCTCAGCCATGCACAACAAGAAAGGCTATTGCAGCTGAATGGACTGGATGAGCACCGCATGCAGGCCCTCCTTCACTCAGAAGTGGTCCAACTTCAGAGAAAGGTGTGGCATGACCAACATCTCCATGACAAGCAATTTCAGCAGGGAGATTGGGCTTTGTTGTATGATTCCAGATACAAAGACTTTAAGGGGAAGCTGAGAACCAGATGGCTAGGGCCATATTCAATGGAAAAATGTCATGACAATGGATCTGTTCTCATTCGGATCATTGATGAGGAAGCCATCCCCATGCTTGTCAACGGGCATCGATTGAAGATCTACATGAAGCCTCCCTCCAGACAAGAGTTCATCAAAACTATGGAGAAGGCAGTATTGGTCATAGAGAAGGGTTCTGCCCCTACTTTGGGCACACCCTGAAGAATCTAAAAAAAAAAAAAAAAAAAAATAAAAATAAAAAATAAATAATAAAGATCCTTGGGTGAAAACCTTTCTGAGGCGCCCAAGGCAGGTGGTAGGGGTGAAAACCTCATTTGAGGCGCCCCTGCTATCTTTAAAAAAAAAAAGAAAAAAAAAGAGATAAAGATCCTTGAGTGAAAACCTCTCTGAGGTGCTTAAGGCAGGTGGTAGGGGTGAAAACCTCATTGAGGCGCCCCTGCTATCTTTCAAAAAAAAAAAGGAAAAAAAAAATAAAAAATACAAGATCAATAAGTTATTATGTGAAATTTGCATGCAGATTGCAGGTGTTCTATGGAGGAGAGGAAGCCTCTCAACTCAAGGTCAAAGGTCCTTAGCATGCAGCCAGGACACCTCACCAGCTCCTCCTCCAAGAATGCTTATGCTCTTCAAGGTATGTGCACTTTCATGATAGATTGAGTCTTCTATAGGAAGACACAGATTTTCTACAGGAAGGTGCCAGTTTCTACAGGAAGAGCTGCCTGTCTACAGGAAGCTCTGTATTTCTACAGGAAACTTCCTGTAGAAGCTCAGAACGGGCCAGAATGCATTTCATGAGCAGATCTGATGACTACGGGTTGGTGTGGACGCATGCAAGCCTCTTTTGGGCCCATGCACGACGCTGTTACCTTGCTCCACCATCCTCGTCAACATGCATCCAAGTCCCCTGCACCAGCAAAACAGATCAATGAGTTCTCGCGGAAAAAGGCATTTTCAAAGATAAACAAGCGCGGAGATCTTATACCACAGGCATCAGAAGCTCCGGAAGCGGGATTGAAAGACCAGATCCTCCGCCGTGCAGCATACACCCAAGGAAGAAGAACTGGTACGAGACACCCGCGGGAATCCTGTAACAGTTCAACCTGCTGGAGTGGATACCGTCCACAACACCACCATCTCCAAGGTAATGCGCGCGCATGCAACCACCGCATTCCCTCCATCGTCAGCAACCTGTAACCATGAGCCTTCGGGTCTGTGTAAGTGCGCATGAAGCAGGTAGATCCGCTCACCATCATCGAAAAACTGGAAAAATCGTGTGCCGCCACGCAGGTAAGCGTCTAACCCCTTCCTTCCATCAAATCGCATGAATATTTGATTTGTTTGCATGGCGTAAAGGTGAATGGTTGAGCAGCCGTATGGCCAAGTAGACTGGCCACGTCGGCTAGTTATGGTATAGTTGAATGATCGGGTGGCGGCCACGAAAAAATCAGCAGCACGCACGTGAGAATCTATGGGAATGAGTTCAGTAGAAAAAGGCGGCGGCAGATCTGTGGGAATGAATGCGGCAGCAAGTGAATACGCCGGTGAGTGGTTGATGACGTCGCTCAACGGTCCGGCGGGGGATGAGCTGTCTCCCGTGCCACGGATCGCGCCGATTCAAAATCTAATCGGCTAGATTTTGACATGCATTCAATCAACCACCACTTCGAACTCGAGTGGCTATTCCGATCGTCTCTGCACCTTGATACGCCGAGCTGTTGGCTACCAGAACACCGGTGAAGTGCACCTCAACCGCGGTCCAATTGCAGTCCTCCCGGAAATTTGCGCACTGCTCCTACAGGAACACAGTTCTACAGGAACGCAGTCTACAGGAACACAGTCTTCTACAGGAACACGGGTGCTCACATAAAAAAAGGTGGCTGAATGACGAGGTAACCCTGGACTTCTCATGCAATTGATCATCTAAGGTGGTAGGATTGTCAGTCATTGTCTGGGTAAATGAGAAAGTAGACAAATTGCTGTCTGTGTGCCTATACTGCAATTCTACAAGATTGTTGAAGTAGTTAGACTGTGTTGTAAAATTTTGTGGATTATACGCATTGTTCTGCACTCTGTCACCAAAACTTCACACTCCTCCACCATCACCACCTCCAGTTAAGAAAATTGTGCATCATGCCGGGTGGATTTATCAGGCGAGAACCCACAGATTCAGAAAAATTGAGGAGAAATCAGGCCGTGGTAGAGCTTTTTACACGAGCACAGTGGATGTCTTTTTGTGATAAGTTGCAAGGGTACGATGAGGAAGTGGCCGAGGAATTCTTGCAGGCCCTGAGGCCAAAATCCAAGGTGCTGGCCACAGTCAATTTCAGAGGCCTAAGCCTCAATATCACCCCGGAGTCTATCAGCAGAATCAATGAGCTTCCTATGGGTCTCCCGTGGGACAAAGAAGAACGAAAGCTAAGCCAGCAAGCCAAGAAAGAGTTCTTCCCACTTGAAGAATCATTCACAGAGGACAAAAATGGGGTGAGAAGGACAAGCCTGTTGCCACCATGGAACGAAGTCAGTTTGCAAATCATGAAATATATCACCTGTGAGGGTCGTTACAACATTGTGTATGCATATCACTTCCGGCTGCTCAGTGAACTAAGACACCGGATTGATCTTCCTGCAGAACAGAGATTGAGCATTCCTTACTTTTTACTACAGTCCTTGATGGAGTGCGCTACAAAGCTCAAGGACGGCATTCCGGATCAGGTAGCCCACCATGGGTTAATCAAGCTTCTTGTGGAGGATGCTCTCCACTCATATAAGGTCCCCCTCGCATGGGAATCATTTAGGAATTTAACAAGAGAAGGGGACATAAAGATGTTGCTTGAAGAAACGGGGTCCTCTAGCGGTGAGGAAGAAGAGCCAGTAGCCAAGAATAAGAAAGGGAAAAGCCAAAAGATCCCGACTCCAACACAGAAGAAAGAACGAAAGGAGAAGGAGGAGGGAAAGGATGACAGAGCAAAAGAGGACACCCCCATCCTGTCAGCAAGGGAAAAGAGGTTGAAAAGTAGGGCAGTCAAAACTGAGGTGGTCCCTGTCAGCCCAAGCACCTCGTCAGCTCCTGCAGTCAAAGCCAAAAGCAAAATCCATGCAGCCAAGCAAGAAAAGGTGGTGAGAGTTGCATTTGCAGGAACGCAAAAACAGGTTTCTACAGGAAGCCCGGAAACAACACCTACAGGAAAACAAACGCAGGCTTCTACAGGAAGCCCAAGAACTACGCCTACAGGAAAGCAGATGAAGGCTTCTACAGGAAGCCCAAAAACAGAGAAGGGGTCTTCTACAGGAAGCCCACAGCTCGTAAAGAAAGGGTCTTCTACAGGAGGGCTGAAAGTGGATAAAGAGGGGTCTTCTATAGGAAGCCCGAAAATAGAAAGGGAAGGGCCTTCCACAAGGAGCACCGGGAAAGTAAAAAGCAAGGGAGAGAAGGCTGATCCTCTCGAGAAGGAGGCGGCAGCTGCGCTGGCCGCCCTCAGCACACCTGCAAAACCAAAAGAAAAGAGGGAGAGGGAGATCCCTCTACCTTCCGAGACCAGGAGAAGTCAGAGAATGAAGACAGACAAGTCGCAGCCTCCTCCCAGCAGCCAAACCACTTTAGGGAGTGTTCCTACTTCACCCAGTGAGAAAACTCCCTCTAAGACACCGGCCACCCCCGAGAAAGGAAGCCCGAAGGTCACCTCCTGGACACGAAAGATAGGCCAATCGCCTTCCGAAGCTCGGCTCAAAGAAACAGGAAAGAGGGAAGAAGTTCCACCCTCGTCACCACCAGGGGCAGAGAAGGCAGGGCCATCAAAAGCAGAAAAGAAAGAGCCTGTTCCGGTCCCGAGTCCTCGGCCAAGGACAAGGAGCAGGAGCAAGGTTGCTCAAGGATGAGCAAATGGTTCAGCTGGGGGGTGATGATGAGCCCCAATTTTGGTACAATTTGGGCTCATTTTGGCCTATTCTACTTGCTCAAACCATTCATATTTTATTGCTTATGCATGCATTTCTTAGTTTGTTCGTGTTGTTTGTAGGAAGAAGGGTAGACATATTATCTACGTGACTAATGCATGATGCTTTCAGGTTTTTTTGCATTTAAAGGGAGAAAAGACACGAAAAAGGAGACAAGGAGACAATGAGGTGGCACTGCTGGTTTTTAGGAGAGGATGTCCACAGTCTTGGGGACCTTCCTCGTGATTCCCATCGTAGCTCCAAGCTCCAATCAATCTCCCCACCGAGCATAGAGCACCGAGCATAGAGGCTGCCAACTGTTCTACAGGAACAACAGTCATAACTGTTCTACAGGATCACCAAGTTAAACTTCAGTTGGACAGCCGAGTTCCTAAAATCAAGGAGACCTGTTGGGTGATCGTTTTTGCATAAGTATAGAGGCCGTAGCCTTTGATAGGTTGTTGAAACTTTCGCATTACTATTGTAATCTTTGAGCACAGCTCGGTGTTAGTTCTTGTTGTAAGCCAGTTTTGGCATAACATCAGATTATGAATAAAGAAGGCAGATTCTGATCTAGTTCTGAGTTTTCTTAAGGAGACTATAGCTCTCAGGTTAGGGCCCAACTTGAGAGCCATAGATCCCCTCTGTTGTAGTGTTGTTTCCATTTCGTTTCAGCACTTTGAGTTTTACTTTCACATGCAATTCGGATTTACAGGTTGTTAATTTAGTCTTTTTTTCATGAGTTCAGATAGGATTTGCTTATGGTGAATTGGTTTCCAGTTGCTTAGGTTAGAAGAGGGTAGATACAATCCATTGGAGCTCCAGCAAAAAGGTTGTTAAGGCTCACTGCCATCTCATTTGGGATTGGGGTGCAGTCCATAACTAACCACCAAAAACACGCATTTCTTTACTTGATGATTGCTGCAACACAGTCACGGTTATGTTAGATGCTTCCACATGATTCACACCTGCACCACACACCTTCATCACAGCTTCATGCACATTCTCCTTCGCGTTTTGGATTGCTGTTCATTGAATTTATACGCACAGGTAGTTTAGGTTAATGCATTTTCGGTTTGGTGACAGTCATAAGCATTTGTTTCACTTACACTGCTCTCTCTCATTCCATTACCTCATTCTCCATCTTGATCACGCATGCAAACACATCTTTGACCCCTGCTCTGCTCTGTTATCTCCCAAAGTCTTTCACTCCTCACGTACTTCCATTCTCTAGCCCTTTTGTTGACCTAGCCCTCTATCTTCCAACCTACTTCCTACACTCACTCCCTATCCTATTCTTCCACTTCTGAGCCATCACCAGCCTTATTCCTACTTTACACATCTCCCCCTACCATTCCATCACTCCTCCATCCCTTCAAACACTCATGGTAGGTCATCCTGTAGCAATTCGTAGACATCCTGTAGAAATCTCTGCGTATCCTGTAGGATCCCCTGCAAACATCCTGTAGGAGGCCACTCACTCAGTTGCTGAGCTTCTGAATGCGAGGAACCTCTGTGGATGGATGCTAAGGATCCCTAGGGACCTCTCCCAGCCTCCCCAACCTGTCCCACGCTTTCCTTCCTTCTCCATTCCATCTGCACAACCAAACCCTAGTTAGCACAAAATCACAATCATTCCATCCACTTAAAGGAAAAATACAAAAGCATGTCTTTTATGATGCAAGTAGCTTAGATCCATGCATTTCCACTTATTAGAGGTAACAGCAGCATTGGTAGAGGTTTCATTCACATTCTTTGCATTATAGAGGTTAGACTAGTTAAATTAGGGTTTCCTAGGTTTACATGCTTTGATTTTCTTTCAGTCCATTTTGTCAAGTAGAGTAGCTTTCCTTTGAGAATAGCTTTCGTCCATCAATTAGCAAGCTTCTTTTGAGAGCCTATAGAAGTTGGCTTGAGCCCTAGCGGACTTGTGCCAGCTGACCAAGTGACAGCTGCGACAAGAGCTAGTACTTGTGCATATAGCACCGTCGCTTCCAAGTTTGTACGAACTACCGGGTTGATAAAATGAGAGACAAGAAGCCCCAGGAGTTGTAGCATTATTGCTACAATACTGGAGCTCACCATATGTCTCACAAACTAAGCCAGAACTTCAAAATGGAGTCGCCAAATGTTGGTCTTTCTCTAGTGGAGTCGCCAGATAGATGGTTACAACTAGAAAGGTGCCCAGACCTTATCTATCATCAAAATATGGAACTGTGTCGTTCTCCCAGGGAAGCTGAGCTTCAATCTCATTTTCCCGGCAACCATGCCAGTTAATGTTATCACCCCAAGAAACTCTCCTAAGTTGTATCTCAGATATGCTCAGGAACATTACAAACTCAAAAAAAATGTTGGGAATAGGTGGATGAATGGAAGGTATGATGCATATTCAAGCCAGATAACCACTTCTACTATGCTTAACCCCAAACATGGGTGAACACCCCCAGACTACAAGGCTTTAGACCACCAATTACTCACAGTTTAAGGAATAGGTGAACATGGAGAATACTGACCACACCAACAGATACACAAGACCATGTGATGGCTGGTTGCAACCGGTAGAAAGGTCTGTAAATCTATTTCCTAATGCACAGACAGGATGACAGCTCTTTGGCATTAAAATAACAGAAACCCGCATACACACTCAATGATGAATACAAGATTTTAACACAGAGGTGGGATGACAACCCCTCTAATGCTAAACATCAAGAGCACATGAAAAGTGCATAACGGGCACAGCCTAGAACAAAGAAGAAGTGGAAAGTGAGTAATTAACAACAAAAGAAGCTTGTATTAGCTGAAAATGAAGACCAAAAGCTGTAGGTATCATAATAGTTACAGTCTCCAGAGGTTGAACTTTACATCAAAATAACATTCATCAACCTGATTACATCTGTTTGCTCAGTATATATAGAGTTTTATTACAAAGATATTTTGCTAGGCTATGTGTGGAGGGGTCATAACTGACCACCAACCACATTAACTACCTGATACGGGCCTCTGCTACGATATGCTGGCTCAAAATGGAAAAATTGACCTCTTCTGTAGTTCAGCGGTCCTTCTCTGAGTAGGTGGAGTGTTGGCTGAAAGAAGCCCCATAATTGATTAATGCTTTATCTGCTCGAGCTATGCATTTTCCTCTTTGGCCATGCTTTCTTTTAAATGCAGTTGTTGAGGATTTATCTACGCAGGGTACGAGATTCTGGCCTCCTTCTTCCCTCGGGTACACGGGACAGGCTATGGACAGAGACCGAATGGCGGAGACATGACTGCGACGAGGACAAGACTCGGCCATTGGATCGCATGGATCAACGACGGGGATCTATCGGAGGGAAAAATCAGGTAGAAGCGGGTCAAATAAGTGTGGGCCATTGGATCGCAATTCTGGCAGATCTGACAGTGATCGGGCGCGAAAGACGCACAGAGATTAGCGGCCGAGGAGCAGTGGTTTCGTGGGCGGGCGATATTCCTCGCATCGCCTTTGGAGCTGTGATGGTTTCTGTATGTGGGGGCGTGATGCAGTAATATTGCGACGTGTGGCGGATGCGACGGTGGGGAAACCGCTTTCCCTGCGCGATAACGGGCGGGCAGGTCGCACAAGTGGGGCTTGTGACTACCGTCCGATCATGCGACGGACGATTGGATGGCGAGAAAAGTGCACAGGGTTTAACGTGCGGTGAACATAGCGGAGACTGTCGGATCGTGATGCGATCGATAGTGGAGATTTAACGAAGGATGGAGGGAAGACCATCGCGGGGTCGTATAATCTTGAAGGGTCATATGAGCGCGGGTTCATTAGTTAAGCACCTAGGCTTAAGAACAAGGGTTATGGAGAGCTTCATAGGAGACGGGAAAGCGGGAAATGAAGAGATTTTCAGAGGAAAAACAGAGAAAGCAGGTTTTAAGAGGGTGAGAGGAAACTGAAGGAGGAGGGAAGAGAAGACTGCTGCAAGCTTTCTTTAACCATCAACAACACGGCCAAGCTGTCATTTTATCCCCCAACTGCTGAAGTTTGTAGCAGAGCTAACATGAATAACATCTTTTCACCGTTAGGTTAAATATTCAATCCAAGAATTCACAATGTAGTCTCTACCTTATGGTTTTTGGTGGTGGTTGACATTGAAGAGATTCAATGGTCAAAGTCATCTGCACCTATTGTTTTGGATAACTTGATTCCCTCTATGAAATATCACTAGCTAACATACGACCATTTATTTCTATAGTGGCTTAGCTTGACTTCAATTTTTCTATAACATCTCCTCATTCCAAACTTGCTTCACACTTTTGATGAATTACTACACATACATAAAATTTCCACTAAATTTGTTCTCATAACATGGGTTGGAGGATTAATTATTCTTTCCTCCCTAGGTGCAAATGAGGATCATTGTGATTCTCAAGGTTTTTCTCAATTGACATGGTGTGTAATGTTTTTAGGAATCCTTTAGCATGCCTTTTTCTTCCACTTCAAACATTAAAAACCATTTAGGTTGAGGTTTTGAAACACAAATTTGATGTACCATATGTGGTATTTACTATTCTAGTTCTTGTGCTTTTAGAGAATTCTTGTGATAGGCCCTTCCATTTGTGTTTTTGTGATTTGTGTTGAAAAATACCACATGTAAATGTAAATCTTGTTGTTCCACATTTTCTCACTTCTCTTAGAATTGCATCCATAGATGATGACACAAATAATAAATCCAACTTAAAGAAGTTAAAAAAATCATTTGCAAACTTGAATATTTCAAGCTTTTCCCCATGCATATGCTGCACTTGCATAAGAATCTCTAGTCTTGCTAGCATATAAAAATAAGGGAAACTAACATTTATACATGCAATATCTTATCAAATTTACCATTGTTTTACCACCTATCCAACCTTATTTCATATTTTCTTCCCCTACATTTCAATCTACTATCACAAAATATCCTTTTCCACTTCCAAATTAACAATATTATACTAGAATTACATCCATATTATCATCTCTCTAAGCTCTCTCTGCAAGTGTTTTGTCTAATGACATATAACCTCCAGTGGAAACTTCTCATAGTGTTGATTCTCTCAAAAGAGAATCAAATTATATTCTTCATTCTCCTCATATTCCTCATGTAGATGGTCCATCCACAAAATCTATGTTTGACATACTTGACGTATCTAGATTATAGTAAACACAAGCCACTTTAGTTATAGTGCTTATTTCAAGCTTTGCCCCATGCATATGCTGCACTTGCATAAGAATCTCTAGTCTTGCTAGCATATAAAAATAAGGGAAACTAACATTTATACATGCAATATATTATCAAATTTACCATTGTTTTACCACCTATCCAACCTTCTTTCATATTTTCTTCCCCTAAATTTCAATCTACTATCACAAAATATCCTTTTCCACTTCCAAATTAACAATATTATACTAGAATTACATCCATATTATCATCTCTCTAAGCTCTCTCTGCAAGTGTTTTGTCTAATGACATATAACCTCCAGTGGAAACTTCTCATAATGTTGATTCTCTCAAAAGAGAATCAAATTATATTCTTCATTCTCCTCATATTCCTCATGTAGATGGTCCATCCACAAAATCTATGTTTGACATACTTGACGTATCTAGATTATAGTAAACACAAGCCACTTTAGTTATAGTGCTTAGTTATTTATTGTTTCACAATGGACATATACATAAACACAAATATTCATTATGTTCAGCTTCACTAAGTCCTACATATGCATTTTCTAAGCATATTTCATTGGACAGATTTAGTGATGCATTTATGACATCACTTCTCATAATCCATTCCAAGGATGCTTCAAATAAACTTACGAATATAAATGTATTTTCAATTGAAGAGGACAACACTTCATAAAGAAGTTCTCTAAAATAATATGCAAGCACATTATTCCGCTACATGAATGATTATATTTGTAACTATACCCATAGGAGAATTTTTCTTCTAGTCATCTTCTTCTAGCCAACGACCAACAACCCCTAACAACCACCTTGTAGGCAATGTGATGTGCTAGTTTATCTTCGCCACCTGCATAAGTTGTATGTTTCCTTTCCCATTTGTCAAGAGCACATTTGAGAAAGTGGGAAATGCAATCCAAAAGGTATATTATTCATTGTGAAATTTGGTGCTTAGGCTTGCTTTTAATTTGGGTGGTTGGCATGGATAATTGGGTGACTTCGAAGAAGGAAGGGTTTTGACCATATTTTTGTTCCCTTGCCTTAAAAGGGGGGTTAATATTCAATCATAGTCCATTGGTACCTCCCCAAATGTCCCATGGCTTTAGGAGGGGCACAACTTGGGGAACCTCGATTGAGATAGTTTGGTCCTGTTTTCCCATTCCATACTTGTCGCTTCCCTCTATACATTACAAGCTCAATACTCCATTTCCCTTCTTTGGGTCCACATGACCATGAGCCCACTGGGTTCTAGCACACCCCCTCCCCTTTTACACATATCTGGGTCAGGCCTAGAAAATTTTCCTCAAGAGGTTGATGCATCTAAAAGAAAATTAAAAATCATATCATGGCCACAAGCAAGAAACAAAAGAAAAAAAAATTGTAAAATGAAAAAGATGGTTGGGACATTAATATTAGCATGTGGGAAAAAGAAAATCATGATCTCTACCTCTTATCATTATGATCACCACCCAGTTACTTGGGCCAATTTTTCCCCATCACATCATAAAGGTACCCTTATATGTCCCAACCCTTGATGGGCGATGAACTGCCCCACCTTCACCACTACTACACATCATTTACAACATGCTCTTATTTCCTAAAGCTTCAAGTAGTAATACAAAGAAAAATAAGAAAAAGGCAAAATGAAATAAGATGGGTGGAAAATAAGGTTGGGGTAACTCATGCATCCACGATTGCTCCCTCCTCACACCTGTATGCCCAGAATGTGGATTTCCTTATTATTACTACCCCTTTGACCATGGCATTTGGCCTTGAGATCCCCTTTTCATCCTTTGTTCAATTATTATTCACATGCCACTTATTGATTGAAGGATGTACCAAGGACCTTTCTTTTTCGTTAGGGGTTGGGAACACCTAATAGGGTCATTTATTAGGCACTCCTACATAGGGAGTTGTTATCCATGAAAATACCTCCTCATTAGCTCAGAGGATATTATTATGCTTTTGGTTGAAATACACCCCTTTACACCCCCTTTCCGACTTATTTACCATGAGGAAAACATTATCCTAGTCTATAACACTTTATCCCCTTCATCTAACTTGTGTTACCAAATTCTCACTTAGTCACGAGGAAAAAGCTATAGTTAAATAAACTTTGACACTCTTGTTCACTTACGAAAAATCATATGATGGAATGCGATCTCTTTATCCTCATCTTTAAATTTTTACCAAACAAAACAAAGCATACAAAAGTGGGAAAGATCCATAAATCACGTGGAAGATTTTCCCTGAGCATTAAAGCATCTAAAAAGCGGATAAAAACATTTTTATATGAGGAAACATTATTCACCCCAAAGATTTTTGCCCAAATTGAACTAAGGAGGAATTTTAAAATCTTCATCTTCCACTTGCCTATATATTGGAGGCTTGGCCATTGAGAAAGGGATCAAAATTCATGCATTGTTATGCTGTCGAGATACTGTTGAGAGAGAGATTAAGGAGCTAGGAGCTAGAGGAAGGCTTGTTGCTATAGGTTTTAACCTCGTACAAAAATTACCTGCATACGAATTCTAAAAAAAAAACAGAAAATAAACAATGGTGAGAGCATAAAACATAAAAAAATATACACAGAGATTTTCCCCTGGATCCCAAAACTGGGACTACCAGATTGAATTTTTATTATATTCCTTTCAATGTTATAATACATATATATACATACTGAAGCATCCATAAACCCCAATCCATTAACCCTGGATTAGAACATAATCGTAGTTCCCTTGACCAGATCTACAAAATACCATGGATAGAAAACCATCATGCCCAAAACCATGTGCGAAATCCATGCACAAAACCATAGGTAGGTCTGCCCACCTAATATAGGGTCCAATTTTTTTTTTCCCGTGGCGTGCAGGGGGGCTACCACCCCCCTGATGCGCCTGGCGCAATGTACAAGGGGGGATATTTCCCCCCCTGTGATCTACCCACTCGTGGGGTAGTTGTGGAAAGAATATAGCACACATCCAACATTCTCCCACTTGTTGTTTTCTTTCCACAGGGGGCCACAAGAGAGCCTAGTCATTGATCCAACCCTGCAACGACCATTGTTTCTCTACACCAAGAAAACTCTTAGTGCTCATAGACTTACTGAATTTCCACTTTTACCAACAACACCTTTTTTTCCTCAACCATATCCCTCACAAAGTGATGCTGAACATCAATGTGATTTGTCTTTGAATGATAAGTAGGGTTCTTTGCCAAGAAAATTTCACTTTGGCTGTCACAGTTTATCCTTATAGCTCGATGTACTACCCCCATACTTGAACACAATCTTTGCAACCAAATTGCTTCCTTCCTTGCATGAGTGGCTGCCATGTGTTCTACTTCTATAGTTGAAAGTGCCACTACAAACTGCCTCTTAATCATCCAACCGACTACACCTCTAAATAGGTTAAACACATACCCACTTGTAGATCTTCTCTGATCGAGATCTCCAGCCGAAAACTTTGTCCAATCCTGGTCTTCCTTGGTAGCACAAATCATAATCACTAGTGCCACATAAATATCTAAAAATCCGCTTCACTGCTGCCCAATGCTCCTTCCCTAGTTTTGACATAAACCTGCTCAATACTCCCACTGCATGTGAAATTTTTGGTCTAGTACAGACCATTGCATACATCAGGGTATCAAATGCACTTGCATATGGAACACAGGACATGTCCTCTTCCTCTTCTTGTGTCTTGGGACATTGTTCAACATATAACTTTACACCTACAGGAATAGGAACGTTCACCGGTTTACTATCATTCATATTAAACCTCTACAGTATTGTCTTGACATAATTCCTCTGGTTTAACCATAACTTCCTCTTTGCCCAATCTCGTTTAATTTCCTTGCCCAAAATATAGCTTACAACACCAAGATCTTTCATGTCAAATTTGGAGGACAATTAGGTCTTCAAATCCTGGATAATTTCTTTGTCATTTCCAACTAGCAACATATCATCCACATACAAGACCAAATAAATAACACAGTCACCAATTTATTTAAAATACATACAGTGATATACTTTGCTTTAGGTGAAGCCAAGTCCCTGTATAAATGTATCAAATATCTGATAGCACATCCTTTGTGACTGTTTTAACCCATACAAAGACTTTTTAAACTTGCATACTAGTTCTTTCTTATCCTTCACCGCAAATCCTTCAGGTTGCTTCATGTAGATCTGTTCTTCCAGATCCCCGTTAAGAAATGTTGTCTTTACATCCATTTGTTGTACCTCAAAATCAAAAGAAGCATCAACAGATAAAAGTAATCTAATAGAAGCTACCTTGGAAACAAGAGAAAAAAATCACCAAAATCAATTCCCAACACTCGGGAATAACCTTTTGCTACCAACCGAGCTTTGTATTTCTCCATCTTGCCTTCTACATTCATATTCTTCTTAAATATCCATTTACTAGCAATGGGTTTCCTTCCAGCCAGAAAATCCACTAGATCCCAAGCCTCATTTTTGTGCAAAGATTCCATTTCATCAACCATGGCCTATTTCCAGAATTTTCCATCCTCTGAATCTACTACTTCCCTCATAGTTCTGGGATCATCATTAGTAATAGATAAAGAAAAAATTGAATAGAAAGTAGATGGACTATACCTTTTTGGCTGCCTTCTTTCTCGAACTGATCTTCTCACAACTGGAGTTTGTGGCTCTTCATCTTCTGATTCCTCTTCTGCTGTAGAGTCCGATTCTTGCTCCTTTAGCTCAAACTCTATCTTCTCAGGTTCCTTTGGTAGGACTTCATGTTTAATAACATATTACACCTATCTAAACACTACATCTCGGTTGTACACAACCTTCCTTGTTTATGAGTTCTAAAGCTTATAACATTTTAAACCATCCTTATACCCAATAAAGATGAACCTTTCAGATTTACTATCCAACTTTTTTCTTTTCTCCTTTGGTATATGTACATATGCAACACATCCAAATACCCTTATATGTGAAAGAGAAGGTTTCTTACCAGTCCATAACTCTTGTGGAGTCTTATCCTCCAACACTGATGAAGGTGATCTATTGATCAGGTAACATGCAGTCTTCACTGCCTCTACCCAGATTTCCTGTCCTAAGTTGACACCACTGAGCATGCTTCTTTCCTTTTCCATCAATGTCCTGTTCATTCTTTCTGAAACTCCATTGTTCTAAGGTGTGTATGGAGTAGTCTTCTGTCGTTCTATACCACACTTCTTACAGAACTCTTCAAATTCCTTCTTGCAAAACTCCCCACCGTTATCTGTCCTCAACACCTTTATCTTCTTCCCTGTCTGGTTTTCCACTAGAGCCTTAAATTCTTTAAACCTGTCAAAGACTTCTGATTTCTTCCTGAGGAAATATATCCATGTATTCCTTGAGAAGTCATCTATAAATGATACATAGTGCATAGACTTACCTAGTGATGGAACCAACACAGGTCCAAACACATCATTATGCACAAACTCTAATATCTGTTTCGCCCTCTTAGCACGAGAGGGGAAACTAACCCGATTCTGCTTCCCATATACACAATTTTCACAAAAATAAAAATCCGGAGAGAAATTAGACATACCTTCTACCATACCATTACCATGAAGTATTTAAAGACCTTTCTTGTAGGTTTTAATCTCGTACAAAAATTACTTGCATACGAATTATAAAACAGAAAATAAACAAAGGCGAGAGCATAACACATAAAACAAATATACACAGAGAGTTTCCCCTGGATCCCAAAACCAGGACTACCAGATTGATTTTTCATTATGTTCCTTTCAACATTACAATACATATATATACATGCTGAAGCATCCAATACCATGGACCAAAAACCATCATGCCCAAAACCATGCACAAAACCATAGGTACGTCCTCCCACCTAATATACGGTCCAAAAAAATTTCCCTGGGGTGCTACCGCAGGCCCTGTAGAGGGGGGCTAACCACCCCCCTCAAATCTCCTATGCAATCGGCGCAACGAAGGGGGGGCTCCAGCCCCCCTCCAACCCCTCGGTTAACTAGGGTAGCTAGTCGTGGAAAGAATATAATACAACACAACATTCTCCCACTTGTTGTTTTCTTTCCACAGGGGGCCACAGGAGAGCTTAGTCATTTATCTAGCCTTGCAATGCCCATTATTTCTCTACATCAAGAGAACTTCTCAGAGCTCACAGATTTTGTCAATGCATCTACAATATTCTTCAAATTGTCCACCTTTACCAGCAACACATTTTCATCTTCTGTCATATCCCTCACAAAGTGATACTGAACATCAATGTGTTTTGTCTTTGAATGGTAATCAGGGTTCTTTACTAAGAAAATTGCACTTTGGCTATGATAGTCTATTCTTATAGCTCCCTGTACTAACCCCATACTTGAACACAATCTATGCAACTAGATTTCTTCCTTGCTTGCATGAGTGGCTGCCATGTATTCTGCCTCTATAGTTGATAATGCCACTACAAATTGCCTCTTACTCATCCAACTGACTGCACCTCCAAATAGGTTAAACACATACCCACTTGTAGATATTCTCTTATCCATATCTCTAGCCCAGTCTACATCAACAAAGCCACGAATATCCAAAACTCTGTCCAATCCAGGTCTTCCTTGATAGCACATACCACAATCACTGGTGCCACACAAATACCTGAAAACCTACTTCACTGTTGTCCAGTGCTCCTTCCTTGGTTTTTAAATAAACTTGCTCAATACTCCCACTACATGTGCAATGTCTGGTCTAGTACAGACCATCGCATACATTAGGTTATCGACTGCACTTGCATATGGAAAACGGGACATGTCCTCTTCCTCTTCTTGTGTCTTGGGACACTGTTCAACAAATAACTTCACACATACAGGAATAGGAACCTTCATCAGTTTACTATCCTGCATATTAAACCTCTATAATATTATCTCGACATACTTCCTCTGGTTTAACCAGAGCTTCCTCTTTGCCTAATCTCTTTTAATTTCCATGCCCAAAATATAGTTCACAACACCAAGATCTTTCATGTTGAATTTGGAGGACAATTGGGTCTTCAAATCCTGAATAATTTCTTTGTCATTTCCAACTAGCAACATATCATCAACATACAAGACCAGATAAATAACACAATTACCAATTAATTTAAAATACATAAAGTGATCTTCCTTGCTTATGGTGAAGCCAAGTCCCCGTATAAATGGATCAAATTTCTGATACCACATCCTTGGTGACTGTTTTAACCCATAGAGAGACTTTTTTTTTTAACTTTCATACCAGTTCTTTCTTACCCTTAACCTCAAAGCCTTCAGGTTGCTTCATGTAGATCTCCTCTTCCAGATCCCTGTGAAGAAATGTTGTCTTCACATCCATCTGTTCTACCTCAAAATCAAAAGCAATAACAACATATAAAAGTAATCTAATAGAAGCTACCTTGGCAACAAGAGAAAAAATATCACCAAAATCAATTCCCTACACTTGGGAATAAACTTTTGCTACCAACTGAGCTTTGTATTTGTTCACCTTTCCTTCTGTAATTGTCTTCTTCTTGAACACCCATTTGCTGCCAATGGGTTTCCTTCCAGTCGACAACTCCACCAGATCCCAAGCCTCATTTTTGTGCAAAGATGCCATTTCATCAACCATGGCCTCTTTCCAGAGTTTGCCATCCTCTGAATCTACCACTTCCTTCACAGTTATGGGATCATCATCAGTAATAGATAAAGAAAAAATTGAACAGATGGCAGATGGATTATACCTTTCTGGCTGCCTTCTTTCTCGAACTGATCTTCTCACAACTGGAGTTTGTGGCTCTTCATCTTCTGATTCCTCTTCTGCTGTAGAGTTTGATTCTTCCTCCTTAAGCTCAAAATCTATCTTCTCAGGTTCCTTTGGTTGGAATTCATGTTTAATAACACCTTTCACCTCTCTGAACACCACATCTCAGCTGTACACAACCTTCCTTGTTATTGGGTTCCAAAGCTTATAACCCTTTAAACCATCCTTATACCCAATAAAGATGCACTTTTCAGATTTACTACCTAACTTTGTTCTTTTCTCCTTTGGAACATGTACATATGCATCACATCCAAATACCCTCAGATGTGAAAGAAAGGGTTTCTTACCAGTCCATACCTCTTGTGGAGTCTTATCCTCCAACACTGATGAAGGTGATCTGTTGACCAAGTAACATGCTGTCTCCACTGCCTCTGCCCAGAATTCCTGTCCTAACCCGACACCACTGAGCATGCTTCTTTCCCTTTCCATCAACGTCTTGTTTATTCTTTCCACAACTCCATTTTGCTAGGTGTGTATGGAGTAGTCTTTCGCCGTGCTATACCACAATTCTTACAGAATTCTTTAAATTCCTTCTTGCAAAACTCTCCACCGTTATCTGTCCTCAACACCTTTATCTTATTCTATGTCTGGTTTTCGACTAGAGCCTTAAATTCTTTAAACCTGTCAAAGACTTCAGATTTCTTCTTGAGCAAATATATCCATGTATTCCTTGAGAAGTCATCTATAAATAATACATAGTACACAAACTTACCCAGTGATGGAACCTTCACAGGTCCAAACACATCACTGTGCACAAGCTCTAATATCTGTTTCGCCCTCTTACCACCAGAGGGGAAACTCACCTGATTCTGCTTCCCATATACATAATTTTCATAGAAATCAAAATCTAGAGAGCTATTAGAATACCTTCTACCATACCTTTACCATGAAGTATTCGAAGGCCTTTCTCTCCAATATGTCCAAGCCTGTGATGTCATAGCATGGTCTTTTCTCCAGAGACCACTAGATTTTCTGCTCCACTTTCAGGAACCATATAACTGTTGCACCCATCAACAACAATGCTACCTTGCAGCTTGTACAGAGTTCCAATTCGAACTCCTCGCATCAATACGAGTGCTCCCTGAACCATCTTGCAGGTATCCTTCTCGAACACTGTTTTTACACCTGCATCATCTAGCTTGCTTACAAAAATTAGATTTCTGGTCAATGCAGGAATATGCAGAACACCCATAAGTGTTCTAATCCTTCCAACTTGCAAATTCAACTTAACTTTTCCACAATCAACGATTTTAGCCTTCCTGTCATCCCCCAAGAAGACATCACCACCATCATATTTCTCATACTCACAGAACCACTCTCTATGGGGAGTGAAGTGAAAGGATGCACCTGAGATGCCTCATGATCTACATTTGTACTTGAAGAAGCCAAGTACACATCCCCACCTTCATATGAGGTGGTTTTCACCTCTGCATAAGGAGCATCATCAGATCCATTTCCTTTTTCAGGAGCTTTATATTTACAGTCCCTTTTGTAGTGCCTTTCCTTTCTGCATTTCCAGCACACCTTTACAGGTTTTCCTGGAGATTTAGATCTCACTCTAGATTTAGATCTCCCACTCAATGAATTATTTTTGTTTCTGTTCTGGAACTGTCCTCGACAAGGCATCACCATTTTGGCTCTCCATATTTTTCCATCTCGTCTCCTCAGTCAGCAAGGATGAGACTATTTCATCAATTTGCAAGGCAATTGCATTGCTACCTATTGCAATAACCAGACTATCCCACGAATTTGGTAGAGAACACAACAAACTGATGCACTTATCTTCATTTGAAATTTTAATATCAACAGATAATAACTGACTTACCACAGTATTAAATGCATTTAGATGCTCTGTCACCGAGTCTCCATCTTTCATCCTCAGGTTATACAACTTTTTCCGTAGGAACAGTTTATTCACCAGAGACTTAGATTGGTACAAAGTCCCTAACTTGTCCCACAAAGCCTTTGCTATAGCTTCCCATAATACATTCAACAATACTAAATCTGAGACACACAATCGTATTGTGCTCTTTGCCTTCCGATCCAACTTCTTCCATTCTTCATCGGACACTCCCGTTGGTTTAGTACCCGGATTTACCGTGATCCACTGAACTTTATCCACCAAAAAATCCTCCATCTTGAGTTTCCACAACGCAAAACTCTGACCATTAAATTTCTCGATCTCTATCTTTCCACTGCTTGCCATCTTCTTTCACCACCAGAATCGATCCCGCAGATCTCCCACTGAACAGGGTCTACCACATGCCCGAGCGAAACCCCTCAGCAACAAAGGCATCCCCTTGAAGCAAAAACATCTCTGATACCAAATGTAGGTTTTAACCCCGTACATAAATTACCTGCATACAAATTCTAAAACAGAAAATAAACAAAGGCGAGAGCATAACACATAAAACAAATATACATAGAGATTTTCCCCTGGATCCCAAAACCGGGACTACCAAATTGATTTTTCATTATGTTCCTTTCAATGTTACAATACATATATATACATGCCGAAGCATCCAATACGATGGACTGAAAAGCATCATGCCCAAAACCATGTGCCAAAACCATGCACAAAACTATAGGTAGGTTAACCCAGCTAATATAGGGTCCAATTTTTTTTCCCTGGGGTGCTGCCTTGGACCCCGTAGTGGGGGGCTAACCGCCCCCCTCAAATCCCCTGTACAAGAGGGGTTTCCGCCCCCCCGTGACCCCCCCGCTGCGCAATTGGCGCAACGAAGGAGTGGCTCCTCCCCCCCTCTAAACCCCCGGTTAACTAGGGTAGCTAGTCGTGGAAAGAATATAACACAACAGAACATTTCTCTCCAATATGTCCAAGTCTTTGATGCCATAGCATGGTCTTTTCTCTAGAGACCACTATATTTTCTGCTCCACTTTCAGGAACCACATAATTGTTTCACCCATGAATAATAGTGCTACCCTGAAGCTTGTACAGAGTTCCAATACGAACTCCCCGCATCAATACGAGTGCTCCCCGAACCATCTTGCAAGTATCTTTCTTGAACACTATTTTTACACCTGCATCATCCAATTTTCTTACAAAAATCAGATTTCTGGCCAATGCAGGAATATGCAAAAAACCTGGAAGTGTTCTAATCCTTCTACCTTGCAACTTCAACTTGACTTTTCCACGACCTACAATTCTAGCCTTGTTGTCATCCACTAAGAAGACATCACCACCATCATATTTCTCATACTCGTAGAACCACTCTCTATGGGGAGTGAAGTGAAGGGATGCAACTGAGTCAATCAACCATACCTCATGATCTACATGTTTACTTGGAGAAGAAGCCAAGTACACATCCCCACCTTTAAATGAGGTGGTTTTTGCCTTTGCAGAAGGAGCATCATTAGATCCCTTTCCTTTCTCAGAAGCTTTAGATTTACAGTCCCTTTTGAAGTGCCCTTCCTTTCTGCATTTCCAGCTCACCTTTACGGGTTTTCCTAGAGATTTAGATCTCCCACTCGAGGACTTATTTTTGTTTCTGTTCTAGGACTGTCCTTGTGCAGATAAGGCATCACCATTCTAGCCCTCCATATTTTTCCGTCTCATCTCCTCCGACAACAAGGATGATACTATTTCATCAAACTGCAACGGAGTTGCATTGCTACCTATTGCAACAACCAAACTATCCCACGAATCTGGTAGAGAACACAAAAAAATGATGCACTTATCTTCATATAAAATTTTAATATCAGTAGATAATAACTGACTTACCATAGTATTAAAGGTGTTAAGATGCTCCATCACTGAGTCTCCATCTTTCATCCTTAGGTTATACATCTATAGGAATAGTTTATTCACTAGAGACTGAGAATGATACAAAGTCCCTAACTTGTCCCACAAAGCCTTCAGTGAAGCTTCCCCTAATACATTCAACAATACTGAGTCTGAGACACAAAATCGTATCATGTTCTTTGCCTTCCGATCCAACTTCACCCAGTCTTTAGCTGACATTGTCGTTGGTTTAATACCCGGATCTACCGCGATCCACTAATCTTTATCCACTATTAGATCCTCCATCTTGAGTTTCCACAACCCAAAACTCTGACCATTAAATTTCTTGATCTCTATGTTTCCACTGCTCGCCATCTTCTTTCACCACAAGAATCGATCCCATAGATCTCCCACTGAACAAGGTCTACCATAGGCCTGAGAAAAACCTCTCAGCAACAAAGGCGTCCCCTTGAAGCCAAAACAACTTTGATACCAAATGTAGGTTTTAACCCTCTACATAAATTACCTGCATACGAATTCTAAAAAAAACATAAAATAAACAATGGGGAGAGCATAAAACATAAAACAGGTATACACAAATATTTTCCCCTGGATCCCAAAACCGAGACTAGCATATTGATTTTTTATTATATTCCTTTCAATGTTACAATACATATATACATGCCGGAGTATCCATAAACCCCAATCCATTAACCCTGGATTATAACATAACTACAAAATACCATGGAAAAACAACCATCATGCCCAAAACGATGTGTGAAATCCATGCAAAAAACCATAGGCAGGTCCACCCACCTAATATAGGCTCCAATTTTTTATTTCTCGGGGCATTGCCTCGGATCCCATGCTGGGGGGATACCATCCCCCTGTTGCACTTGACGCAGCATACAACCCCCCCTGCGTGTGGGGTAGTCGTGGAAAGAATATAACACACACCCAAAAATTGTAACATTTTATGGTTGTAATCTTCCTTCATTTATTTACTAATATAGATCTACTGATGTTCTATCTATATCATGGTCTAATGCTCACATTTTTGCATGTTCATTCCTCTATGATTTAGACTAATGCTTTGATATTGATGCATTCAATGTTTATATATTGTTATATGTTGGTATATTGAATTGGTAAGGTTCATATATACTATGCAAATCACTTGGTGTCCGTCTTGTGAGAAAGTCTCATTCTTGGAGCTGGTTGAGTATCCCTTCTATGCCACACTGACTACTCCAACATAAATGTGCGAAGGATAAACATGTCTAAAATTATTGTTGCTTTGTCAATTCTTATCTGGTGTAAAAATTCTTTAATGTTTCTTGCTTCTACAACCTTATATCCCTTGATATGTTTGCCTTAGGTTCTAAGAATCCTGAGAGGGTTTCTTGCTTCATCTACCCATGCATTAATCCGTACAACAGGAGGTAACACTATTAGGGAAGCCCCAAATGAAGTGTTAATCGTCCCTTGAATAACAAGTTTATTCCACTTATATGAACTAATGATTATTGTACCTAATGGTGAAGATGCAACACTGGACATTCTGTGTGATTGGAGGGTGGTCTTCATCATGGGTTGGGAAACTTAACTGGGGCCCAATTCCACTAGAGGAGCATTATGAAACCCTACAGGTGAAGCGTTGAGAGCCATGGGACTCCTACCACTTGTAGAGCATCATTCCATTGCATGCGCACATACAACATCCAAACAATATGCACTTTACCCCACATTATTTATGAGATGATACACTTGGACAAATGTGCCCCAGTTGGCTTAATAATGATCACATGGTTTGGGAGCTGATCCGAGTCCGAAATGAGTTTTTTCTCACCCCTTGAGACATGGGAGGGATAACACCATCTTCACAGCCCACAACGTTGGAGCATAATAAGGATATTCTATCACCAAGAGACCCATGAATCCTATTTTATGCTCCAAACGCAAAACTAGGGTTAACATGATGATTTCCATAGAGATTTAGGGGCCAACCCAATAACCATGATTTTTGGAGCCTTCTACACTCACTTTGACACTAGAGGATCCTAACACATTTCCTAGAAGGGTATACACATGCATGATGTTAGCATTTCAAGATCTTTGTGGGTTAATTGTTATGTTTTTACATTGCTTATGAAGTTGGCTTTTAACCTCACTTAGTATTTTCTCATTATTGTATGACTTGGGGGGCTAATAGGCTAAAACTAAACATAATTAGACACATATATATTATAGTGACCTCATTTGATATCTCTCATCATCAAACTTTTGAATTTTAGTCTTCTTAGAGAATTCATGCTTGCTTCTTGTGGGTGATTTGGGAGATACTTGGATGCATTTTGATACATGGAAGATGATTTTGACATTCTTCCGAGATATTTCTTGGTATGATGGAAGGATATATTGCATGTTATCTTGTAAATAGAATCTTTTGTTGAATATATTTTTCTTGAATGTATAATGCATGGAACTATTGATTCTAGGTTAAAATTATGTGCCCTAATTTGTTGAAGATCAATTTATTGAATAATATCTAGATGAATGTTGTTTTCATTACAAATTGTAACCTGTAATGAATGTTCCTAGTGGAGTAATTCTTGTTATTCTCCATCAAAAACCATTATTCCATTAAGTGGGTAATTGTTGACATTTTGATAGGTAGGGCATCAATTTTAGACCTCCTTAGAAGGAATTTGGATTATCTTAAACATCCTAGACTCCATATCCCCATAAGAAAAGGCACTAGTCCTATCATTTGTTGTTCAAACTTAAATTTTCTCCATAATTTTCTCTTCTCAAATTTGGCCCTTTTAAGGCTAGGACATCAAAATATGGCTTAGAGTGAAATCCTTAGGGAGAGGGTTTGTGGAGGCCTGAGAGCCTAAACATAAAGTGGAGGGTATTGGCTACTTGACCTAAAAATTAGGTGGCCATCCACTTAAGTTTCTTTCATAAAATATCTTTCCCTAGGGATAACCTAAGAGGGAAACCCTAGCTTGTTCCTCCTTAACTTGAGGGCTTCTTGAAGGTTTTATGAGCTTAGTAATTGTTGAAGTATACCTAAAGAAGCATTTTATCTCCATTCCCTTGACCTTGAAAACTTTCAAACTCACGAAAAATAAACAAACCCTAGGTCTTGTGCATTTTCTTCCTAGGTCTCTAATAGAAAGCATATCACTTCTAGTGAAGCCTTATAGCTGAAATTTGATTGTTTCTTGAGAGATTCTAGCCTATCACCTTATAACTTAATTGTAGAATAAATTTCATAGGTGATCCTATCCTATCGAGACTCCTCCCATCAATGGAAATTCGTAAAGAGTAGGGGGTGTTGGGTATGGTGATAGTGGCCATTACCCCATTGTTAGCACTTATTTTAGCTTTTTGGCTTGTAGGGTTTCCCTCTCCAAGATCTCCTAGATTTTGTGGTAACAATAGCTACATTCACTTTCCAATCAAGAGAATGGACTAAAATTTGGACAAGATTATCCTTGAAGATGGATGATGTGTAAGTAGTGACTCACCACAAAATCAAGTTATACATCATTTTTTCAACTAGATATGAACTCAAGTTCATTTGGAAAACCAAACATAGATATTGTTCGATTGTAGAAGTGCTACTTCAAATTGTGGGATGTGATCCTCTTCCCACCCTTATTTTATTATGGTGGTATTATGATAATGGAATCCATTATGAGGCAATTAACAATGATTTGGTGCATAACTCTTGCAATATAAAGACAATGATGCTTCTCATTGGATGCTTGCAATGTTTTATTGGTCTCTTCATTTGAAGGAATGCACTATGGTTATCTAGGTAGTTGTACCAACAAATCATAAATGAAGGTTCCTATTGTCCATCATAGTGTTGTTCATCCTCTTCGTAAATTTCTCCAATTGATACATGCCCCACTGAAAAGATTTGTAGATTTTTCTCTTTATGGACTTGTAGATCATGAGAACAATATTTTTGATATAAGATATGAGGTTGATGTTCATAAGTTACCTAATATATAATTGAGAGTCTAGGCATTCACAACCTCTATAAAAGCACTTTCAAGATGATGGAGAAAACATTCTTGGTAGCATATTGAATCACTTTCTCTAATGCACGTCCTAGATACAATTATTTCCTATATTATTGGTTTGATCCTTTCTCATCCCAATTTTATTTCTTTTCGGAGCATGATATTGCATAAGACAACAGATCATGCACAAACCCTTTTGTGCGTTGCTAGTTGCTTTTTTTCATGGAAACACATATTTATGGCAAGGAAATGATGTATAACCTTAGGTGTTGAAACATACTTGGGAGAGACTTGAGTTTGCAAAGAAAATTTGGAGCTTGTGAAAGTAAGCCTAGGAGTAGCATGGCCTTGTGTTGTAGACGCTACAACAACACCCTAAAATTTTGCCTACCACCAAATTTGGGGCCCCCCTCTATTTTTCAAGGTTCTCGGGGTTTATGGCTATGACTTAAGTTAGTGAGGGCCTCCTAATAATTTAGCTACCATCAAACCCTGTTAATGTCCATGTTTGTGCAATGCATATGACATATTCAAATTTCTTTTCTTATGCCTTATCCTGTTGAATGCTTTAGGGTTTGTTAATTCGCTGCTTTTTTGATGCATTCTCAATATTCATAATATGTTGTGCAAACTATAGGCTCTAGCCTCACGTTGTAGGTCATGTGCTACCTTCAGTTTCTATGCCCTAATTTACATCTTCAAGCCTTGGTCTTCATGTACATTTCATGGCATGTTCCCTAATGTTAATGACATCATCATTCATTAGCATAACTCTGAATTCTCTCTTATGATTAGCCTTTAAGACCTTTTAAGCATTCAAATCACAAACAATTCATTTCTATTGCTCTTATAGAAAGCATTAAAGAAACTGAATTGTACATAAACATGCTATTAACATATCCATTAATTGTATTCACAATAAGCTTGCATGTTATGATATTTTTTTTGGCAAGTGTGTTTTTATGAAAAAAGGTTTTGATAATATTAAAGAGAACTCAGGATCAAAGAATCACTCAAAGAACATAGATTTATTAGGAAAACTTTTCTAAAGCACTTTATAGCTTTTATAGCTTTGAGAGGAGAGAAGGTGTTGTTTTCAAGAATTATTGTTTGGTGTGGCATGCACCCGTAGAAAATGGCTACAAAAACCATGTCTTTTTTTCATCAAAATATGTAACTCACTCAATAATGTTTTCTTTCATCAAAATATGTAACTCGCTCCAAGAAGCTAATAAAGAAGAGGGAAGTTTTTGCATGTAAGAATACAAAGTAAATCCCTCTACTTTACAAATTCGATTCCATTTATTCCTCGGGTGATACGGTACTTTGCTTTAAGAAACCTATTATCTTCTGGTATCAAGAGGCAACAGGCTAATTATGGGAAGGCTACGAGAGTGCCACATCAATGCTGCAATAATAAGATTGTATATGAGAAGGCTACGAGAGTGCCACATCAATGCTGCAATAATAAGATTGTATCGACGGTTATTTAAACTCATGTAAAGGCTACTAAGAGATATATTGAAGCAACACAATGAAAATATCAAATACAACGCAATACAAAAGTTGCGTTGCAAAGAGCTAACAGGTTACCTTTAAAGTATACCATTACGAAGTCGTTGCATGATCATAATATATAATAGCATATGTTTGCATGCAATATACCACAAATGCTTTCACATGCCAATCATCAGAATACCATGCGATTGCAAAAGGGTAAAACACTGAGTTGACATGACATGGCAATGCGTTGCAAGATCGATGAAAATGATACATGATAAAGTACTATTCTCGATAAAAATATATAGCAGCGTTGAATAAAATATGGTGCTGTATATAGTCCAAAGGCCATATACTATAACCATTCCATAAGCCATCTTTCGAATGAAGGTGCGTTGAAGAAAACGTGACAAACATTGAGTTTTAATTTTTATTGTTATTAATTGATCACAAACAAAAGATATTAAAACTCAACAATTGAAATGCCATAAGGAATGGCACAATACACTGCAGAAGAATAATGCAAGAGTAGCGTTAAGAGGAAATAAAATACATTGAATGTGATGGCGCTCCAACGTATTTCATAATGCAAATATACTATAAAGACTGCGCACAAGCATTGACACAAGGGATGGAAGTGTAGTGGTAAAAATTCAAACATAACACGTTGAAAATGCAATCGATACATGTAGGCGATGATGTAACATAGAAGAGACTAGTGTTGAAGAATGCACAGGCGATGACGAAGATGTTAGCCAAAGCGCTAGTTGCACTTCTGTTGTAGCGATTACAACCACTTTCCAAAATTTTGGCTCACATGCAAATTTTGGAGCTTACTTTGGATCCTTCTATAGATCATCTTTGGTCGTTTGTTGATAAGCTCCCCTCCTTGATGCTAAAGTGTTTTCCAAGTTCTCATTTTTTTGTAGCATATGTCATTTTCGGGCATAACGATTGTTGTCCGTCATGTAAAGGGAATATTGTCTTGCTTCAAGGGAATTGTGTGCATATGAGTGGTTGTCATCACATAGACATGTTTCAAACTCACTTCACGCACTCACGTCACAAAGGTTGTTGCATCAAGCAAAGTATGTATTACGTATTCTGGATGGTCTACATGTCCGTGTGCAATCACAGTCGAGTCCTATCAATGTTTGCATATGTTTCACTGATCTCACACTTAGCCATTTTCCCAAGCAACCTAG
Organism: Pinus tabuliformis; assembly: GCA_031772625.1. Taxonomy (NCBI): domain Eukaryota; kingdom Viridiplantae; phylum Streptophyta; class Pinopsida; order Pinales; family Pinaceae; genus Pinus; species Pinus tabuliformis. The sequence goes on along the minus strand of CM062808.1, from coordinate 758,068,117 downwards.
CCTCATCTAGCTTCCCGGAACTATGCGCTCTATTTTTGCAACCATCAAGCTTCCTCTCTTGCCTGCTGAAACCATGAAGTGCGCGGAGACACCAACCTCCCTTACCTGCTAAAACCTCGCAGCCCGCAGAGGCCCCAACTAGCATTGCTCTCCAGAAATGCGCAAAGCAGTCCAACAACACTGCACTCATAAATTGCGCAGAGGTGTCCTCCCTGGACCCCTGTCCCGCAGAGGCCCTAGCTAGCATTGCTCTCCAGAAATGCGCAGAGCAATCCAGCAACATTACACTCAGAAATTTCGCAGGGGTGTCCTCCTCGGACCCCTGTCCCACAATAGTGCTTTGAGCCAAAAAAATGCGTAGTGTTCTCCAAGTTGTCTTGTCGGCCTTGCATGTAGAAATTGTGCAGACATGTCTCTCAGTGCCTCATTCTGACAATAGCCACTGTCCGTTGAAATTGTGCAGATCTACCTCTCAGTGACTACAGGAAAAGGTTACATGCTGAAATCGTTTCCAAGGAGTTGAGGAGAAGGACCAAGGAACCAAGTAACGGAAAAGATCAAGACCGCATGCAAACTCCGTCAGATGCATGATCATCTTGAAGGTAAGTATGGTAAGTACAGAACATATTTTGAAGTACACCTCTTAGTTGAGTTTGTAGGACTACTTGTCATTATCATATCATCCTGTCCTCAATAAAATGCATGTGTGCAAATGCGAAAAGTCACTTTATGTGTTTCTTCTACATGTCATGCTTCTTTTTCACTTGTTTGACTTGTTAGCCTCCTGCTGCAGTAGGTATTCATTTTTCATGATTGACATTTTTACATGCCAAATATGTCATACTTTGCAAGCTACAGTGTTCCATATTTCCACAAGAGCCATGAAGTGTGCTGGTCCAAATGCCACTGCTGTATTCCATTTTTGATGAGTTTTTCAGTTAAGGGAGAGCCAAACAGCTTAATCTTGGTCTCCCTAGGTTTCAATTTCCTGTTTTAGAATATAGAGAATGTATCTGTCCAAACAGTTTAATCTTGGCAGATTTGCAGATAGGTAGAAAATCAAAGGGACCCAACTGTTTAATTTGGGCCGTGGTAGAAATAAGTGTAGATCTAGATAGGAGGAATTCAAAAGAAAATTGTAAATCTGGGTCTGCAAGTCTAAGTGCACCCAAAGAAAAAGAAAAAAAATGTTAGGTGAGTACGCTGGGTAGGTAACTGTGGTTGCAGAATGATGATTGATAATCAATTTTGTGTTTTGAAGTGCTTTATCTTAACAGATCACAGTGCAGGCAGTTTTCATTCAAGAGAGCTCAAAGCTGGACATCAGTAACTTCCCCTCTTCTAATTCCCCAAGTCACTTACTAATTTCCCCAAAGAGGTCAAGATCTGCTTGATTCCTCTTAGCTTCATCATCATCCATATCAATCACCTTGGTGAAGATCTGCTTCACTCAAGGAGTTCATTTCTCTACAAGTTTTTTTCCCCAAATTTAGCCTAAGGTCCCTGACCTTGGCGCCTGCTTATCACCTTCATATTAACTACTAACGGTATTATATAACTCCCTATCAGTTTTTCCATTCCTCTACTAAAGCTATGTACATATAACTCCCCTATGTAAATATCCCCTCCTTGGCAATATAGCCATATTTTTCTAAGTCTGGGGAAAAACGGTCCATCCGGGGCTGTTTTTAGCCCATCCGAGTCATCACAGGGGTTAGATGACACCTGGTCATGCTAACAGCCTCTTCCCTAGCCCTAAAAACCCTCAAAACCCCGCGCATTTTCAACCCCATAACCCCCATTCCCTAAGTCTAAAACCCCGCCGCGCGCATATTAACTTCGGAATATTCCTTGAATATTCCCCGCCCTAACTTCCCGCCGCTTCACATTCGCCGCCAGCCGTCCAATCGTCCTACGCCCAGATCGACGGTTGGCGGGCCGTCCCATCTCCAAAGCGCCCGAGCTTTAGCGTCCGGGAGATGGGCGGTATTACCGTCGTACCTCCCGCCACGCGTCAAGCGCTGGGCAGTGGCGGAGCCCCCTCTGACAAAACCGCTCCCCCCCCAAAGGTGGTGCGCCACAAAACCACTTACCGCCTCCTACCCGGTGACGTCGCCGCTTACGTCACCCCCTGCACAGTCACCCCCCTACGTCACCCCCCTCTGCCCAGTCACATGTCGAGTCATCTGCCTGCGTGGCCCCTTGCCACGTGTCATGCCATGTCACTGTCCGTACATGATGACGTCATGCTGACGTCATCCCGCCACATCATCATGCTGACGTCATCGCTGACGTCACCCACCGTACAACATCACGTCATGCTGACATCATGCTGATGTCATCAGCACTTTTCTGGCGCGAAGGGCAAAAATCGCACTTCGGGGCCCCGGAATCAGATTCTGAGGCAGTTTTTGATCGCTAGATTTTTTGGGCCTGAATGGGGAATCTTCAGGGAATCTTTTTATTCTGCGGCCCCCAGCAAGCCCGAAAGGCGCCGAAAGAGCCGTTTTTCTTTGCGAGGCACTCAGGAAGGAGCAGAAAACAGTTTTGAAGGAAACAGAGGCTGAACAACGGCCATTAAATGATGATTTAACCCACAGCACGTCAGAACAACATCAATTGATTGCAAAAGAGTATCAGCCGAAGATTTTTTGGAGGCTCGAAGCACCTGAACATTAGTGAGCCCCCCAGAAAGTCAAATCAAGAAGGAGTAAGCACATCCTAGCTCTCAAATCACAGTCAAAGCGTTCAATGCCATCGAACAACAAGGGTGCAAAGACCAATGCACAGTTATGACATATGAACAACACAGAGCCACCAGGACAGACATTAACTCATTTTGATACAGCTGCCCCCAGCATAGCCCAAAGATATTTTCTTGCATTTATTTCTGGATAAGATTAGGTTAAAAGTAATCAGTTTTCTGCCAGACCTGTTAGGTCGGCTGTAATAGATGATTTTGGATAAATCTTCCCTATATATACCACCCTCTGTATTGTTAAAGGGTCGGTTGGTTGATAGTCTTCAGTAGAGATTCGCACTATATACCTGATATGTTTTCTGTAATCAAAGAATGCTGAAAGGCTTGGAGGAAAGACTGTCTGCTCTGTGTCTAATGGTTTTGAAGAAGTGAATTTGGAATTCTTGTGCTGCAGCTTGAAACAATAAGTTTTCCTACCTCTGTTTTTCCATTTGATACACCGTCTAAAATAGTAGAAAGAAAGAATAGTCTAGAATTGGTTTAACTGCCCTCTATGCTCATTTTCTGCTATTTCTTTATGTTTTCATCTGGGTTAGAAATGAATATGAATTCCTTATGGCTCATGTTTCCCCCTAATCCATTCATCTTTGACAGTTGTCTAGGAATTCTTAATTGCTTCTAGACAGAGCTCATTCACCTTCCCCCTTTTAAGCCAAGTGAGAGATTCTTTGTTGCCTCTCATTCCTTATCCCTCATTCCATCCTTTTAAGCTTTAAGTGTTGTTTCATGAGCAGCTACCTTGCTCCTTATTTCTCTTGTGACCAAGAAAACGCACCAGCAGTCCCACTCCTTGACTCCACGCCCAATGGTTTGAAACTTACCAGACTATGTTTTTCCTCTTTACTTGAGACATCTTCCTTCCCACCAAAAACAAAACAAAAACCCTCTGAACTCAAGACCTAGCCTAAAATCCTTTCCAAACAAAGCTAAACCTAAAAGAGAGAGCCCTCTCTGATTGCAGGTCGGCCAGAACCTGCAGTCCAAAGTTGGTCTGTGGTTACCTCGGCCGTATCCTTTTCCGGAGCTTAAGGACAACCTGAGTGATAACATAATGGCGACTCCACTGGGGAAACTTCCTCAGATAGTTTCACAAAGAAGGTAAGAAAGCTCCACTGAGAGAACCAGACCTTCAGAACTACTTTTTCAAGACTAGTTCTGATCTTTGATGGTGAACAGAGATCAGACACTCAAAGTTAATATATTCACCTGGCGACTCCACATCATCCTCATAATAAAGACTCCACTGGAGAAATGAACCCAAAAGAAATTTATGAGCAGATCAGGCTTTTCACCGGGATTATTATCCAAGAGGTCATGTTCTTTCTCCTCCGTGAAATCTTACTGTACATATTGTTTGAACTTCACTTTTATGTTTTTCCCGTAGAAAATGTTGAAGAAAGCCCTCCTTGCACACCCGAACAACATCCTTTAAATGCTGCTAATGCTCACCTTATAGTCAAGGAGGACACTACTGTCAAAGCAAATCATCCTATCCCTATTCATACCCAACCTAGTCATTTAGTCCCTATACACAATCACGCACCTCGTAAGGTTCCTGATAGATATAAGCCCCTCATTCTGCCTCCCGTGCTTAATCCTTTGCCCAAAAATCATCCCATGCATCTCCCAAGATTTGATGGAGAGAATGGAGTTACTGCCCAAAAGCATATTCAGGCTTTTGAAGATTATTTGAACATTTTTGAAGTGGAGGATGAAGATGTTAGTGTTAGGCTGTTTGCCCTTTCTTTGCAAAGTGAAGTTAGGACTTGGTTTAAAGCATTGCCTGAGGCAAGCATCTTGAATCTCCAGCAATTATTCAAACTTTTCCTTGATAGATGGATGATCAAAGTAAATTTCCTCGTGCTCATAGAAGAATACAATCAGTTAAAAAGAATTCCAAATGAATTTGTTCAGCAATTTTCTGACCGATTCAATCAAGTTTATCATTCCATACCATTGAATATAAGACCTCCCCTTGATTTGGCCCTATTACATTATCCAGCAACATTTGATCCAGAAATGGAATTTCATCTGAGAGAAAGGAGCCCCTCTACTATGCAACAGATGCAGAACATGGCAGTAGATGTAGAGGTTAATCTGAAAGTTAGGGAGGAGAAGTTGAAAGCAGAAAAAGAGGATGAACTTGACATCTTTTTAGAGAAAGCATAGGAATTGAAGCAGATGTGCACAATGGAAGTTGAATGTTTAGAGCGCCAGAACAAATCTGTTTTGCAAAAGGAAGGTAATGATATTCATAAACAAACTAGCTACAAAATAGATGACATATTCATACCACCATACATGATGGAGCACTCTCCTGATATAATGTATGAATATAATAGCTTCTCTTCTTTCAACTGTCTGCCCAAATATGATCAGTATGATGATGACTGTGAGCCTAACGACCAAATCAGTCTTGCAGAAGAGTTACATCTTATTTTTGCAGAGAGCACAGTTCAGGATCAGCTGCCTGAAAACAATGATCAGCACGCCCTGCTCAATTATGAAGAAAAGGAAGAAAATGCAGAATGTGTTGATTTCAGTGAAGGAGCTTTACCATTTTGTTTCAAGTCTTTTCAGTTTATTAGGGAAAAATATCATGCTGTTAATAATCAAGTGTCACCATGTTCTGTTACTGATCATCTAGAGGAAAGTCCAGGCCCTGCTCCTAAAGCATTAACACTAGATTTGCAGCCTCAAAGTGCCAGTGAATGTCAGATTGAGGAAGACTCAAAAGCGGCAGCATGTGACCAAAAAATTCAATTGGATTCCCTGCCTGTTGATTTTCAGCCATCTCGGATATTTGAAGAAGAAAAAGAACAGTCAGCACAAATTTGTCAAGTGTCATCTGAGCCAACTTTCAAAGAATCATAGGTACTATCCCATGTTTTGCAGAATTCATATAATGGCAAGCTGTGTGATGAGGTAAATCACTGCTCTTCTCTACTAGCAGGCTGCGAAGCACAGTATCAAGTGGTTGATGATCCCCCAATTTTAAAGCATGATAGCTATCCCAAACTTTTGTACAATTCTTTACTTCAGTCCAGCAATAATGTAGATATGCTACAGGACCCTTTTGTACAGTTTCTTATTTCAGCAAAGAAGGTCAGCAGTTACCTGATCTTCTAAAAAATTAACAAAGCCAAATCAGATTGCAAGATCTCCATTTCAGGTAACAGCAAGCACAAGCAGCAGAGGCCATTCATGTTTGTAATGCTTAAATGGCTACATTGGCTGTTTCATTTTACCTAATGGCAAAGTAAGTGCTGGTTAGGGTAGGTAGGTAGGATTAATAAGGCAGCCGGCCAAGCAAAAATTTTGCAGAATACAACAGCAATTGAATACAAGGCAGTCTGACCTGTTGTTCTTGGCTTTTCACAAGGAAAATCCATCCCCAAGTGGAGCCACTGTTAGCCTCCTGCTGCAGCAGGTATTCATTTTTCATGATTGACATTTTTACATGCCAAATATGTCATACTTTGCAAGCTACAGTGTTCCATATTTCCACAAGAGCCATGAAGTGTGCTGGTCCAAATGCCACTGCTGTATTCCATTTTTGATGAGTTTTTCAGTTAAGGGAGAGCCAAACAGCTTAATCTTGGTCTCCCTAGGTTTCAATTTCCTGTTTTAGAATATAGAGAATGTATCTGTCCAAACAGTTTAATCTTGGCAGATTTGCAGATAGGTAGAAAATCAAAGGGACCCAACTGTTTAATCTGGGCCCTGGCAGAAATAAGTGTAGATCTAGATAGGAGGAATTCAAAAGAAAATTGTAAATCTGGGTCTGCAAGTCTAAGTGCACCCAAAGAAAAAGAAAAAAAATGTTAGGTGAGTAGGCTGGGTAGGTAGCTGTGGTTGCAGAATGATGATTGATAATCAATTTTGTGTTTCGAAGTGCTTTATCTTAACAGATCACAGTGCAGGCAGTTTTCATTCAAGAGAGCTCAAAGCTGGACATCACTAACTTCCCCTCTTCTAATTCCCCAAGTCACTTACTAATTTCCCCAAAGAGGTCAAGATCTGCTTGATTCCTCTTAGCTTCATCATCATCCATATCAGTCACCTTGGTGAAGATCTGCTTCACTCAAGGAGTTCATTTCTCTACAAGTTCTTTTCCCCAAATTTAGCCTAAGGTCCCTGACCTTGGCGCCTGCTTATCACCTTCATATTAACTACTAACGGTATTATATAACTCCCTATCAGTTTTTCCATTCCTCTACTAAAGCTATGTACATATAACTCCCCTATGTAAATATCCCCTCCCTGGCAATATAGCCATATTTTTCTAAGTCTGGGGAAAAAACGGTCCATCCGGGGCTGTTTTTAGCCCATCCGAGTCATCACAGGGGTTAGATGACACCTGGTCATGCTAACAGCCTCTTCCCTAGCCCTAAAAACCCTCAAAACCCCGCGCATTTTCAACCCCATAACCCCCATTCCCTAAGTCTAAAACCCCGCCGCGCGCATATTAACTTCGGAATATTCCTTGAATATTCCCCGCCCTAACTTCCCGCCGCTTCACATTCGCCGCCAGCCGTCCGATCGTCCTGCGCCCAGATCGACGGTTGGCGGGCCGTCCCATCTCCAAAGCGCCCGAGCTTTAGCGTCCGGGAGATGGGCGGTATTACCGCCGTACCTCCCGCCACGCGTCAAGCGCTGGGCAGTGGCGGAGCCCCCTCTGACAAAACCGCTCCCCCCCCAAAGGTGGTGCGCCACAAAACCACTTACCGCCTCCTACCCGGTGACATCGCCGCTTACGTCACCCCCCTGCACAGTCACCCCCCTACGTCACCCCCCTCTGCCCAGTCACATGTCGAGTCATCTGCCTGCGTGGCCCCTTGCCACGTGTCATGCCACGTCACCGTCCGTACATGATGACGTCATCCCACCACGTCATCATGCTGACGTCATCGCTGACATCACCCGCCGTACAACGTCACGTCATGCTGACGTCATCAGCACTTTTCTGGCGCGAAGGGCAAAAATCGCACTTCGGGGCCCCCGGAATCAGATTCTGAGGCAATTTTTGATCGTTAGATTTTTTGGGCCTGAATGGGGAATCTTTTTATTCTGCGGCCCTCAGCAAGCCCGAAAGGCGCCGAAAGAGCCGTTTTTCTTTGCGAGGCACTCAGGAAGGAGAAGAAAACAGTTTTGAAGGAAATAGAGGCTGAACAACGGCCATTAAATGATGATTTAACCCACAGCACGTCAGAACAACATCAATTGATTGCCAAAGAGTATCAGCCGAAGATTTTTTGGAGGCTCGAAGCACCTGAACATTAATGAGCCCCCCAGAAAGTCAAATCAAGAAGGAGTAAGCACATCCTAGCTCTCAAATCACAGTCAAAGCATTCAATGCCGCCGAACAACAAGGGTGCAAAGACCAATGCACAGTTATGACATATGAACAGCACAGAGCCACCAGGACAGACATTAACTCATTTTGATACAGCTGCCCCCAGCATAGCCCAAAGATATTTTCTTGCATTTATTTCTGGATAAGATTAGGTTAAAAGTAATCAGTTTTCTGCCAGACCTGTTAGGTCGGCTGTAATAGATAATTTTGGATAAATCTTCCCTATATATACCACCCTCTGTATTGTTAAAGGGTCGGTTGGTTGATAGTCTTCAGTAGAGACTCGCACTGTATACCTGATATGTTTTCTGTAATCAAAGACTGCTGAAAGGCTTGGAGGAAAGACTGTCTGCTCTGTGTCTAATGGTTTTGAAGAAGTGAATTTGGAATTCTTGTGCTGCAGCCTGAAACAATAAGTTTTCCTACCTCTGTTTTTCCATTTGATACACCGTCTAAAATAGTAGAAAGAAAGAATAGTCTAGAATTGGTTTAACTGCCCTCTATGCTCATTTTCTGCTATTTCTTTATGTTTTCATCTGGGTTAGAAATGAATATGAATTCCTTATGGCTCATGTTTCCCCTAATCCATTCATCTTTGACAGTTGTCTAGGAATTCTTAATTGCTCCTAGACAGAGCTCATTCACCTTCCCCCTTTTAAGCCGAGTGAGAGATTCTTTGTTGCCTCTCATTCCTTATCCCTCATTCCATCCTTTTGATCTTTAAGTGTTGTTTCATGAGCAGCTACCTTGCTCCTTATTTCTCTTGTGACCAAGAAAACGCACCAGCAGTCCCACTCCTTGACTCCACGCCCAATGGTTTGAAACTTACCAGACTATGTTTTGCCTCTTTACTTGAGACATCTTCCTTCCCACCAAAAACAAAACAAAAACCCTCTGAATTCAAGACCTAGCCTAAAATCCTTTCCAAACAAAGCTAAACCTAAAAGAGAGAGCCCTCTCTGATTGCAGGTCGGCTAGAACCTGCAGTCCAAAGTTGGTCTGTGGTTACCTCGGCCGTATCCTTTTCCGGAGCTTAAGGACAACCTGAGTGATAACATGATCAACTGTCATTTTTTGCATGTTGATTGCTATGTCATGCTTGCAACCATGTTCTGGTCATGAACAAGGTCTTCGCTTCGTGTGTACATGTTGTGTTCGCTATGAAAACATTCGTCGCGCTCACACACGAAGTTGTATGCATTGTCGCGCAAACGTTATCGAGGTTGTTCAACAATTTATCACAAGCGTCGCGCTTATCGCGTGCACCGTCGGTCAGTCATGTTGAACATGTGTGTCTTGATGGTTTGAGGTGTCTTTTCGTCAAGTCATGTGAGTGTGTTTGCAAGGTCATGTATGCAAAAATTCACTCGCTCACACAATTAGTCATTTTGCTAAAGTTCTCACGACTAGATCACCCTCTGACAGCCGGACCCCACCCCGCTATCGACTCGACCGACTGTCACCCAGAACAGGGTAGAAACATCTAACAAGCCATTTCAAGCTGCACTATCTGCAAGCTGATTAATCGACTCTCCTGTTGGTCAACCAGAGAGTTTGACTAGGTAATCACCCCGGGACTCACTTCCCTAAAAAATTGTGCATAGGATGTAGATCATGCCCGCTCCACTGAATAGGAAAATTGTGCAGACAGGCCAGACAGACACCCAGTTCCCATCCTTGTCTCTCTCATAAAATTACACAGTTTTCCCATCCATCCCACCAGTTAGCCGGTCGACTGCTCACCTGGAAAACTGCGCAAATTTCATGAGAAATCCCTCTGCAGCCTGACAGTTCGCTCAGCTCAGAAGCTGTGCAGAGGTGGTCAGGATGCCAGCCTCCTAGCATCAACGCAATTTTTCCTGCCAGCAGCTCCCAGAAGCCCGCTGCTAGTTCCCTCTAGGAATTTCCCGGATTATGCTACCAAGCTCCCGTAGCCCACTGCCAGCTCCCTCTAGGAACTGTGCAGTTTTTGCTGCCAAGCTCCCACTTCTCTCTCCCTCTAGAAATTGCGCAGATTTTGTTTGGCCAACCTTCCTGTAGCTCAGACTACTCCCAAAAATTATGTAGATTTGTCCTCCAACTGAGCCAGATCCTACAGACATCACTGTCTTCGAGTGACTTCTGTGCAGTTTTCACCAGCACTGCCCGGAGCCTGCATCCCACCTCGAAACTTTCCTCGTTCAGTTTCATAACCTTGTCTTCTCTCTCGGCCACCTACATCCCAAACGATCATGCATCATGGTAGACTAGGCAGTTTATGGATTTGATGTTGTCTCGTCATGAGCGACTGCAGATACATGTACATAAATAAACATGGCGCGATGACAGATGGGAATGATAGATGGGATGAACAAGGGGAGTACATGAAAAATGACATGTTCGCGAAGGGACGAACAAACGATGCATGCAAAGAGATCTGTTCATAAATGGACAATAATGTAAAGATGTGTTTGCGGACGGATGAACATGTGAAGATGTGTTCGCGGACGGACGAATGGACGAACCTGTCAATCATGCCAACATACAAGCAAGGAGCAATGTGTGAATGCAACATCAAGCGAACCCAAAGACCATCGAAGACTTCGTGCACTTTGCCATGCCGGGGTGAAGCTGTGACATACTATGAGGGCATCCATCGCCCAACATCACTGCAACTCAACATGCACACCAACAACAACATGAATGTACCAACACTGTCATGTCGAGTCTTGTCATGAGTCATGTCGTCCACATCACTATTGTGGGCCATATTGTTGATCAATGTAATGTAACGTGGAAGTCCAAGAGACCCACTTGTCATATGAAGAGTCATGTAAAGTTGAAAGGTCATGGAAGTCAAATAGTCATGAGGGAAGTTGAACAACCACAAGGGTTAGTTTCACCCTTGGCTATAAATACCCCCTCATTTGTACATGCAAAAGACTTTTCACCTTGGCTCCTCCCACATAGCCTTGAGAGTCTATAATCTTTTCTTTGAGGAGTAAGTAGTGGCTCCAATGCCCCATCCACGAGGTTAGTGATGTATGGTGTATCAATGTGTCTTTGAATTTTTTTTTTAATTCAGAAGCCTGCTAATAGGCCAACACGTTTTCACACGTGTTGTAATTGTTTGTAAGATTCATCTTGAACACTTGTAATACATGTTGCTTTAACTTGTGTTTAACACTTGGATTCATTCAACTGTTCTAATACATATATATTAATGAAAATGTGTTATATAAGTTGTTAACGTTGTCCTTCCCATATTGGTTACCTTCCAGACATCCGATAAAACTTTTCACGTAAACTTGCTATAACGACCATCACACTCGCACGGATTGTCCGCTGAGTGTTGTACATGCTATCTTCCCTTGTGTGTTATCACTGCCACATCTGTGTGGATTTCTCTTCAGGAAGCTACACACATCCTGTTGTGTTGTGTGTTCCTAACAAAGTTGGGCTTCCTCCCATCCGACTTGGGACTCACTCTCACCCTCTCTCTGCGGTGAAAGAACCTTGACACAAGTAACACTATCAATCACCAGGCACGCGAACCTCGCTACTTGAAGACAAAGAAGACCACTCTCACATGTTGACAAGCAAGAGCTAAAGCATATCTTTAAGCTAATGACAACCGGGCCATCGTATCAGATGAGACTCCTACACCAAATGGTGTGAGGTCTAGTTGAGACTTTATACCGAGATCCCCTAATGTTAGCAGGTCCAGCACTATCAACAACTTCAGAGGAATAACTTAGACATCATTATGATTTAGAAGAGCGATATGTGTGATCACTATCGCACATTGTAGTGATAGAACCTTGCCCAATGCAATGTAAGACACAACTGATGCAACACAGTATGTATTATAATGATACGTTGAGCCTTTGAAGACCATAGGATAAAAGGATTATGCTCGCTAGCGTGCATCCCAAAAGAGAAACACAATGTGTTGAACACCATGCATTACAAGTCTAGGTGGAGTGTGGTGTAACTTTTGAAGTAGTGCGTTAAATTCCCATTGTACTTTGGCAAGGCAAGGAAATGTCAACCAACCAACTAGCTATAAAGACATTGACTTACATGGACATTGAAGAGGATAAAACAAAACATGAAAGGGAAAAATAAAACATGCACAATCCCATAAGTTAAGGTTTAAGGTTTAACACACAGTTGACGACTTAAATAATATGCACACTACACCACGATTGGAAATAATTATAGCTACATTGAATACATTGCCAGCATTGAGAAGAGATCACATTGTTGGAAGGGATAATAGCACACACAACAAAGTAAGATGACAAACTTGCTTATAAAAATATGGCAATAGTTATGCATGTGAAATTTATATCAAAGCTTTGGAAAGAGTGATTCACATGAAGACCATGAAAAATCACAATTAAATGAACTTAAGTTGTACGTTGCTACCCAGGAAAAGGAAAATGCACTATAGTAACGAACACAAGCGAAGGTCATGAGTGCAAGGGAGTATGTTAAGAAGGTCATGAGTGCAAGGGAGTGTGTTAAAAATCCATTTGGAGCCAGAAGAAAGATTGCGCACACACAGTTATTCGATGTAGTCACATGTTATAAATATAGAGACAAGGCCCAACTTTACTAGGGTGCGATAGTGTGACTAAAGGCACTACTGCACTAGCATTGTGGCACCACACAACATAGAGAAGCAAGCTCAAGCTCCTCTACTATTAAAGGTCTTTCCTCCGCAAAGTATTCTAACACAATAAAAAAGTCACGACTAACACACTGTCACTCCATCTTCTGGCGGTGTGGCAACCAAAAGTTGTGCAAAGAGAAGGGCATAGAAAAATATTTCATTAATATGTTGAATGATTATGCAAATCAAGTATCGAAAAGAGGAAAATTACAAACATGCAAAAGGTGCACTTAAAGGTCTTTTCTCCGCAAAGGCTTCTCACACAATAAAAGTCATGACTAGCACGCTGTCACTCCATCTTCTGGCGGTGTGGCAACCAAAAGTTGTGCAAAGAGAAGGTCATAGAGGAATATTTCATTAATATGTTGAATTATCATGCAAACCAATTATCGAAAAGAGGAAAATTCCAAGAATGCAAAAGGTGCACTTGTGAAGAAGTTAAAAACGATGCAATATGAGAGCTCCAAATACAAATCAACATGTAGCCAAGTGCATGGAACCATATGAACCATGCACAGACAAGGGCCATAATAAGAATATTGAAACACACACGTCACAATAATGTAATAAGTTTGTAAGGGCTATATTGGAGATCATATGCTAAGGGGAATGCAACACCATTTAAAGAGTAGTCATATCGTATGTAATATTGCAACAAAGACAATAGGGAATGATGAGATTATATACATATGATGTGCTTCCATATAATAATAAATATCACATCGATTACATTGGAATAACGACATACATGATATGGTAATTTAATACATTGGACGTTCATGTATAAAAAGTGATGAAAGGGTGTTGTGAACAATTCATAAAAAGTGTAATGAAGACATACAAAGGTCTATAGGGAATCATGAATAATACATTGGAAAATGAAACTGATACATGATGTGTTTTGAAAGGTATGATCATTGGTGTGTTGAAAAGAGCTAGTGAATTCCCTATATTAGGACACTACGATAAGTGACATGTTCAAAGAAGCAATAAGGAATATTTGCATAAACATCTATACAATGTGTTGAAGAATTAAGTTGAAAATATGTGACAAAAGGCAGCTCTCTAGCACTAGGCTACATGGAACTAAATACCAAGCACAAGATAGAAGGGTAGAAGTGAGCCACTTTAGGATTAAAGTGTGACTATGTGCTATGAAGACAAAACATTTGGAAATTATTCTAGGTTGCACTCAAACCATTAACAGAGAAACATTGATAACCATGCCACAAGGGTGAAAGAAAAAGAGCCAAGAATTTGTTACATCAATATTTCAGGGGCTATGAACTTTTCCTTGCTTCTCAATATTAATTATCTCGATTAATTATTATTTGTGATAATTCCTTCTTATCCTATTAAGCATGTTCATAATGTATTCTAATTTATGGTTATGTATTTACAAGATTGGAATTGTGACATGATGGAGGCATGATCAAAGTTGGTGACAATTGTTGAATAGTCAACCCAGTGCTAAGGTGACCCTCGGGAACAACAAAGGAATTGCTAAGTTACCACATCCAAAGCGCACTGAATTTTCGATTATTATTTTGTCATTAATGACAAATATGGAAATTATGGAAAAGGGCAAAAGGGGGAATATCAAAAATCACATAGAAGTCCTAAAGTCATGGTGGAAGTGTAAAGGCCCTTGGGGATATGAAGAGTCAACTTGGAAACAGAAAGGTCATGAGAGGGTCCAAAAGTCATATGAGAAGGTGAAAAGTCACCCTCCCCATTTCTATAAATGTAACCTCATGCCTCAACCAAGGGGACTTTTAGCACTTAAGCTAGGCTAGTTATAAGATTTCTATATTGTGCTTGAGGAGTTGAAAGCACTAACTCTTGTAGCGCATAAGGGGAGGGATTGTGAGGCTAGTGCTATGTTATGAAGATGATATGAACTACTCTCGTCCCACTATTGGGTTTTGATAAGCTTGTTGTACATTTATTTGAATGAGCGACAATATAGCTTTTATGTTCATGTATTGATTCCCGTGCATTTATCTATTATTATATTGGCTATCTGATATTTCAATTATGTATGCTTGTGGTCTACACACTAGTTACATGTTTATGAACTAATTTGCTTTCGTGGATTTTGTGTGTTTCCTTTGAATCTTTTCTCTCAATTCGATGTTAATGTTAGTGGTTGATTGTGAACTAATTTGCAGTTGATTTCTAGCACTTTTCCCCTATGTATGTCTTAGTTATTTTTCAGTTATTTGATGCTTCCTTAAGACATGTTCTTTCTCATGATGTTGTTGTTTTATTTTTATATTATGTTCTACAAGAAATAAATGGAGATATGATCTTATCCTCAATATTCTAAAATATTTCATTTGGTCTCACACTTATCCCTGCATTCAATATACAAGAGAAAAACACACATACAATGGCAGCCGAGTCGATATCTGGATGGGGCTCATATCCCAAATGGTGTGAAGTCTAATTGGGACTTCATACTAAGGATACCCCGTTAGTGTTGGTGGGTTATCTAGCACCATCAACACTTTTGGTGCTAGAAGGAGGGCCACATGACAAGTTGAGCCCATGGAGCCTGGTTTGAATATTTCATCTTGAGATGGATTCCCCCAAAATCTTTGATCTGATAATGAGATCTAAGGCAATTAATAAGTTTTTACAGACTCATGTGCATGGATTTGTCTATGTCATTTTATGCAATGGATCAATAAGATTGCGAAATGCACAGACAATGAAGCAGTAAACAAAAAACATAATAGATAACACATGACACAACAAATTTAATAAGGAGTTCACCTAATACTCTTGGCCTACATCTCCTCGTCTAGCCTTTAGTGGTGGCCTCTCTATTATGTCTTCAAGTAGAGTTTTGTTTACAACAGTGAGCTCAATTTGAGCCTCACTCACAAACAAATTACAATAACAAGAGCTTCACTTGAATCCCTCAAGCTTCCTCTGAGTACATAGACTCCCACATAGCTCTCAATCTGCTCTAAACTCTATCTCGCATTTGCTTTTGAACACTACCTCCTCGTTTTCTCTCTGTCTGTGGCTTTTTAAAGCTAATCGCGCTGCCTGTTCGTTTCATATCCTCGGCTCTCAGTCTTCCTAGCCTCTTGCCCGCTTTGAATCCCTCTTACAACGTTATGCAATCATCGCTTAATGCCCCAAAGGGGAGGCGGCCACCATTTTCGTAACGTAAGAATGCCTCGGGCCTCTGGAACCTTTAAAACTGCCGCGCTCCGTTTCCACAGTGGGAATGTATTCTAACAGAGAATTTCACTAAAACATGATATGTCGGACTTCAAAAGTCCTTCAATACACTTCATTTCCCTATCGGGTCCGCCTATCGGTCACTGTCGCTTATCACAATGGCTCTGTCCCTCTATTTCGTAAATTCATTTAAAATTGCGAGAATGCACTGGAAAAGGCTCTTCCCTGGACTTGAAATCATATGTAATAGCCTTAAGGTACCCTTTTGGGTTCGGCTTATCGCATCGACGCTCTCCTCTTTCACATTTCATTTAACAAACGAAACTGCAAAAATACATTAAAACATGGTCCTTGGCGGACTTCAAAATCCCTGCAATCTGGCTCATTATCTCATCGGGTCCATACATCGGATTGCATATATGTATATACACATACCCCCGCTCTTGTGGATCTGCCCACTGCGATCTGGCGATGCAATGCGGGCTGTCAGTCTGCGCGCTTGATCGACGGTACTTGTTGACCCCGCCAATCGCTATCGCATCGCTTATAAGTTCCCCGCCGATCGTAATTGCAACTCTTATGTGGGCTTTGCCGATAGCGCCGATAGCCACCACCGATAGCAATCTACCGATCGCAATTGCAAGACTCATATGGATCTCACCGATCTCTGCTGAAGGTCACCGCCGATTGCGATTACTGATCCAATCTGGACCGTTGATCAGCCAGATCGGATGGTTACTGTGCATCACTTGTTCCACGCCTCCATACTCTGTTTTATTCACGATTTTGTGGGTTTTGGGCCTTCTGATAGTATTTCTCCACTCTGCTAAGGGTGTTTTATCTGCGTTAACTTTGATCTTTTTAAAAGATTTTGATCTTTGGGCATTATTTTTAAAGAGTTTATGAAGACTTAGAGAGTTCTCTCAGATCCATTTGGATCACGCCTCCCCATTGAAAAAGGATTTTGGACCACCAAAAGTTGGGTTTCAAGCATTGTTTAAGTGAGGATACAGCTGCCTCACTTGCCCAATCTCTATCCATTTTGCACTGTTGGGTTTTGAACCTCTGAGTCCTACTATTAGGTACTCGACATCTCCTCTACGAATTATTCTCACCTTCTTGTCCAGAACTGTATCTTCCTGCAGCTCATTGAGGTATTCAAGCAACAGATCATCAATGGAAGGCAATTGACTTTGCTCTTCAGGATCTTCAATTAATGAAGGTTCAAACAGTCTTAAATTTTCTGCATTTACCACTAAATAGATGTGCATGTATGCTGGCAGATCAAGGTGGAAAGCATTCTCACCAATTTTCTCAAGTACCTTAAAAGGCCCATACCTTATTGGCTTCAGCTTCTTTCCTTCACCTTGCATTCTGTCCTTGCTGATATATAGCCATACTTGATCACCAACTTGGAAGCTGTGCTCCACCTGGTGTTTATCATGCCTTGCCTTGTATTTGGCTTGGCTCTTTTCCAGCTATTCCTACACTGCTTGGTGAATCTCTTGGATCTGTTCAATGAATCTGGTTGCTTTATCCACATCACTGTGTCCAACAACTGCTATATCTTTTTCAAAGACAAAATCCAAGGGAGACCTTGGTATAAAACCAAAACAGGTCTCAAAAGGAGATCTCTGTGTAGAAGAATGTTTAGCGCGACTGTAAGCATGCTGCACATAACATAAATGTTCATCCCAAAGATTGTGATGCTTGCTGCAATAACCCCTGAGCAACTGGATCACTGTTCTATTGACTACCTCTGTTTGGCCATCTGTCTATGGATGAAAGGCTGTGCTTCTTCAGTCTGGTGTCCATTAATTCCCATAGACTTGACCAAAAATTCCCAACAAATCGGGAGTCTCGATCAGATACTATGGAAGTGGGTAACCCAAAATGCACCCAGACATGCTGAAAGAACAATTTCGCTGTTTTTTCAGCTGTAATATGCTTATTACAAGGTATTACAATACACATTTTGCTGAACCTATCCAAAATAACATATAAATAGTCATGTCCCTTTTTAGATTTTGGCAATCCCCCAACAAAGTCCATGGAAACACTTTCCCAAGGACAGAATGGGACTGGTAGTGGAGTGTACAAGCTTAGTTTTCTATTGTTGGACTTACTTTTAGCACACATGGTACACCCTCTTACATATCTAGAAACTGTTTCATGCATTCTTGGCCAATAGCAGTATCTTTGTAGTTGTGCATTTGTTTTGCTTACACCAAAATGACCGGATATCAGAGAAGTATGTGCTTCCCTAATTATATTAATTCTCTCTGTTTTCGGAATGCATAGCTTTCCCAAATGATACAAGAGTTGGTCCTTAATATAGTAATCCACTTCTTCTACCCTTTTTCCATTACTTAAAGCTGCATATACATCTTTAAAGTCTATATCTTGAGAATATTGTTCAATGTAGCTTTCATGCATTACTGAATTATGCTTAAGTATAGTAGATGCATTTATGATTGGTTTCGATAACATATCTGCAGCTTTATTGTGTATGCCCTTTTTATATCTGATGACTAAATGAAATTGTTGTAGGAAACCCATCGACCTATAGTGTCTTGATTGCTGCAACTTAGTTTGTGAGTGCAAGTACTGAAGTGGCTGATGATCAATATGTATTATTGTTTCTTTGCCCATTAAGTAATGTTTCCAATTCTTCACACTCTGAACTAATGCATATAATTCTTTATCATATGTAGGATAATTAACTACTGCAGAATTAAAAGTCTCAAAATGGTAGCATATGGGTTTACCATGTTGCATCAACACTGCTCCCACAACATAATCACTGGCATTTGTTTCAATCTCAAATGGTTGTTGAAGATTTGGCAATGCTAGTACTGGTGCTGTACTAATTTTTTCTTTCAAGGTGTCGAAGGCTTTCTGCTGTTTGCCTCCCCACTGAAACACCTTGTTCAATCCTGTCAATGCATGTAAAGGAGCTGCAATTAAGGAAAAGTTAGCAATAAACTTTCTCCAATATTGTGCTTCCCCTAGGAAGCTTCTAACTTCAGTAGCAGACTTGGGTTTAGGCCAGTTTACAATGACTGCAACCTTAGAGGGATCTATCTTCAATTCACCACCCCCTACTATATGACCCAAATAATTCAAAGATGTTTTTCCAAATTCACATTTTGATAATTTAACATAGAGATTTTCCTTTTTCAAAACATCTAGAGTCTGCTTTACATGCTGCAAATGTTCTTCCCATGTTTTACTAAATACAAGAATGTCATCCAAATATACAATTACAAAATCATCAATAAAAGGCCTGAGTACATCATTCATTACTCTCATGAAAGTGGCAAGAGCATTAGTTAAGCCAAAAGGCATAACTAGCCATTCATACAACCCTTGCTTTGTTTTGAAAGCAGTCTTCCATGCATCTTGCTCTACTACTCTGACCTGATGGTAACTACTACATAGATCCAACTTGGAAAAGTAAACAGTTTCCTTCAACTGATCCAATAGATCATCAATGCGAGGAAGGGGATAACAATTCTTGATTGTTATTTTATTCAGTGCTCGGTAATCAATGCACATCCTCCACGAACCATCTTTCTTTCTCACCAACACGATTGGAGATCCACATGGTGATGTGCTTGGTCTTATGAACCCTTTCTCGAGTAGCTCCTGTACCTGCTTCTTGATTTCTGCATTCTCTAAAGCGGATAACCTGTACATTTCGATGTTAGGCAATGGAGCATCTTGCTGCAAATTAATATCATGTACAATTTCCCTTTTGGGTGGCAGACCTTTTGGTTCTTGAAATAAGATATCATATTTTGAAACAACTTTTTCTAAATCAGCTTGCTGTTTAGCATCACAACCTTCAAATAGATTGGTTTTATCAGGTTTCGTTTCCTTTACAACCATCAGTGAAAGTTGCTTGCATGAATTTAAAATTCTTTTCATCTGCCCTGAGTTTATGAGAGTATAATTATTCTTGAGTTTATGAGCTCTTACAATATATTTGATTCCATCTTTAACGAGTTGATACTTATTTTCAGCTCTATAGAAAATGACTTTTCTATCATACAAGTAAGGACTTCCTAAAACAATTCCACATATATCCAAGGGAACAATATCTAACTCAACCTCATCCACAAATGCTGACCCAAAAGAAAACCTAAGTTTACATTGTCTAGTCACTTGTAGTTTTTCTTTATCACATACCCAACCTAATGGATATGGCTTCTTGTGAGGTGTGGTTAGCAGTCCCAATTTCTTTACGATTGCTTCAAAAATTAAGTTTACTTGTGAGGCACTATAAAATAAAGTATCAATCTTTTGATGCTTGGAAATTACTCTAATATGAAAAAGCTCATGTCTTTTCCTCTCATTTTCTTCACTATCAATAGTGAGCAGAATTACTAATAGATGCTTCAGAATTTTTACCTTTTATACTTGTGGCTGCGATTGTTGTTTCATCACCTGATTCTGACCCCAAATCTTTTTGTATGGCAGCAACAATCTTCTTCTTCTTGCCATCGAACTTCTTGGGTTTCAACTCCGGATGCAAAGACCAGAAATTTTCATCATCATGTCCATCCTTCTTGCAGTGAGTGCATGAAGGTTTGGCCTTTTGTACAGTATTTGCCTTCCTCTCTTTCCATTTCTGCTTCCTCTTTTCCTTGTTTTTGCTTGCAGTGGGTTTTGATGATCCCCCAATCTCTGGGTTCACATTCTTGCCTCTTGCTTCTAGATGGGTAGGTTGAACAGATACCTCATTTATGCTAGTAGGGTTAAACATGAGAATGGTATGTCTCAAATAACTATGTAGACCACCTATATACTTCAGCAAAGTTTCAGGTGAGTCTAAAGAAATGCCTAGAATCAAAGATCTTTTTCTAAACTCTTGGGTGTAGCTTTGTACATTTTCCCCTTTTAATTGCAAAGATTTTTCCAACTCATCATAGCTTGCTGCATATAAGCTAGTGGGTAGAATTGTTTTTTAATTGCATAAACAAATTCACTCCAGACAGAAAGAATTTTACCATGCTTCTTCAAGTCAGCTTGTGTTCTGCCTTCCCACCATACCAAGGCAGTTCCTCCAAGGCGTAGGCTGGCTAGCTGAATCTTACTTTTGTTTGATTCAATGCTCTGTACCCTATAATACACATCAATTTTCCTAATCCAGTTATCCAGCTTCTCTACATTTAACTCTCCATCATATATTGGCAAATCAAATTTAACATCTAATTTAATCAAAGATGTTTTCTTCTTTTTATTTTCAGGGCTGTCAGGAGGTGTGGATAGAGGAACCTCTTTTCCTTTCCCTTTTCCTTCAGAATGGCCATCTATAAGAGATTCTTCTGTTCCTTTGTCTTGTTTGGAAGTGGAAGAATCTTCACTTCGACCTTTCTTAAATTCTCTATACATTTCTTCTACCATGGCTCTCATGGTCATGAAACTATCCATGAACTGAGAGTCTGATTCCAAGGGAATTTCTTCTGACATTTTCCTCTTAGGATAGACTCTACCAATTTCTAGGTTAGTTTCAACCAATCCTCCTTCTCCTAATTTAAGCTTTGATCTAGTTATCATTCACTAACAGTCTAGCACAAGATTTTCTAATCTTAGCAACCTAAAGCTCTGATACCACTTGATTTGATAATGAGATCTAAGACAATTAATAAGGTTTTACAGACTCATGTGCATGGATTTTTCTATGTCATTTTATGCAATGGATCGATAAGATTGCTAAATGCACAGAAAATGAAGCAGTAAACAAAAAAATAATAGATAACGCATGACACAACAAATTTAATAAGGAGTTCACCCAATACTCTTGGGCTACATCTCCTGGTCTAGCCTTCAGTGGTGGCCTCTCTATTATGTCTTCAAGCAAAGTTTTGTTTACAACAGTGAGCTCAATTTGAGCCTCACACACAAACAGATTACAATAACAAGAGCTTCACTTGAATCCCTCAAGCTTCCTTTGAGTACACAGACTCCCACACAACTCTCAATCTGCTCTAAACTCTGTTTCACATTTTCTTTTGAACACTGCCTCCTTGTTTTCTCTCTGTCTGTGGCTTTTTAAAGCCAACCACGCTGCCTGTTTGTTTCATATCCTCAGCTCTCAGTCTCCTTGGCCTCTTGCTCACTTTGAATCCCTCTTACAATGTTATGCAATCATCGCTTAACGCCCCAAAGGGGAGGTGGCCACCATTTCCGTAACGTAAGAATGCCTTGGGCCTTTAGAACCTTTGAAACTACCGCGATATATTTCCACAGTGGGAATGTATTCTAACAAATATTTTTGCCAAAAAATGATATGTCGGACTTAAAAAATCCTTCAATACACTTCATTTCCCTATCGAGTCCGCCTATCGGTCACTGTCGCTTATCACAATGGCTCTGTTCCTCTATTTCGTAAATACATTTAAAATCGCGAGAATGCATTGGACGAGGCTCTTCCCTGGACTTGAAATCATATGTAATAGCCTTAAGGTACACTTTCAGGTCTGGCTTATCGCATCAACACTCTCCCCTTTTGCATTTCGTTTAACAAAAGAAACTGAGAAAATACATTAAAACATGGTGCTTGGCAGACTTCAAAATCCCTGCAATCTGGCTCATAATCTCAGCAAGTACATCCATCGGATTGCATATATGCATATACACATACCCCCTCTCCTATGGATTTGTTGATTGCGATCTAGCGATGCAGTGCAGGCCGTTGATCTACGTTCTTGATCGATGGTCCTTGTTGACCCCGCCAATCATTATCGTATCGCTTATAAGTTCCTTGCCAATCGCAGTCACAACTCTTGTGTGGGCTTTGTCGATAGTGTCGATAGCCACCGCTGATAGTGATCCGCTGATCGCAGTTGCAAGACTCATATGGATCCCTGCGATCTTTGCCGAAGGTCACTGCCAATTGCGATTACCGATCTGATCTGGACCATTGATCGGCCAGATCGTATGGTTACTGTGCATCATTTGTTCCACGCCTCCATACTCTGTTTTATTCACGATTTTGTGGGTTTTGGGCCTTCTGATAGTGTTTCTTTGCCCTGCTAAGGGTGTTTCCTCTGCGTTAACTTTTATCTTTTTAAAAGATTTTGATCTTTGGGCATTATTTTTAAAGAGTTTATGAAGACTTAGAGAGTTCTCTCGGATCCATTTGGATCAATCTTAATCCCGATATGTTTTTCCAAAAGGATATATCTTTCGATCCTTGCGAAAATATTTCATAATTTGTCACACTTGAAGCTTGATAGCGAGGGTGGAACAACTATACTTGGACATATGTTTCAATTTATGCAATTATGCCATTCTAATGGAATACATTATAAAGATTTCATTGGTAGATTGTTCACCCTCATGCATGAAGCTCGTTTCAAGCAATGGTGCCACATGTTACCAACTGCTTCTATCCATTCATTTGAGAAACCCATGAAGGAGCCTTGTGAATCTTTTGACAGGTACATGAGCAATTGGATTAGAATCAAATCTGATGAATCATTAGATAATTTTTTGATAAGTTTCTTCATCTTTCTTATCAGTTTCTTGAAGGAGATGTGGATTGGGATTTCTTGGGTGAAAAATTTCTGCATTTGGTTCAAATCTCTTTGAAACAATTTGAATCTAAATCCCCTGTTGATAATGAGCCATATTATAATGACAATAATCTTCAAATCACAAATCAAACAAATATTATCCCAAATTCCGTTTGCCCAAACTTTCCCAGCCATGAGGCACCTCAACTCTCAGAGGAAGAATATGCTACCCCTTATGTCTCTTTTCCTCCTCCTTTTTCATTACCAAATGAAGTGGTATCTTGTGCTGATGTTGAAATTGGGAAATATGAAAATCAAATTGTTGATCCACTTCTTCCACCTTCATCTGCTTTCCATGATCAAGATCTTATCTAGAAAAAACTTTGAATGTTCCAATAATTTCATGGAGCCTAATGTGAAGGTTGATCCCTTGATTCCTCGAGATGAAATTAATGTGCACAATCTAAATCTTGAATCTATATTGATTAAACATATTTCTTCTTCAAAGGATACCTTTCATCCTCTATCATTTACACTTGATGGCTCCCTGTACCTCGATTCACTTGATCACTCCGCTCCACCAACGATTGCTTTAGATACTCTTGATTCTCAATTTTCTAGCTCAAATAATGATCACGTACAAGGTGGTTATATATCATATGTGGAAGAGTAAGAGGATGAAGATACATTCCATCTCTCTTCCCTCTTTAAAATTCCTCTATGTCAAGATGATGTTTCTACATTCTTGGCTAAGAAAGAATCTTGTGATCTTAGCAATCATTTAAGTGGAATAGAAACTCTTAATCAAAATGAAGGCTTAGGAAATCATCACCCTATCCCAATCCCCAATGGCTCCAATTGTTTATATGGTGATGAATACCCATTTTCATTTTCCAATCTCTTGATTTCTCGAAAGGATTTGGACTTGTACGGATTAGATCTAGAATATGATATGATCATAGAATAATTTCTTACATGGATTTCTTTCTCAACTCACTACCCCTTATTCCTTGACACATGCAATGAATCAACTGATGTTGAAAGAATGACATGCTCTTCAAATTCACAATCTGATGAACTGGATTATAAGTTGAAATAAGGTGTTAAGATTGTACATGATGAAGAAGAAACACACGTAATTATTGAGTATCCTTATTATAGTTTGCAATCGTCAACATCAAATGAGAGTAACTCATTTTTTCAGGTTGTTCATGGACCCCTTCGATCTATACATCTTTGGTTATAAACCCTAAAGAATCTAATGACTTGAGTAATCCATTTGGTGATGTTGAAACAACTGATGAAACTATTTCTCTCAACAATTTTTTTTTGATTAATAATGATGTTATTGGAATGACTTTTGATAATTGGCTTCGTGTAGTTGTTGACCTGATCAAGCCTTTAAAATTTAATCACTTATCATTTGAAAGTTGAAGGGATTGTCAGAGAGATGAGGCACTTCAACTCTTGCTGATGGTTATGTTAGATTTTCCTGACCTTGATGAGATATTTGAACTAGGGTTGGAATGCATATCTTTCACGAATACACATATAATTGAAGCCTTCTATTCTAATTATCGAGACATAGATCATTGTTGGCCGAAAAATTTATTCCTGTTAAACTCCTCCTTGAGTCATCAACTCCTTATCTCTTATTTTTATTTTGGTGTAATCTATCCTTTTCAGTGTTAGTAAATGCTTGAGTCATTTGAAAAATCAAAACCCTCATGTTGATACATTAATCACCAAAGTTGACGTGAATATTGAATTTCACATGATATTTGTTTTTATCAGAGAATATTCTAATATCCTATCAACTTGTTCTCATTATCCCTTGAATCATGACTGGTTTTCTATGCCTAATATTCCAACAACCATTTCAAATTCCTTATATTTGCATGTCGTTGGTCCAGTTTGCAACCGCGTTCAAGCTTGGTGATATGTTATATTTTGAGGAATAAACTTATGGATTCTCAGCTCATTTTCCTTCTTATTTCTAATTTTTGCTGCGTGAAGAGGAAGATTTTACCATCTGAATCATTTATGAGATCTCTCAAATCAAATCATCCTTATCTTTGAAAAATGGAGGATATCATGTGTTAACTGACCAATCTGGTTGACATACTAACTTCAAAAACTTCCATCCCATTAATCATTTTCCTACCAGTACATCTAATGATCATTGTTTGCTTACATCTGTTCATCTCGTCAAGCCAATAAATTATTATTTTTAACCATCTCATTGCTCAGATACTTGTTAGGAAGTTGAGGCACTTCAACTTTCGCTGATAGTTATGTCAGGTCCTCACGACCTTGACAAGGTTTCTGAACAAGATCAAATAAAATTTCCCTTGCAAGATTCTCTCCATATCTCGACTGCGTTGATCGAAAGATCATCTTCCCAAGGTTACAAAGTTTTCAAATTGGTTATTTTGAATGTCATGATCGAATTGCCCATTGGCTTGAGGAATCTTATCTGGAAAGATCTGTTATTTATAATAAGTTTCAATCTTATCTTATGCTCACTATGAATGAAAATGCATATGAATTTACATTTCCAAGATGTTTTCATGGTTGTCATTGTTGCACAAAAAATTGTCACCTTGACATTCTGCAATCTGTGTGAGTCCATTACCAGTCATACTTTCCTCCTTTGCAAGTCTTAAGCCTCAGTTCTTCATATCAAGCCTTGAAAATAAGAGAAAGCCCTCAAAAGTATATAAAACTTTGGTTCCGCACTTTCTCTTAGCATTACCTGCGGTCCCACACCTAAAGGTCATGTTCCCTGTGCACCTGACCGCTCTGTCTCTGTGTAATGGGTGCGGACCCTTGTAAAAGTAAAAAAGGTGCAAGTATATTCCTAAAAACTCACTTTGAGTCAATTCTATAAGCTTCTGGAAGGAATCTTGAGGTGGCAAGTTCGCTCCTTTAAGGTTCATGCATCCCATACCTTAAGGAGCTAACCCCTTGATGTGAGGAGTTTATCCCTTTGAGGGAGGACTCTATCCCTTCATAGGTGGACCTATAACCTCCTTCCTTTGCACTATAAAATGAAGCATTGGGTTGGTTATTGAGGAGGCTGAAAGCTTAATATTTTTGAGGTGAAATGCTGCTATAACTTAGTCTTCCTAATTAAGCTTTTGCGAGGAGAGATTACATACCTCTTTGATCTCATTTGGAAGAGTGTAAGGCTTGTCAAAGTAAAGGATATTTCTGTTTCAAACCCTGGGAAGAGATTGTACAACATCAAGGCACCAAAGGTTGTAAAGTTCTTCTATTTCAAATTTAATACAAACAAGTTTATTTTTCTCAATAAGCTGTGTTTTATGGTTTATTTTATGAATTCCTTGATCATCATAATGAACATGATTTATTATATTAGCTATGCAAGATTTATTTGATGTGTGCTTGTTTGTGATTGCAGGTTCTCAAAAGGAAACTCTTTCGGACGATTGAAGGATGGCTGCTACAAACTAGCATTGGACTTAAGGTAGGGTCTAAACACCTCTATAGTTTTTATTAATGAATCGCAATATGTTTATAGAAAGGTAGATTTGCTTGTCCTGCTTGTTGCTAGATATCTTTTCATACTAGGGAGATCAGACTTGTCCACAAGATCGATTTATCCGGCCAACAGTCATATCCATGATTCTATCCATCAGGTAGAATTGCAACTTGGATAGAGCAAGATTTTATGGTACACTTTTTTGCTAGTAGGCAAGACCTTGAATCTCCTATGTAGGTTATACAGGTAAATACTCTTACACTTTCAACCTCTCTTATTGGGTATTGATCATTGATATCTTTGTGCTTGCAAGTTTGGAACAACTCATCTGGCTTCACTGGAAGTTAGATTTCATATGAACCCAACCCATTTTCTGAATTAGAATAGGGTTAAGGTTTAGTTTTGGTTTTTTTTTTGTATTAATTGAGTTTTCCTTTCTTGTATTATTTACATTGGCATTCTATAACTTTTATTTTCATTATAGTTACCTTATTACATTGCATTACATCTCGTAAACTTGTTGTTAAATTTTAGCATTCTTTTCTCTTTGATTTTCATTTGCCTCTTGTTTCCATCACATTACATCCAACATTCATTTCCTTACATTATGCATGTGCTTCTCATTTGAGCATATCTCTCAACATTTTCTCTGCAAGCATGAACACAAATGATGTGGTGAAGAGCTTCCATTATTTACATTGATTCTGTTTTATTTGATGTTCAAATCTCGACCCATGGTTGTATGTTTTTGTGGTGGTCATTTTGAGAGGTAGCTTCTTGTAGATACTAGTATTGAAACCATGCCCCTTTTGCTTATACATGAGTCTGATCTATTGAAAAGGAAAATATGACTCAATACTGGTGGATTGTAATCAACTTATAAGACCTATAACTCTAACTTGAAGTTTTTTTATGGTCTGGTTCTAATATTGCGTCTGTGTTCTTCCATGATCCACTTGTGATTAGCAAAATGATGTAGAAGCATGGCATGCGTACACGACTAACCCATAAAATATTTCAGTTTCTGTCAAACAATAAATAACCTCTCTTTCATATAAAATAAGTCAGGATCCCTCTTCTGAAGTGGAAAAATAAATGCCTCTAAAATGAAAATGTGCATAATGTAATATAATAAATGGTGAAAGAAGAGAAATGCTTCCTATGCAGAGAGACGAGGTGAGCAAATTCGTTGTGGTATTGAACAGTCCTGCTGGCAGTGAAGCAATGCTTACACCTACGATTTGTTGAGTGACTACACTGAACAGGCTTGCTATCAGTGGAGCAACACTAAAAACTCACTTTAAATTACTAAATATAATAATTCCTCTGTCATGTTATCTATGTCATTGTTTAAGACTAACATGTCTGGGCTCTTAAGGTGGTGTTTAAAGACTAACGTGACTGAGCGATGGAAACAAATGAATGACATATTTATGAATGGTAAAATAACTTAAGTGGTACCCACAACATATAGTTAAATACCTCCTTGAATTTATTCTTAGATTCAACCTATTGAAGGGACTAAGGTAGAGATGCTGGGTTCTACTAGTGGTTCACCTTGTAGCTGCTACAACAAACACCCTAAAATTTCACCTACCACCAAATTTTGGGCCTCCCTCTATTTGTCCAAGGTTCTAGGGGTTATGGTTGTGACCTAGGTTAGTGAGGGCCTCCTAATAATTTAGCTACCATCAAACCCTATTAATGCCCATGTTTGGGCAATTCATATTGCATATTCACATTGCCTTTATTATGTATCATCGTGTTGAATGCATTAGGGTTTTTTGATTTGTTTCTTTCTTGATGCATTCTCAATATTCATAATATGTTGTGCAAACTATAGGCTTTGGCCTCGCATTGTAGGTCACATGTCACCTTCAGTTTCCATGCCCTAATTTGCATCTTCAAGCCTTGGTCTTTGTGTAAATTTCCTATCACGATCCCTGTTTGTTAGTGGCATCATCATTCACTGGTGTAGCTTTCAATTCTCTCTTGGGATTAATATTTGAGACATTTTAAGCATTCAAGTTGCGAAGAATTCATTTATATCGCTCTTATAGAAAGCATTAAAGAAAGTGAAATTGTACATAAACATGCTATTAAGATATTCATTAATTGTTTTCACAATAAGCTTGCATGCTATGATATTAATTATTATTTTTTTGGTAGGTTCCTTCCTATGTGAAAAGGTTTTGATAATATCAAGGGACCTTAGGCTCAAAGCATTCACTCAAAAAACATAGATTTACTAAGTGGAGACTTTTCTAAAGAACTTTACTATCACTTTGAGGGGAGAGAAGGTGTTGTTGTCAAGAAGTATTGTTTCCTGTTGCATGCACCCATAAAAAAGGGCTACTTAAATCATGTCTTCTTTCATCAAAATATGTAACTCACTCGAAGAAGCTTGCAAAGAATAGGGAAGTTTTTGCACGTAAGCATACGAAGGAATTGTTTGTACTTTACAAAATTGATTTCATTTATCCCTCAGGTGATAAGGTGTTTTATTTAAGAAACATAATATATTTTGGTATCAAGAGGCAACAAGATAACTATTGGAAGGATATGAGAGTGCCACATCAACGCTGCAATAATAAGATTGTATCAAATGTTATTTAAATGCATATAAAGGTTACTTAGATATATATTTAAGCAGTGCAATGAAATCTCAAATATAACGCAATACAAAAGCTGCGTTGCAAAGAGCTACTAGGTTGCATGTAAATAACAAATAACAACATAACAACATAATATATAACAACATATGTTGGCATGCAATGTACCACAAACACTTTCACATGCCAATCATCAAAATATCATGCTATTGCAAAAAGGTAAAACACTGTGTTGACATGACATGGTAATGCGTTACAAGGATAAAAGTGATACACAATAAAGTATTGTGCTAGATGAAAATATACAACAACATTGAATAAAATATCGTGTTGCATATAATCCAAAGGCCATATAATATAACTATTCCATAAGCCATGTTTTGAAGAAGGCGTGTTGTAGAAAACTTGACAAATATTGAGTTTTAGTTTTTATTATTGTTAATTGATCACAAAGTGAAGATATAAAAATCAACAATTAAAATTCCATAAGGAATGATGCAATACTATTAGGATATTCCGACACATAGGAAATAATTATAGAATTTAGACTTTTGTGATCCATAGTATGTATGAGAGAATAATTTCGGCACAAATTTTTTCATGTGATTGTGCCGAAATTATTCTCTCATACATAGGAAATAGTTAAGTATAACTTGGTCTAGTGTAGAGTTAGGTAAAGTGTGTTTTTTTACTATGTACTTTTGTAACTTACAATCCGATGGTATGTTCTAGACATGAAGTGATATGACGGTTCATTCTCACCTCGGCATTACTGACACTTGATCCGTGGCTTAACACCTGATTGGTCCATGATCTCTATTTAAAGAGCATGGAGGGTCATTTGTAAGGTGACCGTTCATGAGAGAAGCTTATGTAAATTTTATTTCTTTTACATTAATAAATTTCCTGAAGTGGCCGCGTTGGCTTAGGCTATGGACTATTTCCGTCTTTGAGGGTTTTAACCACGTCAAGAATACTGGGGTACTGATCTGTGATCTCTTTGTGAGCGGTGTCCCTTGGTGTTCTATCTAAGGAACTTACCCTGTAAATTCCTACATGGTATCAGAGCTATTTGAGGGATGCATCCATTGGTACAATTGCAATAGGCTCTAATGCCTCCTTCCTTCTCCTATTATGTCATATTTGTACACCCTTCAATCCTATCCCATGTTGTTCTTAGGGGGGGTGTTAGGATATTCCGACATATAGGAAATAGTTAAGTATAACTTGGTCTAGTGTAGAGTTAGGTAAAGTGTGTTTCTTTACTATGTACTTTTGTAACTTACAATCCGACAGTTATGATATGTTCTAGACATGAAGTGATCCGACAGTTCATTCTCTCCTCAGTATTACCGACACTTGATCCGTGGCTTAACACCCGATTGGTCCATGATCTCTATTTAAAGAGCATGGAGGGTCATTTGTAAGGTGACCGTTCATGAGAGAAGCTTATGTAAATTTTATTTCTTTTACATTAATAAATTTCCTAAAGTGGCCGCATTGGCTCAGGCTATGGACTATTTCCCTCTTTGAGGGTTTTAACCACGTCAAGAATACTGGTGTACTGATCTGTGATCTATTTGTGAGCGGTGTCCCTTGGTGTTCTATCTAAGGAACTTACCCTGTAAATTCCTACATGGTATCAGAGCTATTTGAGGGCCACATCCGTTGGTGATCCAAATCCGAATCCAGTACAACCGTATCCCACTGTCATTTCCTAGATCTACTATTTCTGGCCGCTTTCGGGCCGAGAGAACTACTCTATTGTGTTAGAAGCATCTGTTCTAGTGAGGAACCCATTTCGTTTCACGCGAAAGGGTTTTCGATAGCCTTAATTACGTCATTTTTAAGATCTGGAGGTATACAGTCTTTATTTGCAATTTTCATTATTTATCTCTTTATTTATTTTTATTTATTTATCTCTCTGTTTTTTATTACCGGATCCATACCTTTCATTTTTGCATATGATCTTTGCCCTGCAACTCTGTGCGATATGGGAAAATCAGA
This sequence comes from Pinus tabuliformis, assembly GCA_031772625.1. Classification (NCBI taxonomy): domain Eukaryota; kingdom Viridiplantae; phylum Streptophyta; class Pinopsida; order Pinales; family Pinaceae; genus Pinus; species Pinus tabuliformis. The sequence continues at coordinate 758,036,501 of CM062808.1, read as the reverse complement.
AACAGAAAGGAAGGAGTTTTCTCATGCATATGCTCTTTTCCGACGTGCCTTAGTGTGATCTTGGAAAATCAGAAACATTAAGGAAAATATTTAGTTTCTGGCGAAATATAATTTCAAGCTGTAAGGTTTGGTTTTTTTTGCATGTCTGTTTTGGGTTGTGTGGTTTTTTGTTTTGTAGGAAAAAAGGGTTTTCTCAAGTAAGCACACACTCCAAAGCTTCAGTGACTAAAACAAAAAAACCTTCATCTTTTCCAAAAATTACTAACATTTTAAACTAGTTCACTTGGTCCATAGCTACTTTATAAGAATAGAGGTCTTGGGTTCAAGTCTTTTTTTTTGTTGAGTTACTTTTTCAAAAAACACATGTAGCTTATGTTTTAAAGTTACTTTATTTAAAAGTGTTATCACCCATTATAAAAAGTGAGTCACTTATAATTCTAAACCCTCCTTATCTTTTATTTAAGTTACAATTTTGTGGGTAGCTCATAAAATACCATTGTAAAAGTGTCTTTCACTTATTTATAAAAGTGGGTCACATAATTTTTTTTATTATTATAAAAAACATGAGCTAATTATATTAAGTTTGGAAAAGGGGGAGGGGTGGTAGGGGGGTGGGTGGGGATGGGGGATTTTTTTTTTTAATATAACATTATCATTCACTTCCGCACATTCACATACTTCTTTGACATCTTCAACAATTTTTTTCAAAAAGTCATAACTTCTTCATCCGGAAGCCGTTTTCAGAGCCATTTTTTTAAACGACCTAATTTTTTGAGATCTTTCTATTGGAACACTTAGTTTTAGTATCTATAGCTTCAATTTCTATTAAAATGGAAAGTCCATGCCAAGTTATTCTTGACAACACCAACTACTTCCAATGGGTGTCCTACATGGAGGATTTACTTAGAAGTAAAGGTCTTTATAGCATAGCCTCAAGCCAAGAGTCTAAACCTAAAGATGAAGATAAGAAAGCCAAATGGAAAAATATGCAAGATCAAGCATGTGGGTTGATAGGGATGTCTATTTCTCTTGAACTTATATTCCATATCACATAACTTGATACCCCTGATGAAGCAATGAAACAACTCAATAAAGTTTTTGGAATTAAAAATGAAATTAGAGCCCATCAACTTGAAAATGATTTGCTTACGTTGGACCCCAATAATGTTTCTTCCATTGAAGATTTTTTGTCCAAATTCAAGACCCTTAGACTTATCTTAGAATGTGTTAAGGTTAAGAAAGAATATGGTAGCCTTATCTATTCCATCTTACTAAGTTGGGATCAACCTACTCTGTGTTTTTTTCCACTTTCCATTCTACAAGAGAAGTCTTTATTTCTTAAGGACAAGACTAAAATTCCCCATCTTTTGATGCCTTTTATGATTCTTTAATAAGAGAACAAGAAAAACTCTTACATCTTTGTCTTCTTAATATTGAAAACTCTTCTAAGAAAGCCTTAGCTGCCCAGCAACAACCAAATTCAAAGAATCCTAAGAAGAAACATCCTAAAAAGAATAGTCATAAACCAAACAAGGGTCCTAAGCAATTTTAGCCTCAAAATGAAAAATCAATTCAACAAAATGATAAGGCAAATAAAAACAAAGGGAATAAGACTGATAACATTGCAAATTTTGTAATCGTGATGACCACTTAGAATCCAAATGCTTTAAAAATATGGAAGCCTTGGAAGCAGCAATGAAGAAGCATAACATCCATTTGGAGTAATCTTCAACTTCAACTTCATCTTCAGGAATAACACTTCTGCATGTGATTGTCAAGCATCTCAGTCTGGTTATGCACTAAATGTATCTTCTTCTTCTCATTCTCATGAGTGGCTCATTGATTCTGGAGCTTCTTATCACATGGCAAAAAAAAAGCCATGTTTTCTTCTTTAAATGATTGTAACACCAAAAATATATATGTTGTTGATGATAGATCTCTTAGTGTTGTAGGGACTGGAACTATTCATCTAGAAAATGGTCAATTTAATGATATATTATGTGTTCCTACCTTATCCTGCAACATTTTGTCTGTATATCAGATAAATCATTCAGGTGAAGGTACAAACATTGAATTTTCATTTCATGATGTTTTAATTAAGGACCTAAGAGATCGTAGACAAATTTTAGCTACTGGAATTGCTGATGATTCTACAAGGTTGTATAAGTTTAACAACTTTGGGTCATCAACTCTTCCCTCAGTATTTGTTGCTCATAATGATGAAGTGAGCAAACTTTGGCATGAGCGATTTGGTCACTTAAACTATCGCTCCCTTCAAAATCTATGTAAGGAAAATATGGTGACAGGTCTTCCTATGGTATCTTGTAGGGATGGTGTTTGTTCCAGATGTGTACTTGGAAAATATCATCGGGATAGTTTTGAAAAATGTGCCTCTTGGTACGCCTTATCCCCTTTACAACTTGTGCACAGTGATTTATGTGGTCCACTTCCAGTTGTTTCATTCTCTGGCTCCAAGTATTTCTTAACTTTCATTGATGATTTCTCCAGACACACTCTGGTATACTTCTTAAAACTCAAGAGTGAAGTCTTTAACATGTTCTTGGCCTTTAAGGCCTTTATTGAGAAATAATCTGGACATCAAATTCTTAAGCTAAGATCTGATAATGGTGGAGAATATGTTCAACAAATTCATTAACTTTTGCACTGAGCATGGAATTCAATTGCAACACACTATTACATATACTCTAGAACAAAATGGTGTAGCTGAAAGGAAGAATCAACCTTAAAGGAGATGGTTAATTATATGCTTCAATCTAAAGGGCTTAGTCTTAATTTTTGGGCAGAAGCAATTACCTGTGCAAATTACATAGTAAATCACACTTCTACTAAGGTTTTAAAGAATATCACTCGAGAAGAAGCATGGAGCTCAATTAATCTAGATGTAAGTCACTTTCGTGTTTTTGGAAGTGAAGCATGGGCCCATATTCCCGATGAGAAACATAAAGTCTTAGAACCTAATAGTGAACAATGTATTTTTGTTGGATATTCCGAAGATGTCAAAGGATATAGACTTATTCCACCTAAATCCAAAAATGTTACCATTAGAAGAGATGTAAAGTTTGATGAAAATATATCGGCCTACAAGCCTGGTTCGGTGGATGTGCCACCTCTCTCTATCGCTTCTACTTCTAAAAATATTTCTTCTTCGAATGATGACAGCGAGGATGAAAATCCTTTCCCCACCTTCTCAAGATCCTCCTTCAGCTCCTCAGCTTCCAAAATGGGTCCGCGCTACTCGGGATCCAGCAAGTGCTCTTGCAGGTGATTCTACAGATCAACATCACACACGTTCTCAGTTTGATAGAGCCTCTTCTTTACTGGCTCAAGCTTCAATGAATTATGATCTTGACACCTTTGCAGAACCTTTAGGCCATCTAGATTGGGACATAACTATGAATGAAGAATATTGTTCATTATTGGCAAATGATACATGGGATCTTGTTCCTCTTCCAAAGGGGTGAAAACTTGTTAGATACAAATGGGTTTACAGAACCAAGTTTGGACTAGATGGAAAAGTTGATAAATATAAAGCTAATCTTGTTGCTAAGGGGTTTTCACCAGTTGAAGGCATTAACTATACTGAAACCTTCTCCCCTGTTGCCAAAATAAACTCTATCCACCTTGTTCTTTCCCTTGCTGCCTCTTTCAAATGGGAAGTCCATCAGATGGATGTTAAATCTGCCTTCTTGCATGAAGAAATCTATATGGAACAACCTCCTGGATTTATAAAAATAGACTCCAGCCTTGTATGTCAGCTCAAGAAATCCCTTATGGTCTCAAGCAAGCCCCACAAGCTTGGTATGCCAAAATGGATAGCTTTCTTTTAGATACTGGGTTTTCTAGGTGTCATTATGACAATATTATCTACACCAAGAAAGCAAGTAAGTTTCTTATCATTCTTGTTCTTTATGTTGATGATCTTATCCTTACTGGTAGTGATCCCATCCTTATAAGCCATGTGAAGTCCAGTCTTAAAAATCAGTTTGAAATGATAGACTTACGACACTTGCATTATTTTCTCGGTCTTCAAGTCTTGCAATCCAAGGAAGGTATTTCCCTTTCCCAGTCCAAGTATGCCTATGATATTCTACACCACTTTCACATGGAAGAATGTAAGCTAGCCCCTTCTCCCTTTCACTCTGGAGCCAAACTTTCAGTCACTTTTACTTCCCCTGAAGTTGATGTTACCTTATACCGTCAGCTTGTAGGAAAACTTTTGTATCTGACCCATACCCGTCCTGACCTTTCCTTTGCTATTGGCCTTATTGCTCGGTTTATGAAAAACCCACATGAAATTCATTGGAAAGAGACTAAAGGAATACTTCATTATGTTTGAGGTACAGTTCAATTTGGGATTCATTACAGTGAAAAATCATCTCCTCTATTGGTTGGTTTCACTGATTCCAATTGGGATGGTGACCTTGATGATCAGAAGTTTACTGTAGGTTATGTATTCACTCTTGGTTCTAGACCTATTACATGGGATTGCAAGAAACAAAGTACCATTTCTCTTTCTTTGGCAGAAGAAGAATATCGTGGTGCTGTAGAAGCTAGTAAAGGAGCCATGTGGCTTCGTCAGATCCTATCAGAGTTTGGATTTTAGCAGCAACATCTGACTACACTTTGGTGTGATAATCAAAGTGCCATTCAACTATACAAAGATCCAATCCAACATCAACACAACAAACACATTGAACTACACATGCACTTCATCAAAAATCTCATTCATGACCATGTTCTTGAAGTACAATATTGTTCAACCGATGATCAAGTTGCATACATCTTTACAAAGGCTCTCATAGAGGTGAAGTTTACTAACCTTCGATTTATGGTTGGAGTTTAAGAAGTTGTCACTAAGGGGGGATAAGCTCTAATGCCTCCTTCCTTCTCCTATTTTGTCATATTTGTACATCCTTCAATCCTATCCCAAGTTGTTCTTAAGGGGGGATGTTAGGATATTCTGACACATAGGAAATAGTTAAGTATAAGTTGGTCTAGTGTAGAGTTAGGTAAAGTGCATTTCTTTACTATGTACTTTTGTAACTTATAATCCGACGGTCACGATATGTTTTAGGCATGAAGTGATCCGACGGTTCATTTTCTCCTTGGTATTAGCGATACTTGATCCATGGCTTAGCACCCGATTGGTCCATGATCTCTATTTAAAGAGCATGGAGGGTCATTTGTAAGGTGACCGTTCATGAGAGAAGCTTATGTAAATTTTCTTTCTTTTACATTAATAAATTGCCTGAAGTGACCGCGTTGACTCAGGCCATGGAATGTTTCCCTCTTTGAGGGTTTTAACCATGTTAAGAATACTGGTTTACCGATCTATGATCTGTTTGTGAGCGGTGTCCCTTGGTGTTCTATCTAAGGAACTCACCCTGTAAATTCCTACATACACTGCAAAAGAATATTGCAAGAGCATAATTAAAGAGGGAAATCAAATAAATTAAATGCGATTGTTCTCTAATGCATTTCATAATGCGAACATAATATAAAGACTACGCATAGGTGCTAACACAAGGCATGGAAGGACAATGGTAAACGTTTAAACATAACGTATTGAAATGAAATCGATACGTGGAGGCGATGGTGCTTTGTTGAAGAGACTATCTTTGAAGAATGCACATGCAATGAGGGTGGATGTTAGCCAAATCATAAGTCGCACTTCAGAGGAATAACGTGGACATCATTATGAGCCAAAAGAGTGATATGCACCACCACTATCGCACATTGTAGCGATATACCCTTGCCCAATGCAACATAAGGCACAACTAATGCAACACACAATGTGTTACAATTATACATTGAGCCTTTGAAGACCATACAATAAAAAGATTATGTTGGGTAGCGCATGTCCCAAACGAGCAATACAATGTGGTGAACACATGCATTATAAGTCCAAGTGGAGTGCGTTGTAACTTTTGAAGGAGTGTATTAAACACCCAATGTACTTTGGCAAGGCATGAAATGCCAACCGGTGCACCAACAATAAAGACATGACACACATGGACATCGAAGTGGATAAAAAAAACATGAAAGGGAAAAATAGAACATACGCAATACCATACATTAAGGTTTAACACACGATCGACGACTTAAATAATATGCACATTACACTACATGATTGGAAAGAGTTACCGCTACATTGAATACATTGCCAACATTGAGAAGAGACACATTGTCCGTTGGAAGGGATAATAACGCATGAAACAAAGTAAGATGAAAATGTTTCTTACAATGATTTTTGGTAATGGTTACGCATGTGAAATTTATATCGATGCTTTGCAAAGAGTGATTCAGATGAAGACCATGCAAAATCATAATGAAATGAATTTAATTGGTATGTTGCAACCAAGGCAAAGGAAAATGCGCTATGGTAATGAGCACAAGGGAGCATGTTCAGAATCCATCTGGAGCTAAGAGAAAAAATTTTCACACACAAATATTCGACACAATCACATGTTACAAATATAGAGACGAGGCCCAAATTTACTTGGGTGTGATAGTGTGACTAGCGGCACTAGTGAACTAGCACTATCACACTGCACAACATAGAGCAGTAGGCTCAAGATCCTCTACTATTGAAAGACCCACCTAGGGTTTGATAGTGTGACTAGAGGCACTAATGCACTAGCACTATCACATCGCACAACATAGAGCAATAGGCTCAAGATCCTCTACTATTAAAAGTCCCACCTCCACAAAGCTTCTTGCACAATAAAAATCATGACTAACAAACTATCGCTCTATTTTTGAGTAGTGTGGAAATCAAAATATATTCAAAGAGAGGGGCATAGAGAATTATTTCATTAATATGTTGAATGATCATGTGAACCAAGTATCGAAAGGAAGCCAATTCCAAGCATGCAAAAGGCGCGCTAGGGAAGAAGTTATAAATGATGCAACATGAGTGCTTCAAATGCATATCGACAACATATAGCCAAATGCATGGAACCATACAAGCCATACATAGACAAGGACCATGATAAGAATAACACAACACACACATGTCACTATAATGTAATAAGGTCGAAGTCCTTTGCTAGAGACCATATTTAAGGGGAATGCAACACCGTTTAAAAGTGTAATCATATCATATGTAATATTAACATAGTTATCGATCAAATGAGAAAATGACCTAGTACCCATTTTTTTGAGGTAGCAAAAAATCGCTCGATTTTGAAAAATGGTGATTCAGAATACACATTTTTTTAGAGGGCTTATTTTTGACACTTTAAATTTTTTTATGTATCAAGTGTGATCATTTTTTTTTGTTAGTGATTTTCATCTTGATTTTGAAAAGTGATGTTGAGCATCAACCCTTTTTGTTTAGAGGGCTTAGTTTTTACACTTCAAATTTTCTAATGAATTAGGTGTGGATATATATATATTTTTTAAATGTTGGTGATTTTCTTGTTAGTAATAAAACATAAAATTAAAAATAAAAAAAACATGACAAAAAAAATAAAATACAAAAAAATATAAAAACAAAAACAAAAAAACTATAAAAATGTAAAAATGAAACAAAATTAAATCGTAAAAATAAAAAAAACTGAATAACAAAATAACATAGAAAAACAAAAAATAAATAAAAAATGTTTTTTTTCAAAAAAAAATATAATTTAAAGAAAAACAAATTAAACCAAATTTTTTATTATCTAAAAACATTTTTTTTAAGCTAAAAACAAATAAAATATAAAAAACCCCCTTAGGAAAAAAAAAACTTAAAAAAAAAAAAAAAAAATTAAAATAAAATAAAACAATTAAAAATAAATAAATTAAATAATTTAAGTAAAGAAAATAAAAAATAAGCTAAAATAAAAATTTAAGAATTATTTTTTTAAATTAAAATTCTAAAAATAAAGAAATACCATAAAATAAAATTAAAAGAAAATAACAATTGTTTTTATTAAAAAAAAAAAAAAACATTTAAAAAAATAAAAAAAATAAATTCAAAACAATTTAAAAAAATAAATAAATTCAAAACATATTAAAAAAAATTCAAAATAGATTAAAAAAATTCGAAACAAGTTAAAATTTTTTATAAAAAAAACGTTATCTATCTATCTATCTATCTATCTATATCTATATATATATATATATATATATATATATATGATGATGATGATGATGATGGTTAACGTCCGTTGGGACCAAATAATGGTCTATCGGACCTAAAGAAACAAATTATCTATTTTGATTTAAGATTTTATTCCTATGCTCAAAAAGCTTAGAGAGAAGCCTCTCGAGCTCACTATAATTTTGACATTGTAAAAGGCTAGGAAGGTCAGTATTGTAACAAAGATTGTGAAACTGAGATCTAATGTGGTTATACGCGGGGCACTCTAAGAGGAAGTGGTTTTCATCCTCGATGTTCCTATTCTCACATATATGGCAGATCCTTTCCGTCCATGGCATTTTAGGAACTGCCCAACGACCTGTTTCACTATGGAGCTCATGAGAATTCGTTCTAATCTTTGCTATATTAATTTTCTTCTTTGAGCTAGTAAAAATAGAGAGATACTTTTGATCTTCTAGGGTGGGGTTGATGACCTTCTTATAATAACCTAATTTTCTTTTAGCCGCTAAATCTTTCTCACACCACATTTTTTCTTTGAACTTAGAATTAACAATATCTTTAATGTTATTTATGTTTTGCAATGCATCATTTTCGTTGATCTCCCAATAGTTTAACCAGGCCCTTGTGTCTTTATGCCACCCTCGATTGAGCCTTAGGTGGTTTTGGCTAGAATTTAAAGCTAGCTTAGGAAGTCTATGATCGTCTATGTTACTAATTTTGTGCTTGTAAAACAGAAACCTAAGCATAGCTAGGCTCTCAATAGGGGAAAGACCTGCTTCTATAAGGAGAATAGGATAGGGTGTATTACTTTTAATTTTCAGGTTATAAGTTATAAAATGCTTCTGGATTTGCTCAATCTTTCTCCATGATTCTCTGGAGATGCTGCAACCCCAAACCTCACAGCCATATAAGATAACAGGAGTGAATAAAGTTTCAAAGAGGAACTTATTTTTATCCCACATTACGAGGTTTGCTATTTTACAATTATTTTCAAGACTAGAGTAAGCTTTCCACCCCCCATTAATCCTTTTCTCAATGCTATGGTTCCAATTGAGCTTGTGATGAATATAAATTCCTAGGTACTTGTAAGAATACACTTTCTCCAAGTTATTATTGTCATACATAAAATTAGCGTAAGTATCCTTCTTGGATTTGATAATCATAACTTTTTTTTTGTCAGTGTTAACAGTCATACCCATGGTAGAGCAGAAATCCTTAAGAAGCCTGAGTTGCTTATTAAGATCAGATGGGCACCTTGCCAAAAGAACAATATCGTCAGCATAAAGAAGAAGGATGACGACTATCCCAGCTAAGATCGTGCCATCACATCCTGCTTCCTCTAAATAGCCTTCAAGCTTATCGATGTAAATGCCAAATAGGGTAGGGGAGAGGGGGCAACCTTGTTTAACTCCGATGTTACACTTAATATCTTTCGACCATGCTTCATTGCTCTTTAGCTTGGCAATTACATTCTCGTATAACCTTATAGCGGTAGCTCTCAACTCGAGAGGAACCTTTAGCTCTTCTAATCTATTCCAAAGGTTGTATCTAGGAACCGTATCGAAAGCCTTTCTAAAGTCCACAAAGCAACAAAATAAATTGGATTTATCATTACGACATTCCTCCACAATGATCCTAAGCGTAACAAGGTGGTCTGTTGTTGAGTGATGCCTTCTGAAACCTGCTTGGCCTTTAGCCCGCTTACCTTCACTTTCAAGCCATATGCTTAACTTCTTTTCCAAAATACTACCATATAACTTGGCTAAGAGAGGGCTGATCATAATTGTTCGATAATTAGAGGGGTTATTTGTATCCCCACTTTTAAAAATAGGGATAATGAGGCTCTCAGTCCAAGGTTTAGGGAACCCTTGCTTGTCTGCTTGATTGAAAAGCTTGTGGATGTGGGGGATGAGGACAGGACCTCCAATTTTTAAGATTTCCGCTTGGTAACCTTCAATGTCCTTAGCTTTCCCATTAGCGAGGCGATTAACCCAAAACTTAATGTCTTCTAAAGAGAAAACTTCTTTCGTTGTGAGAAGGGTTTCCAAATTATCCATGACATTTGGAGATTCATAAAGCTTTTTAAGCTAGGAATTCCAATCGTGAAGAGCAATTTTATTATTATCCTTAGTCTTCCTAGTTAGAATCTGCCTTCAAAATTTCTTAGGAGCTACCTTAGAGAGGTGTAAGAGATTCTCCTGTCTTTGACGAATGTACTACCTCTTTTTCCTTTTAGTTAGGGCTTTGCATATTTTTATCTTGTCCAATTTAAGAGATTCATCAACAACTTCCTTAATTGCTCTCCTTGCACTTTTACAATCTTTGTCATACCATGGATTGGTTTTGCTATTTCTTTTATTATTTGAAACTTCAATTGAGAAATTGTTAATAGAATATGAGAGGGTTGTAGTAAAATTATGATAGAGGTATTCTATGTTGTCTATATTAGATAAAGGAATCAAATTAGTTTTTAATTCATTGAGAAAGAGATCATTTTTATTTCTATCAAATATTAAGTTCTTTTGGCTATAAGTATTATTTTCTATGGGAACTCTATGCATGACAAAATTGAGAGTTATAAGTAAAGGCCTATGATCAGAGTCAGGTTCGTGGTCGTTTAAGATGTCAAAATTTATTATTTAGTTGTATAATGGGAGATCGGAAATAACGTAGTGTACCACGCTGCTACCAAGTCCATGGATGCAGGTCATCTTGCTGGAATTGGGCCACTTCTTTAGACCGTTGCAAATTATGAGATCCTGAGCACTACAGAGCTTGACTAGCTCTGACCCAAACAAATTTTCCTCGAGATCTTCAGAGCTCCTTTTGTACCTGCTAGCCAGAGTAGGGTCTTCGTCTAACCAAAGAGGATTAGGGTTGGAATGATTGCTTAGAATAATAGCTTGGTTGTTTGAAGTTCGAGCATTAAAGTTACCTATTAAAAGGATATTATTGTCATTCCTTAGGCTAGAAATATCATTCTCTAAACCATTGTAAGGGTTAGTTTTATCTAGATTCTTCTTCTTATAGAAGTTAGAATTAATGGGGGGAAAATAACATATTGCTATGTAGGACTTTCTATTATTAATTTCTTTGATCTCTATCCAACTATATTGGTTGTGAGGGTCGTTTTTATAAATCCTAACATGGGGGGAGATGTTCTTCTTAATGTAACAAGCTATTCCCCCAATGCCTCTACGGGAGGATCGCTTGTTCCAGGTAGACCATAGCGTAAAGCCATCTATGTTAGGGACCGTAGATTCTTCGTGCTCCCAAGTTTCAACAAGCAAAATAATATCAACATCATTTGAAATCCAACTTAGCTTGGGGCCTTTGTTCCATGGGAAGCCCCGACAATTCCAAGAAAGGATCCGAAGCATGTTTAATTGCTATTGATTACTATCTTTTTGGTTTCTATCTCGAATAAAGGATTTTCTATTTCTGATTATTGCCCATTTTCCTTCCTTTCTAGCTTCTTTTACCTTTTGAACCTCCTTTCTTAATTCTGCTTGGTTTTTTGGAATAAGATCTTCATTTATGAATATTCCCGTTCCTTTTAGACTTGAGGTTTTACTAAGTATGTCGTGCTTATGATTAGTGGAGCTCACCTTTATGCGAAATAGTCTTCCTTTATTCTCGGTTAATTTCCCCAACCTTGTTGCTTCTGTGAGACACGATGTTTCAATTTGTAATCTATTATGTAGTTCTGTCTGGGCTAAGGCTAAAGTATCCTCATCTACTTCCTCTTTTAAACCGAATATTATAAGGTTTAAGGCCCTTTTGTTACATTCGTGGTCTAATTCTATTAATTTTTTCATTTCATCTTTAGTTGGTTTGATATCTAACTTATCTACCACATTATTTAGGGTGAGGCAGCTATTAACTTTTTCTTCTAGTTCTTTAATCATGTCTTTCATTTTAAGACTCTCTAAAGTATCAGCATCTCCTTGCTGGGATGGTTGGTTAGTATCTTGGTTTTGTTTTTCTATAACCTGCAGTCTAGTCTCCATTGCCTCCATTTTATTCTCTAGTAGCTCTATTTTATTTTCTATTTGTTTTTGGATCGTGTCTTCAAGAGATGCAAATTTATTTTCCAGCATGGCTTCTAACTCTTTTTGTAGCTTGGCTTCTCTTTCTTCTCTACGTTTCTCTAAAGACTCTATATACTCATAAAGGCCTTGTAGAGTAACTGTGCTAGGTCTTCCCTTGGTAATCTTTGGTAACTGTGGTGAAATATTCATACTTGAAATTATATGAGCAATTATGTATTAGAAAAAGAAAAAGATAAGGAATGTGTGCACCTGATATTAGCAAACCTGACTGTAGATCGCCCGTCTGCCCTTGGTAATCTTTGGTAACTGACTGCAGATAGCTCGTGCCCACCGCAACCCACAGACTGAAGAATATATGCGAAGAATATATAGAGTACATTTTTAATTCTTTCAGTGAGCCTTAGAAATCTTTCACTAAATAATATATGAGAAGAATATATAAAGTACGTGTTTAACTCTTTCACCGAGCCTCAGAACTCTTTCACCGAAGTACATATAGAGTACGTGTTTAACTTTTTCACCGAGACTCAGAACTCTTTCACCGAAGAATATATGCGAAGAATATACAGAGTAAGAATATATGCCAAGAATATATAGAGTATGTTTTTAACTCTTTCACCGAGCCTCAGAACACTTCCACCAAAGAATATATAGAATATGTTTTTAACTCTTTCACCGAGCCTCAGAACTCTTTCACCGAAGAATATATGCGAAGAATATATAAAGTACGTGTTTAACTCTTTCACCGAGCCTTAGAACTCTTTCAACGAAGAATATATGCGAAGAATAAATAGAGTACGCGTTTAAATTTTTCACCGAGCCTCAGAACTCTTTCACCGAAGAATATATAGAGTAAGAATATATGCCAAGAATATATAGAGTATGTTTTTAACTCTTTCACCGAGCCTCAGAACACTTTCATCAAAGAATATATGCGAAGAATATATAGAGTACGTGTTTAACTTTTTCACCGAGCCTCAGAACTCTTTCACCGAAGAATATATGCGAAGAATATATAGAGTAAGAATATATGCCAAGAATATATAGAGTATGTTTTTAACTCTTTCACCGAGCCTCAGAACACTTTCACCGAAGAATATATAGAGTATGTTTTTAACTCTTTCACCGAGCCTCAGAACTCTTTCGCCGAAGAATATATGCGAAGAATATATAAAGTATGTGTTTAACTCTTTCACCGAGCCTCAGAACTCTTTCACTGAAGAGAATATGCGAAGAATATATAGAGTACGTGTTTAACTTTTTTACCGAGCCTCAGAACTCTTTCATCGAAGAATATATGCGAAGAATATATAGAGTAAGAATATATGCCAAGAATATATAGAGTATGTTTTTAACTCTTTCACCGAGCCTCAGAACACTTTCACCGAAGAATATATGCAAAGAATATATGCGAAGAATATATAGAGTACGTGTTTAACTCTTTCACCGAGCCTCAGAACTCTTTCACCGAAGAATATATGCAAAGAATATATAGAGTAAGAATATATGCCAAGAATATATAGAGTATGTTTTTAACTCTTTCACCGAGCCTCAGAACACTTTCACCGAAGAATATATAGAGTATGTTTTTAACTCTTTCACCGAGCCTCAGAACTCTTTCACCGAAGAATATATGCGAAGAATATATAAAGTATGTGTTTAACTCTTTCACCGAGCCTCAGAACTCTTTCACCGAAGAATATATGCGAAGAATATATAGAGTATGTGTTTAACTTTTTCACTGAGCCTCAGAACTCTTTCACCGAAGAATATATGCGAAGAATATATAGAGTAAGAATATATGCCAAGAATATATAGAGTATGTTTTTAACTCTTTCACCGAGCCTCAGAACTCTTTCACCGAAGAATATATGCGAAGAATATATAGAGTACGTGTTTAACTTTTTCACCGAGCCTCAGAACTCTTTCACCGAAGAATATATGCGAAGAATATATATATTAAAAAACAATTAAAAAAAATAAAAATAAAAAACAATAAAAAAAATTAAATAAAAACAATTGGAAAAATATTAAAAAAAATTAAAAAAATAAAAATAAAAAACAATAAAAAAATTAAATAAAAACAATTGAAAAAATATTAAAAAAAAATTAAAAAATAAAATAAAATAAAAAATTAAATTATATAAAATTCAAAAACAAAATTAAAAAAAAACATTAAAAAATAAAAATAAAATAAAATAAAAATTAAAAACAAAAAAAAATTAAATTATAAAAATTAAAAAAACAAAATTATAATTAAAATAAAATAAAATAAATTCAAATCTTATTAAAAAATTAAATTATAAAAAAAACAAAATTAAAAAAATCAAAACAAATTAAAAAATAAAAAATAATTCAAAACAATTTAAAAATATTTAAATTAAAAAATAAATAGATTAAATTATAAAAATTTAAAAAAATCTCAGCAAAATAAAAGAAAAATTTAAAATTAAAATGAAAAAATTTTAAATTAAAAAATTAAAAAATAAATAAATAGATAAATAAAAATATTAAAAAATATAAAAAAACAATTAAAAATAATAATAATAAAAAAAATTAGCCCCTCACCCACCTACCCCTCCCTCCTCCCTCGGTCCCCACGCTCCCTCACCCGCCTCCCCTCCCGGCCCCTAGCCAATAGTTTGGAGGCCATAGGAGGGGGGTGAGGGAGCGCGGGGGCCGGAGGATGGGGACGGGGGTAAGGGCAAGGGGTGAGAGGGGGGGAGGAGAGTGAGTGAGGGGGGAGGGAGAGGGGAGGATGGTGAGTGAGGGGGCAGAGAGGGAAAGGGGGTGAGTGAGGGGGGCAGAGGGGAGAGAGAGGGGGGTGAGGGTAAGGGGTCATGGAAGGGCGTGGGGAAGGGGGGAGAGGGGATGGGAGTGAGTGAGGGCGGGGTAGGGTTGGAGGATAGGGGGGAAGGGGGTAGTTTTTATTTTTTATTTTTTCTTAAATTTTTCCTAATGTTTTATTTTTATTTTATTTAGTTGTTTTTGTTTTTTATTTATTTTTAATGTTTTTGTTTTTTGTTTTGTTTGTTTGTTTGTTTTTTTTAATCATTTTTTTTAATTAATTTATATATTGTCTTTTTTTTAATTGTTTTGAATTTTTATTATTATTATTGTTATTTTAATTTTTTTTTTGGTAATCATTTATCTATTTTTAAATGATGTTTTCATTTTTTATTTTTTATTCTAAACTTAAAAAAATGGTTTGTTTGTTTTTGTTTTTTTTTTTTGCTTTTTTGTTTTGTTTTGTTTTTTTTTTTTTGGTTTTTGTTTTTGTTTTTTGTTTTGTTTGTTTGTTTGTTTGTTTTGTTTTGTTTTGTTTTTTTTTTTTCGTATTTTATTTTTGTAAATTTTATTTGGTTTTTATTTTATTTTACTCTTTTTTTATAGATTTTTTTTGTTTTCATTTTTGTCTATTTTTTTATATTTATAAGTTAATTTTATTTTATTTTCACATTTTTTTTAGTTGTTTTTGTCTTTTTTTTAAAGAGTTGATTTTTTTTGTCACGTTTTTAGGTTTTTTTTTAATGCTTTATTTCTTTTTATTATTTAAAAAAAATTATGTTTTTTTTTTTGTTTCTATATTTTAATTTTTGTTGTCTTTTGCATTATTTTTTGTGTTTTTTTTTTACTTTTTAAATTTTTTATATAATATATATTCCAATATTTGAATTTTTGTTTTTTTGTATGTGAGTGTTTTCTCTTTTATATATTTCAATTTTGTTTTCTTTTTGTTATTTTTTGTATTTTTTTAATTGTTTTTTCTTTTTATCAATATTAAAATTTTTGTTTTCTTATATATATATATATATTTCAAATATTTGAATTTTTGTTTTCTTTTGTATTTTTCATTTTTATTTCTTTATACATTTATTTTTTATTTTGGTTTTTATTTTTATTTTTCTTCTACAGGGTCCGCGTCGATGCTCGTCTAGCAACCCAATTCCATTATGGGCAATTTGATAGTTGATTTTAAAATTTTCGTTATAATGAATCGAGTCTTCCCCCACAATGTATCAATTTCATGGTTCGTCTTTAAGTTTTCATTACAGCGAGTCGAGTTCACATACACCATGTGTCAATATGGTGGTTGATTTTTAAATTTTTGTTGCAATGTATCAAGTTATCTTACGCTACAATTTTAAAATCGTTATATATTTAGCATTTAAAGAATAACTTTTGGGTGTTCATTTTTAAAGTTTTTTGTTGTAAAATTTTTCCATAATGTCAGCTTGAAATATTTTGAAAACTTGAGATTTTTTTTGTAATCATAATCTTTGGTTTTAATTGCATGGTTGAAAAATTGTCAAGATTTTAATGTTTTTCTAAGTCATGATATTTTATCTTTAATGCTATGGTTGAAAACAATTACAATTTCAGGGGTTTTTAGAGTCAAGATATTTTATCTTTAACAACATGGATGGAAATTATTCGAATTATCAAGATTTGAGATATGATATTTTATCTTTAACATCATGTCTGAGAATTGTTGAAATTTTACAGTTTTTCAAAGTCTGGATATTTTATCTTTAATTCCATTGCTAAAAAATGTCAAAATTGTAACCCGTTTTTTTTTTGTTATTCCAGAATCAACACTTATTTTTTAAGGGTGTTTTTTCATCCATTTTGCAAAAAAAAAATGGTTTTTACTTCCATTTAAAAAAAATGTTGAAAATTTACCAAAAAAAAAAACATCATTCTAGAATACACAATTTTCATTTTTGGGTTGTTTTTTCATGTTTTTTTGGCATTTTTGGGCTAGAGTACCCGTTTTGAGGTAATAGTTCCCGTTTGATCAATAACTATGTTTATTGTGATAAAGATAATAGGGAAAAATGAGATTATATCCATATGATGTGCTTCCATATAATAATAAAGATCACATGGATTACATTGGAATAATGCCATATGTGACATGGTAATTTAATACATTGGAAGTTCATGTATACAGAGCGATGAAAGGGTGTTGTGAACAAGTCATAAAAAGCGTAATGAAGAAGGTCTATATGGAACCATGAATAATACATTGGAAAATGATACTTATACATAATGTGTTTAGAAGGGTATGATTAGTGGTGCATTGAAAATAGCGACTAACTTCCTTATAGTAGGAGAATGCAATAAGTGGCATGTACAAAGAAGAATTAAGGAATATTTGTATAAATATCCATACATTGTGTTGAAGAATTGATTTGAAAATATCTGACAAAAGGTAACTTTCCAGCACTAGGGGAAAAAGAACTAAATCGCAAGCGCAAGATAGAAGGGTAGAAATGAGCCACTTTAGCATTAAAGTGTAGCTATGTGCTACAAAGACAAAGAATTTGGAGATCATTCTAGGGTTGCACATGAACCATTAAAGGAACAACATTGATAACCATGCCACAAAGGTGAAAGAAAAGTGAGCCAAGCAATTTGTTACATCAATATTTCAGGGGCTATGAACTTTTCCTTGCTTCTCGATATTAGTTATCTCGATCAATTATTATTTGTGATAATTGCTTCTTATCCTATTAATAATTTTTATAATGTATTCTAATTTATGGTTACATATTTATAGGATCAGAATTACAATGTGGTGGAGGCATGATCAAAGTTGGTAAAAATTGAAGAATAGTCAACGCAGTGCTAAGGTGACCCTTGGGCACAACAAAGACATCTCCAAGTTAGCACATCGAAAGTGCAGTGAATTTTCGATTATTATTTTATTATTAATGACAAATATGGAAATTATGGAAAAAGACAAAATGGGGAATATCAAAAGTTACATAGAAGTCCTAAACTCATGGTCAAAGTCTAAAGGTCCTTGGGGAGATGAAAATACAATTTGGAAGCCGAAAGGTCATGAGGGAGTCCAAAAGTCATAGGAGAAGGTGAAAACTCACCCTCCCCATTTCTATAAATGTAACCTCATGCCTCAAGCAAGGGAAATTTTAACACTTAAGCTAGGCTAGTTATAAGGTTTTTATCTTATGCTTGAGGAGCTGAAACCACTCACTCTTGGTAGCCCATATGTGGAGGGATTATGAGGTTAGTGCTATCTTATGAAGATGATGTGTTCTTATCTCGTCCAGTATTGGGTTTTGACAAGTTTGTTGAACATGTATTAAAACAAACGAAAATATTAATGAGAAGCTTTTTTGTTCATGCATTAATTCTTGTGTGTTCCTTTGTTGTTATATTTGCTATTTGATATTTCAATTATGTATGAATGTGGTCTACACATCGGTTACATATTAATGAACTAATTCATTTTCATGCATCTTGTGTGTTGGCTTTGAATCTCCAATCTCAATTCAATGTTAATGTTAGCGGTTGATTGTGAACTAAATCGTAGTCGATTTCTAACACTTTTCCATTTTATATGTCTTAGTTAGTTTTCAACTATCTAATACTTCCTTAAGGCATGTTCTTGCCAATGATGTAGTTGTTGTATTCTCATATCATGTTTTGCAAGTCATCAATGGAGATCTGATCTCGTCCTCAATCTTCTTACATATATTGCATTCGGTCTCACACTTATCCCTGCATTCGATATCCAAGAGAAAAACACACATACAATGACAACCAAGATGGTTTCTGGATGAAGCTCCTATATCAAATAGTGTGAAGAATAATTGGGACTTCATACCAGGGAAACCCCCTTAATGTTGGCAGAGTATCCAACACCCTCAACACCATGTTTAAGGTGGCGAGATTAGCAATTAATCCAATAATGGGAATTGTTCATTCTAAACATTTAAGGTTGGGGAATCGTTTGGTATTTTGGACTTGAAAATGGCTTCAATAGACCACCATAAAGTCATCTTGGGAAGACTTTCTCAAGCTTTCTAAATTAGGTCCAATGTTACAGGAGAATTGCTTGATTTTCTTAAATGGAATTAATACTTATGGTGGGCTTTTAAGAGTAAGTTGGGAGAGATGGCGTGAAATTTAGGCACCTTTGAAAGTTGGGGAATGGTTTGAAAGTTTATACTTGAAAATGGATCCATTGGACCACCATAAAATCATATTGGGGCAAGACTTTCTTAAGGTTTCCAGAGTAGGTCCAATGTTCGACAAAAATCTTTTGATGTTAAATGAAAATGACACTTCTAGTGTGCCTATGATGACTAGGAGTAAGTTAGAAGGGCCGTTGAGAATGTTAGCCATAAAGTTGATTGAATTAAATAATTAATCCTTAATAAATCCTTGTGTTTTCACACAACAAAAAATTACATGTTTTAGGAAAAGTGACCTTTAGTGCTAAAAATTGTGAAGGCCGTACAAAGTGCTAGTAGGTAGAATTAGAGTTAGTGGAGTTAGTATTGAAGAAGATTGAACTATTGTGCACGTTGAAGAATAAAAAGAAAGAAGCTGAAGGATTAAGTTTTGACGGTAGTATTTGTAAAGGTCATTGATAAAGGCACTCATTGGGAAATGAGTTGTTGCACATAAAATTGGGCACAAGAACAAACATGCCAAATGGACGTCTAAATTTTTATGAAAAATAATCAAAGTGTTGAGTCTAAGATTGATGGGAAGTACCCACCCAACAACACTGTTAGATGGTTTTTGAATTGGAAGTTGATTTTATTTATTTATTGTGAAAGAACTGACATTTTATAGTTTTGTAGAGTAGTTGCAGGGATATATGATTTCTAGTTGACGATAGATTTGTTAAAAGAATTGTTCTACAAACTATTAAAGAAATAGGTAATTATGAGATAATTGAGAATAAAGCACAAGTTAGACACTTTGGTTAGCAATAACATCTTCTCTAATAAGTCACAAGGAAGATCACTACCCAGAAGTAGGAATAGGAGCCTAGTGCACCCATGAAAAAGGTGCTTTGGAAAATCATATTCTGAATATGACATAATAGTTTGAAGGTGAATATGGTGATATTTCCTTAATTCATAAGGAATTATACAAGATTCCTTAAATGTGGATGGAAAATACTATTTTGGGCATGAATATGTGCATTCTTATGGACTAAATGTGGCAATTGGATTGAACACCCCACTAGTTCAAGGTAAGATAGGATTCAATGTATGAAGACATGGAAAAGTTGGTTGAAGTACTACTACATTAGTAGGTTTGGATGGTGAAACACTTAAGACATTTTTATCTTCTTAATGAATGTTGGATTGCGACAACAATAAAAAGTTGCAATAATGTTGGACTTAGATTGTAACCATGGAAGAAGGTATCAACAATAATAAAGACATACAAGAGGAATTGTTATTAGAAGTTAGGCAAAGGCACTTTGTTCAAAGGAAGAATTGAATAGTGGGAAGTTGAATAGGAATGTTGGCATTTACCATGTTGATTAGTTGAAGGAGTCAATTGCAGATGGATGCATGGGTTTTGGCACTGAACTTGGAGGATAATAGGTTATTGAAGATGTTTCTAAGGATGACAACTATATTAGTGGGGGAAGATGTAAATTCGTAGCCTTGAATGGCTTCAGCCACATTTGCCACATAATCACCTCAATGGACATTGATTTCCATGAATGGATATTAAAGAATCTTGATCGATAAGAGAGTTGATTATGGGCACTCTTACATGATGGAGAGGAACAACATGGACATGTTGGGCACCCTTTCTTAAGTTCAGTGCATCTTAGACTTTGGCAACTTACACTAATTGGACACACCGAGAGAAACTTGGAAGGGAACTTGGTGGGGGAAGGAAAAGTGGGGCCTTATGGTATAAGATCCCATATGATCTACAATAATAATGCATGATGGAAAATATTAGGATAGAGAGCTTGATTAGCTTGGGTGATTAGATTACATGTAGATTGAAGGAATTGGGTGGCCCACAAGAATCCTTAAATTTGAAATCTTGGGATGCATTGATTGGGTGCACATCTGCTATGCACACTTGAATGCACTTGAGAATAGTTGGACACACTTGAGTATAGTTGAAGATGGACTTGGTCATACTTGGGAACACTTTCAAGCACACTTGTTGGATGCATATGGTGGGTGGGAAAGTCACAAAGGAAACAAGCAGATGGATGAATATTAACCATGGATATTATTAACTTCTAAATAGACTTTTTTACAATACCATGGGCCAATACTCAGAAGAGAAAGATAGAGAGAGGGAGGGAGAGAGGGAGAGGAGGGAAAAAAATCATAATACCATGGTTTATCAATACCATGGGCCATCTAGGCTTTGATTATTATGTTATGGATCTAGAATTTTAATTATTCTTTTGAAATACCATGGGCCAACACCATGACCATTGGATTATCAATACCACGTGCCAAAAAACCATAACTTATTTCAAAATCAAAACATTTTACAAATACTTTATTTCAATTTCAATTTATAACATTTTTTAGTTAAATATAACAACAAAAAGGTTATAATTACTTTTGAGGTACATCTAAACCCACCATCCCCATGACTACTAATAATATTCCCATAGAGATTAAATAGATATTTTAATAAATTAAAATGAGAATACTTTCATATATACAAATGTGAAATTTATATAATATAATTAATATCATAAAGAAACATGATAGATGCGCATTTTAACCAAAGATCTAAGCAAAGAGAGAAAGAAAAGTGACTAACAATGATAGAGGAAATATAGTGCATGATTCTTTTAGGTTTTGTTATTATTGTATTTTCATTGACATGATTGATCCAAAATATAGGTTTAATATTTTATCACTAATTATGGTTTTTGTTTTTTTTGTTTTAATAAAATACAATGGGATCATATTTAAGAGAGAGAGAGATGGATTTGGAGGGGGGAAGAGAGGGAAGGGAAAAAGAGACATTGAAAGATAGAGGTGGAGAGAGAGAGGGAGTGATAAGGGAGAGATGAAGATGGAATGATGGAGAGAGGAGATGAGGGAAGGGAGAGAAAAGGAGAGGATATAGATAGGGAAAGAAGGGGAAGAGAGTGCCAGGGAGACACAAATATGGAGGGGGAGAGTGGGGGAGAGTGAGAAGGAGATGGTGACAGAGTTGGACAGTGGAGAGAGAGAGTGTGTGTGTGATGGGGGGGAGAGACAGAGGGAGGTGGGAGAGAAAGGGAGAGAGAAGAAGGAAACGAGAGGGGACTTGAAAGAGAGAGATGGAGTTTGAAGGGGGAAAGAGTGGGAGGGAAGAAATAATAAATTGAGAGATAGAGGTGGAGAGAGAGAGGGAGTGATAAGGGAGAGATGAAGATGGAATGAGGAAGAGAGGAGATGAGAGAAGGGAGATAAAAGGAGAGGATAGAGATAGGGAAAGAAGGGGAAGAGAGAGATAGAGAGACATAGATATGGAGGGGGGAGAGAGGGGGAGAGCGAGAAGGAGAAATAGAGGGAGATAGTGACAAAGTTGGAGGGTGGAGAGAGAGAGTGTGTGTGATAGGGGGGGAGAGACAAAGGGAAGTGGGAGAGAAAGGGAGAGAGATGAAGGAATAGAGATAGGACTTGAGGGAGATGAAAGAGTGGGGGAGAGAGCTATGGAGTTGGAAGGGGAAGAAAGGCATAGAGAGAGAAAGGTGGAGAGAGAGAGAGATAGAGAGGGAGATAGATACATATGGAGAGAGTGTGTGTATGTTTTGGGGGTGAGAAGGAGAGACAAGGGGAGATAGAGATATAGATGGAGGGAGTAGAGAGGGCTGAAGAGAGAGGAAAAGGGAGGGAGAGAGTAAGAGAGATAGATATGGAGAGAGAAGGGGGAGAGAGAGAGAGAGTGTATGCATGATTATATATAGATATAAAGGAGGAGAGACAAAGGGAGATAAATATATAGATGGAGAGAGAGAGAGAGAGAGAGAGAGAGAGAGAGAGAGAGAGAGCATGTCATGTGTTTAGGGGGATGAGATAGAGATACAAATAAGGAGGACGGAGGGAGGTATAGATATAAATGGCAGGGGGGAGAGGGAATAAGAGAAAGATAAAGGGAGGGATAGGTGGAGAGAGAGAGAGACAAAGGAGAGAGGGAGGGAGAGAGAGAGACAAAGGAGAGAAGGAGGGAGAGAGAGAAGGATAGATGGAGGGAGATAGACACAAAATGGAAGGTTGAGAGAGAGGGAAGAAGAAAGAGACACACAGAGACAAATACAAACATAGAAGTTAGATATAGAAAGTCATGAATATTTTGGTTTTTCACTAAAATAGATGTATTGATTTTAGTGTAGTTGATTTCTAATCCTATTTGATCGTTTGCACTAGATGCATTAATTTCAGTGTAGATGTCAATTTCTAATCCTATTTAATACCTTACACTAGATGCATTGATTTCAGTGTAGATGATTTCTACTCCTATTTGATTGCTTGCACTAGATGCATTGGTTTCAATGTAGATATTGATTTCTAATCGTATTTGATTGCTTGCACTAGATGCATTGATTTTAGTGTAGATGTCGATTTCTAATCCTATTTAATACCTTACATTAGATGCATTGATTTCAGTGTAGATGTTGATTTCTACTCCTATTTGATTGCTTGCAATGTATGCATTGGTTTTAGTGAAGATAGTGATTTCTAATCCTATATGATCGCTTGCACTAGATGCATTTATTTCAGTATAGATGTCAATTTCTAATCCTATTTAATACCTTACACTAGATGCATTGATTTTAGTGTAGATGTTGATTTCTACTCCTATTTGATTGCTTGCATTGGATGCATTGGTTTCAATGTAGATATTGATTTCTAATCCTATTTGATTGCTTGCAGTAGATGCATTGATTTTAGTGTAGATGTTGATTTCTAATCCTATTTGATTATTTGCACTAGATGCATTGATTTCAATGTAGATGTTGATTTCTGATTTGATGCAACTAGATGTATGATGTACATTAATTTCAAAGTAATTAGATTAATAGTGTGCATTGATTTCAGTGTAAGCACATCTCAGCCCCTCCATCTATATCTCTATCTCCCATTGTCTCTCCTTCTTTATCTCTCTATCTCACCCCCCAAACATACACACTCTCTCTCCATATCTATCTATCTATCTCTCCCCCTCCCTTTTCCACTCCCTCTCTCTCTCTTCCCCTTCTCTCTAACACTTCTCTCTCCATATCTATATCTCTTCCTCCCTCCCTATCTTTGCCTCTCTCTTCTTCCCTCTCTCTTCCCTCCCTATCTTTGCATCTCTCTTCTTCCCTCTCTCCCCCCTCCATCTATATATCTATTTCACCCCCAAAACATACACAAACTCTCTCAGTGTAAGCACCAAAACATTTTTCACGATGTGAATTGACTTCTGTGTTACAGTAATTCAACCATAAATACAGTACTTGAATTTTCATCCTAAATAAAATGTTCACTTACTTGAAATGTATTCTTCCTGAAACTGTAAACTATTTGTAATTAGTAATTAGGTACTTTCTTGTTATTCCTATTTTCCATCATTCAACATTGTTAATCACTTTACATCCAAACGCGGTAATAGAAAATAACTAATAGGTGTGACAATATGAACAATATAAGAAAATAGTTTCAGATTGCTCGCAATGAAGATTGTTTGTAATTGACTATATTCTTATTATTCACATTTTCTATCATTAAAAATTGTCACATTATCACTTTCCACTTAAAATTTTTATTACATCATTTTTCATCATTCAAGTTACTAATAGTCTCTCTCATCTCGACAAACTGGGGTAACTAAGAAAAGTTAAATTTAAATTGACTAAATTAATCTTAGACATATTTAGCATATTTAAAATGATCAAAATAATTAGATGTTCAAAAAATTTTGTATGACCCAAATGACTGAAACCAGCCTAGATCCATTTTAACCCCAGATCTATTAAGTGCCGAGACAGCTCAAATATCTCTAGTTGCAAACCTTTCCTCAAGTTTTTCACTCAAAAAAGAGGTTTTCGCCTCGAGAAATTTGAACCCTCTTGGCGCTTGATAGGTCCAAGGTTAAGATGGATCTAGGATGGTACATAAATTAATATACTCATATAAACTAGATATCATTGCTGATTAATATAATAAGTATAAATTCGTGAAAACAATTATTGATCAAGATTTTTATGAAAGTGAGATCGATGTGTGTTAAAAATTTCGAAATTCCCCATATTTAATACAAGGCTTTCTAGACCATGGACCAAGTAAGGGTGAAAATAAATAAACACTAATCAAATTTTATAACTTAAATTAAATACTTAGACATTATTTTCAATTTCTTTTCACCTTGTTATTTGACGTTTCAAAATTTTCCATAACCATTTTAAATTTTAAAATGCTAAAATATATTCTGTAAAAATTAAAATTCCCGGCCTTGGCAAGCGCTTCCATTTAACATGAAGATTCTCATCTAGGGTTCACAAAGTTGGTTAAATGGAAATTGCTTCAATACACATCTGGTAGCCTAGGGAAGCCTGTCATTCACATGAGTGGGAGTGGTCGGTAAAAGGGCGAGATTAATATAGTTGCAGAAAATTCACTCGGTATGGTAGCCTACTTCCATTTCTTACTCTTTATGGTACAAAGATGGATACCACATCGGAGGATTCTGATGACAACTCACATTTATGTCAAACACATGTTATACGTGAAGCCCTTCATTGCCTACACGGACCTCTTCATGGGCATCCTTATGTTGATCACTGATTCCCCGAATATTTGGGAATCAGACGGACATGGGCACAGTTAATTATTTGACCGCGCCCATATCTGTCCGGAGAATCAACAATCGACATAAGCTCAAGGACCTCCTCATATTCATTTCCCATGCTGACTTCGGCCGACAATCCACCGTCTATTGACTTGTAATTTCAATATACGTTCATGAAAAAAACAAGTAGAGAATTCTAGAAATTTTCCCATCCCTTTATAAATTTGTAATTTGCCTCAACCTGAGCATGCAAGCAAGGCAAGGCCTACGATGTAAAGTGAAATATAAATTATGTTCTCCATTTCTCAATATCTTCTAGTTTCTAAATTCTGTGTTGTTGTCTCTTAATTTCAATTATTGTTGCTCTATAACCCCTCAACTTGTATCAGAGTTGTGTTCGGAAACGGGTTGGGCCTCACTGTGGAAACCATCATCCTCAAGAGTGTTTCCTTGCAATAATTCAATAACGGGCTCCTTATTAATTATGTGTGACTGCAAGGTTAGTGGGATTCATGGTGAAGATTGCATAAATATTTTCTATGATTTGTAAGTATTTAGACACGTGATGAGGAAAAAGGATGTTTGTATGTTCACTTCGTGTTGCTGTTATTGTTGTTTCGAAACTTGCGAGTGTTGCCTCGCTATTCTTGCTCTTGCTTCCCTTAAGAGTGCAAATAATATATGAAAGTCATGTTAAGGAATAGCTCCAAGGATTTTGCCAAAGAATAGGTCCTACATAATTTTTCGCTTCAGAAAGGGGATTTCGATGAGTTACGCGCATATGGAAAATGAGAAGGATGAGGCTATTGAGGTATAGTACAGATAAAAATCAGACTTGAATTAAAAGAAGGAGTTGCAGCTCACAGGTGAGTACTGCACCTGGAGACTGCACTCAAACAAAGAAGAGACTCTCTCTTTGTTCACTCTACATTACATCAAATGAATATTACAATATTAAATACATCACTAGAAATCAGGTAGTTGTATACAAACTCCTAAACTCTAGGAACAAATCCTAAACTAAGGAGTTACGTTACAACTATGTAACCATTTCTCCATTAATACAAAATAATATTGATTATTTTTAACTCCCCCCCTTAATGGAGAAAGGATTATCCTGAACTCCTATCATCCCTCTAAATAATTCAAACTTTACACGCCCTAGAGGCTTAGTAAAAATATCAGCTAAGTTATCACATGTTTTACAATACTCCACACATATTTCTTTTGACTGTATATTTTCTCGAACAAAATGAAACTGAGTGTCAATATGCTTGGTATTTTTATGAAAAACTGGATTGTATGCAAGCTTGATGGTACTCTGGTTGTCAGTTTTGATACTAGTTGATTCTTTTTGTCCTTCTCCTGCATCGATGAGAAGTCTTCTCAACCAGATAGCTTCACATGTGGATGCACACAATGCTTGGTACTCAGCTTCACATGAAGATAGAGCTACAGTACTTTGCTTTTTACTGCTCCACGCTATAACCTCAAATCCAATACTAAATGCATAACCTGTGATAGATCTTTGATCATCCGGGTTACCTGCCCAATCGAAATCTGAATAACCTGCTAGAATAACATCAGAAATGTCAGTGTACAAAATGCCATAATTACAAGTACCACTAAGATACCTCAACACACATTTTTCTGCAATCCAGTGACTTTCGAGTGGTTTTGACATGAATTGGCTCAACACACTAACAGAATATTTCAGATCTGGTCTAGTTGTCGTCAGATATATCAAACTGCCAACTAGCTATTTGTACATAGTGGCATTCACCTGTTTAGTGCCATCGTCACTGCTCAACTTTAAATTCTGCTGTAATGGTGTTGCTGCTGATTTGCACTGCTCCATTTTGAACCTTTCCAGCAAGCTTCTGGCATACTTCCCTTGAGTGAGAAAAGTTTGTCCAGAATCTTTCCATACCTCCAATCCCAAGCAGTAATGAAGGTCTCCAAGGTCTTTCATCTCAAACACTTGTGACATTTGCTGCTTGATTTCTTTGATCAGATTGTTAGCATTTCCTGTTATGATCATATCATCCACATACAAAGAAATCAAAATAATTTGCCTCTGTTTATTTAACTTGGTATACAGATTTGGATCGTTCAAGCTCCTATGAAAGCCATGCTGTATAAAAAATGAGTCAATTTTCTCATACCACGACCTGGGTGCCTGTTTTAAACCATAAAGTGCCTTATTCAATTTACACACTAAATGCTCCTGCCCCTTTTTCACAAAACCTTGAGGTTGTACTAAATAAATTTCTTCCTTTAAGTCACCATTCAGAAATGCAGACTTAACATCTAGCTGGTGTAGCTGCCATTTATGTTTTGTTGCTAAAGAAATTAGCATTCTAATTGTGTTTAATTTGGCTACAGGAGAAAAGGTGTCATTGAAATCTATTCCTTCTTGCTGTGAGTAACCCTTTGCTACCAGTCTAGCTTTAAATTTCTCTATACTCCCATCTGCATTTATTTTTGGTTTATATAACCACTTACATCCTATGGGGGTTTTTCCTTCAGGCAACTCAACTAAATCCCAAGTATGGTTTCTATATATTGATTCAATTTCCTCATGCATTGCAGCCCTCCATGCATCTGATTTACTTGCTTCCTCATAATTTGCAGGTTCTACAATGTTTAAAATTTTAGACATTAAAGCATAGTCTCTCAATTTAGCAGGTAGTCGAGTCTTCCTACCTGATCTCCTTGGTAGAGGACTTACCTCAGCTCTGTCTTTTTCAGCGCTTTTCGGGCTTGCATCATCATTTATTACATTATCTGCTACTTCTTCTTCTTGTTTGTGCTCCTGCTCTTCATCTTCCTCACTGTTAACTTCTATCAACAATGGAATGTGGCTGTCACTGTTAGAATCCTCCTTTCCTTCTTCAACCTGTTCATGAAATATAACATCTCTGCTTGCAAAAACCTTGTGAGTCATAAGATTATATAACTTATATGCCTTATACTCAGTGCCATATCCAACAAATATACATTTCAGGGCTTTGGGGTCTAACTTCTTCCTATCTGCCTTAGGTATATGAGCATAAGCTTTTGACCCAAATATTCTTAAATGACTAACTGTTGGCTTGAGTCCAAACAATGCTTCAAAAGGGGTTTTGAAGCCTAGACATTTAGTAGGACTCCTATTCTTTAAATATACAACAGTGTTAATAGCTTCTGCCCAAAGACCATTTGATAGACCCTTACCTTGAAGCATACTTCTCGCGCACTCCACAAGAGTTTTGTTCTTCCGTTCTGCTACTCCATTCTGCTGTGGAGTGTGTGGCACTGTAAATTGCTGCACAATCCCATGATGCTTGCAGAAATTCATGAACTCTCCCAACCTGTATTCTCCCCCTTGATCCGAGCAAAGAATTTTTATCCTTTTTCCTGTTTGGTTCTCTATCATAGATTTAAAATCTTTAAAGTACTGAAAGGCTTGAATCTTTTTACTTAGAAAGTACACCCATGAAAATCTAGTGCAATCATCTGTAAATAACAGAAAGTAATATGCTCCTCCTAAAGACCTAGTTTTCATAGGTCCACAAATGTCTGTATGCACCAGTTCTAAAATGTCTCTTTCCTTTCTGTTAACATGCAAAGGGAACTCTTCTCTATGCATTTTCCCTAATGCACATCCATCACATTCCAACTTAACATTATGAAAAACAGGGAGTCCATCGACCATACCTTTCCTCTGAAGTAGGATGAGGTCTTGCAAATTGAGATGGCCGAATCTCTGATGCCAGAGATTTTTGACTGTTGATCCAGCTGCAACCATTGCTTGTCGTGGCATACTCTTTGCATCTAATCTGTACAAGCTCCCCATGCGCACTCCTGTTGCAACTGTTTCCATCTGGCTATCCTTAATGACACAATTATTCTTAAAGAATTGAACTTGCATGTCCTGGTCAATAATCATTGAGACAGAGACCAAATTTTTCTTAATTCCTGGAACATATAATACATTTTTAAGGTGTCTAATGTCACCACTAGGTAGCTTCATAGGAATGTCACCATATCCTTTGATCTCATACCCACTATCATCTCCTAGATAAATTTTTTATCCACATGTAGTTTCTTCAAGAAATTCAAAGCAGTCCTTCTTATCGGTCATATGTGAGGATGCACCAGAGTCAACATACCATATGTCGTCCTCATCTCCCTTTGAAGTTGAAAGAGCACAATCGACTGTAAATAGTCGAAGTTCGTGGCTGTGGTCCTCCTCTTCCCCAACAAAACAACCCTGATGTTTTCTCTGTTTGCTTCTTCATTCATCTGCCTGCCTCTTATAGCATTCTTTAATCTGATGACCAAGTTTTCCATAGTAAAAATATTTCTTAACATAATTATCAGTCATACCTTTAAATGATCTCTTTTGAAATGTGTTGGCTCCTTTCTGCTACTGCTGCTGCGGTTGTTGGTGTTGGTGTTGGTGCTGGTGCTGCTTCCCTCCGTACTGTCTCCTTTTTGTCATCAGAGCAAGATCATTGCTCTGAGTTTTTAAATTCTATCGTCGCTCCTCCTCCTGGAGTAGAATTGCTGTCAGCTCATCAAATGAAGGGGCTTTCTCCCTTGCTGACAGCCCTGTGATGAATGTCTGGTATTCATCAGTCATTCTATTTAATGTGAGCGTGACCAGATCTAATTCGGATACCTTCTCTCCGATAGCTCCCAATTTTTCACTCAGGTCCTTAACTCTGGCCATGAATCCAGCAACGGACTCATTCTCCTCCATCTTCAGTGCAAACAGCTTGCCTTTGAGTGACAAAACACGATTTGTATTCTATGTCTCGTACAAGTTCTTGATCATTGTCCATATATCTGCGACCGACTTGGAATCTCTGATATGTGGGATAATATTGTCCTTAACGGACATCTTCAGTATAAATTTTGCTTTTGTTTCTCTTTTATCCCAGTCTTGTTCTTGGGTCGCTATTCCAGATCTCCGCTCATCTCCCATGACGATTGACCATGAATTTATACTTTCCAGGAAAGTTTGCATTTTGAACTTCCAGTTGGAGAAATTTGTTCCATCGAGTTTTCCAGACTCGTGGAGATATGATTCTATACTATTATTCATTTCTATCCAACTGAACACTTCAATCGGCCACCACCGGGCAAGTCCGATCTGCTACCACCGAACAGATCAGGAACTTCAACGTGCCACCATCGGGCAAGTCCAATCTGCTGCCATCGAACAGATCAGGAACTTCACTGTGCCACCACCAGGCAAATCCGATCTGCTACCACCGAATAGATCAAAAACAACGCCAATGCGCCTCCACTGGGTAAATCTGATTTTCTGCCACCGAACAGATCACAGAGCTCTAATTCGCCACCATCGGGCAGGTCCGATCTACTACCACCGAGCAGATCAAATAACCCTAATTCGCCACCACTGGGCAGGTCCGATCTACTTCCACCGAGCAGAAATTTTCCACGTGCCACCACCGAGCAAGACCGATATGCAAAAAAATTGCAGATTTCTCAAATAGAAAGAGGTTGGCGCTTCTTTCTGGCGCGCTGGTGCGATTATCTCCGTCGAATCCGTGCCAATGGCACGAATATTCCTTAAAATCTTGTGCCATCTTGTGCTTCTGCTCTTTTATGGCGCGACTGTGCGTGAAAAATCCGCGCCAACTCCTGCTTCTGCTAAAAAAAAATGAGTGCCAACCCTTTCTTCAACTCAGAGATGATCAGTCATCTGAGACCCTTCGCTCCAGGTGTTACTACAATCCACCTGATCTTACAAATACTCCTAGCATGCTCTATTGCCACTACAGCTATGTAATTAATGATGCATCCCTAAAAAAAAAATTGAGGCTATCTCTACCCTAAGCTCTGATACCAAGATAAAAATAAGACTTGAATTAAAAGGAGTTGTAGCTCACAGGTGAGTACTATACCTGGAGACTGCACTCAAACAAAGAAGAGACTCTCTCTCCGTTCACTCTACATTACATCAAATGAATATTACAATATTAAATACATCACTAGAAATCAGGTAGTTGTAAACAAACTCCTAAACTCTAGGAACAAATCCTAAACTAAGGAGATACGTTACAACTATGTAACCATTTCTCCATTAATACAAAATAATATTGATTATTTTTAACTAGTACACCAAATTAGTTATTGAATTAGAAAAGTATGACTAATGAGGAAATGTTTTCATGTCATGAATTGATATACATAAATATTGGAGGTTTTATATAAGAATTTTTATTTTATTTTATTTTTCTTAATTTCTTGATAAATAATAATTAAAAAAAAAGCAGGTCATTGTTTGTTATATGGAAAAAATAATTTTTATTAAAGGAGATCAATTTTGTCTTTTGAGGAGTTGTTAAAGTTGTAATATTTAAAGTTTTATTTTGAAAGTGGTATCTTGATTTTTGAAATGTGAATCTTATTGAGAATGGAGATAACAACATTAACTGACATGGAGAAGCTGAGCGGGGCCAATTTTTCCCTATGGAAATCACAGATGGAGGATATACGAATTTTAAAAGACAATATTTGCCAATTGAGGGTATAACAAAAAAACCCTCATTAATGACAGATGAAGAATGGAATAATCTAGATAGAAAGGCGATTACAACAATCCACCAAAATCTAGTAAAGAATGTGTATTTCAATTTGTCTGGAGAAAAGACAACAAATGGATTATGGAATAAGCTCCATGATCTATACGAGAATAATACTGCAGCAAACAAAGTGTTCTTGATCAAGAAGTGTTATAATCTCAATATGAAGGAGGGTGCTTCAATTGCTGAGCACTTGAATGAATTCAATATTATTACTAGTTAGGTTGCCTCTGTTAAAATCATTCTAGATGATGAAATTAGAGCTATCATGTTAATATGTTCTATGCCAGACGTATGAGAAAATTTAATTGTAGCCATGAACAATTCAACACCTGTGAGGGCCCTGAAGTTTGATAATGTTAGCAACAATTTAATGAAAGAGGAGTTGCGACGCAAGTCAATTGTGGAAAACCAGGGAGGAGAAGCTCTAGCTCTAGCTGATCGTGGTAGGAGAATTATCGAGGCAGACAAGGGCATTCAAGATCGCGAGGCCGATCGAAATCGAGGAGAGGAAGGCTCATTTGATTTCATTGTGGTAAACTAGGGCACATGAAGAAAGAGTGTAGAGTTTGGAAGAAAGGACAAAAGGATAAAAAAACAACCAATACAAATCACAAGTCATCCAACACAATGAAGGTGATACTACCGTTGTAGTCTAGCTGGTGATGTGTTATTTACTGTTTTAGTAGAGGATGGATGTTTATATACATCCAACAACAATTTTGACTGGATCCTTGACTTTGGGGAATCTCACTATGTAACCCCATGCAAAGATAGTTTTGTCGCGTATAATCTTGGTGATTATGGTAAAGTGCATTTGGGGAACACTAAATTTTGCAGTATTGTTGAAGTGGGAGATTTCCAAATCAAGATGAAGGATGGACAAGATATATTGTTGAAATAGGCCAGACATGTACCACAAATGTGCATGAGTTTGATCTCCGTGGGACGACTGGATGATGAAGACTATTACAAAATATCCTCCTCTTCTAACGAATTGGAAAAGGAGTTTGGAAAATTAACAAAGGATAATTGGCCATGGACAAAAGACCCAAGAAAGGAACATTATATACATTGAAGACAATTAGAGGAAAATCATATTTCTCCATTGTCACAAAAGAAGGAAATTCAACAGATCTGTGGCATAAGCACTTGGGTCACATGAGTGAGAAGGGCTTAAAAATCATTCTTGGTAAAAATTTACTACCAGGTTTGAAATCCTATAATCTTGATCTTTGTGAGCATTGAATGTATGGTAGACAAAGAAGCATTCCATTCCTTAGAGGTGGCCATGACAGAAAGAAAAAAATGTTAAAATTGATACATTCAGATGTGTTTGGGTTGTAGATTTTCTTGTAGATTCACAAGCTCATGCAATTTACTAAAGCACAAGACAAGAATCTACTTCTACTTTCAACCATCGGAAGCCAATAGATCAATGAAAACAAAATGAACAAGAAGAAGATAAATCAATGGCACATAACAAAATAAGTTTCTCTAGGGAAGAAAATTCTCAAAACCCTGCTTATCTATATTGCATTAATAAGAAATATGAGTGGAGATACAAAGCTTGTTCTCACAAGAAAAATTCCGCAAAAGTATGCTCAACTCTCCACCTCACAAGCCCGATCTTAGCCAACATTTAGCCAATTTCCAATGTCTGTCAAGCCCCTATTTCCTTGCACAATTCCTAGGATGAATAACTTGTATTTAAAGGGAATTCATGCTTCCAAAACTATGCAATCCTAATTAGGTCCTCTTCTTGATTGCATGCATGATATTTACAACTCAGTAAATCACACAATTGATAGTACACTGTCCCTGCACTCTAGTCTCAACTGGGTCTTTCTTAGAACTAACATGCATGAGTTTCTGATGAGTGAATCTTTAGTTATCTAGAGTAGCACTTGTGGATGCACTAGTGCACTAACTGACTGCTAATCCTCTACTAGTTCAACAAACAATTAGAACTAGTTTAACTGACTATAACTCAGTAAACTGAGTTATCTAATTACAACTCAATCTAAACTCATATTAGACCCCTAAAATTTAGGGAGAACACTTACATGACTTCCAAAAGACTTCCAACTCGAAATTCCTAAGCTAATTAAGTTAATTAAACTTAATTAACTATTTACAAGTTGCTATGAGAATAGAATTTGATTTTAATTCACAGTTTAATTCAAGGACAAATTAAATTGGAATTTCTTGTTTCCATTTCTCAACACTCCCTCTCAACAAGAAAGGGATTATCTACTACCCCAATCTTGTCTATGTGAAACTCGAATTTACATATTGACAATTCCTTTGTCAAAATGTCAACATCTTGCTCCTTCGTGGGAATGTACTCTAACAACATGATCTGCCTCAATACACAATCCCGTAGATGATGATATTGGATATCAATGTGCTTGGACCTATCATGAAAAACTAGATTTTCAGAGAGTTTGATACTCTGATTATCACAGTAAATCACTGTCGGATCCATCTACTGATGAAATAGACCAACAAGGATCTTCCTCATCCAGATGGCCTCATATGCTTCCTGACTTGTAGCCATGTACTCTGCCTCTACCGAACTGAGTGCAATCGATCTCCGTTTCCTGCTGTACCAAGAAACTGCCACTAACCCAATACTAAAAATCCCTTATGATGTGTTTTTGTAGTCGGATGGACTCCCCACCCAATCTACATTCGTGAAGCCTTAGATCATCACTCCCTCTGTCTGTCTATACCATAATCTGTATTGATTAGTGCCCTTGAGGTATCTCAATAAATGCTTTATCGCCTTCCAATACAACTTGGTAGGTCTAACCATCACTTGACCAAGTACATGAGTGAACCCACAAACTGCCTGTAAACATGAGCTTCCACTACCTCTCCTAAAGTAGCATACTCCTTCCTCTAGTTACCAGCTAGAGGAGTCTCCATAGGCTTGCAACTCTCCATGAAGAACCTCCTGAGTATCTCTTTGGAATACTTTCCTTGATACACAAACAAATCCCCATCTCTCTGCCATACTTCCATGCCCATAAAGTAATGCATGAGCCCCAAGTCCTTCATCTCAAATTCTCTTACAAGGTCCTCCTTGCAATATTTGATCAATTGATCATCACTTGTCAGTATGATATCATCAACATAAAGTACAATGATCAACAATTTACCTTCCACCACTATGTGGTACAGGTTCGATTATGCTTCACTCTTCGTGAATCCCAACCCAGTGAAGTAGTTATCTATCATGGTGTACCAAGTACGAGGTGCTTGCTTCAGCCCATACAACACTCTCTTGAGCCGGCACACATGCGACTCACGGTCGAAGGTTTCAAAGCCTTCAGGCTATGTACACCTCTTCCTCAATCGTGCCATTAAGGAAGGGTGTCTTCACATCCATATGATGTATCTTCCAAACCATCTGCACTGATAGTGGTAATATAGATCTGGTCAATGAGTACCTTGCAACAGGAGTAAAGGTCTCATCGTAGTCAATACCCTCTACATGTGAAAAGCCACAGGCCACAAATTTAGCCTTATGCTTCTCCACACTACCATATGTAGTTTTATTTACCTTGTAAAGTCAACAGGAGCTCACCACAAATTTATCCTCCAGTCTCGAGACCACATCCCAAACACTGTTACAAACTATGGAGTCATACTCCTCCATGATGGCATTAACCCAAGTCAGTTGCTGCACTGCTTCCTCAAAGGAAGATGGCTTTGTCACAACACATACACTCATAAGAGCC
This sequence comes from Pinus tabuliformis, assembly GCA_031772625.1. Taxonomy (NCBI): domain Eukaryota; kingdom Viridiplantae; phylum Streptophyta; class Pinopsida; order Pinales; family Pinaceae; genus Pinus; species Pinus tabuliformis. The sequence goes on along the minus strand of CM062808.1, from coordinate 758,000,416 downwards.
ATGCATCAAATTTACCTATCAAGTGACCTCCTAGAATCCGACAACAATCTATTTTCCTCTCTGGTGCGCATTATCCCATCTCTGGAAGACTCTGCCTGGGTGGATTTCTCTACTCCCAGATCCTCTGCATGTGGCTGCTCCACATCAATTTGAGGCTCCTCAACCTTAGGAGATAAAATATACTCAACCACATGTAGCTTAAGCTCCCTCTCAAGGAATCTTGCATGGCCTTCTCCTCATTGAATTTGACATCCCTATGAACCATTGTCATCTTGCAGGTTGATAAGTACACCCGATAGTTGTGAGGTGTATCAGTGTACCCCACAAATATCCCTAACTCTGTTGTTGACTCAAGCTTCTTTTGTGCATTTTTGGTCACATGGAAATATATCGATGACCAAAAAATTCCTTAAATGACCAACATCTGGCCTCTTACCGGAATAAACCTCCTTTGGTGTCTTTATCCCAAGTATACGATGCGGGCTACGGTTTTGAACATAAACCACTCCGTTGCATTCCTCAACCCACAAATGTAGTGGGAGACCATGATCATGCAACATCACCCTCACTTCCCCTACTATGATTTTTCTCTTCCTCTTGGCCACCCCATTCTGCCGAGGGTTATGAGGTGCCGTCAAATCCCGTTTAATCCCTTTTGTTAGCTTAAGAGGGCCTGACTAAGGTTCAGAGTTGTTCGTGCCAACCAAAAAAACCCTCAACTATTGGCTCTTTCAGCAATAACTTGCATAACGCAAGTTGTAGTCTCACCCAAAGCAGCATTGGGGGATGCTAGAACCAAGTTTTTGCATCCAGGGATATGTGATAAGTAGTTTCTAAGTCTACAAAGCTTCAGATCTTCCTTTGCGCAGATCGGTATCTTCCTAGGGCTCGTCACTATAACTAAGTTAAAATGGCTTCTAGACCTTCATGAAGGTCTACGATCAATATTTATGGACCTTAACCAGACGATCTATCTATTTTCGCGCATTAATAAACAACTCTAGATCTGAATTCACATAGATCTATCCAATTCGTCAGAAAACATAGTAGAATTAACTATTATCTTCACGAAACAAGATAACTACTTAAATTATGCATTAATAAGACAGATCCAGTGACTTCGCGCAACATTCATTCATTATTTCATAAAACATATCATTAAGTGACATAATATAACATAAACAAATTCAACAAAATTGCACAGTAATTCTCCAAAATCAGTCTTTATTGATCTTCAGTGTTCAGATTACAGACTCTTCTACCCTGCGCACTCAGTTGCAGGGGTCTGCACACTTAGCTATATACTTACCAAGGCCTCCTCTGCACTTAGCTACAGGAGCCTTCCCCTTCTCACCTAAGTATAGGAAGAAGAGCCTTCCCGCCTTAGCACTTGCCCAAACAGTTCTATCTTGATTCTTCACCATCTACTTCTTTCTTCTAACTTGCTATGACTCGAATATATAGACTTTTCAATACAATACCATGTTTCGCGGAACATGGGTAAGTCTCAAAACCGACTTAACTATATATCCAAACAAGGGGCTAAGACCCGTTTTACACCTATCTATCTGCATGCCTCACATCCACATATTGCGAATACTTTACATCTTTTACAACAACATATACAAAATTTGGGTTAACTAACCCCAAAATTGACCCTAGGGACCCTATCCCAATAGGCCCCCAACACAAAGATCGTGACTCGCCCTCGAGTCACTCAGTTGGCATTGCGATCTTGCTGTGAAGACCACCCAACTCAACATGCATCACTACAACTTAAACAACACTTTGTGCCGCTGCCTGCTATACCTCTTCGACCAATTTCTCTATTGTTAGCCCTTCCATTGCTAGGCGCATTGTCCTCTACATCTCTTGTAGCCCTTTGAGATTCTCCTAAAGGGACAAAGTAATATGACAAACTTCCTCTAACCATGACTGCAATTTGGCCTTCAGCAAGGCCTCTTTCCTCTGCAAGTCGTCCACCTGTGTTAGCAGCTTCTTACCCTCCTTTAAATTCGCTACGTTCTGTGCTGGTGCCAAAATGCATGCAGTCTCTCGAACCTCATGATACTGCCGCTGCGTCTCTCGGACATCTATGTTCAACTTCTGCAGGTTTGGGTCCTCCTGCAGATTCATCCATAATTCCATCGCTACATCAAACATCAAGGAGCATTCATTGACTGCGGTATCCAATGTATTCATTCCATCCTTGATTTCTACTCTACACTGCTCCCAAACCTCTAGTGGAGCCGTTGGCCGCAACTTCAACTGCAGCTCTGCTATTTTCATCTGGAAATCGAAAGTTACCCTACCAACTTCCTCCTTTGATGCACATACTGCAACAACCAATTTCCTCACTTTGGCTGAGGCCTCTACATCCTATGGTATGTTCAGTTCAGGTACTGACTTGCAGGCCTACTCGATCGTTGTTTCTAGCCTCTGTCGTCATTTCTGCAACTCTTCCTTTTCCTTCAGCATCTGGGTTTTCTTCGTGAACAATTGTTCATTGTTGACCTTAAATTCACTGATGATAGTGACGACACGTTGTTATCTGATCCTCAACTTATCTAACACCCCCTGATGCAGTGCATGGAGGGTCTGGAATGGTAGCACAGCCAAATTCAGGCCCATATCCTTGACTATGCTGATCAGAGCGTGATCCTCATCCGATTCTATGTGGACTGACCCCTCTGGTAATGGAATGACTCAGAGGTCCAGAGTTAGTTCTAGCTCCGCCATTGTGCTACTTCCTTGTGTCAGGCTTGCTTGCCCGACGCCCACTTGGATCCTGTTAGCTTGGATCTACATCTCGCGCAAATTCTTTTGGACACCCCCCAGCATCTATATATATTGTTGCTCAAATTGCTGCAACACTTCTGTTGTCGTGTGCCTCACCTTGTCTTGGATCTTATCGAGATCACCCTTTGTCAGCACCATCAGATCAATATGACTCTGCTTATCAGACTTATGAGTTTTCCATTGTTCGCCCGTCTGCTCCTACCTGCGTCTCTTCAGGATGAAAGAAGTGTTCTTCTCCTCACCACTGCTTCCTCCCTGCAATGACAACTCCTGCTAGTCTGTGTGGTATGAAGCAGAATTTCTACCTTCATCTGTATCTTGTCATTCCTTTTCTTCCTGCTCTTTGGCAACACACTCTTTCTCCATGCGTTCCTTCTTCATAGCTACCTTAGCAGCTTCCTTCTTCTTCTGCTCAGCCAAGGCGTGCACGACCTTCTGAGATGCATCCTTTCACTTTTGCACGACAGAGCTCTCTGCGCCTTTGCTAGTTCCCACATCAAGCGTTGTGGGTTCGTGCCACTCTTCCAACTAATACCCCACAAATTATTTCACATCTATCTCAGATACAAAATAAGGCAACAGATTCCATGTGTGCTCTGGGTCCTTTCATGCTCTGATAGACACATTGTGGAAGTCGACCTTAAACTCCACCTAGGACGTCAATTGTTTGAACAAGGTTGGGGAAAACCTTAGCCTCTGATTAATCACCATACGAAGGTCCATATCCATCAGGATCCAGAAGATCTTCGACTCCCTGATTCGTGCCGAATCCTTTGTATACCACAACGAGGCGAATTGTGTGGCCTCGGGTAAATCTTCCTTGTGCGGAGGAAAATGACTATCCTCCAGAAAAATCCAAGAAACTAACATGATAGATAGTAAAACCAAGCATAATGAAAGGATTTTCTTTCATCTTGGGCCTCTTGACAGTTCATGAGGAAGTCGTGGCATATATATTTGGCCCAATTATACTAAACGCCCTTCGCGCATTGTGCTAAAAGTGACGCTACCAGCGCCGAAACTTTGTTTGCATGACACTTCCTCATGATCTTTCCTGTGAGAATCTGGGTAGTGAACTGTACTACCTAGTCTTGAATTGAAAGGATAGAGTATCCGTGCGACTTTTTCACAAGACCATACTCTTTCTTCATTTTGTCAGCTAATTATTTCTCCCCGGTTTTCCCTCCAAACTCCTTGGCAGGGTCTGCTCCTTTGTGAGGCAACTTTGTTATCCTATGGATCAACATGTCAGTTATTGGAATGGGCTGCCCAAGCCATAGACACCCATCGTTCACCAGAGCGAGGGGTTGGTGCACACAGATCATATTGATGGCAAAGCGATGATAGTGCGACACTAAGAGCATGTTCAACAACCCTGCCTGCTCAACACCGTGAACCCACTTCATGGGCTCCAACTGCGTAACCCCCGTTTCTTCATAATATATCTTTGTCATATATTTATGGGTTGCTAAATGCAAGAAATTATCATGGTCTGTGAGGTCCCAATCCTCCATTTTCAATACCAAAATTTGCGCTAACCTAGGACCTTCAAATTCGACCTACTCAAGTAGTAAGGGAGTCGACACCACGAACTTTCTGGAATCTGGGTCCTTGGTTACTTTAGTTTTTCCCTTCCGCGGAGGGATATACTCAGGAAGCCTTGAAATAGGCTCAATCGCTTCAGCATAGGGCTCTTTAACACCTTGGTAATCCTCTTCTAAATCCACCACTTGTTCCAGTTGTTTGCCTTTTTTCTCCTTCTGTTGTACCTCCAGATTCTTCCTCGGTGACATTCTTACTAGCACCGGCTTCTTCTGCTTCTCTTTTGCGGCTGATTGTTTATGTTTTGTGGAGGATTGTTGTGGCCTTTGTGACCTCGGCGTGGTAGGCATAGGGGTTGAAGCTACCATACTCGAAATCTCAGGGCTCGGTGCATCAGACACAAAAAATTCAGAACTCATGGCTTTGATGGGGTTGGTGGCAGTAATTGACTGTAGAATGGCCTTTTGGTTGCTCGCAGGTAAGGCAACAAATGCTAGGCTTGCCACAAAATCCTCCCAAAATTGAAGACTCATAAACTTTAGAAAACAAATTGCCTAAACAAGTCTCAGATGCAAAGTGTTCTTCGATGGTCCAACATGTGAGATTTATAGGCATTTTTGAATTCAAATCCAACCATTCCCCCCAAATTTTGATAATAAATTCCCCTTTGGCGGTAAATATTCAAATATTTTTGCCATAAATAGCGCCTACCCACTCCTCTTAACTGGTTTTTGGCCATAAAATCATGAATAGTAACCTCAATGACTACATTTGGACCCACCTGGAGGGAACCATTCTCCATGGCGTGGCTCTTCACGCGAAGCTTTACCTATTGCACCCCTATCATCCGTCGTGCAACCTTCCTACCATGTTCTTCACCTCGTTGAGCAGCATAGTTTATAGTCCCACAATCCCTTACAATTGCATGGATTACTAAGACTGTCCTGCTATTATATAGTCATCACATAGGGGAAGGATACCTTGTGTACAACTTCAATCTACTTCCATTCACTTTTCCAGGGAATGGTTCCCCATTCAGCTTTGTGAGATGAATTGCGCCACCATTCGTGATCTCCTTAATAACATACGGCCCCAACCAATGCATTTGAAATTTTCTTGGAAACTTTGTGAACTTGCTGTCATATAACAACACCAAATCATCCACCTTGAACATGCGTAGCTTAATATGTCGATCATGCCAGGCCTTCTCACGTTCCTTTTGCACTTGCTGATGAAATCCTGCAAGGAAGCGGTCTTCTTCTAACTCCATGAGCTGTGCAAGCTGTTCCTCCAAGGTCTCTTTGTTCGCCATCTCAATCAAGGTTGCAATCCTTAGGCTAGGCACAATATACTCCATCGACATGACTGCTTTAATTCCATAGACCAGCTTGAATGGCATTTGTCCTATCAATTTCTTGCAGGTCATTCTATAAGCCCATAACACAGTAGGTACACACATGTCCTAGTCATTCCTCTATGCGTTGCATACCTTTGTCAATGCATTCTCCAAGATCTTATTAAAAGCTTCCACTGTGCCATTCGCCTGTGGGTGATAGGGCATGCTCTTCTGATGATATACCTGAAATTCTTCCAACATCACACTGATTGTTTCATTCAAAAAATGCATACCCCTATCACTCATCAAAATCTTCAAGCATCCAAACCTTCTTAAGACATACTTAAAGAGAGACTTTGCAATAGTGGCAGCTGTACAATCCCTCACTGGCCGCGCTTCCTCCCATCTGATTAAATACTCTTTCACAGTAATAATATACGGCACATCCGTCTTCTTTCCCAGTGGTTGTATGGTACCTATTAAATCAATGGCCCATTTCTCAAATACCTGTAATGAAACTTGGGGATTTAAAGGAAATTAATCCCTTCGCAAAGGCTGCCCTGTCCTTTGGCAGGCATCACACGCCTTGCAATATGCCTTAGAATCCTTGTGTAATGTTGGCCACCATAACCCAGGGCGCAAAATCTTCTTCACGATTCCTTTCCTTGCATAGTGACCTTCTGCCACTCCTCCATGAGCTTCAACTAGGATACTAGCGCATTCAAATTACGGAACATATCTACACAAGATCTCATCCAACCCCATCTTATACAAATGACCCACAATTATTGAAAAATCTGTAGTGCGAACTACTAACTCTTTCTTTTGTTGAGTGGAATAGCCTTCTGGAGCGGTTCCCGTCATTAGAAATTGAATAATGTTGATAAAATGATCGTCCACGACGTGTACCGCAAAGAGCTGCACGTCTGGCAGTCCTTCCTCTAAACTACTGGGTTCTTTGCCCGTTTCAATCCTTGATAGATGGTCCGGGCATACATTCAACCTTCCAGGCTTCAAAATCACCTCGAAGTCATATTCCTGGAACAATAGCAACCATCGACATATCTTCCCCCCCAACACAGGCTTATTGACCAGGTACTTTGGCGCGGAGTGATCAGTATACATATTAAAGTGTCTGGCCAACAAATAATGCTTGAATTTATACAGTGCATAGACCATTTCCAACCCTTCACGCTCTGTAGTGGAGTAATTCTTCTCATCTTTGGATAAATTTCTACTCGCGAAATCTATTGGATGATCAATCTCACCCTCTCTTCCCTGTGTTAATATTGCTCCTAGCGCAATGCAGGAAGCATCGACATGCACATGAAACTCCTTTTTCCAGTCGGGAAACACCAAGATAGGCATTGTCACCATTTTATCCTTCAACACATCCAAGCTGCACTGACAATATTCATCCCAGAAAAACATTGCATCCTTCTTTAGCAACTTTTCGATTAGCGCGATTATCTGGGCATATGCCTTGATAAAATTTTTGTAGTACCCAGTGTCTCCCAATGTCATGCGCATTTGTTTCACATTCATAGGGGGTTCCAAATTCACAATGACAACGATCTTTGCTGGGTCCACTATCAATCCCTACTTACATACAACATGGCCAAGAAAAATCCCAAAAGGCACATAGAATATATACTTCTTCAAGTTTAGAGCAATTTGATATCTTCAACACGTATTCAGAATGAGGCACAGAATCGAAACATGTCTCTTTACCAACCCAAACACGGTCCAATCATCAAAATATACTTCCAGGAACTTATGAATAAATTCTTTGAACGCCGCGATCACTACCCGGGAAAAGATTGCAGGCGCATTCTTCAATCTGAATGGCATAACTGTATATTGGAAGAAACCCCACTCCATCGCGAAGGTTGTTTTGCTTCGATCCTCCGGCGTGATCTTTATTTGATGATAACCTGAAAATCCATCAGTGAACGAATATGCTTCATGTCTGCCAACATTCTCTAATACTTCATTAGTAAATGGTGTCGGAAATGGGTCATGCACACAGGTATCATTCAACTTCCATAGATCTACACATATGCAGATTTCACCCTTCTATTTCTTTTCTTGGACCACCATTGGGCTTACCCAATCAAATTCTTCTACAGGTTCAATAATGCCAGCTTCCAGCATTTTATCCAGTTCTAGGCGCACCTTCTCCTTATACTTTGGATTCAATCGATAAGGCCGTTGCTTAATAGGCTTCACATCCAGTTTCAATGTAATCTTCGTAATGCTTAAATCTCTGACAATCCCTTTCAAATCCGAAAAATTTGTTGGGAACAAATCTTGATACTTGCACAACAACTCAACTACCTTATCAACCATATCTTCATCCCAATAATCTCCAATCTTCGCAAACTTAAGTTCTTCTTTAGATTAGATGTTTACTTCTCGAGTTTTCATAGGCTTTGATATATCTGGGTTCACTACCTTCGGTCCCTCAACTTCACACCGTCCTTCGGTCTCAGGGATGGTAATATTCCGCTGGTCATCCTCTTCCTCAATAGTCACATTATAGCATTCCAGCGCCTGGTGCAGCTGTGTACTCTAATCTGACTGGGTCCATTCTAATTGCTCCTTCGATGTTTTGAATATAGCTGCTTTTATTTCTTGTAGCGCTTCATCAATGCTATCAAACCCATCCTCGAAGCTGAACGTTAATAGAAAACTCTCCCTTAAAAATTCCCATTCAGCCATTCCATGACGAAGCTCTGTCTCCAAATACCAGTTCATTGGGATTGTATCTAGTGTATGGCAGAATATATGCACCCATTCTGTTTGTGGTTCTATTCCCCAGACCTTAGTCCATCATGCTAAATGATCGCGCAGAGAATCCTTCCCACTATATTTTTCTGTCATTCTAGTATTAGCATAGCCAAATATTAACTTCATCGCCCTTCGGTATTATTTCCATCCAACAAATCTATCCTTGTGGGTACCCCACCAACGGGCAGACGTAGCGACAACACCAGTTCTAGCGCTTGGAACTGATGCTCTTCTGGTACTTCTCTTTCAAATTCATCTACCACATTAGTCAACCCACTATAATGCGGAAGGTTTCTTACCTCAGTCGAAAGACACCTTAGCGACTTGGTCATCTTATTGCAGCAGAGTGTAGATACTTCATGCAGCCTATTCTGCCAGTTTTCCAGTTCTTCATATGAATCTGAGGCAAAGGAGCTATCCTTGTCCCACACAATTCGTCCATCTGTTGTAGGATTGATACAATGGTCATCTCGTGCTTCCATCTTGTATATTTGATCAAGATTATCATCACTTTATACATAATCGCGCACAGGTTCAGTATAGCATGTTCCTTTCGCAGGGTCTAATGGCACTACGAACCTAAGCGACTTCTTCTCAAATGACATCTTCCACTTATTTAAGTTGATTACTCTATTCATATCAATAGATCTGTCAATTCCTAGCAACGTAGGGTATGGGGTACTATCATCCACTATCTCATTGACCTCAAAGTCAGCCACCACACTTGTCCCTCAATATCCACCGTTACACCATATAAGCGCCCCATTGGAATAATCTTTTGCTGATTTTCCATGTGCAACTAAATAGGAGACCATTGCAGTGTAGGTCTCCCCATCCTCTCCCATGTTTTTCTTAGGCAATACATTTGCATCAAACCCTAGATCCAAGATTACCTGGTCCATTTCATATTCACCTATTTGCATAGTTAACCTCATCTCGCGCCCTGTTCGTGCCTTATGATTACCAATCTTTCTTATTGTGTGCTGCTCTATAAGAGTCTTTTCCTTATTGGCGCACTTTTTTATGAAGTCTTACAATACTTCGATGACTTTCTGATTATGCAGAAGCTTCATACAATTCTTCAAAAAGGTAGCTAGTATCGAAGGGTCTACTTCTTGAGTCGCATTAGTCTCAAGCATTTTCTCCTGACTTCCTGAGGTGGAGGCCTCAACGAAGTTCTTATTTTCTTCCAAGAATGTTTCTTTAGCACAATTTAGATCAAAATCAACTTCCTTCTTAGTAGCCTTGCGTACCCATCCCTCTTCCTTAAGAAGCTTACCCTTATCTACCCCAATTGTGATACCACTTCTCAATACAATGTTTATGTTCTGATCCTCCATTTCTTCTAAAGAATCTCCCACTTTATGTAGCCCAAACATCAAGGTAGTTGCATAAACCTCTTTTTACATAACAACATTTTAATCCAAGTCTTCAGTGAGTTCAAATACTTACCTCGTGGTCCTTTAAAGATCCTTCGCTCCGCTTCGCTATAACTGATATTCTTGTCAATCGCGAAATAAGTCACAAAGCTTCCTAATGTGCGGTTAACCCAGTGATCCACCACCCACGTGATATTACTTCCTGATTCTTCTAGACGTCGCACCAATTCAGGAGTCCACACTATGGGGCCCTTGAGCCTCCATGTCCCTTGACTATCAACTAATTTAGATAGCCACTCGTATAGTTCTTCAGGGAAGAAGCAGAAGAACGCGCCGGTCTCGTCCATGTACAAAAATATCTGCAACCACTGCTCCTTGGAAAATTTAGGGCTCCTGTTCTCTTGAGCCACGAATGCATGCGATTTATGGTCAATCCACTTATCAAGTTCTTTCTTTGTTAGAAACCAATTACCACACATCTCTTAGATAGATTCTGCTCCCAACAACAGAACCATTTGTTGGCTTAAGGGGGCCTAAACCAGGTTCAGAGTTGTTCGCGCCAACCAACAAAACCCTCAACTGCTGGCCCTTTTGGAAATAACCTGTGTAGCGTAGGTTGCAGTCTCACCCAAAGCAATATCAGGGGATGCTAGAACCAATTTTCTACATCCAGGGATATGTGATAAGCAATTTCTATGTTTGCACAGCTTCAGATCTTCCTTCGCGCAGATCGGTATCTTCCTAGGGCTTGTCACTATAACTAAGTTAAAATGGCTTCTAGACCTTCGCGAAGGTCTACGAGCAGTCTTTGCGGACCTTAACCAGATGATCTATATTTTTTCGCGCATTAATAAACAACCCTAGATCCGCGTTCGCGCAGATCTATCCAATTCGTCAGAAACATAGTAGAATTAACCATTATCTTCGCGAAACAAGGTAACTACTTAAGTTATGAATTAATAGAATATATCTAGTGACTTCATGTAACATTCATTCATTATTTCCTAAAACATATCATTAAGAGACATAATATAACATAAACAGATTCAACAAAAATGCACAATAATTCTCCAAAATCAGTGTTTATTGATCTTCAGTGTTCATATTACAGACTCTTCTACCATGCGCACTCAGTTTCAGGGGTCACGCACTCAGCTACGGACTTACCAAGGCCTCATGCGCACTCAGCTGTAGGAGCCTTCCCCTTATCACCTAAGTTCAATAAGCAGAGCCTTCCTGCCTTAGCACTTGATCAAACAGTTCCTATCTTGATTCTTCACTATCTACTTCTTTCTTCTAACTTGCTATGACTCGAATATATAGACTTTTCAATACAATACCATGGTCCGCGGACCATGGGTGAGTTTCAAAACTGACTTAACTATCTATCCAAACAAGGGGCTAAGGCCCCTTTTACACCTATCTATCTGCGCACTCTGCATCCACATATCATGGAGACTTTACATCTTTTACAACAACATATACAAAATTTGGGTTAACTAACCCCAAAACTAACCCTAGGACCCTATCCCAACATCTTCCACTGCATAGAAGTTCTTAAACTTGTTTGAGACATACTCACCACCATCACTCCGTAGAGATTTAACCTTCTTTCCCGACTCTTTCTCCACAATGCTTTAAACTCACAAAACTTTGTGAAGGTTTGATCCTTTCTCTGCATGAAAAATATCTAGCATTTTTTGAGAAAAGTTGTCAGCAAAAATAACATAATGCTTTTGTTTGGCCATGGATGATGTCAAGAATGGTCCACACACATCTGAATGGACTCGCTCTAGAATAGCCTCTGCTCGACTATCTCTATCATGAAAGGAATAATTTGTGTATTTACCCAAAGTACACCTCTTGCATGTATCAAATTGCTGTAGTGTACCTTTGGGAAAACTGGTGGAGATATATTGCATGATCTTCAAAGCCCCATGATGCAAGTGACCTAATCACCTATGCCACAACTCACCAACGTCTCGACTTTGCATCATCTATGCTTTCATGCTCAAAGAAGCACAATCCTCTACCTCCAACTTATAGAGATTCTTCACTCGAATCTCTATCTTCTTTACTTAACCTGTGGCTATGTGTCGAAGGAATGCCTTTCCTTTTGAGAAGATCACATCATAGCCTCTATCCTCAAGCATGCAATGGATACCAAGTTCTTCTTCAGCCCAGGCACATACATAACATTCTTCAAGGTGAGTGGAACCCCATGCTCCCTCTAAAAAGTAACCATGCCTAATCCAGTAGCACTATACCTCCTGTCGTCACCCATCTTGATATGCATCTATAGATCTTTCTCCTCCAGGTCACTAAATAACTCCTTGTCACTAGTCATGTGGAATGAAGCTCCACTATCTATGTACCATACACTTTGATGACACCATGCATGAAATGAGGGAAAATTCCAATTCGAATTGAGATGCCAAAGCCTCACCTGTCGCTCCTCCTGGGGACTTATTCTTGTACTTCTTGAGTGGACAATTTGTAGAAAAATGGCCCAGCTCGTGACAATGAAAGCATTTCACTTTCGTCACGTCTTTCTTCTTGCCTCTGTGACAAGAATATGATTTGAAATGGGAAGCTTTCCCTTTCCCCTTCTTCGCCTTAGTTGCTAAGGTATAGTTCTCTTCATCATCAGTGGTTGATGAAGAGCCATCCCCGGTCTTCCTCCTGATCTCCTCTTGCATCAAATCCAACCATAGTTGTTCCCAATCTAGTAGCTTCTCCCGACCATTGACATAGTCCTGATAACTATGCCAACTCTTTGGGAGTCCCAGAAGAGAGAGACTCACCAAATCATTCTCGACAACCATGATTCCAACACTTCCAATTTCATCACGAAATTGAGTGAACTTGGTCAAGTATTTTGGAATAGTCTCACCTTTCTCCATTTCGTTTTTTCACAGTTTGTCCTTCAGTGTCAATTTCCTTTGGTCATTGTTGTTTTTATACAAGTTCGTAAATGCTTTCCACATAGGATACAAAGTTTCCTTTCCGTGGAGAGTCAAGATAATGTGGTCTCAAACTCCCTCAAGGATTATCCGCCTTGCCTTCACCACACAATTCTTCCATTCAACTAGATTCTGTGCATCCGATGCTACTAGCTTAGGAATGTATTGATCAATGAATTCCTTCAAGCCATTATCCTCCAGCACAACCTCCATTCTGTCCTTCCAGGCTATATAATTTGAGCTACCTTCCAAGGCATACTCAAGCCGCAAACTGTAGAATGCCATCTACCTATCCCAGAGTATGTATTGCAAATTCGAATTTCACCTATAACCCAAAAATCAAAACTATGAAATATCCTCTAGTATACTTTCTTCAGCTCCGATACCATGTAGATTTTCCTATAGATTCATAAGCTCATGCAATTTACTAAAGCACATGACAAGAATCTACTTCTACTTTCAACCAGCAGAAGTCAATAGATTGATGAAAATAATATGAATAAGAAGAAGATAAATCAATGGCACAAAACACAATAAGTTTCTCTGGGGAAACCCACTAATAAAAAATAAAAAATATGAGTGAATATACAAATCTTGTTCTCACAAGAACAATTTTTCACAAGTATGCTCAACTCTCTGCCTCACAAGCCCGCTCTTATCCAACGCTTAGCCAATTTCCACTACCTGCAAGGCCCCTATTTCCTTGAAAAATTCCTAGGATGAATAGCTAGTATTTAAATGGAATTATTGCTTCCAAAAATGTGCAACCCTAATTAGGTCCTCTTCCTGATTGCATGCATAATATTTACAACTTAGTAAATCACACAACTGATAGTACATTGTCCGTGGAATCTAGTCTCAACTGGGTCTTTCTCAAAATTGATATGCACGAGTTTCTGATGAGCGAATTTTCAATTATATGGAGTAGCGCTTGTGGATGCACCAATGCATTAATTGACTGATAATCCTCTACTAGTTCAACAAACAGTTAGAACTAGTTTAACTGACTATAACTCAGTAAACTGAGTTATCTAATTACAACTCAATCTAAACTCATACTGGACCCCTAAAATTTAGGGAGAACACTTACATGACTTCCAAAAGACTTCCAACTCGAAATTCCTAAGCTAATTAAGTTAATTAAACTTAATTAACTATTTACAAGTTGCTATGAGAATAGAATTCGATTTTAATTCACAGTTTAATTCAAGGACAAATTAAACTAGAATTTCTTGTTGCCATTTCTCAACATGGGTCTGTTAACATTAATTCATTAGGAGGAGCATCATATTTTGTAACATTTATAGATGATACATCTAGGAAGGTTTGGGCCTACCCTATGAAAAGTAAAAGTGAAGTGTTTGAAATATTTCAAAAATTCCATGTTGCTGTTGAAAGAGAGACTAAAGAATTTCTCAAGTGTCTAAGAACAAATAATAGTGTAGAATATTGATCAAAAGAATTCAAGGAATACTGTAATAAGTTTGGAATAAAGTATGAGAAGATTGTGCCTGGTACTCCTCAACAGAATAGTGTTTCAAAAAGGATGAAGCACACCATTATGGAGAAAGTGAGGAGCATGTTATCAAATTTTGTTTTGGAGAAGCATTTTTGGGAAAAATCAGTAAGGACAACTTGTTATCTTATAAATTGATCTCCTACTACAACCTTGGATGGTGACATTCCTAAAGAATTTTGGACTGGTAAGAATTTTAATTATTCTCATTTGAAAATATTTGGATGTAAAGGATTTGTACATATTCCCAAAGAAAATAGAACTAAGTTAGATGATAAATCTATGAAATGCATTTTTCTGGGATATGTGGATGAAGAATTTGGTTATCGTTTATGTGATCCAGTCAAACATAAAGTTATTAGAAGCAGGGATGTTATATTTAATGAGTCAGAAATGTTTAAAAGATCTGTAGGTGAGTTGGAGGTCAAGAAAGTTATTGATAGGTTTGAAGAGCAACATGAAAACATCCCACCAATGCAAGAAAATGGACAACAAATTCAAGAGAAGGAACGACAACAAATGGAAAATGATGAACATCAAGGCGAAGGAACCTTTACCAGATATTCAACCGGATAATTCACCACCATAGCTAGTTCGTAGATCTTCTAGGCCTCACAAGCCTTCACAAAGGTATCCTCCTTCAAACTATATCCTATTAATTGATGAAGGTGAGCCTAATTGTTTTCAAGAGGCTTGTAAAGTTGAGCACAATAAAGAATGGAAGAAAGCAATGGAGGAAGAAATGAACTCTTTGCTAGAAAATAAAACTTAGGAATTGGTAAAGCTCCCAAAAGGTAGAAAGGCCTTGCAAAACAAATGGGTATACAAGATTAAGCATGAAGGTGATGAAAAGAAGGAGAGATATAAAGCAAGGCTGGTGGTGAAGGGATTTTCCCAAAAATAAGGTATTGACTTTATTGAAATTTTTTCGCATGTTGTAAAAATGTCATCCATTAGTCATTCTTGGTCTTGTTGTTGCCTTAGACTTAGAATGAGAACAATTATATGTAAAAATTTATTTCCTTCATGGTGAATTGGAGGAAGAAATTTACATGGAGCAAATAGAAGGCTTCATAGAAAGAGGCAAGGAAGACCTAGTTCCCAGGTTGAAGAAGATTCTCTATGGGCTAAAACAGGCACCTCGACAATGGGATAAGTTTAACAACCCTAGTTAAAAAATCCATGTAAATATAAAAATATAAGATCGCGGTGATAGGACACACATTCCAAGCTAAATGGAGGGAAAAAATCATCCTAGTGGGTGTTCATTCGGTTTATTATGGCTAAGGAAATTGGCAAAGGAAATGACAAAGGCTTTGGAAAGACATGAGGCATTATTTGGATTTTTTTTAGGAAAATAATGGGAATAGGAGAAAAGGAAGGTGAAAGGTCATAGGTTGCATGTGAGGAGGAAAATGAAGTCCAAATAATGGAAATTGAAGAAAATAGAGGCCTCATTTATAAAAAGGCTTCTAAGGATTAGTTTGCAAGATTTTTCTCAGACTTTAGTCAGTTTAGTTTGGAGCTCTCATTATTCTCTCTATCTCTCTCTCACATTCTTGAAGACTTAGAGTTTTCTTGGAGCATTTCAAAATTGGATCAAGAAAGGAAAAAGAGGCAAAGAGGAAGCATAGATAAAGAAAGGAAGAGTAGGATCAAGAAACTACAATAAGATTCTTTGCAGGTATCGATTTTCATGTGTGGTTTCCTTGTATATTTGGTATGCATGGTGTTTCATGTGTGTTCTTAGTTCTCTTTCTGTCATTGGAATGGGGTTTTCCATATGTGATAGTGTTTTTCAGCCTAGCCATGCCATTTCTGGATAGCCATGATGTGATGGGGTTCTCATGTTTTGGTTGACCTAGATTGCCGGATGGATTTGAAGCTGAGTGAGGTGGATCTCTAAATAAAAGAACACATGGCCTAGTAACCCCTGGACTGAGCTATGGGTTACGGTAAATATGGATTTTGTGTTGCCTTGGTGGGCCTAGGAGTCCTCAACCAACGAATGATGAGATATATGGTAAAGCCTAGAGGTGGGTGCTCTCCATCAGATCTAGTAATCTGAGGATGGGATATCTGGTAAATCCTGGAGAGTGGAGTCTCAGTTAGGGCCTAGTGATCCGGTGTGGATTGCGGTAAAGCTTAGAGACTAGGAGACATGAAAATTACTCATGGTGTGTTGGGTGTGGAGCCTGATTATCTTCTTTATTCAGACGTATCACCGCATTGGACCCCATTTCTTAATGGGGCAGAAACGCCACCCCTTTATGTGCACCACTAGGGGGGATGTAAAATTGCCTTGTAAAAAGTTGTAATTTCGTAGTCAATTTGGGTCGTTCACTAGGCGGAAATCTCACGACATAAGTTATGTTTAATTTAGTGTTTTTTTCCCTAGAAGGAAACCCCTCGCTATATATGAGGGAATTGTATTGCATCTATGTAGGTGTGTATTCTGAGCGAGAAAGAGAGAGGAGATTGTGTGAGAGCGAAGAGGGAATTACAACGGATCTGCTGTAGGTTGTATCTCTTCATTTTGCTGGATAATATAAAAGGAAGGACTGGTTTTTTATCCGTGGACCTAACCCAAATTGGGTGAACCGCGTATATCTGTGTCTCTCTTGTTTTTATGTGTTTATATTTCTGTAATATATTTTATGTGTTCCATTGCTCTGTAATATATAATTTTCTAACACGGTGTAGGTGGAGAAATCTGGTGGCATCCATGCCTTTTTTGGCCTAGTGATCTGGTGGAGATCATGGTAAAGCCTATTATTACACGTTTATTATTTCGGCCTTGTGATCCAGTGTGGATTGTGGTAAAGCCTATTTCTATTGATGATGGTGAGGTGGTTTAGCCTCAGGATGCCCTGATTGGTTCTTTTGGTTTGAGTCCCACATTCATGCTTGGAATATGGCACGGGGGAGATTGGCTGAAGAGAGATTTCGCTCAGCCAATCTATGTTCGGGTGGAACGTGGTAGTCCCACACCGATTTGACTTTTTCATTCATTAATAAGTGGTTCTTTCCTTGGTACCTTATGTGTAAATGTATTGGTTTATATGTGGATTCTATGGCTGAAGTATCCTTGATATTTCTGTTGTTATTATGCTGGTTATAAGCATGTATTGTGATAGTGATGATGTATGGCTCTCCTCATGTTTTAATTTGTAAATGAATGAATAATGTCTCTATGACCTAATAGATGATAATGCAACTAATGATATAAGGGAACAATGCTTCTTAATGATTCTTAGGTAAGTATGAGACCCCTATGCTCAGATCTATTGTTTAAACCTATAGATTACATATTTGTGACGTGTTTAACGAAATGACTGTCATGGCTAGTAGGGTTCCAGTCAATTATTTGTTCAAGTAATTCCATTTGTATCACTATTTTGTTGTTATATTTCAGTTCTGAAAGAGTCATGGAGTTCTACGCAGTGACCCGGGCTCTGGGCCTCAAAAAGTGGCACAAATCTTGGAGTCAGAGACACAGGACTGAGGAGAAAAGTCCTGATACGCACCCATGCCTTGATGTGGGAATGGCTGGAGCATCCCAGGTGCACCCTTGTCCATATAAGGGGAGCGTGTAGGAGTTTAATGGTCTAAAAAATCAGTGGGACCCAGGGACTGCTCATGGGGATGACTGGGAAGGCTTCTGGGAGTCCTATAGTAGGTATAGAAGGTCTGTGTTGTGGGTTTCCGTTGATTCGAATTCCTTAAGGTCACCTAGGAGGTTGAATCCCATTATAGAGGCCTCTCGTCGCATATTTACCCCGGTTGGTCGGTTAGTTGGTAGATGTGGGATGGGGGTCCTACAATAAGAAATTTGATTCATTCATGTTGGAACATGGTTTTTATAGGTTAGAAGCTTAAAATTGTGTATATATCAAGAGGTATGATCAAGGAAATTATATAATATTACTGTTATATGTGGATGACATGCTGATTGTTAGGCATGCTAAGAATATGATCAATTATTTGATGAAATATTCGGGCAACAAATTTGCAATGAAGGACTTGGGTCCAACAAAATAGAACTTAGGCATGAGAATTATGCGTGACAGGAAAAGAAAATGTTGTGGTTGTCACAATAAAAATATATCATGAAGGTGCTTGGCATGTTTAATATGAAGGATGCCAAGCTAGTTGGTATGCCCCTTACAACCCACTTCAAGATGAATACCGAGTTATGTCCTAGTGATAACAAGGAGAAGGAAGAAATAATCAAGATTTCTTATGCTTCAATAGTTGGAAACTTGATGTTTTCCATGGTATGCACATGACTAGACATGGCATATTTAGTGGGAGTAGTGAGTAGGTTCCTTGCCAATCCAGGAAAACAACATTGGCAAGTAGTAAAATGGATTTTGAGGTATCTCAAGGGTACTAGTCATTACTGTTTATGTTTTGGTCATAACGATACTGTGCTTGAAGGATTTACAGATGCGGCTATGACTGGAGATATGGACACCAGAAAGTCCACTACAGGTTATTTGTATACATTTGTAGTGGAAACAATATCTTGGGTGTCAAGGATACAAAGAATAATAACTCTTTCTATAACATATGCAGAGTACATAACTGCAAAAAAATCTTGCAAAGAGATGTTGTGGATGAAACGATTCCTAGAAGAGATAGGAATAACGCTGGACAAGTATGTGCTATATTGTGATAATCGAACTTCCATTCGCTTTGTGAAAACCTAACATTTCACTCAAAATACGAGTACATTGACTTGAGATACCATTGTATCAAACATGTTATGGAGGAAGGGTAGTTATACTTAAAAAGATCCACACATATAAGATTCCTGCTAATATGCTCACTAAGATTCTACTAATAAATAAACATGAGTTATGTAGAGGCATGGTAGGACTTGGTGTGACTTGATTCATGACTCTTCATTTCGATTCAAGTTGGAAAATGTTATATGTGAAGCCAACGAAGATGTTGTCACTGCCTACACTGAATTCCTGACAGTCACCACCCACGTCGAATGCTACCGACCATCCATCGTCCATTGACTTGTAATTTCACTGTGTAGTCATGAAAATGCAAGTAAAGAATTCTAGAGCTTTGTCCATCCCTTCTATAAATTTGTAATTTGCCTCAGCATGAGCATCCAAGCGAGGCAAGGTCTGCCATGTAATGTGAATTTTGATTTATGTTCTCCATTTCTCAAGGTCTTCTTGCTTCTAAATTCCTTGTTGTTGTCTCTTAATTTCAATTGTTGCTTCTCTGTAACCCCATCAACGCATGGAATAAGTTTGAAGGTCGACGACGATGGATTTGTAGTGGTTTTAATTCCCATGTGAGTTTAATACTTGAAAGGAAAGATTAAAAGATGTTAAATTTAAAATTTTGTTTTCAATTTTAAAATAGACCTAATTATTTAGTAAATAAAGAATTTAAAATTATTTAATAAATTTTAATTAGTTAAAGTATTTTTTCTTCTTCTTATAATGGGAGATTTATTAGGTGTGAGGCTTGTTGGATGCCCATTGTATTAGAAATTTAGAAGATGAGTACATAGCGATTGCACACAATACAAATCACACATGCTATGTTTTATTGATATCACAAAGGTTACATATATAGGGATACATGAAACTTCTTGATCTAAGAACAGTGGATCTAAATTACTAAAAATAGATAATACAACTAATAACCTAGGAACTCACAATTAAAACTCATGGAATCTTGTAACAAATGGAAGAATTACTTCCAACACCCTCACTTAATTTTGGCATGAAAAATATGGAAAACATACATTACAACAAAAAAACTGATCTCTGTCATATTTTTATGATATGGGTATCATTAGCACTCACATCCACTTTGAAATCTCATGGTTTCTGCTCTTTTCTTCACCACACTTTCGAGCTTCCCACTTGATCCTTTTAAGACATGACCTTTTCCGATCCTCATTTAAGCACTGTGCAGAATTGACACTTTTCGACCTCTTGAAGGACAATCTCAATACTGAACCATCCTATGGAGCTGCCACCATATGTTGAATCCACAATCCTCCACAATATTCATCAATTATCTAGGATAAGATTCTGGGTACAAAATGTCTTCAACAAGCAATTCTACAACTTGACCTCGTATAAAAATAACTTGTAGTAACTCTCCTAGAAACGATGGGTCACACCAGCTTAATCTTATTAAGAACAACTTGTAACTAATGCACCCCGAGCATGATGGGTCACATTAATATGTTCAATAGTTGACTTGTTCTTTGTGGTTAGTTTTATAGATCATCTCACACCTCTAACAATGAAAATTATGTGATACACCCTCCTTCCTAGATCCATACAAATTTACAGATAACTTATCACTTCATATTGATCATATGAACATAAAACACTCACTACTAACGCATATAAATCACCACATGAACCATTGTAACTAGATGAATGATTAAATAATAATTAACCTATAAAAGGCATGGTCATAGATAACGAGAAAGACGACAAGAGAAACTGCTGAAAACAGAGAGAATACTCAAATATAGTAACGAATGCACATCGACACATTGTTATGGCCGACGATTAACCCACGTGGCTGGACACGAAGCTGGGTGATCAATTTTGTTGGAATCTGACTCCTGCCCACCAATTCGAGTGCCCACTAGATATTTTATTTTTAAATGTAAGAGAGTTACAGGATCAACCATTATATGTTGTCTATAAAATGACAACAATTAGCAGGAGCTAAGTTTTTTCGTACAAGAAGAATTTGAGAAGGTGCAGTGGGATGAATCTCATCTCCTCCCGTTTACTCTTTCTATTCCTACCAATGTAATAGAGTGATCTCTTAATTTTCTTCGTAATAGAACCTCCCAGAGTGAGAGCCACATGTAGGTTATATAATAATGCAATCTCTTCATAAGTCTCATGTGCACTGCTTCAGAAAAATCCATCATAAACTCTTCAGCTTTACCCTTACCATCACACTCGCCTAAAGGCCCATCACAGATCTGGGTTCGGCTCTTAGAGGAATATTATCCCGGATCATACGATATCATGTTACCCCAAATCCAGTGAACCATAACTGAAATCTCCTCGACATTCATGGTTCTTAGTTGGTGTTGCGAATCCTCAAATTTGATGGAATTTTTTCAATGCTAAAACTACTACGTTCAATGGCTCTGCAAAAATTCTGAGCAACACATGTACATATCCACATGAACATATCTACATAAGGGAACAAATCTCCACACGAACATTACACACAAACAAGTACACATCTAATCTATTGCTAATCTAATCAATTATTCTCCTACCTCTCACCATTCCTTGGTTTTTTTTTAAGGAGGGAATCGAGCAAGAACAAGCTTTTATACCATATTAGAAATTGGAAAGATGAATAGAGACTAATTGCACACAACACAAATCACACTTGTTATGTTTTATTGATCTCAAGAAGGTCATATATAGGAATACATGACATTTCTAAATCCCAAAATAGTGGATCTATATTACTAAAAATATCTAATACAACTAATAATCTAGGAACTCATAATTACAACTCAAGACAACTTGGAATACAAGGAAGCATTACTTCCAACACTTTGAGAAGTTTAATTCTCCAAAGTATCTACTGTCCTCAACCCATCCCAATGAAATTTAAACCTGTGACTTAGTGAGAACAAAACCCCAAACATACCAACTAGTCTAAACCTCATAAGTTAATTAAACCATTCATTTTATAATACAAATTACTTTATAATAGATATTATTTACAAATCTTTATAAAACATTTTAAATATAATATTCTTCACATTTTTATTTATATTTAAAATTTAATTTAAATTTAACTTAAAAACAAATTAATTAAAAATATATCACAAAATTCTAAATTCTTTCCATTAAAAGATGTGTGTCAAAACCTTAAAATCCTTTAAATAAAATACGCTTTGAAAATTAAAAATTAACCAAAGAAAACTCTTATAGAAATTATTATTTATATAATAAAAAGATAATAATAATAACAAAATTTCAACCTAAAAAAACTGAAGTATATTTAAATTAACATAATAATATAAATCAAATAATTAAATTAACATAACAATATATAGAGATTTATAATAGACATCAAAACAAATAAAAATCTAATAATAAAAAAAATGTTAGATCTAAGACTTTTGTAATTCATATGGTAGAGAAATGTTTTTCGGATTAATCACATCATTAAGATTTGGTCCACGTTTCGAAATAACTAATGTGGTTCATCGTCAGGACAAGGTGGGGGCAAAATCATACAATCTTCATAAATCAATAGCAGAGATGCATCATTGTTCCAGGTGGTTCATCCTCAGGACAAGGTGGGGAAACAAATCATACAATCTTCATGAATAAATTGCAGGGATGCATCATTGTTCCAGGTGGTTCATCCTCAGGACAAGGTGGAGAAAAAAATCATACAATCTTCATGAATAAATAGCAGCGATGCATCATTGTTCTAGGTTCGTTGTTGAAAACTAGCCATTGAAAAACTACTTGTTGGATATTAGTTAAACATAAAAATTCTAAATTTTTTATTTTATTAAAAATCTTGAAAATGAGAGAGGGGATAGAGATTTTTAATAAAATAAAAATTTTTGAATTTTTATGTGTAACTAATCTCCAATGGCTAGTTTTCAAAAGCGAACCTGGAGCAATGATGCATCCCTACTATTTATTCATGAATATTGTGTCATTTTTTTCCCACCTTGTCCTGAGGATGAATTACATTAGTTGGTTCGAAACATGGACCAAATCCTAATGATGTGATTAATCCGAAAGACATTTCTCTATTACAAAAAATTTCAACTTTTAAACTCAACAATATTTAAACTAACATAACGATATAAATCAAATAATTAGTAAATATAAATAGAGATTTATAATAGACATCAAAACACTTATTTCATAATAAACAAGTAAAAAACAATATTCTTAAATATGAAAACCCTATCCTATTTTATCACTAAAAATTAAATAGACTTTGTTATAATACCATAGGTCCAAAACATTATATAATTCATTTCATATAACACATTCATATATATTTTTTAATTAATCAATTTAATTTAAAAAACATAAAAGATATAACTATTTTCAAAATAAATTTCAATTTTTTATTTATAAATACTGTTAAGAATACTTTATAATATTTCATAGAGGTGAAATGCTACCATCTATTTATTTAATAATTATATATATAAGTAAGTTAAAATCTTAATTTTTTTATTATTATTTCAAAATATATATTTATATTATAACACTAAATTTGATAAACAATATTAATATTTATTCATTGTAATAGTGGTGTAGAAGGAAAACTAAACAATTTAAATAATTAACAAGGGTTACATAGTAGCTAGTACCTAAGACTTAGCTTAAACTAAAAACAATAAAAATATGAAAATTTAATCCAACTTTATTGTTGAATGCCATCACAAAACAATAAGAAATATGATTAAATAACATTGTTTATATTAACATATATACACTTTAATGTGTGTGTATGTGCTATATATATATATATATATATATATATATATGTTTTTAATGTTAGACAAGGGTGAAAAAATCCATTGATCCTAAAGAATAAATAACAAGGATGCATAAAGTCCTGAATTAGTCGTTAGAAACTAACCCTTAGGAATTAATTATTTAATTCACAAAATAATATTTGTTAATTTTTAATGAAATACTAGCTATTATAAACCAGGCGTTATTTGTTTAGAAATTATTTATTAATAATATTAAATTATTATTTATATATTATAATAACAAATTTATTCATATAGTTAATAAAATCATAAACATATTTTTATTAATTAAAAAATTAACCTATCATAAAAAAATTAAATAAATAAATAAATAAATAAATATTAATTTTTAGTTATAGAATTCAAAATTGATGTTTTTTTAATGGTTTATACATATATCAAAATACTTATTAATAACCATAAATTATTATTTATATATTATTTTTTATGTTTTATATATGAAATTATAATAACATATTTATAAATAAAAACTTAAGAGATCCAGACAAAAAAAAGAAAGAAAAGAAGGATGGGGTAATAATGGTGGGAAATCATGACGAAATAGCTGGAATCCAACTCTTATTCAGTTTCCACCCATCATCCCTATTGAGAGAGACGATTGAGATTAAAAAGCATACAAGCAATCTCAATAAGGATGATGGGTGGAAACTAAGTAGTCATGATTTCCCACCATTATTACCTCATCCTTCCCTTTTTTTTAACCCCTTAAGTTTTCTAATATATATTTATAAAATGGTCCATTTACGTTTATTTTAATAAGAATATTAATAACTGAATTAACTTATTTAAATAAATAAGTTTATACCCCTTATCAAAGTCAAACTAGCCATTTCTTGGTCAAATCTAGCTGTTGTCATTTTAGCCGTTACCTTGTCTAGAAAATTGGGTCATTGGATATTCTGCCCTATCTATTTAATGTGCAATGCGATCTACTCATTCAACTTGTTGACGATGAACCACATTGGATGGTTAGAAACGCGTCCACAAAAGTATCTCTGTGTGATTTTCACCGAAGAATCTTCTCAAAAATTTGATATGGATCACAAAAGCCTAAATTCAATAATTATAAATATGTTATTATGATTTCATATATATAAAATAATAAATAATATATAAATAATAATTTATTGTTATTAATAAGTATTTTGATCTATGTATAAACCATTTAAAAAAAACTAATTTTGAATTTAATAACTAAAAATTAATAAAATAAAATATTATTATTTATTTGGTTATGGATTGATTGATTTGTTTATTTATTTATTTAATTATTATTATTATTATTTTTAATTATGAGGTTAATTTATTAATTAATAAAAATATGTTTATGATTTTATTAATTATATGAATAAATTCGTTATTATAATATATAAATAATAATTTAATATTATCAATAAATAATTTCTAAACAAATAACAACTAGTATTTAATTAAAAATTAACAAATATAATTTTATTAATTAAATAATTAATTCCTAATTGTTAGTTTTTAAGGACTCTAATATATCTTTGTTATTTATCTTTGGAGTCGTCTAACGAGGCGGAGGAATTGCCCGGATGGCCAAAAGTGGCCGGAATCTGGGCAAAAAAATTTCAAAAAATCTTGTAGAGACAGTGTTTGAATCGTGTTTTTGATGGTGGAAATGGATTCAACACCATCAAAAACATCTCCGACACCTAAAATTTTGAAATTTAACAACTGTAACTTGGATTTACAAAAATCCTTGCGGGATTTTCTCTAAATATAACCGGAATTTCCATAACTTTCCAGGTAACTTCTCGGCCTCGTTAGACTACACTGGGATTAATGGATTTTTCACCTTTGTCATGAGGATGAACCACATTAGTTAGTTGAAACGTCCACCAAATAATAATAATGGATGAACCACATTAATTTGTTCAAAACTTTGACCAAATAATAATAATGTGATTAATAAAAAAACATTCTTATTTAAAATATGTTTTTAATAGTGTTCCACGGGGACACGTCCCCCAGGGTCGGGTGCACGCACCCCTCGCACCCCGCGCACCCGGGACGGGGAGTCTCTTGGGGGTGCGTTTCCCCACGCACCCTTTTTGGGGAGTCTCAGGGAGACGCAAGGGGGTGCGTTTCCCCAGTGTGGGAGTCTAGACTCCCCACGACTCCCCGAAAAGGGTGCTTCTGGGCGTCCCCCTTCAGTGTGGGAGTCTAGACTCCCCAAAAAGGGTGTGCCTGGGCATCCCCCCTTTAGATTTGTCTAATAAGACTTAAAAATTAAAAATTAAAAATAAAAAGTCAAAACCATTAATAATTTTTTTTAATTAAAATTAAAACTAAAAGCTAAACCTAAAATTCATGTCATGAAAGGCAAAACGCTCATTTGATTAGTGGCCTTGCATTGCTCCAGCACCGACTTTGCCTGAACGTTGAAACGCTGAACTGAGGGACAGACCATGGTGAGCAGAGTCATTGCTGTTCAGTGTTGAGAGAGCGTGTTGCATCCCTTTGCAAGTTTGCAGTTGGCAGTTGCTCCAACGGCTTTAAAAGTTCGACCATGGCTTTCAAGTTTGAGCCGCAGCGGAGCATCCTCGGAGCTCCAGTGTTTACTGTTTTGCGTCAAGTTTCAACCCTCTGTCCCGACTCCCTACGCTGTGCGGCTCCACCTCCAGGTAGACGTTAAAGCCTGCAAGGATAAAAAATTTTAATTTCCGTTTTGCTATCAGTCTCGTCCATCGTCGTTTATGTGGCTCTTTGCTTGGCAGAAACCTTATCCAAATCTTGTATGTGTATTCTATAGCATTGCTGTTGACCCTCATAATTCGTAAGAGCCAGTTCAATGAATAATTTGAGTATCCAAACTCTGTGAGAAAGAAAACGTAACAATCAGTGTGTATGCATTCAATCATTAACGATAGATGTATCCTCGGCATTGATTTCTACCTCGAGTTCTTATATATTTCCCTTAACTATGAAGGAAACATGTTAGGTTAGTAGACAGACTTCTCAGCATTAAAATTTAAGTGTCAAATTTCAATTCATAATTGCTATTTGTGTGACATGCCTAGCTGACATGCTTTGGCAAGCATATAGATTTTGCCATGCCAATACCTAATGGGACATTTTGAATGGTTTTCCTCACATACTCTTTGTTAAAAAAAATTGACTCCGAGAGTGATGCGGCTTGTCATCTCTCTTTGGGTCATTTTAATTTCCCATGAGAAAAACAACCTGTTTCATCACAGAACTCTGACCTTGGGAGTGGATATATTATATATATAACCTGTCAGATGAGATTTTTAGATATATGAAACTTTTTTCCCCAAATGAGCAGATTCGCAGAATCATTGAGCTGACCCATTTCTTCTCGTCAATTTTTTTTTTTTCGTTAAATCAATATGTAGAGACTTTTAGTTTTATCTTAGAGGGCTGTACTATAACTTGAAATCAATTTTGTAAAGAGCTCAGAAGAAACTTCTTCAACTGTTTGTTAAACGCAGCAGACTTCTCAAGGTGCACAGCATGCCCTGCATCCTTAAACAAGACAAGCTCTGCTCCATCACCCAGATGCCTGCCAGACTCGAACAGCGTTAAGAAGATGAAACAAAATGCAAATAACTAACATTCTGAAGACATGTAACAGTCGAAGTGTGCAAACCTCTTCAGCCTATTTCCCAACTCAAGTGGAAAGATCTGATCATGCTCACCCCATATTATCAGTGTTTTCTGCATGGAAAGCAGGGGAACACATTCTTGTATGTGAAAGGGAAATATAAAGAAATAAAAAGTTCAGGTCTTCATAACAATACATCATGTTTTCAGGATACACAGTTTAAGTCTATAAGTTCATAAGTCGACCCATTGAGGCTGCTCCAGCCAGTACTTCAACCGCTGCTTCCAAAGAGGGTTCTCCAGTTCCATAGGCTGAGGCTTCCCAAAATTTTTAAATTACTTCAGGTCTGCTTCGTGTTTTTAACCTTGTCACATAAGCCACATATTTGAATTTTCCTTTGGCCATTGGTCTTCAATTATGTCTTCAAAATAATTTAAATTTTAATACCAAATGTGTGGACAGTGGACACTAAAGACAATAGCTAAAGACAATGGACAATGGACAGTCACTCAAATTTAATTTTTATTTTTTGTTTATGTTTTTGTTTTTAAATTTTAATAATTTATATTTAATTCTACTATATTTGCATTGTAAATTTTAATTTACATGATGAATTTTTTATTTTTTTTAACTCTTTCTGCAGGGCAGAAAAACAAAAAAATATTTGCAAAATAAAGTAAAACAGTGACACAACAAGCTGCAAGCCTGCAAGTGTAAATACTAAAATCGTTGATTACAACATGAGCAGCCACAGTGACACTGATCGTGATACTGATAGTGATTATGATGTTCAAACAGAAAGTCCTCTTGGATCTGAAATCCCATCAACAATGAATGAAACCCATGGCAGCAGTGCAGCGAGTGTTTCTCCCAGTGCAACTGCAACTGCAACCCCGTCAAAGGCATTGGCTGAATATGCAAAAGGGACGTTTAATCCACTCAAACCTCTTTTGTTATATGTTGCCAAAATGGCTGACTCTTCAACTCAACCAAAACCGGAAAACAAAGAGGTGGGACACGCCATTGGAAATGCAATGTTTGTGGTCATTCTTGGGTTGGGAGTTATAGTCGGATCAAGATGCATCTTTTGGGTGTAGGTGGCAAAGGGGTTCATATATGTTCAAAATTAACCATATTGCAAAAATCAGAGCTCTTGAGGATGCAAATGGCAGCAGATGCAAAGGGCAACTTCTCAAGTAAAAATGCCATGGCCCAAGCTCACCAAAATGAAAATATTGATGAAGCCACAAGCTCCAAAAAAAAAATGAAAAATATGCCTCCACCAGGTTCTCGTTCTTATGCAGTGGGACCAACTCTTACAGGAATGTATGCTAAGTTGAACCGTAATGATACAGATGATACCATTGGAAAATTTCTTTTTTGCCAATGGCATTCCTTTCCATGTTAGTCGTTCTCCTTACTATAAGGAGATGGTGAAGGAAATTGCAGCAACAGGACCCTCATATGTGCCCCCAGGTGAACATAAGTTGAGGACAACGATATTAGAAAGACAAGTGGCCAATATTAATGTGCAAAAGGAAAATATGAGGCAGACATGGGCGAGGGAAGGTTGTTCTATCGTTATGGATGGGTGGACAGACATTGCCAAACGTCCACTTATCAACATCATAGTTACTTGCCAAGAGGGGCCTTTCTTTCTTAGAGCTATTGATTGTTCTGGAAAGCGCAAAGATGCAACTTTCCAATTTGGGCTTCTTTGTGATGCTATAGAAGAGGTTGGATCTACAAATGTTGTACAGGTTGTGACAGATGCAGCAGCAGTGTGTAGATCAGCAGGATTAATGATTCAAAGTAAATACAAGCATATTTTCTGGACCCCTTGTTGTGTGCATGCGCTCAATAATGCATTGAAAGACATTGACAAAATTGAGTGGGTATCTAACTTGGTGATAGCTGCAAGAAATGTGCAAATGTTTATTTGCAATCATCATACCTCTTTAGCCATGTACATGTCTCATGCGAGGAAGGAATTCCTCAAGCCTACTGACACCAGATATGCTAGTTATTTTCTTTTATTAGAGAGGATGTTGGAGGTGCAGTCAGCATTGCAGGCCATGGTTGTAACTCCAGATTGGAATAGATGGGCAGAATCCAAGACAGAGGAAGGAAAGAAAATCAGGATTCAGATATTGGATAATGATTCGTGGACAGATTGTGGTTATTTGGTATCACTTTTACGTCCTGTAGTTGAGGTCATTCGCTACACTGACACAGATTCTCCTACTCTTGGAGAAATATATGAGACTTTTGATACTATGTTGGATCAAGTAAGGGTGGCCATTCGTGAGAAAGATCCTTCCTTAGAGTTCTATACGACCCAAATTCGACCCATTATACAGCGTAGGTGGGATCGAATGAATACACCTTTGCACGTGGCAGCATATGCACTCAACCCAAAATGGTATGTGGCAAGGACTGGTAGAATTCTTCCCATTGAAGATCCAGAGGTCAAAAAGGGATTTCGAGCTGCCATTACAAAGATGTATAGTTCAGAAGAAGGGAGAACAATTAGGAGACAGTGGATGCAATTTGCAAGTCTCAGTGGTCCCTTCAACAAGCATGATGCAAGGGAAGATCGCAATGATTTAGGCCAAACTGACCCCATTGGTTGGTGGACCATGCATGGGGATGATGCTCCAAAGATCCAACAACTTGCTATTCGCTTATTGTCTCAGATTGCTAGTTCCTCTGCAGCAGAGAGGAATTGGTCCACATATAGCTTCATCCACTCTATCAAGAGGAATAGACTTTCCTCTAGGAGAGTAGAGAAGCTAGTTGCAGTGCACAGTTCTCTACGTCTTGCACATAGGAAGACACCAGAGTATCGGAAGGGACCGGCAACACGATGGGATGTGGATCCAGAGGATAGTGCACAGATAGATGACGAGGATGGACTAGATGAGCTACGACATGGTTTGGTTGGAGTTTCATTGGTTACTGAAGAGAGTGACTCTGACTCGGATATTGACATTCCCATTGATGGTCTTGATGACTTCATGCAGCAGATAGATGTAGAGGACCAATCATTGAGATTGAGTCCTTGATGCTGATTTATCATTTTATTTTCAGTGCTGACTATGCATTTTTCATTTTTGAGTTGCGACACTAGATATTGATGACTTGACTCTTCACTCTTAACTATTTAGTATTTTTGAGTTTGAACTTTGAAACTTTGAAGTTTGAGTTATATAAATTTAGTGTTCAAACTTTGAAAATATAGAATGATGAATGATGAATTTAGTTTTTAAATCAATGTAGATTACTAGATTGTAGAATGATGAACCATTGAATCAATGAATGATGAATGATATCGATTAATCTACATTGTATTTCAGTATTTCAATATTTTATTACTGATTTTTTTTTTCAAATCTCAATGCTCATGGTATGTATGAATAATAATTAATTCAATAATGAGACTTGTCACTTGAGTATGTCATATGAATGATGTATCATGTATGTATCAAAATGAATGATGAGGATGGATCAATGATTCAAATTTCAATTGTCTATTTAATATTTTAATTTTTTATGCTTTCATTATTGAATAGTGAACAATGAATATGAACTTGAATTATAACTATATATATATATATATATATATATACCTCGACGACTCCCTGTAACCCCGAAATTTCCCTAAAATTTGAGGGTACTCGTACACATCCCTCCTATGCGTCTCCTCGCACCCGCGTCTCCTCGCACCCGCATCTCCCCGCACCGGAGTCTTGGTGGAACATTGATTTTTAATATAATAATAGATCTTAAATTGAAAATATAGAAAAAAACTAAAAATTAACCAAAAAAATAAAATTAGTAACTAGTACACAGTAAAACTAAACTGAATGCCAATATAGATAATACCATGCGGCTATAATAATAATTAAGGATAATTAAATTCAGAAGATAAACTAATCAATTTAACCTTTATCACGTGCAACTTTGTTACTAAGGAAATATACTTTTAAGTAAAATTTTGTTTGTTGTTGGGAAGTTCTTCAGTATCACGTTTCTTTTGAAAGACATTATTACTCTTAAAAGTAAACCTTCCCAACCGAGAGATTGCAAACCTACCCGTCAATTTTGCACATGTTCCAAAGCCCATGTTAGAACCTGAAGCGACAGTGTCGTCGTCCGTTATCACTTCGTGGAGCCGACGCTCCGGTAAAAAGTCTGCATACCGGATAGTTTTTTCATGTGCTTAGGCCGCGTTTAATGGTCATGGTCTCTGTGTTGGACCAGACCAACTAAAGCGTGGCAACTATTCCCGTAGCGGACATTTTAGATTAATTTCTGGAGTCTCGTTTTGACGAAGGCGTGCGCCCCAAAATGGCACAGTATAAGGGTTACTCATCTAGCCCTCTTTTGAGCGACCTCATTTGAATTGGGTGGATTCGAGATTTGTTAAAATTTATAGTTCAAATTGAGATCGCAAACATTTAAACGGAAATTGGGTGGATTTGAGATTGTTAAAATTTATTGTTCAAATTGCGATCTGAAACATTGAACAGATTTAGATATCCTGTTATACTTTAAGAATGGAATTTCCAGTACAGATTTTGATTGAATTTATTTTCAGGACTGAATTTTCCCAAATTCGTGTAGAACATGTCGAATTAAAGACAATATCAGCACCGGTTATCCATGGACTCGAACATAAACTTTTATGATAAACTGTGCTTGACGTGTGAACAATGATTTTAGTTGCAATTGTAACAGAGTATATTCGATGGACTGCCAGAAAAACATGTATATGTTGCCATGGAAAATCAAGAAGCTACCTTTCTTTGGAGTGTATTCTCTGCTGCCTTTTGTTTCCCTTGTAACTTTCCACTTTCACGGAGCTGTCCTCAGTATATCAAGAGCTATAAGCTATAGCTTCCGATGTTACGAATATTCTGAATTCTTGGCTTCCCTATCCCCCTGCAATAACAGAAGAAATTAGTCATTCTCGACATATAAACAAATTCAAATGGAAGCCTTATTTAAGATATTTGAACAAGACAGTTCAATAAAAACAAATCTTCTTGGACAATAACATCGCCTATTAAATGTAACAATGCATTTAAAGACATTCTTCCGACAAGAGAAGCATATTAAATGCAAATCATCAGAAATTTCTCAAGTTTGTATTGCTGAAATCCAGGGAATCTTTCTTTTTCATACGCCTGTATAAAGTTGTCCGGCTTATAACAAAAGGAGTCATCTAATGAGGTGGAGGAAGGAATTGCCTGGACTGTCAAGTGGTCGGGAAATTTTTGAGGCATCTAAAATTTTGAAGTTTTACAGCTATAATTTAGATTTATAAAAATCACAGCCTGATTTTATCAAAATATAACCTAAATTTCCATAACTTTTAGAGCAAAAAACAGTCTCATTAGACTCTAACATAAAGAAATAAATATTTACCAAAGATTTTTTTAAAATAAAATGCTTTATTTACAACCTTTAATTAAAAAAAATCTTTACAAGAAAAACATATAGTCTTAATTTTCAGACTGCTTTCCATAATAAGGAGCTTTAAATAACTAGAGATTTTCTTCGGACTTATAGACAAAATATGTAAATGTAAAAAGAATATATGTCAATATATTGTATCATTTTTTCCAAAAACTTTTTGTGATTTATATTATGAATATTGAGACATTTTCCAGTACTAATCACATCCAAAGCAAAGCTTTACTTTTCTTGGAATACTGAGACATTTTTCTAACACTAATCACATCCTAAACTTTCCGTGATTAGTAACGAAAAAAAGTCCCAATATTTCATTCTTATTGAAATAAGCCGAAGATTAAAATTCGGATTTTATAAGAAATTGATTTAAACCCTGCTAGCAAGGAATATACCTTATGTAATGCTAATCATTCGTATCACTTTAGAGTTCCAAAATTGTCTCCGGCATAGTAATGCGAATCTTCTTTATTTCTCGAATTAGGCAGATGGAATATTTAGTTGCAGAAAAGATAATCTCACAGCGGTGAACTGCTGTCCGGCTACAAACTGTATAGCCAAACGCAAACTCCTTCCAAGAGAGAAACGAGACGAAGATGCCAGAAGGTTTGCAGGAAAGATTACCTCACAGTGGTGAAATGCTTCCCGGCCACAAACTGGTATAACCAAACGCAACTCCGGATGGAAACGAGACGAAGATGCAAGGAGGTTTGAGAAAGCTACTCCACATAGTTACAAAGTTTAAGCCACTACATGCCTAAATGGCATTGCCATGTACGTACCAACTGCAAACCCCTACATGCCACGTGAAACAAGATGATAATTCTACGAATATGATAGGTATATTTCGTCCATGGAATCTTGATTGATTGATTATAAACATAGCAGCTTTCAAAACGTAACTCTGTCGTTTGGTTGTTGAAAAGGCATCTGTGGTGCAGCTCTGCTAACGTTCCCAACGAAACTCTGTCGTTTGGTTGTTGAAAAGGCATCTGTGGTGCAGCTCTACTAACGTTCCCAACGTAACTATGTCGTTTGGTTGTTGAAAAGGCATCTGTGGTGCAGCTCTGGTAACGTTCCCATTGGCATGGGGTATAAAAGTGAAAAAAGTTACCGGAGGTATTGTCATACCATGGAATAAACAGCGTTGAGAGTTCTGTTTTTTTTTAAATAATTAAGTTTGAAGCTTGAGTTTCACTTTTGTGATGTGATATATATAAAGTTAAGTTATACGTAATGTAAATGGAGCGTATAAAAGTGAAAAAGTTACGCGAGAAATTGTCATACCATGGAATAAACAACAAACAACAGAGTGATAATTTTGCTTTTTTTAAATAATTAAGTTTGAAGCCTGAGTTTCACTTTTGTGATGCCATATATATAAAAATAAAGTTAAGTTATATGTAATGTAAATTGTAAATTTGTATAGGTATCTTTATTATTTAAATGCCCATACATATCTATAAATAAAATTAATTTATATAATTTGTATGGTATCTTTATTATTTAAGTGCTTCAACTATAGTAGAAAATGTCATTTTGCTTTTGAATGTACATATAAAGATAATAATAAGGAGGAAAAAGATAAATAAAAAAAGAAATTTAGATGAAATAATAATGGAAAATATTTAGAAAAAAATATTTTTATTTTAAAGAAGTTAGTAGGTTATCGAAGGATGATGGATATTATGAATTCTAAAGCAATTCAATGTGTAAAGCTTCTCATGGCTTTTGGGAATCAAAATTTCAATCAAGAACTAATCTAGAAGATGAAGAATGTGAGGTATAGAGGCTGAAGAATGTGCGGTAAAGGTAGATATGAAAGAATTTTTACGTGTTTTTAGATGATATATACAGACAAAGAAGGAAGAACTAAAAGTAGAAGTAACAAGAAAAAGGGAAATAAAAAAGAAAGGAGAAATCTAGGAGGAATAGTAAAAGGAAAAATTTTTGAAAGAATTTTTTATTTTTATTTTTATTTCAAAGAAGTTAGTAGCTCATTAAAAGATGAGTATTTGAATCTAAAGAAATTCAAGATGTTATTAGAGAAATTTCGAGGTTTAAAATGAGTCTTTTAAGGAATATTATAAAGTAATAGTGGAAATAATAAAATAAAAGTTTGGAGGGAAAAAAGAAAAAACTACTTTTTCAACTTATTTTCAACTTATCTCCCTACAATTTTACTCAAAATTTAAGTGGAAGCACTAGTTTGATGAATAATTTAATTTTGCATCTCTCAAAATTATGCAACATGGGTATGCTTTAGATGTAAAATTAAATTATGCATCCTAATTTAATTTTTCATCTCTTGAAATTATGCAACATGCATATGCATTGGATGTAAAATTAAATTATGCATCCAATGAGTGTTCCCGCTCAAAAGTTGAGTAAAATAATAGGGAAATAAGTTGAAAAAGTAATTTTTTATTTTTTATTTTATTATTTTTTCACCTTTTTACTCCAAAAATGATGAATCATCCCATGGCCGACATCATCATATTGAATCCTATTGGTTCTTATAAAGTTGATTTTTGTTGTACTTTTTTGTTTTGAGGCCCATTTTTGACCTCAAAATTTCTCTAATGAAAGATTATGATGGCTCTTGAAAATCAAAATTCCTGCACTAATCTAGAAGATGAAGAATGTGAGGTAGAGATAGATATGAAAGGAGAACTCCTAAGTGCTTGAGATGAAATAAACAAACTAAGAAGGAAGAAACAAAAACAGAAGGAACAACCACAAGCCAATTCCTGCACTGATCTAGAAGATGAAGAATGTGAGGTAGAGATAGATATGAAAGGAGAACTCCTAAGTGCTTGAGATGAAATAAACAAACTAAGAAGGAAGAAACAAAAACAGAAGGAACAACCACAAGCCCACACTGAGAAAGATCATAAGGCAACAATTCTATTAAAAAAACAAGTAGAAGAGGTCAAAAGGAATATAAGACATAATGGTAAATTAGTTAAAGGGAAAAAAAATAAGTGGAATATTAGAAGGATACTTCTCTAAGAAAAGATATAGAAAAAACTAAAGCTCAAATGGATGTAAACCTAAGGTTTAAAAAGGGGTATAAAAACCTAGATAACATCCTCAGTATTGAGAGATCACTGACAATCGAGATATGACTTGGCTACAAAGATATTTATGAAGTTGTCAAAGGAGAGTCAAGCTCTAACATATCAAGAACATAGGAACCTAATAGCTAGGCTAATGTGATCAAAGGACCAAGCAACTAGTCTAACAAAGTGAGGAATGAAGCTAAAAAGCATTGGAAACAAAGTTAGATGAGCCTAAAAAATAATAATGGAGCAAGTAAGAAACAAGAGCTTCAACCTCCTTAAGCCAACAAACAAAGAAATTCTCGAAGATCAATCCCTTCAAGAAGATTCTTCACACCAAAGGTACCCAGATATCTTTTATGGCTATTTTTTTTCATGTCATAACTTTGGTCATAAGGTTGTAAACTAAGCTTATAGATATGTGAGAAATATAAATGTTAGATCTGATTGGTTCATAATGCCTAGATCTAGAAATTACTATGTTACTAATGCTAGAGAAAAATGCAATTTCTCCTCTTTTGGATGAAATTGAGTGCTATGTATGCAATAACTTTAGACATAAGGAAAACGAGTGTAGAAGAAAGATGATAAATTCTTATAAGCAAGATAGGAAAGAAGAATTCACCAAGATATGGAAGAAGAAGCTTAAGAATGTAGAAAAGTGTGGATTTGCTCTTTATGCTCAAAATCAAGGAAACCAGTGGCACATTGATAGTGGTTGTTCAAAGCAAATGATAGGAGACAAGAACAAGGGTGTATCTTTGAATGAAGACATAGGAGGTAGATTTACTTTTGGGAATAATGCACTAGCAAAAATAATGGGAAAAGGGGAAATTATTTTCGACAAGGGAAATACTAAAGCTCATAATGTATTGTATGTAGATGGTCCTAAAAATAATCTCTAAGTGTTAACTAAATGTCTAACTAGGATATGATGTCATATTTCATTTACATGGTTGTGGAGTAAATAAGGCATATTCAAGTAAAACAATTGTGACGATAATTATAACCTCAAGCAATGTATATGTACTGAATGCAGAAAAATAGAGATGTCGTATGGGAAAAATGGATGAGAGTTGGTTATGGCACAAGAGACTAGGTTATCTCATCTTTGATAAACTTGTCAATTTAGGGAAAAAAATATGTTGTATGAGATATGGCCAAGATTTCAAAGCCAAAGAATACTATTTGCAAGTCATTTCAATTTGGAAAAAAACACAGTTTAGTTCAAGGCAAAGGCGAATTCAACAACTAGATTCTTAGAACTTATTCATACAGACCTCAATGGACCCACAAAAAGTCAATCTCCATGAGGGTAGATGATCTGTAAACTACGTGGATATTCCATTAGACAATTCATTATAACATATCTAATAAAAATATATTTAAAATATGAAGTTCTACACTATCACAATTTTGTTATATTTCTAGATATGTAGATTTACTGTTAATAGTGCATGAATGCAAATTCAAATTATGCTAGAAAATAGAGAACGAAAAAAAAAAATCTCACACACACATTTGACATAAGATGTGCTTTGGGAAACCTGTTCGGGAGAAATCCCAGCTGAAAGGTGAGGCCTCTTTACTCTCTTTCTCTATATGGAAATATGTGTGCGAGTACACATAAGTATGGCCTATGGCCCATTGGATGCTAAAGTGCACAAATCCTATGTGTGTGCTCTATCTCCTATCCCTCTTGGCTATGTTTTCTTAGCTATGGAAGAAATTCACTCAAAAGAATAAATCCCTTTTCCTCCCAATGGTCCATTTATAACGTCACAACCCGATAACCTACTAGTGGTTAGGTTTGACTACCTCAACTCTTAACCAGAGTTACAATAAAGACTCTTCTAGAGTTATTACATCATAATCACATGGGTAGCCATTTTTTCATGAATAATGGGGGCTGATGTGGCATCCTCTCGAATTATGGTGGTAAAAACATGAAGGTCAACTTTTTAGTGGCATAACTTTCACATACAGAATTCGATTGACACGATTCTTGCACAGTTGGAAAGGTATTTATGTATGGAATAAGGAAAAAGGGTGTGAAGCTAAAGCTGATTTTTTTTACCCCTAAAAAATGTCATTTGATTCCTTAAAATGATCCCGGAAGGTTTCAAAAACTCTTTTGCCAAACTGGGTCCCGTGGGTAAAAACTGTCCCATGAGCCGGTTCATCCACTTTTTCCACTTTGAAAGCATCGAGATGGATGGAAAACAATATAATGACCCAATATGGATCACACCTCCCCATTTCTGGGAGGCTTTTGGTTTCCAAAAGCTTCTACTGAATGAGGTGAGGACATTTGTCCTCCACCTTCTCTTTAGTGTACCATTTAGCTTTGCCTGGAAGTTGTCCTTTCAACCCAATCTACCAAAGGTCTTGTTGCATATGTCTTGTATTTCTAGACCTATTCTACTAAACTGTATCTTTTGTCAACTTTTCCTGAGGATTTAGTGCCAAATTCTTCACATAAGGTAGGACCTATTCCTCTTCCCGATCTAACATGGAAGGCTCATAGAGTTTCAAATTATCTACATTCACAACATAGTAAATGCGTGCATATGGTGATAAACTGAGTTGATAGACATTATCAACCAAATTATACAGTATCTCAAAGGGACTGTACCTCAGAGTCTTGATTTTATTACCAGGCCCCTGTAGCCTCTCCTTGTTCAACTGTAAACATACTTTGTCTCCCACCTTGAATGATTTCTTTGTCCTATTTTGATCATGCCTAACCTTATATTTCTTTTGTTACTTCTGTAGTGTCTCTTGTACCTGTATATGGATATGCTTGATATTCTCTATAATTTTTTTAGCCCTCAAGGCATCTCTTATAAGATCTTCCCTTACTCCTCCTTTCTTCCCACATGCAATGTCCAAAGGCGAAGGAAAAAATATCCAAATCAAGTTTCAAATGGCGAATTTCCTATAAAATTATGGGCTAATCTATTATAAGAATGCTATATATATGCCATATTTCCATCCCAGGTCCTTGGATGTTTTTGGTTGTATCCCCTTAAAAAGCTACACCAAAGCCCCGTTGATTACTTCTGTCTGCCCATCTGTCTGTGGATGGAATGTTTTATATCACTTCAACTTCATGTCCATATTCTCCCATAATGTAGTTTAGAATGCATCGATAAATTTCTTATCCCTGTCTGAAACGAAGCTCCTTGGTATCCCAAAGTGCACCCAGACGTATCTAAATAACAAGTTTGTTTCTTCTTTCCCACTTATGGTATTTTTATAGGGAATCCTAACACACATCTTGTTGAACCTGTCAACTATCATGAACGGGTAGTCATGTCCTTTCTTGGTTGTTGGTAAACCTCCCACAATGTCCATGGAGATGCTTTCCCACAGATGAATGGGTAAGGTAAGGGATGATATAGATCCTGTTTCCTATTGCCAGGATTGTTGGTGCAATAAAGCATGCATACTCTTATTAACCTAACTATATGTTCTTACATCATGGGCCAATACACATACTTCTATAAATTGGTCATGGTCTTCCCTACACTAAAGTGCCTCGCAACCTTGGAGCTGTGAGCCTCTTTAATCAAATGCAATCACTCACCTTTAGGAAAACATAACTTATCCAGCCTATAGAGTAACTCATCATCGAGATGGTATTCAATGACATTGTCTCCATCGTGCACATGACTCTAACTCTGCAACTGCAGAAACACCTCCTTGAATTCCTCATCCTCTAAATACGATTCTCTGTATGTATCATGGGTGAATGGCTCAATGTGCATACGATTTCCCAAAGTTGTGATCTTTGATGTGGGTGGCCTTGAGAGAATATCAACCAACTTATTTGTGCTACCCTTCTTGTACTTAATCACCAAATGAAATTACTATAGAAACCCCATCCACTTGTAATGCCTAGTTTGTTGTAGCTTACTCTAGGTCTGCAAGTACTATAGTGGTTGGTGATCTGTGTTGATTAATGTCTCATTTCCCATCAAATAGTGTTTTCACTTCTTCACAAAGTGCACCATGGAAAAAGCTCCTTGTTTTAGGTAGGGTAGTTAAGAACTGCCCCATGACATACTTCAGAATGGTAGCATACCTACTTTCTATTAGCTTTTGATAGCACCGGGTGTGCTCTAGCCATGAAAATTGGTGGAGAGCCTAAGGCAAATGAGTTCTAAAGAACCCAGAACCGTTTGGTGAAATTATGTCCGATTGTATTTTATTAAAATAATTAATATTTTTAATGGGGTTCCTAAGTCTAAACTTAGGAAAATCAAAGTATTAATGGGTATTAATCAAAATATGGGTGAGAATGATCTAGAAGGAGGATCAAGTCAAGTTTTAATCTTAGCTGTTGATTAGAGACTTAATCTTGGCTGTTGAAGTCTCAATGAGAAAAGTATAAGAAGGAGGCTTGGGGTTCATTTAGAAAGACACACGAAGAGAACGAATTGATCTGAAGTTCGATTTCTGGGGCTAGGAAGCTGAGATTTCGAGCTAAGTGATGATTTTGTAGCAGAGGGGAAGGGATAGTTCGGGAATACTGGACATAGAGGCAGAGAGACGTTAGTGGAGGCAACACAAAAACTAGGAGGACTGATGTTAGGCCAATCTGTGCCCACACAAGCCCGATGCAGAGCCAGAAGGCCAGCGCAGAAGCAAAATCTTCCCTCATGCAGAAAGTCAGAATTGTCAGGGAACTACTGGAACAATCGGGAAGGTTGACACAGAAGGCAGAAGACAAAATGCAAAGCTAACACATAGCATGTAACTCTGACACAGAGCCTACTAGGGCCAACATAGAGATAGATGGGGTTAGCCAGTTTTGTTGCCAGATCAGTCGGAATTTTCCGGGTGAAGTGAGGTAAAACTCACAAAGTTTTCCGCCACTATATTTTCTCTGTCACTGGATTGTTAGGAGGGCATCCAACATTGTATTCAAAATTACTGCTCAATAATAGAAAACCCTCGGAGCTGTTGCACCATTTTCCCTCCTTGGGTTTTTCTGAGGACTATTTTGTCCAAAAGTAACTGTGTCCTACGCATCTTGTTCATTGCTCAATTTTATGTTTCATGTAATCAAATTTAAAGTAGAGTATGTTTTATAAGTAATTTACTTCATTATTCAAAAAATAACTTTATAATGTATATTAAAATCAAGTAGGAGAAGTAAATTCAGCTTTGTTGCAGTAGGGGTTCCTTGGACTAGGAATTTTCACATGGTATCCGAGTGTTGATTTTGAAACAGGAAGAGAAAATCCATAGCTGAGTAGAGAGGCCAAAAGCTACACTTAGCAACAATTTGAATCCCCTTGAAGGGATTGTGCAGTCCTTTCATGGAAGTAGAGATTCCAATAAAATCTCTCTTTAAGAGAGTCGACAAAGAGGTACGATTTCCAATTCGTGAGTTTGCAGAGGTAGAGGGAGTGACATAGAGCCTCAACGCAGTGCTTGAAGGATGTAGTTTCTGTCGAGGCAACAATTTGAAGGAAAAGATAAAAGACACATAGAAGGAGAATTTTCCCCTCAGAGAAATTTTCTCGCCAAAAGTTTTAATTTCTCACTTTCCGGGTAGCAATGCTGAGGAGTGACTAGAGGAGTCAGTTCAACAATTTGGGTGAGATGGCATCGCATGGGCTCAAAGATTAGGATAGGTTGGAAGGAGCTTCCAACTATGTCATATGGAAGACCAAAATCTTAGTTATTTTGGAGGAGTATGTTCTCAAAGCTTACATCAAGAGTGTTGTGGCTGTTCCCGTAGACAATGATCAAAAGAAGAAGTACAAGGCTGAGCAGGGGAAGGCAAAGAGGTTCATACTCCATGGAGTTCAAGATCATGTGGTCTCACACTTGCAGGGAAAAGATACATCCCGAAAGATGTTTGAAGCTTTGTCTTCATTATATGAAGGCTTTTCTACATAGTGGAAGATGTACCTAGAACAAAAGTTGCAGTGAACATTGATCCAGAAGGGAGAAGGGGTTGAGGACACCAGAGACCAACTTACAACAGTGGGGTCTACTCCTCAGTCTACTGCGATGGTGAGGGCGACCCTGAATGGAGTCTCGAATGAATGACAAGTCTTTGTCCAAAGCATATTGGGCAGGGAAAGACTATTGTGATGGGATGAGATGTGGGAAACTCTTCAATAGGAAGAATTAAGGAGGGACCTAGTTAAGGTCAACCTCAATGGAAGTAGTGGGAGTGGCACGAAGACCAAGGAGGAGGAGGAGAATGCAACTCTAGCATCAAATGGACAACAGAAGCAAAAGCAAAAGAAGGACATTTCAAAGGTGAAATGTTTCAGATGTGGCGAGATGGGCCACTTTGCATTAAAATGTCCTTTGAAGAAAAAGGATAAGGATGAGAAACATGATCCTAAGGCTACTCTAGGAAAAATTGATGAAGATGAGTTTTCCATGAGTGCCCATGCATCTCCAGGTGGGAAATGGGGCGATATTGAGCTGTAGTCGGGAGGACTACATGTGGGCAGGATCCTTGAGGAGTCCACCTCTTGGATCAATTCCTTACTACGAGAGCCTGAGTTTCAGTAGTAGAAATATGGAATTATTGTTAGTTGATGCAATGGAGTGTTTAGAGAGACAAATGAAGTATCCTAAGACCAGGGACTGATCAATGTAGAGCAAGGTTGGAAATAGTGCAGATGGAAAGTGCAAAAGTCAGTAGCAGCGCAGAACATTCAGAGGGTTAGAGACTAGTAGCAGTCAGATTCCAACATTCATACTATTATGTTGAACACAGTTAGTACAAAAATTTTGGATGCTTTTCCGTTGCTGAGCTGTAGCAATTGGAAAATGACGCAGTGCAGAGCTAGGAGTGGCAGTGTTAGTAGCAGATGTAGAGGGATATGTAGTATATATGCAGAAGTGGTAGTGGCAGTGTCATGGGGAGAAACACAAATAGCAGCATCAACACAATGTTGGTGGCAACAACAGTGCAGAAAGGAGATGTTTCAGAAACATAGCAGTATGTAGTTGAACATTGTTGCTAGAGCACATTTCTCTCTAAGAGGGAGTGTTAGTTTTTGATAGCATCGAATGTGCTATAGCCATGAAAATTGGTGGAGAGCCTAAGTCACATGATTTCTAAAGTACCTAGAAACCGTTTGGTGAAATTCCACCCGGATTATATTTTATTAAAATAATTAATATTTTTAATGGGGTTCCTAAGTCTAAACTTAGGAAAATTAAAGTATTAATGGGTACTAATCAAAATATGGGGGACAATGATCTAGAAAGAGGATTAAGTCAAGTTTTAATCTTATCCATTGATTAGAGACTTAATCTTAGTCATTTAAGTATCAACGAGAAAAGTATAAGAAGGAGGCTTGGGGTTCATTTAGAAAGACACACAGAGAGAACGAATTGATCTCGAGTTTGATTTCTGGGGATAGGAAGTTGAGATTTTGAGCTAAGTGATCATTATGAAACAGAGGGGTAGGGATAGTTCAGGAATATTGGACAGAGTGGCAGGGAGACACTAGTGGAGGCAGCGCAACAACTAGGAGGACTGATGTTGGGCCAATTTGGGTCCAGACAGGCTTGACATAGAGCCAATGCAGAAGCAGAAGCTGCCCTCACATAGAAAGCTGGAACTGCCGGAACAACTAGTAAGGTTGACACAGACGGTAGAAGAGACAACATAGAGCTGATGTAAATCTTGTAAGGGTAACACAGGGCCAGCGCAAGGATTGTCGAGGTTACCCAGTTTTGTTGGCGGATCAACCAGAATCCACTGGGTGAAGTGAGGTAAAACTCACTCAGTTTTCTGCCATTATATTTTCTTTGTCATTGGATTGCTGGGAGGGCATCCAACATTGTATGCAGAATTACTGCTTAATAATAGAAACCCTCAGAGCAGCTGCATCAGTTTTCCCACATTAGGTTTTTTTGGGGACTATTTTGTCCAAAAATAACAGTGTCCTATGTATCTTGTTCTTTGCTTAGTTTTCTATTTCATGTAATCAAATTTAAAATATTGTATGTTGCAGAGGTAATTTACTTAAGTATTCAAAAAATAACTTTATAATGTATATTAAAATCAAGTACGAGAAGTAAATTCGGTTTTGCTGCAGTAGGGTTCCTTGGACTAGGAATTTTCACACTTTCCTCCCAGCATCAAGACCACTCCCATAACATAC
This sequence comes from Pinus tabuliformis, assembly GCA_031772625.1. Classification (NCBI taxonomy): domain Eukaryota; kingdom Viridiplantae; phylum Streptophyta; class Pinopsida; order Pinales; family Pinaceae; genus Pinus; species Pinus tabuliformis. The sequence continues at coordinate 757,956,247 of CM062808.1, read as the reverse complement.
CCACTTGCATATGTATCTAGTTCAAAGGGCCACTGCAAGTTGGTAATGCTAGAAGTGGTGCTTAACTGATCTTCTTGTTTGGCTCCTTGAAAGCCCTCTGCTGAACCTTTAACCACTGGAAACTATTGCCAATCACTATTATGGTGTGGGGCGGTGTTTCTACCACTAAAAACAAGGCTATGAATTTCCTTAGGTATTGTGCTGTCCTTATGAAATTATTGACCTTAGAAATATTAGTAGGCATTGGCTATTTCATGATGGCCTCCATATTGGAAAGATATATCTTCAACTCTCCTCCACCTATCACATACCCCAGATACACCAAAGGCTATTGTGCAAACTCACACTTCTTGAGATTTGTTAGCAGTTGGTGCTTCTTTAATGTCTCCAACACCTATGAAAGATGAGAGATGTGATATTCCCATGTAGCACTCTATACCAATATATCATCCAAATAGACAATAACAAATGAATCTATAAAGGGGATAATACATCATTCATTAATCTCATAAATGTATCTGGTGCATTACATAGGCCAAATGACATGACCAACCACTCATACAAACCTGGTCTTGAAAGCAGTCTTCCAGGTATGTTCTTCTTCGACTTGAACCTGGTGATATCCAAACTTTAAGTCTAGCTTGGTGAAGTATTTTTCTTGTTGCAGCTGATCCAACAGATCGTCTATCCTGGGAAAAAAGTACCTATTCTTGAGTATGATTTTCTTCGATGCCCTATAATATATAAACATCCACCAAGTCCTATATTTCTTTGGCATAATGATGATGGCTGACTTACATGGTGATTTACTTGGTTAAATGACACCCTATTCCAGTAGCTACTACAATTTTTTCTTCACCTCACTTGCTTCTATAATATACTACTTTTACAACCCAATATTTAGCAATGGGTAGTCCGACAATAGCTGGATCTAGTGTTTCACTTCCCTCTTAGGTGGTAACCATTTAGGCTCCCAGAACACATCCATGTATTCCTATAGCAACTTTTGCAATTGATATTTATGTTTCTTAGTGCACCCTCCAGGGATGCCTTGCCTCTTACAGACTCTTATACAAACTAATTTTCTCTTTAAGACAATAAAACATACTTCTTGATGGAACTGATCAATTTCTTGGCTTGGTTTACACTTACCAACAAAATTTTTTACTTTCCTTTGTGTGCATTGATGACTATTGATTTTCTATCCTTGATAAACTAATACTAGTTGGATCTCCGCACAAATATTTCATCTCACATGTACATGTAGGGACTCCCAAACATGACTCCACATATATAGAGGGGAGCCACATCTAGTTTGCTTCATCAATAAAATCAACACTGATGGAAAATATATTTTTGTGCTACTTTCTTACCTTCAACTCTGCATCCTTATTTACCCAGACCAGTGAATATGGGATTGGATGATCATGAACTTCCAATCCCAATTTCTTGTCTAGCTCTACTGTAATGAGATTCCCCTATGATCCTGAGTCAAACAAAGCATCAATCTTGGTCTTTTTGACCTGTACCTTTATATGGAAGAGTTTGGTCATTTCTTTCTCTTCCTATTGTTGAACTCTACTCAGGTTGACCAGCTTCTCCAATGACATATAAACAATCTTCTCATCCACGTCTGAGCTGCTTTCTACTTGGTTTCTCAAATATGTGGCCATGAGATTCTTCTTCTTATTGTCTTTTTTTTTTTGTTCTTTGGGTTTAACTCTAGATGCAATTTCCAGCACTTCTCTTCTATATGGCTGTCAATGTTCCAATGGTTACAGTGATTGTTGGGATCATTGCACTTGTGTGCTATGGCTACCATTTTTTTTATTATCTTTTCCCCCTTTTTTATTTTCTTCCCCTCCTTAGAAGCATCTTGCTTCTCCTTCTCCTTCTCTTCAGGCCTATGTTCTCCATATATTATGCCTGTACACAAGCCTCATCCATTGATTTGGTCTTGAACAACATCAATTTCTCCCGTAGAGGGTGGTATAGAACCCCCAAATACTTGAGGAGTACATCTTCGTTCTTTGGGGACATACCCAACATTATTTCCATCTTTCTGAACTCTGCGGTGTACTCCTACATGCTTTGTCAAGGCTTTTTCTTGAAGTAGTGCCATCAGATCCATTGTTCCTCTACTTACCCAATAAGGTAAAACTATGACTTAATGAGGGTTTTGAAGTCCTCCCACTAGGTCACTGGTCGCTCTCCCTCCAAACTTAGGGTCTCTGTGTGGCTCTCCCACCAAGTTAGGGCATAGGCCTCTAATTTTAGCTGTGAAAATGAAATATTTTGTTCTTCCTCAATTTGATGGACACTGAAATACAATTATAGTGGCTGCAACCAATGATTCAACTTGATAGGGTTGATCTCATCATGGTATGAATTGATATCGACCTTTGCTTCCATCTTAAACAAGGGCTGTGATTGATTCATGACACTTGAACTAGGTTGATCTTTTATGGGTTCTTTCTTCAGTTGGTTCTCCATTTCTTCATGATCTCTAGATCCCCCTTCTTATTTTTCCTTTGCATTTAAACCCATCTTCTCCAAATATCCCAAGCTTATTTCTTAGGACCACAATGAGGAGATTTACATTATGATTTATATCTATGACTTGTTGTTCTTGCCATGAAAACCTCTCCTTTGCAGGATCACAAGGGTTATTCATAGATTCGTCGCCATCATTAGGGTTTTACGATTTTTTCCTTGGTGATCTAGATGACCTAAAAATCTCTACAATACACACAAACAAACCTTGCTTTGGTACACATATGATCCGTAAACTGTTGTGGATATTCCACTAGATATTTCATCCCAACGAATCTGATAAAACTATATTTGAAATATGAAGTTCTACACTATTACATTTTTATTAGATTTATGGATTTGTAGATTCACATTTAATAGTGCATGCACGCAAATTCAAATTATACAGAAAGAAAAGAACGAAAAAATAAAATATCACACACACATTTGACACAAGATATGCTCTTGGAAACCCTTTCGGGAGAAAAATCCATCTGGAAGGTGAGGTCGCTTTGCTCTCTTTCTCTAGATGGAAATGTGGCTATGAGTACAAAGAAGTATGGTTTGTGGCCCGTGGGTTGCTAATCTATCTCCTATCCCTCTTGCCTACTTTTTCTCGGCTATGGAACAAATGCACTCAAAAGAATGAATCCCTTTTCCTCCTAGTGGCTCGGTTATAACATGGTCTGATAACCTACTAGTCGCTTGGTTTGACTACCTCAACTGTTAACCATAGTTACAATATAGAATATTCTAAAGTCTTCTACATCATAATCACGTGTCTATCCCATTTTCATGAAGAATGGGGGCTAACGTGGCATCCTCTTGAATTATGGTGGTGAAAACAGGAAGGTCAACCTTTGAGCGGCATAAATTTCATATGAACTGTGATTGACACGATTCTTGTGTTGTTGGAAAGGTCTCTGTGTGTATAATAGGAAAAAAGGGTGTATTTTTAAAGTGACAAAGTATTACAACCCCAAAAAACGTTGTTTGATGCCTCAAAATGATCACGAAAGGTTTCAGACCTTGTTTTACCAAGCTAGGTCCTGTGAGTAAAAACGATCACGTGAGTTGATTCCTATACTTTTCCCACTCTAAAAGAATCGAGATGGATGAAAAATAATATAATGATCCAATCCATATCATGAGAGATACATCATTCTCATAAATTATGATTATACTATAATGACATGGCTTGGTTTACTAAGAGAAAAATTTGAAGATTTTGATAAGTACTTCAAGGCATTCAAAGAACATGCTGAGAATGAAATGGACTTGAAGATTAATCTCTTAAGATTAGAAAGAGGAGGATAATTCATATATGATGAATTCAATGCCTTTTGTGAGAGACGTGGGATCAAGAGACAAGTTTCAATAGAAAAAAACCCTTAACATAATGGTGTGGTGAAGGTACTGAACATGATGACTCAAGAAATGGGCAGAGCAATGTTTGATGAGTCAAAAGTGCCAAATAATTTTTGGGGAGAAGCAACTCAAAGAATGGGAAACATCCTTAACAAGGTTCATATTAGAGTAAAAAAAAAAAAAACTCATTATGAACTATGGTATGACAAACTTCAAGTTCTTTGGAAGCAAATGCTACATCAAAAGAATCAATGACAACTTAAGAAAAATTGATTCCAAAGCATAATGAAGGAATTTTGCTTGGATACTCCTCTAGGAGAAAATGATATAAATGATACAACAAAATACTTTGCAATATAGTTGAAAGCATTGATGTGAGAATTGATGAGGAACTTCTACACAAAATAAGACAACCACAATATGACATATTAGATGATTCAGTCATCTATGGTCCCTAAGAGGAAGAACTAGAAGAATAAGAAGACCAAGAGAAACTTAAGAAGAGATATTTGATTTACTACATCCAAATATTCCATCAATATATGTTTAGAAACATCATCCTAAGAGTAAAATTCTTGGTAATAAAGAGACAAGAGTTTATACTAGAAGTAAATTCATAAGCACGTCTAGTCATGCAAATTTTTCACTCTTGTCCCCAATAGACCCCAATGATTTTGTTTAAGCTAGTCAAGATCAACATTGGTGAATGCCATGAAGGAATAACTAGATTCGATTGAGAAAAATAAGACATGGGAGTTTGTCCCAAGACCAAAAGACAAGAATGCGATTGGCACCAAGTGAAATTTCAAGAATATGTTGAATTAGTATGGTTAAGTAGTGAGGAATACATCCTTATTAGTGTGAAAATGGTATGTGTAAGTAGAAGGTGTAGAATTTCAAGAAACATTTGCTCCAATTTCTAAACTTGAAGCGATCCAAATGTTCTTGGCTTTTGCATGTCATAGAAAGTTCAAAGTCTATCAAATGGATTTTAAATCAACCTTTCTGAATGGACTAAAGCAAGCCCCCAGAGCATGGTATTATAGATTTGAAAACTATGTAGCAGCAAGGATTTTAAAAGGGTACAACTAATAGTAGTATTTATATCCTATATGAGAATGATAATTTGTTGATTGTTGTTATTTATGTAGGTGATATAATTTTTGATAGTGATGTTGATTTAATGAGTCAAATTTTTACATCTGATATGAAGAAGTAATTTTAAATTTACATGCTAGGATATTTTTCATTTTTTGTTTGATTATAATATCATCGAATAAGAAAAGGTAATTTTATTTCTCAAATTAAATATCTTAAATAAATATTGAGGAAAATTTCCATGGAGAACTATGCAACTACGAACACACCCATGGTAGCAGGATGTAAACTCAACAAGGATGATGAATCTCCAGAGGTAGAAAAACAATGTACTGGTCTATGATTGGTAGTTTACTTTATCTAATAGCCTCAAGACTAGACATTATGAAAGTATATGATTATTGGGAAGAATTCAGTCAAATCCAATGGAAACTCCCGTGAATGCAGTGAAGAATATATTTAGGTACCTGCAAGGGACCATAGAATTTGGATTATGGTATTTAAGAGGAAAATAATTCACGCTCAAATATTATAAAATTGCAGATTGGGATGGTAATGTTGATGGCAAGAAAAGCACCAATGGAGGGGATTTATTTTCAGGTAGCTATCTAGACTCTGGCTCAGAAAAAAACATAATTCAATTTTCTTATCCACAACTGAAGCAGAGTATACTGTAGTAGCATCAAGTTGTACTCAGGTTTTATGAATGAAGAAAAATTTCAAGGATATCTAGGTAAATTATGATCAACTCGTGCCACTTATGTGTGATAACACGAGTTCCATTAATATCTATAAGAACCATGTAATGCACTCTAAAACTAAGAACATACCCATCTAGCATCATTTTCTCAAAGAATAGGTTGCTAATTAAATTGTCAAATTAGAATATATTTCTTCAAAATAAAACATTACAAATATATTTAGCAAACCAGTTCCTAGAGAGAATTTTAAGTACTTAGACATAGTTTGGGCTTTCTCCTTCATTTTATTAGAAAAAGGAGCAACATACACTTGCAATACACTAATCCATGTCCTCTTAACAAAGTGAACTATAAGAAAAAAAATGCTAATAATGACAGTTGATATATAATATAAGGGGAGTATTCCATTAGTGGGACATATTATAATGATCAATGAGAGTTATGTTGTCATCAGAAGAGGGAAAATACAACATAAACATAGGGAGAGTAGTAGCTATGGATTTGTTGACCAAATAATATTTGGACATGTAGCCCTTTTCCAAGATGTCAAAGGGGGAGACACAAGTAGAAATAAAGAGAAGAAGAGCTAACTAGCACATAGGGGGGAGTTCCAAACCAAAGTATATCAATGATTGGATTATGTATAGTGGTGTTGCCATGAATTCTAAAGGGGGAGATTGTTGAAAATGTGTTGTCATTGATGCCAATAGAAGCTTGGAAGTACTTATTGCAGAGAATATCCTTTGCAATGGAAACACTAGTGGATGGGACTGGAAGTAAAAAATATGGCAAGGAAGCGTCTAAGTAATTGATAAAGAGTTTATAGAAGTTATTATTTCTATAAATATAATGGTTGTAATAGAAAGGGATTGTTTGATTACATTGCTTCAGAACTAGCAAAATTTGTCACAAGTGTAGGAAAAAACCTTTATCTATAACTTGGCCAACAAAAGGGAGTAGTTGGTGTTTCAATAGATTCAACCCATGTGTCTAATAATTTACTATGTTTAAGGAATCACTAGTACCGAATTTTCCCAAATATGCATAATTTTTAATGCACTAAATCAATGATGCTTGCATATGGTTAGATTCTATGGTAATTAGCACTAGAAAACGATGGCATACATTTTAAGGAACTAGTCCTGTCTTCGAAGAAAAAGAGGTTCCTAATCAATTGGAACTAGGATTGTATGCAATAGTTGGAGAATCAACCATTTTTGTTTTCTATTGGAATTAAAGTGAAAATATCAAATAAGCCTCTTGGATGATTAAATTGGTTATCATGAGGGATACTGGGGGTAGGTGGAACAATTGATTCAAGTCATTTTGCAAGAGTTATGTCAGATGAAGTTATAAAGGAAATATATAAGGCGACATAGTAGCATCCAACATCACCTTTATAAAGTGGAATAGTTTAAAAGGGTTATATTTACTTGTTTTCAATAACCATTAATGCTCAATAGGTCATTGTAAAATTAAAGATCACATTGTGAGAAAAGTACGACCAATTTTGACCTTAGACTTGATCTATTTTGTCTAGAACTAGTGTTGGCTAACAAAGAATGTGGTGGAAGTATGCTATAAATGCAGTCTTGGTTTATGTTCATAGAAAGTTTCACTGTACTTCTTGGATTTAATTTGATTACACATGGATGCTAAAATGAAATAATTTGAAATATATAGATTGAAGTTTGGGTATCAACAAAAAGGTATTTTAATTTATAAGTAGAGCATGCACCAATTTTCGGTGAAATTCCCCTTGATATTTGAGTTAATGGAGTGCCCTAATTTCATGTGGTCTTAACCTCCTCTTCTTGAAATATGGAAAAAAAAATAATGACAAATTAGGCCACTCATTAGTTTGACTTGGGATAGGGGAGATCCACTTCAAATGAAATGAGAGAGTAGCTATTCTAGGATAGAAATAGGAATCAAAAAGTGATGGTGGAAAAAACATCCATTAGGTTCACAAAAGATGTAGTGAACGAGATGGAACATATCTTTCTATGCATGTTATGGAATGATTTGATGGATGGATGATGCAACTTTTCGAAATGAATTGATGGAGCAATGATATCCAGTCTAGGTGCAATTCAGTGTTTGTGGAACTATATGATTTGTTCATGGCGATATATTTATTTATACTTACAATAAAATTTGGAAGAGATAATGCAAAATGTGACTACCACCATGTGGGGAATTTCCCAATGGTCCACACAAGTATGTTAATTTCATGAAGGATTCTCTTTTTAATGATACTATTATCTATGATGGTGTGATGATATCATTTCCATTTAATTGTGAAATCTTGAAATGGGCCAATGAAACTTGAAAAATCATGTCCTTGGTGAAGATCCTTCCATTTGTAAAATTTTATAATATAACATATGGTGCATGCTATGGAAGTAAGGAAATACCTATATCTAACATGGAGGAATTGTTGCATTCAAAGGATGTATACACTTGTTTGGAAGGTGACGGAATCATCTCATTGGAATCAATTATGGAAGATGGGTTTGAAACACATGGAATTATGGGTATGCCTAGGTGTGGATAATATATGATTCTTTTCCCTCCTTCTATGATGATGATGTCTCCTAGTAGTAGCATTAGAATGTTATCCATGGGCTCTTGTCCTTTTCTATGAAGTACCCAATGGAGTACCTCCCCTTATTGTGTCTTCAGTTTCTAGTCAATTCCTTTTCGTAGATATACTTGTGTTCGATCCATCACTACTTTCTTGTTTTTTTTTTTTGTCTTTATGAGCTTTGCTTGACCCCATGGTTAGCTCCCAACTCATGCTACTTTTGTCTTTATAAATATCATAGACTTTACAGTATGACTACATTTACCTTAGCTTTCCTCTCCTGTGCCCTGACCAACCTTTCATTATCATCTTTAAAACTCCTTATCTCACCCTTTAATATTATTAAGGTATCCATCCAATTAGGAGAGCCTACCTCCCCTCTCTTCTCAACTGATTCTTTCCAATGCCCATGATGAGACTTGTCAGTGCTATATTGCACCATCCTACTATTCATTACCTTAGTCTTTTACTATCCTTTAATGTCCCCTTAATGTGTTGTCACACACACACAATTTTTATATTAAAAAAAATATAGATGCATAATGTAAATCATCACCTTGGCTTGTTATTGTGAGTCTACTGATTCAAGGCTAGCTAAAACATTACACCTCAATTTAGGACATCCATAACAATTAAAATCATTTCAAAATCAATACTAACATACTATATATATACATCACAAGTAAATACATCAAGCAACACATATCATCAATCCACATGACCACAATCCTTCATAATAAGCTCTAACACTTATCACACTGTTCTAGAGCCCTATTTATTTCCAAAGGTCCAATGTTAAACCTTTAGCTTTGATGCCACTTTGTAACATCCCTATCCACCTTGGAGACAATGGAAGAAGATGCTATTTTCATTCACCCAACCTCCAATGTCCTGTTAAAGAAATATGGTCCTAAAATTTTGTCATTTTTTTCGATCTCCTCAAAATTGTAAATAAACATCACTATTACATCTGAATCATTGAGATATTTTTGTTGATATAAATTTTTCCTCAATTTGACTGCCAGATCAATATATATGGCCAATTTAAGATTTGACCAATAACGTTTTTCCAAGTCATCCTTATGGCTACCACATGGTAACCACAGACCCCACGTCTCTCCACTTGGGAAACCACATCAAGTTATTTCCTTCGGTTAAACATGTGCATACTTAAAAAATCCTGAGGTGAGATGAAATTTTACACATTAAATGTCAGGAAAGTTCCTATCTCGACCTTGTCTCTCAACCTATCTCCTAGGTGATAAACATGTGCCCACTTCAAAAGTCCTGAGATAAGAATAATTTTTCCACCTCAAAAATGAGAAAGTTCTCCTCTCAACCTATTTCCTTGGTGGTCAATCATGGCATCCTTCCAAGAATCCCAAGACAAAACCCACTTTTATGTTAGTTGCACAGAACCTTTTTCTATCTCTATATAGAACCTCACTGACATCACTCTGGCATCATCCCATCCACATGGCTTCCTCTAAGCATGCCATGTGTTACTCATTTTTAGCCCTTTTGACCCTCCAATGTGGAAAAATTTGGCCGCCACGTGGCACCACATTAACCTAGGTACACATCACTTGCCACGATGCCCTGGGTCCCACTGGTCCACCCTGCTGGTGAAAAATAAGTATTTCACATTATAACACTTTGGTGTTTCTCAGGTATTGGGACTCTATCCCTTGTAATTCTTGATGCTCAGTATGGAAATCCCTCTTCATGTTATCTGCTGATATTTTCTTCATGTTGTCCCCTCCTCTCGACCATTCTTTATTGTGCACACCTTCTATGCCCCTGAAGATGGGACCCCAAGATGGAAATTAACATGACGCCAATTGCTAGGAATAATTCTCGTCTACCTTCGACACTTGATTGTTTATTGACCCCTCTCCTGGGCATGTACATAGAATTATATCTAAGTGGTCCTTTGCTAAGGCTCTCGGTGAACAACCATGGTGCCTATCCCTTCTGAGCTTATGCCTGAGTCGTGTATGGTTAAATAGGACTTTTTTGAGGCTCTTGAAACTCATCCCAAGCCTATCTTTTCTAGGCTTTCAACACACACACACACACACCATGCTACTGCGGCACTTAGTTGCTTGGGAAAATCCCTTTGACCTTTAACCATCATGATTTGTCTCTTCTCTTATAACAAATGTATATATATATATATATATATATATATATATATATATATATATATATATATATATATATATATGTTTACACAACTATGGACACAATCAACCATTGTTGTTGGGTGAAAATGTGAAATTGGGAAACATTTTTAGCTTGTTTTTGACATACAAAATTGTGAATTTTTATGTTTTTTCAACTTCAGTTGCTAGAAAATCATATTTTCTTTGAGAATTTTTCTTTGTAGTAAAAACAATATTTCTAGAGAATTTTCTTGCCTTCATACTCATTTTTTTTATTATTTTTATTTATTTTTATGGACATATAGTTGGGGAAATTTAGTGGATATTGAATTCATATACATGAAAAGTTTAAGAAAGAATAATGAGTGGCTTCAATATCCACCACAGTTTGTAGAGATGGTAATTCATTTTGGGAAATAAATTTTATCATCACAGTCTATATATATTTCATTTGAACCTGGACTATTTTTGGTGAATTTTTAGATTCAATCACTTTATTTAATCATTTAATGAAATAGGGTAAGACAAAAAATGGTGATTTTTCAACACTTTTGGCTATCCATCAATTTTCATTTTAATGTGATCATCAATGAGTTTTATAAAAATACCATTTTATGGAGGACACAAAGAGGAAGTACCAAGAGAATTTTCAAATGATTTGGTGTTTCGATTTTGAAGTTATTGATTTTTCATTTTAGGCAATTTTCAGAAGTCTGAAAATTTGCAGTGACACAATTTAGTATAAAATTATTAATAAATATCATTTCTTCATGAAAATGGCTAAAAAATATATCATTTGAAACTAGATTCAGAGCTAAATCCAATGGTACTAAATGCGTAAGATAGCTCCTAAATTTTGTAGGGATTTGGCTCCTACGAAGTAGCTATTTCCTAAAAATTGTTGATTGTTTTCTAATTTTCGTTGTGCGACAACTCTCGACCAAAAATTTTTTTTGGCAGAGAGTTGCAAAAAAATCTCAACCGTGAGTCTTTTGTAACTCTAGTTTGCATTAACTGCTCTGGGGTAATTTTGCAAAAACTCTCAACCAAGAAAATTTAAAACTCTCAGCCAAGAGTTTGCACATAGAATCTTTCCATACCTATACTCTCGACCAAGGGTTTGCGCAAGGAACCTTTCCCTGCCAAAACTCTAGGGTGATAATTTTATATACTTTCATATAAGAGTTAATACTAGAGAAAACTTCACATTTTTTCAAACTTATACCTTTCAACCTTTCGGTCGAGAGTTTTAAATAACATCTAAAGTCTAGGCCAAGAGTTTTAAATGGAATCTAAAATCTAGGATGAGAGTTTTAAATGGAATCTAAACTCTAGGATGAGAGTTTTAAATGGAATCTAAACTCTAGGACAAGAGTTTTAAATGGAATCTAAACTCTAGTTTGAGAGATTTTAAATAGAATATAAACTCTCGGCCGAGAGTTGTAGTTAGGATTTGGACTTTTGACTCAGAGTTTGTGCTTGAGAATTTGTTTTCCAAAATTCTAAGCCAAAAATTTGTTAAAATCTCGGCTAAGAGTTTGCAAACCCAGGATTAGCTTTGCTAAGCTCTTAGATAGGAAAATATTTTTACTTTTTTTTTTCTTGGTCAAGAGTTTTTCGAGCATAGCGCAAATTCCTTCCACATACCAAAAGGTGTTTCTCATTTTCACATTTTCACCCTATAGGTCCTGAGCTTTCTATACATATATGAATATATGGATAGGGACACCCTCAACTCCTTACGATATGAGCCTATCTCTCCTGAAATTTTATCTATATACATTCAGTCCAATTCCCATATACAATGTTGTATATTCATAAGTTATCTTCTTGAGATTGACACAAACACACACACACACACACACACCAGGATAAGGATGCCCTCAACTCCCAACCTTACAAGCCTAGCCCTCCTAAGCTTATATGGGATTCAACCCATCCCAACCTATGCATTCAACACAAGCATACGACCATGCACAAGTATAAATATAAATAAGGTAAATACATGCTTCCAATATTTATGCACACAAAGAAGGACTACTATTTCCATTCCTTCTAGTGTATTAGATCAACAAATCCAGAGAGATTCACCCATTTCATATAGTCAGGAATTTTATATATAATTTGAGCTAAAAAATGCACATAGAATTTGGCAATGTTCCATCAAGCACACAAGAGCTAAACCACTCTTCAAAACCATGAAGGAAATAACATATATCAACATTAAGTCATGCATTAAACACATAGTGAGCATCTATACCAAAATTACAAGCACATAGATCGAGATAAGAACTTATCTTATAATGAAGGACATGACAACTGGATTTGGACTTCAACTCTTCACCCAACCTTAGATTTGCTTGCACTTCAATTATTTTCTTGCAACCAATCATCCCCGAGTCAGATTTAGAGCTGGAGGAGGAGTGATTTTAGGGAATCAATTAATTCTTCCAACTAAAATATGGAGTCCAAAAACTATACAATCTCCACCCACCAACTATTCAGGGAATCCAAAGGCTACTCCACCTCCACCTCTCACTCAATACAGGGAGTCCAAAGTATATACCACCTCTACCCTTCAGTCAATACAAGGAATCCAAAGGCTGTACTACCTCCACCCTTTAGTCAATAAAGGGAATCTATAGGATATACCACCTCCACCCTTTATTCAATAAAGGGAATATAGAGGATATGCCATCTCCACCCTACATTAATATAGGGAATCCAGAGGCTATACCAACTCCACCCTTAAACCAATGCCCTCAATGGCTCCACCTTGAACCAAGTTTATAGAGATTACTAAGAAGAACCAGTCACAATATCTTCAGTGGCTCCACCCTACAATGTGAATCAAGAGCTCATTGAATTAATTACTTAGTTTGTAAGAAAATAAAGAAGGTTCTAGGACACTCCTTCACCAAGAACCCAATGGAATAAGGCCCCCACCCAAACTAGGGAATCCAAAGATCCTATTTCCTTCAACTAAGAGATGCCCATACCACCCTTCTCTGCTCAAAACTAAAAATGAATTCTCCATTCTTTTGCTTCACACCTTGTTCTGTGCTTCTGCTACTCAACCCACTTCTATGCATTGAATGATACATGGCTCCTGCTATGTTTTCTCCTCTATGCATACTAATTTATTCTACGCTTCTCCTAGGGAAAATATCCTTTCCCTAGTCATGTGCATTCCCTCCTCTCCATGAGCTCCTTCTAATACTCATCATTTACAACCCCGTCTTGATAAACTGTGCATTGTGTCCTTTTCCTGACCAATCGCGAGTCTTTGACCAATGGTTCCACTTCCATTACATGTGGTCATGGGAATGTTGTTAAGCCAACTCCCTACACCACCCCTTCCAACATCGCCCACTATTACCTTTTTGTCTTCTTTCTCTTGTGGGTTTTCCCAAGGGAGGTATGGTACTCATCCTCTCTTCCTCTTGCTGAATCATTGCACAATCAACCTATTTAAGGCACATGTAACAAACCCCCTACTAATCCCAGCCCCAAACAATGTTTAGAAGGAGGTGGTCACTATGTAAACTAGAAATCCTATGTAGACTCAAAATCCATGGTGTCTTTATGAAAATTGGGTCTTAAAATTTTGATATATTCCAACTTATTTGAAACCTTAATTAGACATCATTGTTGCATTCATCTCATCAATTTGATTATGGAAAGATAAATTTTATCTCAATCAGACTTCTAGATCGAGATATATGACCATTTGAATTTTAGAAAATCAGATGATGCCACATTATCAATTACCATGTGGCTATCCTAGCTAGCCTTGCGATGCCACTCTGCATATATGTATTAGCTACCGACCCATTCATGGCATGGGTATTCACATTTAAATGTGTGAGTATATATATATATATTTCCCACCCATTTACATCAGATAAATATATATTGATATATGTATTGGGTCGATGGATTGTTAATTATCAACAATATCTAAATTTCCTAGGTCCATTACCTTGGCTCATTTCACCTTATGCTTCCATGGGTTGCTTCGAGGATGGCCTTCAAGGCTGACCTCTATGGTGGGGCCACACTACACTTATATAAGCATGGTCAGGATCACATGTATGCCACTATGTCCTAGCGTTACATCACCCCACACCCTTTGAAATGTGCCTCGCCTTGAAACTATAGAGGACCAACCTCCAGGCTTACGTGTCCCAGTGGGTCCAACCCTCTGCGTTGCATAAACCTTCCAATTGGTCCATGGATCCCACACTTAATTAATGTCTCCAACGACCCTACTCCTACCATGACACCCTGATGATGAGTCATCCTAGCTCATCCTTCGGTAGTGCGTAAGAACACCTCTGGAAAGCCAATTCTAGGATGAAAATTTCCTATTAATTTTCATGCCAAATTATAGTCTATGTGGGCCCAATTCATACCTTCTAAAGATGTGATATGGACTTCCTTCATGGGAAACTTGTTCTCCCAATGGCCTATGAGCAAGCTCCAACTCACCTCGGTAGCTTCTACGCCAACAATTCTGCTAGTCATCGTAGGATTTCCTTGGTGCATTTCACTATGAACTCTCGGGAACATGACCTCCGTGACACGTCAACTTGGGATCCTTCATTTATGCACACCGTGTGGCCTCAAAATAAGGTTTAAATGAACAAGGGCTATAATATTAAGTCTTCCACTTGAATCATATTATACACGTATAGCGAAGTAACTCCACTATGGATTGGATGCAATGGTTCTGTAATCGCTTGGATTTACACTAGAACTCAACCATCACCATTAAGGGTTGTCTAAGACACACATTGGTGATATCACTCCTTACAACATGATTACCCTTCTCAAGTGAGAGCTAAAATGTATAATCAAGTCTAGGGACTTGTCCATTTAGCCTCTCAGAGGTCTGCGGTCCCTTTGAATCTTAATTATTTGTAGGAACTGTGTCAATATCGATTCATAGATCTAAAAGTCTCTTTTGAGGAACAAATAAGAAAGCATAACAAAAATTATAAAAGCATTTAGAAGCATATAGTGCCAAGAGGGATACCCGAAGGTTAACATTCCATAAACAAATAGAACTCTCCTTCCTGATTAAAGTTTCCAACATAAACCATACATTCAAGCACATGATTAACATTATGATAGGCCTACGATCATCACATTTAGGCCAAATAAATTTTAAGGCATGAACCACACAACTGGTCATCAAATAAACATTAGGCCTAATCCACACAGTGAATTTCCAATTCTCATACCACATACAATGGCATTATTTAGTTCATACAACATTCACATCGATGGTTATACATGTGGGTTTCTTTCATAAAGAAAATTAGTACAACGCCACGACCATAGGGCAATCATACATAATAATTTCACCATTCCAAACATAGTGAACCATGAAACATTCATACATTGAATACAACACCAATTTAGTGGTTCAATATAAACTCAATAACCATGAATGAATTTAAAAATAGTTATCTATAATAAACACATGAGTTGGCATTTGAGATCAAGACTACAACTCTTTACCCAACCATAGACAACTACAACCAAGACTTAATTGCAACTATCACCCTCGAGTTAGATTCCAATGCTTGAGGTGGAGTGTTTATTAGGAATTTAACCAAAAAAAATAGTTGAAACAGGATGAAACCATGCCATGCTTCCTTCATCATCAAACTATGTTCATTTTTTCTCACATTGTTTAATCATATTCACAGTCATGTTGACATTTCATAATACATATAAATATAGCTCACTTTTAGGGGAAGATAATCCACTATAAGGAATGTTATTCAATGGGTAAGTTTGTTAATGGGTTAAAGAAGTCACTTCTCCAGGTGGTTCACCAGTGAGTCAAGCATTAGTGCTTAAGCCCCAAGGAAACTCCTGGTGGTTCTTCAGCCCTCACAAACACTTGAGTGACTTCCCAAATCCTATAAGTTCATCAATAAACAAGCCTACAATGGTTTCTTCAGCCTTATAGGCAAGCCACACTCTTTGAAAAAAATCACCTAGCAAGCATCTCTTAGAGGCTTCCTTAGCTGGTGCCCTTTTTTCCAGGATTGGATTCACTATTAGAGATCACCTGATCTCCCTATCCACTATACGTTCTTACACAACCGATATGAAGCTTGTGTTATCTACAGATGTCTCCCCTTGTGTGGGAGCAAGTGAGATCAAATGATTCATCCCTATTCCTTCCTTTCCAAATATGTATTAACTACATTTGCTTCCCACGATTGGCACAACAGTCCACCACCTGACAGTGTAACCTATGTTGATCTTAAATTTTTTATTTTTTCTTTTCTTGCAATTTGAGATGAAGGAAACTTGGACCAATCCTTCCTTTTTTAGTTAAATTTAATGCATAATCAACAGATTAAATTATTTTTAGCCAATCGGGATTGATATTTAAAACAACCATTTCCTCATGTAACCTCCTTCCTCAAGCAATGGAATATGTGTCCCGCTCTCAACTATTTAAAATAATTACAATTATTTACAAGAAATAAATGTTAACCAAGGGATGTCACAGTCCCCTCCTGCTTGAGGGGGAACATCATCCTTGGTGTTCATTAACCATAAACAAAATAAACACAACTAATATGGAGCTTTATATACACAACTCTGTACAAAATTTACAATGGATTTACAAGTTGCTTTCCTCAACAAATAAGAAATGATATGTTGCCCACATATTCTTATCCATTTCCCACGTGGCTTCCTTGGGCCCAAAGTGCCTCCACTGCACTTTGACTTTCTCTATTACTCAGTTCCATAGCATGTTTTGTCTCATATCCGGGATGCATAGAGGTTCTGACTGGAACTCTCCCTTTGGTTCCACCTGTAACACAGTCTAATCAATCACATGATTAGTGTCCTGCACGTATGTTTTGAGAAATTAAACATGGAAAACATCATGGAATTTTATCAATGGAGGCAAGGCTAATTTGTATGCCACGACCCAATCCTTTCAAGTATCTCAAAATTCCCATAGAACCATGGTGCCAACTTGGTGCATGACCCAATATTCAAAGAGCTTTTCTTGGGTCTTAAGTTAATATGTTCCCCAACTTGAATTGATTTTTCACTCCATGTTTGTCCACATAGATTATCTTCCTGTATTGTGCCACCTTTAAATTTTGCTTGATGGATTGTACTTGCTGCTCCATCTCCTTTAGCATATCAGGCCCAATAAGGACCTTGTCTACTCGATCACTCCAACTGATAGGAGTATTGCAACTCCTTCCATAAAGTGCCTTGAATAGGTTCATTTCCAGAGATTCTTAGTAACCATTGTTGTATGAAAAATCCATAAGAGGAAGATACTCTCCCCACTTCTTGGGATGGTGCATTAGATACATCCTCAACATGTCTTCAAGGATTCTATTTTTCCTCTTTGTTTTCCCATCCGTTTGTGGATGATAAGCTAAACTAAAGGCAAATTATATCCCAAAGCCTGCAAATAGTTCCTTCCAAACTTTGATGTGAACTTGGAATCTCTATATGAAATGATATTCTTGGTAACTCCATGAAACCTCACAATCTCCTTTATGAAGATTTAAGCCACCTCACTTGTTGAATTGTTGTACATGACAGCTACAAAATGAGCCACTTTGCTCAACTTTTCAATGACCACCATGATTTCATCATGTTTGCTGGAGGTTCTTGGTAACCCGATAATGAAATCCATGGAGACAACTTCCAACTTTCATTTCAAAATGGGAATGGGTTGCAATAAACCTAATGGGTTTTTACATTCAACCTTCACTTGTTGGTAGTCCATGCATTTAACAAAAATTCAACTACTTCTCTTTTAAAATTAAGGCAATAATAAAAAAAAATTGATGGTAGTGAGGGTCTTTTGGTATCCCATGTGGCCGAAATATGACTTAGCATGAAATTATCTCATTATGAGCCTTTTCAAATCAACATTATTTGTCACATAGATTTTATTCTTAAATCTAACTAGACCATCCTATGAAAGCTGATATTCTTCGTCTTTTCCATCCTCAGCCTCTTGTTGTAGATTTTCCTTTATTTTTTGATATTTCTTATCATGTTGTCCTAAAATTTTGACCCGCTCTCCTAGGTCCATCCCATAAGAAATTATGGCTGCCATGCGATTCATTTGAACTCCTCTACTCAATGCATTGACATCTTGTTTTCCTTGCCCTTGATGTACTTGATCTCAAATTTGAACTCACTAAGGATAGCTAATCACCTAGTTTTTCTTGTGTTCAAATTTGGTTCCTCAAACAAATGCTTAAGTCCTCCACGGTCTATTGTTGGGCGCGAGATCCACAAAGGGCAGTTTTGGGGCTTAGAGCCCAAATTTTGGTCCAAGTTTGTAATTCCAATATAAAGACTTCACATTTTGTGGCCGCAGAGCGCGTAGTTGTAAAAGAGTCATAGAGTTGTCCACCCTTATTTTGATAATGTAATGTCAGCTGTAGAAGATCTACCCATGGTCCGCGGACCATGGCATTGTATAAATAGAGCAAAGCTCTAAGTAGTTAAGGCATCATAGAATGTCTAAGGAATGATGATGTATGCGAGATAGATCTGAAGTGTAAAGTCTAGTTTTGGGTCATAGTTTAGAAAAAGGCTCTGCATTTGAGTGTGAAAAGGCCTAGTAGTATGAAACTGATTGAGCGAACACCTGCAGCTGAGTGCTTAGGGCAAGTCGAGTTTGTAATCAGTTGGAAGTATTGATAAAGAGAAGTTTCTATCATTTTTTGTGACTTTATTTCCTGTTTTATGCATCTGTTATATTGGGTATGAATTTCACTTCTAATGTTTATATGATGCACAAATGTATATAATTGTATTGGTTAAGTGAATGCAAGTAAGAATATCTGTTACGCAAAGATAACTAATATCTGATAATAAGATAAGTAAGATACTCAACATAGTTTTGGAAATAATGCAGTTCGCTGCCATAGTAGCGTGAAAGCATCTCAGCCCCTGGTTAGGGCTGCGTGAAGGCCGATTGTAATAGATCGCGGAGGTAATGAAGGTTAGAACAGAGTGCGAAGTGACCTGTACAAGGGCAGGTCTAGTTGATATAAACTGAAATCACATCCATCTCAAGGGTGCAGAAACTTGGTTCCAGCATCCCCCCATACTGCTTCGGGTGAGACTTCAGTCCGCGCTCCGCGGGCTGATGCCGAAAGGGCTAGTAGTGTAGGGATTTGTTTGGCTACTTAACTCTAAACTTGGGTCAGGCCCCCATAAGCCAACAAATGGTTCCATTTCCTGGACTAGAATCTGCATAGAGATTTGTGATGTCATATCATTGGAATCCAACTAAGAAAGAAATTGAAGGCTGGTTGGATAGAAGAATCCATGAGTTCATGGCGCAGGAGAACAGAAACCCATAACTATCAAAAGAAGAGTGGCTAGACAACTACCTATATATGGATATCCACGAAATATTTTTCACGTCCTTCTCTACTGAGCTATACGAGTGGATCACAAATCTAGTAGAGAGCCAAGGAAGGTGGAAACTTGAAGGTACTATTGTGTGGACCCCAGAGCTAGTGCAGATATTGGAAGCATCAGAGGATAAGATCTCGCACGCCATCGATCATCGGCTCGATCGTATTATAGGAGGATTTGTTACTGAGTTAACAGAGGACACCTTAGTTAGCTACAACGAGGCGAAGCAACGCTTTCTCAAAGGACCGTGAGGTAAGTACGTAAAGTCTTTGAATACTTGGATTAAATTGTTGTTGTGCGAAAAGCGGGTTATGTAGTTACCTTGATGTTTGGGGTTACGTGAAACGAAAAGGTCTATAGGAACAAAGGAAATAAGGGTCCAGAAAATAGCTCCTTGATTTCACCTTCGCAAGGATACGAGGAAGAGCTCGCGAACATCTCTTCCAAAAATACCACCTCCACCCACACCACCACTGGATTCACCTCCATCACCTCCATCTTCACCCATACCACCCCCACCACCACCGCAATTCAGTATGGCGAGCACAGTGAAGTTTCCTGTGTTCAAAGGTTTGGGAAAGAAAGATCGGGACCAGTTCTGGTTTGTTGTAAGGGATGTATGGGAAGCGCAAGGTGTTACAGATGACCATATAAAGAAAGCGATGCTGGTTAGTGCCCTGTAGGATCACGCACTAACCTGGTATATTAAGTACTCCAATGATAACCCAAATACGAGAGTCACGGATATCTAAATAACGCTAAATAAAGAATTTAGTAGGCCTAAGTCTAAAGCACAGTCAATTGTGGGATTTAAATAGATCACGACGCTACTAGGCGAGACTCCTTGGGAACTAGATCAGAGGTGAAAATGTATGATTCGTGAAGAAAATATGAATCTGACAAATGGACAACATTGCGAGTGGTTTGTAGCTTCACCACTACTACATTTAAGGAGTGTGCTATCGCAACAGAAGATAATAACTCAGGCAGAGGCCTTAGAGATCACTATGAGGCTACATGAGACCTCGATGCAAGATCCTAACCTAGGAGTTTAGTAGATCCACGTGCAGCTGAAGAATCTATGCCTTGAGATGTAGAGTTTGAAACAAGACAGGACGGTTTGACTAGAAGTGTGTGAAGAAGTGTGCGTAAAATGCAAGAGTCAGGGTCATCACAAAGACCACTGCCTGGTTTTTATGAATTACCTTGCAGGAGGAGGACCGATGCCTTTAAGTCCAGAAGCTCAAGCAAGACCTAGCACGACGCCTTCTTTGTGGAACACTATCTGTCAAATAGCCAGAAGACATGCCACAAACAATTGTCACTTGTTACAAAAGTATACACAAACTTCGCGACAGTTGTTCTGCACTTTGGTAGGATGATGGGACACGACGAGCATACTTCTAGAAGCTATGAGTTGATGATGGATAGAATGCCTGCCTACAGAGTCCATTCCGAAATGTAGCCCCTTGACCAAAATTAAGGGATGGCGCGGATGGTATTTCAGGGGCGCGGAAGAGGTGGAGGCAGAGGAGGACTTGGTAGAGGTCACAGACAATTGATTTGCTATAATTACGTAGGGCTAGGACACTATGCCAGCGATTGCACGAATCAAACATGCCCGTCATGCAAGTATTGCACGCTGTTTGATCATGAGACAAAAGATTGTCCTACACTGATAGCTAGGATCCGTGACAAAGGAGCGCTACCACCTCCCTTGACTCAAAACCTACAGATGATGAGGTTTGAGCAGCATGAGGAAGATCCGAATGTAAAAATTGTGCTCCAAAGTGGAATCGTGACGGGGGATGAAAAAGGAAAACAACTACAAGACAATACCTAGGTTCGCAAAGCCTTGGTGAAAGAAGCTGAGTTTGATTTGGAGTGCGCTCGGGAAACCTTCATGGAAGCTAAGAAGAGCTTCGCTGAGGCATCCATGTTGGCTAAAGGGGGGTCTAACCCAGGTTCTAAGTAAATTAGCCAAACAAATCCCTACACTACTGGCCCTTTCAGCATCAACCTATGGTGCACGCACTGAAGTCTCACCCGAAGTAGTATGGGGGGATGCTGGAACTAAGTTTCCGCACCCTGGAGATATTTGAGGGGTCAATTTAATCCAACTGTGCCTACCTTCGAGCAGGTCACTTCGTGCAATGTCCTGACCTATGAGACCTTCGCGATCTGTTAGGATCGCCTTTTGCGGAACCATAGCCAGGGTCCGAGATGCTTTCGTTTTGCTAGGGCAGCGATCTGCGCTACTTCCCCAAGTTACACCATGTATCTTACTTATCTTCTTACAATTGTTAGTTTACTTCGTGTAAACATCTACCTTATCTCACATTTACTTAATCAACACAATCAGATATGTTCGCGCACCATATAGACAACAAAAATGTAATTTATACCCAATATATTTGATACAGAAAACATGAATTAAATACAGAGAATTGATGTAAAACTTCTCTTTATTAATGCTTCAATAGTTACAAACTCGACTCGCCCTGTGCACTTAGCTGCAGGGGTTTTCACACTCAGTTGCAGAGCCTTCTCCTACTCTACGACCCAAAGACTTGACTCTATGCTTAGATCTTTTGCTATCCTTCTATTCCATCATCATTCCTTCTAATTCTATTATCTCTCAACTACTTAGAGCCTCGCTCTATTTATACAATCCCATGGTTCGTGGACCATGGGTAGATCTCTAAAGCCAACATTACATTACAAAATTGAGGGTGGACAACCCTATGACTCATTTACAACTTCGTGCTCCACACCCACAAAATGTGGAGTCTTTACATCGAATTTACAACTTTTAACCAAAAACTGGGCTTTAAGCCCCAAAAATTTCCTTAGGGGATCTCGTGCTCAACAGGCCCCCAACACAAACATCGTGACTCGCCCTCGAGTCAATCTTTTAGTGCAGAGATCTTCGCGCGGAGACCTCCCAGCTCTGCCTCGACTACTGCAAGATCGACAACACACTGAGCAGCTGCCTGTTGCACTTCCTAGATGTGCTGTTCAGAGACTGCTATAGATGAACTGCTTCCCTGCACCTGTTCCTGCGTTCCCTGCATTTGCGCGAGCTTGGCTTCAATCGAGGTTGTAATGATGAATGCCTCATTGATCAATGGTTGTATGAACACCTTCAAGACAACTTCCTTATGTCACATAGTGTCTACCTGCTCCTTGAGGGCTTTTTCCTGTTGCATTTGCGAGATCCTCTATGTAAGGGCCACTGTTTGCACGGTCCCTTTTATTTCATCATACTGTTGCTGTAGCTCGTGCACCTCTATTTCTAAGCGCTGTGTGTTTGTGTCCTCCTACAAAGTGGTGAGGACCTCAAACGACTCTTCAAATAGTTTCGTGCAGTCCTTCACTACACTGCTGATCTCCGCTATTCCTGCTATAATGGCACTGGCGCACTGTTCCTTCTCCTCAGGTAGAGTTGAAGGCTGTGCCTTCAATTACAGCTTAGCTATCTAAAGGTGAAACTCCAACTGAACCTTAGCCATTTCTTCTTTCACCTTGCGCACCCCTGTTGCTAGTCTGTGGATGCGCGCCTCCACTGATACCTCGGCTGGGATAGCCAACTCAAGGACCATCTGGCAGGCTTCCTCAACCACCTGCACTAGCTGTCTGTTTTGTGTCATGACCTCGTCACGCTGCAGGCTCAATTGTTCAATATTAATCCATTGCTTGGTCATCACCTGGAGCACGTGACCCTCCCTGGCCCGCAGATCTGTAACCAGTGTGTCCTCTGGGAGCACTATCATGTTGGTCATGTGGGTGCACAACATTTCCTCAGTTGCAGTCGTGCCTACTGTGAGGCTAGTCCATAGAGTACTAGCCTAAGGAGTGCGCACCTGCAACTCCTGTATCTGTGTCTGGAGGGCCCCCAACACTATCTGGTTTTCCTCTGCGAACTATTGGAGGGCCTCCGTGGTGACGTCTCGCACTGTCTCCCCTATGTCATGGAGATCCCCCTCAGTGAGGGTGATTGGGTTGAAAGAAGTCTTGAAGGCTTTCAACTTCTTCTGCGGCCCCACCTGCTCTCTTCAGCGCTGTCGCTTTAGCTGTGTGGACACTGTCTGTGAGTTTGCACCACCTTCCTCTGTTTCTGTCTCCTGTTTAGGTGAAGGCGACTTCTGGGCCTCACGCTCCTTCTCTGATGCCTTTTGTTGTTCTTATGCTGTCTTTGCAGCGTCCCACGTCTCTTGCGCCTTTGATGCTACTGCTTCATTCCTTCTCTTCTTCGCCAACTACGCCATCCGTAGTTTTGCCTCCTCCTTCTTCCTCTGTGCAGCAGACTTCTCTGATTCCACCGCAGAGCTGGCAGGAGCACGCCACTCCGGCGGCCACGGTTCAAACACTGCGAATATGACATCGTCCGTGGCTAGGCAAGGTAGCTTCTTCCATGCTTTAGTGAGGTCCTTCCTCACCTTGATGTACATGTGATGAAAGTCCACCTTGACCTACGCGAAGCTTTATAGGCTGTTATAGACAGTGGGCGATAACTGCAACTTGCGGTTAATCCCCATTCTGATGTTCATCTCCATGAACACCTAGAATATCTTATTGTCTCTGATACTCTGCGTGTCTTTAGTTGTCCACAACGAAGCATAATTTTTTGCCTCCAGTTGATCCTTTTCAATCATGGGGAATTGGCTGCTCTCGGGAAATTCCCAAGCCACCAGCATTGGATAGAAGAAGCCATGCATAGTGGAATGTCTTCCCTGTTCCTATGCCTCGCGACAGTTTTCTAGGAACTCCCTGCACAAGTAATCCGCCCAGTTATATTGGACCCCCTCTGCGCATTGCGCAGTAAGTGCAACCACTGGCGCAGGTACCTCATCCGTGCAGCACTTCCACATAACTTTCTTGGCTAATATCTACATCACGACTTTGACCACAACATTATTGATACTGGAGATCACATACCCTCTATTTTTCTTCTCCAACTTGAACTTCTTCTTCATGGCCTCCACGATGGCCAAATCATCACTTTTACCCTCAGATATATTGGCTGGATCCTCCCCTTTGCAAGGAAGCTGGGTAATTCTATGAATTAGATGATTCGTGATGGGGATGGGCTCCTCCAGCCACAAACACCCATCATGCACTAGGCAGAGCAACTACATGATGATGAAAATAGTCACTAGGGTGCGATGGTAATGCGACACCAGAGTAGGTTTAACAACCCTGCTTTGTCTACTCCTTGCAACCACTTGTGCGACTCCAATTTTATGACTCACATTGCTGTATTTTTCTTTGGCCGCATTAGCTACGCGGTTGCCAAATGTGGTAATTTCTCGTGGTCCACGAGATCCCAGTCTTCAAATTTTAGAACCGCACCCATCCCAAGTATGCTCCATCAAAAATGATATCATCGGGTAGCAACGGAGTCTACAGAGAGCTCTTGCTCTCATCTAGGTCCTTGAGCACCCTTACTTTCCCCTTCCGCGGAGGAACATACACGGAAAACCTGGTCAGAGGGTCCATATCCTAGGTTTCTTCCTCCATTTCTTCATCCTCCTCCTCTACCAGGATTTCTTTGAAGTCTTCTTTCTCCTCATTGGCTTCCAAATTGATCGCTTTCCCCTTTTATTCCATGGTGAGCCTTGTCCTTGATCAAAAATGGATTTTGGATAGACTCCTAAGTCCAAGTGTTCCTCATAGAGGAAAATGAAAGTCCAAGGAATTTACTGGAAATATCCCCATTGCAGAGATCGTCTCATTCTGAATCTACTGCAACTTGAATGGGAAAAAATGGACTTAAGATGCAGAAGTTATCACAGAAAGAAGATGCCCTTTGTTCTTTAGAAAAACAGGCAAAATCCCTTAAAATGGGAAAAAAACCCTTATAAAGGGAAATTGTATTGAAGAGGGTCCAAGAGTGGACTTAAGCAGAAAGGGGAAGAGACCCCTTGATTGCTGATCCCCGACATATCGGGTCAGAGGCAGGCTAGTGCATATAACATGAGGAAAGGACCCGGGCTGATGCGACATTGCGATCACTGATCGGCGGATCAACATTGGTGATGGCATAAGACAAGGGACGGACCCTCGGGGCTATGTGACGAGTGATTGTGATATATCACATCGCAACATCACATTGCAGCGATAAAAGGGGCGATAATACATGCACATGTGATTGCCGAACCCGATGGGTTTTATAAACCCGGCTTCATAATGTTTGAGTTCTGCCGTAAAGGGATTCTTTGTGTATTGGCACATTTTAGCATAAAACCGAAATACAAAGGAAAAAGCCTCCAAAGCGATAAATCTGGACCCGAAGGGGAATTAAAGGCGTGATTCATAAAATTTGTGTTTCGTAAGCAGGATTTTGGGCGGGCCTCGAGCGGTAAATGGTATTGGGCCGGCTTCACCCGATCCCATACAATGAACGACGTGTGGCCGACGGAGGAGAGAGGAAAACCGCCTTTTTGGGCAGGTAACCTCTGTATTCCTAAGCCACCTGAAATTGCATAGTGACCGTTGGATCGGAGATCCCATAGATCGATGGTGGGGCTTGCGCTGGTGGCCAAAGGTGGACCTGATGTGATATTAGGGCAGATGGATATATTTTGAAGTCCAATAGGACGAATTTTGTCGGGTTTTTCATGCATTTCCCGTGTATTTTGGATTTTACCCAAAACACTTATGCAATGGGATATGTTGCATAATGGCGGACCCGATAGGGATTTAGGGGCGATTGAATGGGATTCCACGTCTGAAAAACATGCCCGATAGTGTATTTTTCAGAAAACTCTGTGGAATGGATTTTTCTCAGTTTTCAGGTTTTTGCTTATGAAATGGCCCCGATTCCTTTTGTAACTGCTCCTGATCATCACGCCACGCTGAAGTAGGATTTTTTTACAGGAAATGATGCATTTTGAAGCCACAAAGCTATAGAGCCAGATGGCCAGTCTAACTGACAAGGAGCAGAGAAGCCGCAAAGGGATAATGAATTATAGAGAAATGGCTGGGGTAGCCAAAAAGCCAGAAAAGTACCTTAAAGGAGGCAGAGAGCTCAATGGAGAAGAAAGGCAGTTGCAAGGCAGAAGCAAAAGGAGGTCGAGGGAGCAAAAAGCGAATGCGCAGAGCAGCCGAGGAAGTCACTTGGAGGTCAAGTGAAAAGCCAGAGAGATGTAATTTGCAGAGAGCCAAAGAAGCTAGAGCCAGAGCCAAGAGCTAGAGTGAGAGCTGAGAGCTAGAGTGAGAGCCAAGAGCCAGAAAGCTGAGAGCTTCAAGAGCCAGGGATAAAATGGTGTCTAAACCCATTGTTTCTATGTAAAACAGTGGAGTTGAGCCAAGAGCTTGTAAGAATGACTTTGCCATAATCCCAGAGAGCCTAGTTGAGTTGACTAGAGCTCATGGAGCCGTAGCCCAAGAATTTTGGGTGAACTCCTAACGGATTCCTCGGGGACACCCACACTGGTACCAAACGCTACTTATCTTTCTTGGGTCTCGGTGTGCGCGGCGATTTAGGGATTTCTATGACTATCCTGACACTTTTTGGGGTTTCTCCTACTGTCATGGCCAATGCGGCCTCCTCAACGGTCATCTCTCTGATATCCATGGCTTCTTCAGATGCTGCCATATTGTTGTTCCACAAATCTCTCAATGGCTCAGGTAAGTGCTCAAATAATGCCTTCGACTTCAAAAGATTGAACAAATTGGGGTTCATAAATCTTTGGGCACGCAATAGCTCAATTATCAAATTGCTAAGTGTTGTTTGCTGGTAAGCCCTTTACAATTTATAGAGCCTTTTGAATTTGAATTCGACCTTTCCCCCCACTTTCGGTCCATTAATGCTCCCTTGGCGGTAGATTTTCCCAAATCTAGCCCATAAAGTTCTCCTTAAATGCCTGCCACCCACTCCATTTGGTCTAAAACCAAGCATCACATCATGAATAGTGACTATAACAGTCACTTTCAAGCCAACTCGCACGACAGCACAACTACCCTTGCTCTGTTGCAGATGCTGTGACACCTCACTACTACGTGCAATCCCAACATCGCGTAGCTATCGAGCAGAGTAGTTTATAGTCCCACTCCTCCTTTTAGCTACCTGGAGTGCTAAGACTATGCTTCCCGTGGCTAGTTAGATGCTGGGACACCTGTGTAAGGCTCCATTCGACTACTGTTTACTTTTCCTGAGAAGAGTTCACCATTTAACTTCTCCGACTGCACCACGCCACCATCTATGATTTCCTTAATAACATATGGTCCCATCCCATGCAACAAACTGAGAAACTCTCAGCGATGGTCTCCAAGTCTGTCAATGTAATCAAGCTCATCCTGCTCTATTACTACGGTCTTTCTATTAAGAAAGTCCTTCTTTATTCCTTCCTCAAGCTTCTTGACTTCCACTTTGCTAATTTATGGTATGTTCTATTCTTAGAGCAATTTACTTATCTTTCTTATTATTATCCACAGATTAGCAATCACATGTACATAAAGTAAAGTGCAGATAGAACATTAAACGATTGACAAAAAACAAGCCAAGACAAGAGACACAAGATGTGGCGGCTAGCCAGGGACAAACCCCAATATGGGGAAACCCTTTGATCAAATATTCCTTTATCTTCAATAATTCAGTAGAGAGAAATAGTACAAATATTTGATTTATATCAGTAACAAAAAACCCCAGATTAGCCCTAAAATAGGGCAACAGACCCTAGATTGAACTTGTCAAGTCTCCACCGGTGAGTCGTTCACCGTGCACCAGTCCGAGACTTTGCCATGCACCAGTCCAAGATGCGCCGTGCTCTAGTCCAAGATTTCACCACGCACCAATCCAAGACACGTTGTGCTCTAGTCCAATATTTCACCATGCACCAGTGCAAGATTTCGCCACGCACCAGTGCAAGATTTCGCCGCACACCAGTGCAAGGTTTCGCCGCGCACCAGTGCAAGATTTCACTACGCACCAATGCAAGATTTCACCGTGCACCTGTGCAAGATTTCGCCGCGCACCAGTGCAAGATTTCACCGCACACCAGTGCAAGATTTCGCCGCGCACCAGTGCAAGATTTCGCCGCGCACCAGAGCAAGATTTCGCTGCGCACTAGTGCAAGATTTCACCGCGCACCAGTGCAAGATTTTGCCGCGCACCAGTGCAAGATTTCTCCGTGCACCAGTACAAGATTTCACCACGCACTAGTGCAAGATTTCGCCGCGCACCAGTGCAAGGTTTCGCTGAGCACCAGTGCAAGATTTCGCTGCGCACCAGTGCAAGATTTCATGGCGCACCAGTGCAAGATTTCACCACACACCAGTGTAAGATTTCAAATGACCTTCTTCAGCTTGGGTGAGAGAGAGAGAGACGTGATGAGTTGTGTGTGTCCACATGAGAAAAAGACCCCCTGTATTTATACACAACTGCTGATGATTGAATAGATGCGACTGTTGGGCTTCTGAGCCTACATGAGTTGTAGGTCGGCTTGATAATTATTCCATAATCAAAATAAATTCATATCTCCATAAATACTTATTAGAATTGGATGATATTTAGATCAATCCTACACCTCTCGATGAGAGGAATCTAATAAAAATATTATCAGCCATGAATAAGATGACCCACATGGAGTTTGGCCCTAGTTTCCAATTTTAACACTCCCTCTCAACTAGGGAGAACTCCATCTGCAATTTTTCTGTCAGTCGCTACTATTCATCCATCAAATGTAGTGCCCTATACAACTTGACCCCTACTCTGCTCTACTCTATCCTACCTACTCTGCTCTGTTCTGTTCTACCTTGTTCTGATCTGCTCTGATCTGCTCTGTTCTGCTCTGCTCTGCTTTGTCTGAATTATGAAGAGGGAGAAATGATCGAGGATGTATCATACTGACTCAAAGTAAGTCTCAGAGTGTGTACCACTATTTCCAGACCAGTCTCAACCGACCCGAAGTCAGTGTCATAGTGGGTACAACTCCTACCACTGGTCCCAGACTAGTATCATCTTCCACTGACTCAAAGTCAGTCTCAGAGTGTGTACCACTGGTCCCATACTAGTCTCAATTGGCTTGAAGTCAGTGTCATAGTAGGTACCACTCCTACTATTGGTCCCAGACCAGTCCTCCACTGACCCAAAGTCAGTCTCAGAGTATGTACCACTGGTCCCAGACTAGTCTCAACCGACCCGAAGTCAGTGTCATAGTGGGTACAACTCCTAACACTGGTCCCAGACCAGTATCATCCTCCATTGACTCAAAGTCAGTCTCAAAGTGTGTACCACAGTGTCATATTAGGTACCACTCCTACTATTGGTCCCAGACCAGTCCTCCACTGACCTGAAGTCAGTCTCAGAGTATGTACCACTGGTCCCAGACTAGTCTCAACCGACCCGAAGTTAGCGTCATAGTGGGTACAACTCCTACAACTGGTCCCATACCAGTCTCATTGATCCCAGATCAATGAAGGTCGTCCTAGCATAGGGAGTATGATAGATAAAACGATGCGCCCATCGGTACTACTATGGTCCCTATCATTATTTCCTTGCTCATTGATTAGATGAGAGGTACTTCCCATGAGTCCTAGACTGCATGGGTAGGATGCCTCGACAAGAGAACTTAATCAATCTTGTCTTGACAGGAGAACTAATCATCCTGCTACACAATTGCCATGGAGAAAACATCATCCAGGCCTCACAGGAGAACTAATCATCCTGCTACACAATCGTCATGGAGAACACATCATCCAGACCTCACAGGAGAAATCATACTTCTACATAATCGTCATGGAGAACAGATCATCCAGACCTCACAGGAGAAATAATCCTGCTACATAATCGTCATGGAGAGCACATCATCTAGACCTCACAGGAGAACTAATCATCTTGCTACATAATCATCATGGAGAACACATCATCCAGACCTCACAGGAGAACTAATCATCCTGCTACATAATTGTCATGGAGAACACATCATCCAGGCCTCACAGGAGAACTAATCATCCTGCTACATAGTCACCATGGGGTGTCACAAGGAAAGTTTTGATTCTTTTACCCTGTACATGTACACCACCAGGGGACGGTGAGTCGCCCTGTAGTCATATGTCGGTCCAAGAAGTACCCCACGCCCCCCTGAGCTCCAAGAGCTCCATATATCATATAGGACCCTCATCAGAGGGTTTCTGAATGACACCAAGTCATTCTTGGAAAGTCAAAATTTTTACCTTTCCTAGGGGCTTTGTCAGAATGTCGGCGATCTGTTCATATGTACCAATATGTTGGAGCCTTATAGCTCCCCGCTGCACCATATCTCAATTATAGTGGTACCTGATATCGATATGCTTGGAGTGATCATGAAATATGGGATTTTCTGATAAACGGATCCTGCTCTAGTTGTCACATAGAATCACGGTGGTATCCAATGTAAATCAAAATAGCTCACTGAAGAGCTTTCGCAACCAGATTGCCTCATAGGAAGCCATGATAGCAGAAATACACTCTACTTCGGCAGTGCTCAAAGCCACCGACTTCTGCTTCCTGCTCATCCAAGATATTGAAGCAGATCCCAAGTTGAAACAACACCTGAAAGTGCTCTTACAGTCCACCACACTGCCTACCCAATTAGTGTCAGTATATCCAAGTAGTCTCACATCTCCGGCAGTGTATCTTAACCCATAAGTAGTTGTGCCACGAAGATATCTCAACAGATTCTTACATCAATCCAATGTATGTAGTGAGGTTCAACCATATGTTGACTCAACGTGTTGACTGCGAAGCATATATCTGGACGAGAGTTCACTAAGAACATTAATGCTCCGACGAGTTGATGATACTCGGTAGCATTTCATAAAACAGGTCGCAGCACTACCGCTTAACTTCTTGAAGTCAAGCTCCATCGGGGTAGTAATAGGCTTGCAGTCCACCATACTGAATCTTTCCAATATCTTCACCACATATTTTCCTTGAGATAGGAAAATTTCCCTTGGCTTCTGCCACACTTCAAGCCCTAGGAAATAGTGCATCAGTCCTAGGTCCTTCATTTCAAATTTAGAAGCCAACTTCCTCTTACATTTGTGAATGAGAGGGTTTGCACCTGTTAGGAAGAGGTCATCCACATACAACACCAGTATGAAAGGTTTGTCATCTTCAACCTTAAAGTAGAGGTTAGGATCAACTTCACTCCTAGTGAATCCCATCTTCATCAAGTAGCTATCGATCCTCTCATACTATGCTCAGAGTGCTTGCTTCAGCCCATAGAGAGCCTTCTTCAACCTGCATACATTAGATTATTGATCATAAATCTCAAATCCTTCGGGATGCTCCATGTAGACCTCTTATTTGATCGAACCATGCAAGAATGCAGTCTTAACATCCATCTGATGTAGTTTGCATCCTTGTGAAGCCGCAAGGGATATGATCGAGCGGATGGTGGTATATCTGGCAATAGGTGCAAATATCTCATCATACTCTTTTTCATTTGGTTCCCTGGTGTCAGCTTCTTGAGAGCTCCTCACTTTAGGAAGATTGTTCACCTTGCTGAGAGCCATATCTTCATCAAAGGTGGCATCATGACTAATCATGACTTCACTTTGACCGGCTACATAGATTCTATAGCCCTTAGTATTTTCACCATAGCCCGCAAAGATTCCTTTCTTTCCAGATGCACCCAATTTATTCCTTTTCTCTTTCGGCACATGAAAATATACAGGGCTTCCAAAAATTCTAAAATGAGATATGTCAGGTTTCTTACCGGTGAACATTTCTTCAAGAGTCTTGGAACCCAATGCTTGATAATGGCATTGGTTTTGTACATATAAGTCGGTGTTTGCAGCTTCGGCCCATAGAAACTTCGGAAGTCTTTGATCATGGAGCATGGCACGGACAACTTCTACAATCGTATGGTTATTCCTTTCTGCCACACCATTTTGTTCAGGAGTATATGGTGTAGTAGTCTCCCTCTTGATGCCAACCTCTTTCCATTGATGAAAGCCACCTTGTAGCCTTTGTCTTCCATTGCCGAAATGGACACCAGGTTCTTTTTAAGGTTAGGTACATATAATACATCTTGGAATTTCTAGCCTTCTTGAATGATTGTCCTCTTCCTTGATTTCCAGCACTCCTTTTACCTCTGCTATTAGATTTGGCATTCTTTTGATTGCCATGAGAGGGATTCTGATCATCGTCCCAGTGTGAGTACCTTCTATCAGGGCACTCCCTTGCATAGTGACCTACTTTATCGCAAATGTAACATCGTCCTTTTCTTCCACCCTTAGGTTCATTTATTCCTAGCAGCAACAGATGCATTTGATGAAGGCTCAACAATTCTGCCTCTCACATGGTCCAACACTCCTTGATCTTCTAAGGTTATATCGATAGACATCTTCCATCCGTGACAGTTGGCTTTCTCACTGAGCTTGTCTTTGGCAGGGAAGAGTGTTGAGGACCCCATAGTTCTTTTAGGATAGCCTTGCCAATCTTCTCTTCGATGATTGCTCTTGCTATTACTCGGGCTTTGTCTTCACCTCAGCTCTGATACCATGTTAATTTATGGTATGTTCTATGCTTAGAGAAGTTTACTTATCTTTCTTATTATTATCCACAGATTAGCAATGACATGTACATAAAGTAAAGTGTATATAGAATATTAAATAATCGACAGAAAACAAGCCAAGACAAGAGACACAAGATGTGGTGGCTAGCTAGGGACAAACCCCAATATGGAGAAACCATTTGATCAAATCTTCCTTTATCTTCAATAATTCAATAGAGAGAAATAGTGCAAAGATCTGATTTATATCAGCAGCAGCAAACACTAGATCAACCCTAAACTAGGGTAGCAGACCCTAGATCGAACATGTCAAGTATCCACCAATGAGTTGTTCATCGTGCACTAGTTTGAGACTTCGCCGTGCACTAGTCCAAGATACGCCACGCTTTAGTCCAAGATTTCACAGTGCACTGGTGCAAGATTTCGCCGTGCACTAGTGCAAGATTTTGCCACGCACCAGTGCAAGATTTTGCCACGCACAAGTGCAATATTTCACTACGCATCAGTGAAAGTTTTCACTGCACACCAGTGCAAGATTTCACCGCACACCAATGCAATATTTCGCTACGCACCAATGCAAGATTTCGACGTGCACCAGTGCAAGATTTCACCACACACTAGTGCAAGATTTCGAACGAACTTTTTCGGCTTGGGTGAGAGAGAGAGATGTGATGAGTTGTGTGTGTACAAATGAGGAAAAGGCCTCCTGTATTTATACACAACTGTTGATGATTGAATAGATGCGATTTTTGGGCTTCTGAGCCTACATGAGTTGTAGGTCGGTTTGATAATTATTCCATAATCAAAATAAATTCATATCTCCATAAATACTTATCAGAATCAGATGATCTTTAGATCAATCCTACACCTCTCGATGAGAGGAATCTAATAAAAATATTATCAGCCATGAATAAGATGACCCACATGGAGTTTGGCCCTAGTTTCGAATTTTAAAATGCTTCCGCCATGGCAATTTTCTCCCTCAACCAAACTCTTTTATTCATGAGTTCTTGGAGCCTAAGATCAACTTGCTGGATCTTTTCATCGAGTCCCAACCGTTCGTCTTCGAGCTCTTCCAATATCATGAGCCTTTCTTCCAGGTCTCCGCGGTCCATTACCCCTGTGAGCGCCACTATGCGTGGACTAGACATGATAGACTCCATAGGCATTACGACTTCTACTCCATCGACCAACCGAAAAGGCGTCTGTCTAGGTACGTGCAGGTCCCAACCACTTCGCTGCGCATTGCATACCTTGTTTAGCGCGTTGCACACCTTGTCAAATTCTTTTGCATGGATAACCTTCTATGAAATTGTTCTTCCCACATACTGTTTGTCCAACCTTAATAACCAGATGCACATCTATCCCCCCAACACACGCTTATTGATCATACCTCTCAGCGTGGAGTTCATGCGCATCCGCGTAGGTTTTTTTCCATATGCTTGTATCCACCTGGCTAGATGTGCACATGGATCATCCTGTCCATCATACTTGTCTATTAGTCACATCTTAGGCTTCCCAAAACACGTGCGCATCATTCTCCTGCATTCGCGCCAGTCCTCAAAGCTCCCTTTGTGTGTACCCCACCACCTCGTGGGTGTAGCGCACAATATCCAATTCAAAGCCTGGAAGTATTTATTTTCTGGCACTTCTCTTTCAAATCTATCCAAGAAGGTATATACCTCACTTATCCCATCATGATTAGGTAGGTCTCTTACTTCTGTCGATACGCAGCGCAACAACCTTGTCATCATATTACAATTCAGTGTAGTCACCTCATGTAACCAGTTCTGCCATCTCTCCATTTCCTCATCCGAATCTAAAGTACAAGAGCTCTCGCGCTCCCATGCAAGCCACCCATCCACAGTGGGATTCACCTAGTCCTAGTTTTGCTCTATTATCTTATAGATGCAGTCCAAATCATCATTGCTTTCATAGTCGTGTACCGACTTTGTATAACACGATCCTTCAACAGGGTCCAGAGATATAACTATGCGTAGTGACTTCTTCTAAAAAATAATCTCGTGCTTCTTTGGATTAATCACCCCATTCATGTCAGTGGCTCAATCAATTCCTAAGAGTGCGGGGTGGGGACTGCTTTCATCAACAATCTCTATCACTTCAAAGTCTACTAGCGTGCTTGCTCCCTCAATATCCACAATGATTCCTTGTAATTTCCACATGGGTATTATTTTCTACTGGTTTTCCATTCACAGCTAAATAGGATACCACTGCAGTGTAGGCCTCCCCATGCGCTCCCATGTTTGCTGTGACAGAACATTCGCATTCGATCCTAAATCCAAAATTACTTGGTCTATCTCATATTCTCCAATCTGTGCAGTTAAGCTCATTTCTCTTCTCGTCCTTGTCTTATGCTTTCCAATCTTCCAGACTACACATGGTTCTCCTTTCACGGTCCCAATGCATCTGTTAATGAGTTCTTGTAATCCTTTTACAGCCTTACTGTCACACAGTTACTTCATGCATGTTTCCAGGAATGTCAAGATCATAGATGGGTCCATCCCCAGGTTTGGTCTATCTTTGCTTCCTGAAGTGGAGGCATCAGCGAAACTCTTCTTAGCTTCCATGAAGGTTTCCTGAGCGGACTCCAAATCAAACTCCGCTTCTTTCACTGGAGCTTCGCGAACCCAAGTACTATCTTTGGGTTGTTTGCTTTGTCATCTCCTGTCGCGATTCCAGTTTGGAGCACAATGTTCACATTTGGATCTTCCTCACACGGTTCAGACCTCATCATCTATAGGTTTTGAGTCGGGGGAGGTGGTAGCGCTCCTTTCTCACGTATCCTAGCTATCAGCATAGGACAACCTTCTGTCTCATGATCAAACAAGGTGCAATATAAACATGACGGCCACATCAGATTTGTACAATCGTGGGAAAAATGTCTTGGCCCTCTGCAATTGTAGCATATCAACTGACCGTGACCTCTTCCAGGTCCTCCTGCACCTCAGCCTCGTCAGCGCCCCTGAAATCCGATTCGCGCCACTCTTGCATTCTGGTATAGGGGCCGTGATTCAGCTGAACTCTATAGGTGGGAGTTCTATCCATCATTAGCTCATAGATTCTACAAGTGCACTCATTGTGTCCCACTAACCTACAAAAATTATAGAACAATTGCTGCGAATTTTGTGTATACTTTTGTAACAAATGACAGTTGTCCATAGCATGTTTTCCACCTATTTGGAAAATCACACACCATAAGGTAGGTGTCGCGCTAGGTCCTACTTGTGCTTTTGGCCTTAATGGCATCAGTCCTCCTCCCGCGAGGTAATTTGTGAACACCAGGCAATGGTCCTTATCATGACCCTGACCCTTGAATTTTATGCACCACACCTCTTTGTGCACTTCTGGTTGAGCTGTCCTGTCCTGATTCAGACTTTGCATCTCAAGGAATAAGTTTTCAACTGCGCGTAGATCTGCTGAACTCCCATGTTAGGATCCTGCATCGGGGTCTCATGATGCCTCATCACAATCTCTAAGGCCTCTTCTTGAGTCATTAACTTTTGATGCGATAGCGCGATCCTTAAATGTGGCTTTAGCGATGCTACGAGCCATTCGTGATGTTGTCCATCCATCAGATTCATATTAGCTTCGCGAATCATACAATTCAACCTCTGATCCAACTCCCAAGGAGTCTCGTTCGGTAGCATTGTGATTTCTTTGAATCCAATGATCGACTGTGCTTTAGACTTCAGCCTGCTAAATTCTCTGTTTAGCGCTACTTGGATATCTGTGATTCCCGCATTTGGATTATCATTGGAGTGCTTAATATACCAGGTTAGCGCGCGGTCCTGCACGATGCTAACCACCAAAGATTTCGTGGCTCTATGTGTACAACTAGTAGTCTAACCACTCTTCTTCTGTCAGTCACGGGTTCCTATTCTCCTGCGTCGCGAACTCGTAAATCCTCCTATCCAACCAACCTTCAATTTCCTTCTTAGTTGGATTCCAATGATGCGACATCAGACATCTCTATGCAGATTCCGGTCCTAGCAACAGAACCATTTTTTGGCTTGAAGGGGGCCTAACCTAGGTTCGGAGTTAATTAGCCAAACAAATTCCTACACTACTAGCCCTTTCGGCATCAGCCCATGGTGCACGGACTAAAGTCTCACCCGAAGCAGTATGGGGGGATGCTGGAACCAAGTTTCCACACCCTGGTGATGTTTGAGGGGTCAATTTAATCCAACTATGCCTACCTTCGCGCAGGTCACTTCGCGCACTATCCTGACCTGCAAGACCTTCGCGATCTGTTAGGATCGCCTTTCATGCAACCCTAACCAGGGGCTGAGATGATTTTACGCTGCTAGGGCAGAGATCTGCACTATTTTCCCAAGTTACACCATGTATCTTACTTATATTCTTACAATTGTTAGTTAACTTCACATAAACAACTACCTTATCTCACATTTACCTAATCAACATAATCATATATGTTCACGCACCATATAGACAATAGAAATGCTACTGGACCCCAGGAAGAGCTTGTTCAACATTAAGGCTGAAAAGGTTGTAAGGTTCTTCTACTATTCAAAGTTAATACAAATATATTTGTTTTTCTCAATAAGTTGTTAATTTATGGTTTATTTTATGGATTCCTTGATGACCATAATAGACATGATTTACAATATTTGCTATGCAGGTGCTATTTAATGTTTTCTTGTTTGTGATTGCAAGTCTTCAAAGGTAACTGTTTCGAACGATTGGAGGATGACTACTATGAACAAGCACTGGATCTAAGGTAGGATCTTAACACCTTTGTACTATTTACTTATAAATCGCATATGTTTAGAGAAAGATAGGTTTGTTTGTCTATTTGTTTCTAGACTATGTTCTGATACTAGGGAGATCGGTCTTGTCCGCAAGATCGATTTATCCAGCCAACAACTAAGTTTGGAGTTAATTAGCAAAAAAAATCCCTACACTACTGGCCCTTTCGGCATTAGCCCATGGTGCGCAGACTAAAGTCTCACCCGAAGTAGTATGGGGGGCTGCTGGAACCAAGTTTCCACACCCTGGAGATGTTTGAGGGGTCAATTTAATCCAACTATGCGTACCTTCGCGCAGGTCACTTCACACACTGTCCTGACCTGCGAGACCTTCACGATCTGTTAGGATCGCCTTTCACGCAGCCCTAACCAGGGGCTGAGATGATTTCACACTGCTAGGGCAGCGATCTGCACTATTTCCCCAAGTTACACCACGTATCTTACTTATATTCTTACAATTGTTAGTTAACTTCACGTAAACAACTACCTTATCTCACATTTACTTAATCAACACAATCATATATGTTCGCACACCATATAGAAAACAGAAATGCAATTAATTCCTAATTAATATCTTCAAATGTACTATTCCAATCCAATTCAAATCCCTAATGCATGAAGAAATTTTTTTTTTTTTCTTTTCTTTTCCTTTTCAATTTTTAAATGCAATGAAAAATGAAATGTGACTAGATTATTGAATCAAAAGAATTCACACAGATTGAAATTGTAATATAAAATTATTTTATGAAATCAACAATCAAACCAAGTGATCAAAAACCATAATTTACAAGAAGAAACAAAAACAAGAAAACTCTCATCAAAAGGAAATCACACTCAAATTTAAACACACTATTAGCTTTATAAAGACATTGTCCGATTTAGAGACTCAGGAAAAATCACTACAATCAAAACAAAACTTAAAGAAAGGAATAAAAATGAAAATTTTTGCATCCTACAAGACCATCACAGGCTATATATGACAACAAATCCAAGTCATCACACTTACAAAGAGAGACAAGTGCACTGGATTGCTCTATCTTAGAAAATAAAGTGCAATGGGGATGATTTTACTCAAAAGATGAAAACAAACCATACTAAGATCATAATTATACTTTCCTAAGATTGATATTTGTCTGAAAAACTCAAATTGAGTCATTTTCAAAGCTCCTAAAAGACTAGGCAAAGGAAACCACTAAAGGAACATCTCATTCCCTAGAATGGTTGCCAGGTTGTTTGACGGGTAATTTCCTTCTACAGACAAAAGCAAAATCCCTAGATCTAGTGGCTTGATCTAGAAACGAAAGAGATAAAAATACTATGCTTTCCTTTAAGAAGTTTAGAATATGGAAGAAAGACTTACCTCAAATCGAGCACAAGCTCTCCTCTTCTCCTTGTTTGTAAGTTGTAGCTCCAACTCTAAATGATAAAAGTGGACCCCGCAAAACAACTAAAGCAAGCAAGAGAACCAAAACATACAAATAGAATATACTAACATCTCTAAACAATGAATCAAGAGGCCATTTTTCTACATATGCATAAATGAGACATAAGTATAGGAAAGCAAAACACTTTTTGTATAATGAATGTAGGAGAAGATATAACCCTTGGAGATCTTGACCTTGTATATGTATCCCAACTATCTTGTCCTTCCTTTGCCACAAAGCAAGCCTTCAATCACAACTCAAGTTCATCGATGGATAATGGATCCCTAGGCACAAAGAAACAACATGAAGGCATAACT
The DNA here is from genome assembly GCA_031772625.1 of Pinus tabuliformis. Taxonomy (NCBI): domain Eukaryota; kingdom Viridiplantae; phylum Streptophyta; class Pinopsida; order Pinales; family Pinaceae; genus Pinus; species Pinus tabuliformis. The sequence goes on along the minus strand of CM062808.1, from coordinate 757,916,325 downwards.
GAGAGTCTCTAAAATCCAACCTAGACTCAATGGGAGGTAGTGAATACATAGGGTAAAAGAGGTGGTTTGGGATTTACCATTCTAGGAATTAGATCCAAATTAAAGGGAGGATACATTCTAGGGATAAGAGATAATACCTCAAGAGTAGGGGTTTGAGATATGATCTAATAGTAATAGTTAAAACCACTCGAGAAGATTCTAGAAAGAGAAGTTTCATTTTTTTTTTTTTACCAATTCCAGGGGCCATCGCACTTGCAGTGAAGGAAACATGCATTGGCCAGTGCAGTTCCTCTGTGTACAACTTGCAACAATGCAGTTTTCATGAAGTCTAAGTGAAATGGGGCAAAAAATTAGGGTTTTGAGTTGTTTAACCCATAATTCTTGGAGCTTTTGGAGAGAGGATTCTCTTGGCCTTGCATGAGATGACTACAAAATGTCAATGGATGTTGATTGATCTAGTTTTAAGGCCATTTGGTTGGATGCGAGAAAATGACCTGTAACACTCATAGTTCATATGCTCAAGGTTCTAATGTCTCATGGTTTCAATGTTGGCTTATGGTTTTGATGGCTTAAGGTTTTGGTGTTGGGTCATGGTTCTAATGTTGCAGTTTCTGTGTGGGTGTTACAACTTTTGGGTGGCCACAACTATATTGTAGCAAATATGCAACAAAAACTATGTTGCAACAATGGTGTTGCAACAACTACACATGAGTGTGGAAAAAACTACACAGGAGTGTTGTAGCAACTGCACATGGATGTTGCAACAACTAGAAATGAGGTTTTTAGCAGTTGGAACCAGAAGACACCATGTGGTGACATCACAAACTACACCACAACCTATCTAGCACATTTCTTGTAAATATTAACTCAAAGATAAATGTGAATATGATCTTTATCTAATTTTTAATCATAAATTCATCCCTCCCCTAGGAGCTCATTAGGAAACCTTCTGAAATGTAATGTAAATGTGAGTAGAAGGCCCCATCTTCAAATCCCTGTGATTTACTAAACCATGGCAGTGTGCTGCAGGTAACCTAGTTCACCTAGGGGTTATAGTAGTAGTGGGCGGAATCAACCTCAGGTCACGTGAGTACGAGACCAACCTAGTTGTTGATTCCTATAGCAAAAACAAATGTTTAATCATAAATTCACGTAAGATACTAAAGAAATGTGATGGAAAGACATTTTCTAAATTCGATACAATAATGGATTAATACAAGGTCTAGGTAAGTGAAGAGGTGTTAGAAGTAGATAAAATATGGGATAAAAATATGTTATTTCTTGAGCCCATCATATTTTCATAACCTTTTTTTCATAATCAATAATATTGCTTTCCACGTTGAAAAACCTTACTATTGTACTCCTTGCTCTTGATCCTTTACTCTATTGTTTTATGTTTGACCCATGCTAACTCAATTCTTAATCCATTTCTTTTCAAATTATATATTTGTGGTTTATTTCTTCACCCATCCAAATCCAATGTTTGAACCATAACTCTAATAATTTTCCTTCTTTTATATCTGGCCCATCTAGGTCCATTCGTTGAACTCTGCTTTGATAATATACTTCTTATTCCATATATGACCCACCCAATTTGAGTGTTTGAACTCTACTCTAATATGAATTTGTAACATACCCAACCCCCTCTAAACCTTGCTAAAGATGTAGGAAATCAAATTTTCCCTTTACTTATCCAACTCAAAACTACTTTTTGAGGTCTCATTCACCTGCTACTCATCAAGGTATTTTACTTAGTAAAAAACATATGAAAATTTGGGTCCAAATTGTTGATTTATCATCAATTTGAATATTTTCAATCTTGGTGCCATGTTGGTGCTATTGATCAACTTCCACATGGCATCCCAGTCCATGTGTCACACCATGTGGGGTGTTGAGTCAACAACAAGGCCATCCAACCCCACCATGTCATCAAATAGCTCTAATTAATTCATTTTACATATAATTGCATGAGTGAGAATACAAATTTAATTTATAAATCCATGCAAATAATTTTATTCCACAATTATTAAGTAATAAAAAAATACCACAAGAAAATAAACTCACATGTGGGAATAATCCACATGCTAAATTCCAAGTGTCTAGAGGCTTCATTAGCCATCGAGAGAATTTGCCACTTTGCTACAATGCAACTCAAAATATTTCTCCAATCATTGATTGGGTAAATTTCCAAAACATTTTGTGAACTATTGATAAGGTCAACCCTAAACATTTCCATACCACCAATAAGGCTACCCCAAAATTTTAGTTGACTTTTGATAAAGTAAAGACTTCAAAATTTTTATTGAACCCCAATGGGTAAATACCCAAATATTTTTGTGGATCATTGATGGCCTTATTGACCATTGACAAGATTTAACATGTAACTTTTTGATATAGGTGGCTTCCGAAACACTTAGTGATCAAAGAGGGCTCAAGAAAGGATCAAAACTAAAATTTCTTGGATTACCATGAAACCAACATTAGATAAAAGAGCTTGTCATAAGATTTCCAATGATGCAAACTATACCTCAATCCAACATCGTATGCAAAATTTATGGCCAGTCAATTTTTTTGGTCAACTGGGCCCCTTGGCTAAAGTTAACGAAGCGCCAACTAAATTTGGAAGTCCAACTAAATCTGGCAGAGCCACTAAATTTGGCAAAAATTAACGAGGAAACAATTTAGCACTTTGTGGTGACCATTTCCAGCGGCCAGAACTGGCAAAATTTTTGCCTAATTAATTTTTCTTGTGACCAATTTTGGCCAACAAATTTTTTCTATATCTAAAAAAAATAAAATAAAAAAATTAAAATTGGGCAACGACCCAACAAATTAATACTGCCAACCATTTTGCCAGGAAGGCATACTTAAAAATTAACGCCAAGTTTTTCCATTAAAATCATATTTTCGATAAGGGAATAGGGGCACAAAACCCAATGCATAGGTGGAACCTTGAGCAAACATGAAAATAAAGGAGCAGAACCCTGACAAAGGGCAGTATGTAAGGAATCTAAAAGATTTCCTAGGGCCAAATTTTGACAATTTCATAACCAGGACGAATTTATACTTATTTTACTCAGTTTTTTGCCAGGAGCACTGTGTTGAAGTCAGATTTTTCATCTGAGTAGCATATCTTCAGTGAAATTGCAGAGAGGAATCTTTGTGAGATCATGAGGAATCTAAAAGATTCCCTAAGGGCCAAATTTTGACAAATTCGGAACCATGCCGACTTTATACTCATTTTACTCAGTTTTTCACAAGGACCGCAGTGTTGAAGTCAGATTTTTCATCTGAATAGCATATCTTCAGTCAAATTGTAGAGAGGAATCTTTGTGGAATCATGAGAAATCTAAAATATTCCCTAAGGGCTAAATTTTGACAATTTCAAACCCAAAGCTGACTTTATACTTATTTTACTCAGTTTTCACAAGGAGCGCAATAGTGAAGTAATATTTTTCACCTGAGTAGCAGAATTCCATTCAACCAATGAGAAATAATCGTTGGTGAATCTTTGAGATTCCTAAAGGTCCAAATTTTGACTGAAGTAGAAAGGGGTCGAGTTTACAGTCATTTTTCAATATATTCCTCTAGGAATTCAATGGCATGGTCCATTTCCTTAGAAAAGTTGTGCATTTTTAGGCCATCCCTGGAATTGGATATATAAGGTGTTTCTTGTACATGCATGTAATTTGATTTTTGTTGAAGATTATTGAAAGAGGCCTCCCCACATTGAACAGATCCTAGAGATGTAGCCCACACTGGGTGAAATCCATTATCAACCTGTTGTGTCTTTTCTTCTCATGATTGTTGTTTATTTCCCCTTAGTTTATGTATATTCATCTTATGGTTACATGCTCTTTAAAATGTGATTTTATATGCATCTTTGAAGTGAAAATATCTGGATCAAGTTTAGTATCAGAGTGGGTCTTCTATTGATGTGAATTGCAAGTGTATGATAACTATGGAAAAGGTCCAAAGAGGTGAAGGAAAACGTAAGTCCTTTGATTCAGAGGTGGGGCATGCAACATGAAGTAAAATTGCAGATGAAGATGCTCGGTTGGAGGAAGAGTGAAACTATTGTAAGGCCTTCTACGCCATGACAGAAAGAGTGGACAAATTGTTTGTAGAATATTAGAAGACAATGAAGTAAGAGAAGAAAGAACCAAATGATCATGCCTTAGTAAATCATGAAGGTGGAGGAGAAGAATCCCCTCCCTCTCCATCCTACAGTGAAAGTTATTTTTCTTCCTCTTCTCATCATTCTAACAGGCATCATAGGAATGCATCTAAGAAGCCATTTTTTAAGTTGGATGCCAATATTTATTTTCCTGTGTTTAATGGAGAATCTAATGCAGAAAAGTTAGATAACTAGATCAGACAGGTTGAAGTATACTGCCACATACAATGAATCAAAGAGGATGAAGCGAAGATCCAGTTGGCATCCCTTTGATTGAGTGGCACTACTCTCATCTAGTGGGAAGGAAAGTTGTAGAAAGGTGGCAAGAGTAGTTGTAAACTTCTTTCATCTTGGTCTGAGTTCATTTGTGCTTTAAGAGGACAATTTTAGCCATTGGGTTATAGACATAAGGCCATAATGGAATGGCAACATTTGAAACAATGTAAGGGTCAAACTGTTCATAATTTTATAGAGGAGTTTAGGAAAGAAGCATTAGCATTGAATGTTCCACTAGACACTTCTAAGATGTTGATGAAATATATTGACTCTTTGCATAGTTATTTGCATCATTCATTATTATTATTTGAACCTAAAACACTTGATGAAGATAGTGTGAAGGTTGTACATATTGAAAGCAGGGGGAAGCATGAACAAGATGACTGCCCAAAGAGTGCAGAAACAACTAAGAGAAGAGAAGAAAAGCCCTCTTGTACTCATTGTGAGAAAAAAGGGCATCATGAGGAGCATTGTTGGGAATTGCATCCATAATTGAGGCCTAAGAGGAACAAAAGAAAATATAAGCATAAGACAATTGCAAATATGAAACAAGACTAAGAATGTGAATAACAGGATGATGAGAAGATCACAACTACAGGATTTGCAGGTGGTGGACCAATTGACCTAGGATCAGATTTAGGTGATGAAATGAAGATTGCAGCTACTGAGATTGTAGAAGATGGACCTATCGATTTGGTTTTTGATTCGGGAAATGGGACAAAGATTTTAGAAAATGTTGTACCAAAAATAAGTAGGACACCAAATATTGCATGGCTCAAAGAACTCAAAGAAATCAACCAAAGGATTCAGGTAGAGAATGTTGAACTAAGAATACTCCTACAAGAAGCAGAAAAGGAGAAACAAATGTTGCAGCATCGATTACAAGCCAAGGAGGAGGCCTTGGAAAAGTTGCAGCATAACAAGCTCGATGTAAAAAGTGATTATTCAATTTCATATTCTTCTTACAATGATGATTTTGCTGCTTTTGAGAAACATACTACAAGCATTAGATAAAAATTGTTGAAGAAAATGGGGTATCAAGGAAATGGCCTCAGTATTAATGGCCAGGGCATTGTGAATCCCATCAAAGTGGAGGAATTGCCTCACTATGTAGGACTTGGTTATGTCAGGAAGGAGGTTGGAGAATGCTCCAAGATAAGCAGTGACCAATCAATGATCGAAGATGGGAGCACATCACATCATTCCAGTGACAGTGAGAATTCCAGATGAAGTTCTCCTCATCAGGGGCTCATCAGGAAGAAGCATTAAAAAAAGGTCCAAAAAGTTTGGAGGAGGAAGAATGATTGTAGTCATTGCAACAAGGATGGGAACCAAAGGGCCACATGTCAGACACTTAATGACCAAGATGTACCTATGAAGGAACCAACTAGTGAAGATGTTCAACAAGTGAATCAACCACAAGGAGATGACCCATTCACTTTGTTGAGTGAGAGATGATTTTATTAGATATAGTAGCTTTTCATATTATTGTAAATCATATATTGTAAAATGATTGTAAAAGTGATGATGTGTTTTCCATCACTTATGAAAGCAACATAATGATGTTTTTACCTAATTTTACTGATAACTTTGGTATTGGTTTCCATTATGATGTACACTTGACCAAAGAGTGTGTCGTATAAACTCTTGGAAAGTATTGGGATGCTTGTTTCATTATTGGTCATGTAATTGAACATGTATTATGCACATATTGTATGACAGGTTTGCAGAGGATGCAGGTGTTAGTTCATCACTTATGTCTCTGAAAAACAAAGGTGAAGGAGAAGAAAGTGTGGCCTGTCAGGGCATTTGTTGTGTAGACAATGGAACACAACAAATTGCAGATTATGTTCATGCTTTTGGAGGACCAAAATATCCTTAGTGGGGAGGAATGATCTCAGTGGCTCCCAAAGCACTCAGTGATCAAAGAGGGCTCAGGAAAGGCTTAAACATCAAATTTATTGTATTTCCATGAAACCAAAATCAGATTGAAGATCTCGTCATAAGATTTCCAATGGAACAAACGACACCTCAATATGACATTGTATGCAAAAGTTATGGCTAGTCAAAGTTTTAGTCAACTAGGTCCCTTGGCTAAAATTAGTAGAGCGCTAAATAAATTTGAAAGTCTAGATTAATTTGGTGGAGCCGCTAAAATTGACGAAAATTAATGAGGCAGCAATTTCACACTTTGTGGTGAGGGTTTCCGGTAGCTGGAACTGGCGAAACTGTCGACTACATAATTTTTTTGGTGATAAATTTCGACCAACGAATTTTGTCCATATTTTTTTAAAAATAAAAAAAATAACCAAAAAAAATTAAAATTGGCCAACAGCCCAACAAATTAATATTTCCAACCATTCTTCCAAGAAAGTAGGCTTAACAATTAACGCAAAGTTTTTTTATTTAAACTCATATTTGCCACAAGGGAACAGGGGCACAAAACCTAATGCAAAGGTGGAACCTTGAGCAGGCACGAAAATTGAGGAGTGGAACCCTTATGTAAGGAAATATGCAAGGAATGTAAAAGATTCCCTAAGGGCCAAATTTTGACATTTTCAAAACAAGGCTGAATTTATACTCATTTTACTCAGTTTTTTGCAAGAATTGTAGTGGTGAAGTCATATTTGTCATTTGAGCAACATATCTTCAATAAAATTGCAGAGAGGAATCTTTGCGGAATCATGGGGAATCTAAAAGATTCCTTAAGGGCCAAATTTTGACAGTTTTAGAACCAGACCGATTTTATACTCATTTTACTCTGCTTTTCACATGGCGCGTAGTGGTGAAGTTAGATTTGTCATCTGAGCAACAAATATTCAGTCAACTTGTAGAGAGGAATCTTTGTGGAATCATGAGGAATCTAAAAGATTCCCGAAGGGCCAAATTTTGGCAGCATTAGAACAAGGCTGAATTTCCACTCATTTTACTCAGTTTTTTGCAAGGAGTGTAGTGGTGAAGGTAGATTTTTCATCTGAGCAGCAGAATTCCATTCAACCAGTGAGAAGTAATCTTTGGGAATATTTGAGATTCCTGAAGGTCCATATTTTGACCGAAGCAGAAAAGGGTCAAGTTTATAGCAATTTTTTATGATTTTCCTCTAGGAATTCAATGGTGCAATTCATTTCTTCAGCATAGTTGTGCATTTTCAGGCCTTCCCCAAAAATGGAGGTATAAGGTGTCTTTTGTACATGCATATAATTTGATTTTTGATGAAGATTAATGAAAGAGGCCTCCCCACATTGACCAGATCCTGGAGACGTAGCCCACACTAGGTGAACTTCATTATCAACCTATTGTGTCTTTGCTCCTCATGGTTGTTGTTTATTTCCTCTTCGTTTATGTATATACATCTTATGGTTACATGCTCTTTAAAATGAGATTATGTATGCATCTTTGAAGTGAAAAGAGTTGTATCACTTTTAGTAACCTTGTCAAATTCATCGAACCCCTAATGGTATTTTCGGTCATTGGAAATATTTTTCACATAATCTTTAGAACCTTACCAAATTCATTGAACGCTCATTGGATTTTTTAGTTTCCAACAAAAAATTTCATGTAGCTTTCATAACCTTCCCAAATTTGTATAACCCCTCATGGAATTTTCGACCATCAATTAAATTTAATATGTTACATTTTGAAGGCTTTATCCACCCTCCTCATTCACCATGATTTTATTAGCCTTTGGTGAAATTTATTATGTTCACTTGGTAAAAGCTTCACAAATTATTCTGACCCCACTGATGGAGTACATTTTAGCAAGCTCAAAAAGTTTTGCACACCAAAATTTATGCACATCCTTGTGCTCGAATACGAAATTAATTTCTCCACTTCATACATCAATTTAGTTCCCAAAAAATCTAGTAAACTTGGATTAACATACAATGTTGCCAAGATATAATAAACTTAAACATAACTTTATAGATTTGTATGAATGCCATAATCATATAAAATAGTTTTCATTAAAAAAAATTAAACTCTACAAAAGTTACCATATTTATTTAAGAAGAAAATAATTAACAAATAAATGAACATAGGAAACACTTACACAAAATTCCAAGATAGCAACTCATATGGGCAGGATTGTTTTCCACACAAGCATGGGCTGAACTACACATCAAATTTCTACAACATGACACCCTCTAGCCAGGCGATGATACCACAAGGGGAAACCAATAACCCACTAATACTTCGGGTAGATGAAAAAAAAAACTTTCACACATATGATAGAGTCATGGATCTCCTTTGCCAATTGATTCTAGGTCTCTGCAATCTCCAAATTTCTCTTCAGTTTGTTATCAAAGAAAATATAGAAATCCATTCATTTCTCAATAGTCCCCTTGTGATTTCCCCACCCATTTCTTTAATTTCTCAACCAACACACATCAAATCACAACCCACTTTGCCAAACTAGAGTCCAAAGCTATTTTGTAATTCCTTGACAAGAAGAAATAATTTTTAGGGATCCAAAAGCATACTAACATCATTCTAATCCATGATTGGAATTTTTGGGGAATATTTGGGCACCCAAAAATGCTTTATCCATCACTTGACTAAGGATTGTTGGCATTGTACTAACGAATTTCATTTCTCAGGTAGTCATGTGTCTCTCTTTATGCATGTATGGATAAATTCCTCTGCCCATGAATATCACAGACCCCTTTTCCCTCATGGGTCTCTCCTACCTTATACAATTTTCCATTAGAAATGCAACCCACTATAGTACAGTTGCACACTTTCCTCAGTCTCCCAAGAAATCCATAGGTCAAACAAAAAACCCAAGGAATGTACTCACTCCATTCCTTCCATTAAATTATGAAGCACTATTGCAGTTTCCACCCCAACTTCTACATTTATGAGGGTGACTATTCTAATTACCCAATTATTCACAATCAATTGGTTCTTTGGAAAAAGGAAAAGGGATTAGATTATATTTGAATTTCATGGAAAGATTTTGGTAAGAAAACTCCTGTAATGCCCTCATCTTTTTCCACTCATGGTATCATAGTCTATATTAATGCTCCTATGTTCCTAGTTAGTGGTATTAACATATTTATTAATCAAGAATTTATATTACATATCCATTGTTCCTGGATTCATCAATTTTATTTTGACACCTCCATGCTAACAAAGGAAATACAATGTAAACAACATAATTAATTACATTTAATTACAAATGGACTTAGAGGTTGCGATGGGGATATTACACATACATTGAAACTTTTAGGCATACAATGGGTGTATCACATCATAAGTCTAGAATATTTTGGTATTGCATTGTATTGTGCCTAAAATATTTGGGGGAATAATATGTCACACCTGCGTAATATTCATGTGATAAGGGTGAGCCTCTAAGCTTTATCACTATCTATGTATCACCCCCATACAATATTTCATCCATTGTGATACACTATGAAATCTAACAGATAACTTGTGTAACTCCATTTAAGCATTTTATTGTGTGATATGTATGTTTCATCCACATAACTTTTCCTTGTGTGATGTTTTTATATAATTTCATGCTCATAAAACTTTGTATCACATATCGTATCATGTCAATACAAGTTTTATTGCAATACATTGCATAGATTGAAACATTCAAGATTTTGTTGGGTGTATCACATCATGAAAATTTTGTTCTTGTGACAAGTTCTTTCCTCACCTTTACCATTTTCATATCATATGTAAAATTTATATTTGGTGACGTATTGTGCCAAAAAGTTTTGTAGTGTGATATGTCATGTCCACAAATAATTTTTTTGTTGACAAGTCTATTGCATCACCAAAGACTTTCCATTCAGTCATATAATGTGATGTAGAATTTTGTGATGCAACGTATCATGTTGTCCAATAATTCTCCCACTATAGGAAGGCCACATGCTCGACTTCTTTTGTTGCTTTTGTTGTTTCTCATGAATTTTTTCTTCGTGTGATATGCACTATATCACTTGAAGAAAAACTTCATAGAATATGTTCGATTTGAATAATGAGTCTAAACTATTGATTTTTCTGAGTGTTTCCTTAGAGAGAAAGTTATTGTCTAAGTATATCTAAGCCCTCTATAAGGAAATAAAGACACTTGAAGCCCTATATTCTACTACTAGCCCCAAAACCCAAAGCATAAGCTCTTGTATATAAAATGCAAGGAAAAAACCATAATTATACCAAGATAGCTATTGCTTTTAGGTAGTGACCATGAATTCTAATATGCACATAGGTTACCAAAGCTACAACAACTTGGCAACTTCCATGCACATTTATTTCCCTCAGTTAGTAATATCAAATATAAAGTAATTTTGGTATACATCATCCTTGTTTTACAACCATATATTTTTGGAGTGTAGAGTTTATTATGTTCTAAATCTCCTTATATATCAAAGATCACCAATAGGTGTTTAATTCATTTACACATTCATCAAAAGGAACAATAGTTATTCATCCTTTAACTACACATTATGTGAAACTAGCTATAGTATCTTTTTTATCAAAATAAGCTAGAGTGCATGTTTTAAACATTCACTTTACATCCTTTACATTCACTTTAAACAAAAGAGACATCAAAGGAATGTGATGAACTCCTCATACAAATATATGGAATAAATACATGACTTTCACTTTCCAAAGACCAAATAATCTTAAGTTGGAATATATTAGTGATTGAATTCATAACCTTTAATTGTTCGTCAAAATCACCATCTAAGCTTATGATTATTAAAGCCTCGATTGAATCTAAAACTTCATGATATTTATACTTAGGAACTTAATTTAAATTCCTCAATGTAGTGAATAGAAATTCACTTCATATGTTTACATTTACATACATTCCTGGAATAATTTCAACAATAATATGACGTTAACTAGTTGATAAAAAATTAGTAAGCCAAAGGAATATTATAAGTTGCAAGCTTCAGAAGGAAAACAAAAGACTTGTTTTAGGTTCCTTATGCAAACCTAGAAAACTTTAAGTATGTACTTCGTTCCACTTTTATACAACTCTTATGTGTTTACATCCTTGAAAGTAGATCAATGGTGAAATGAAATTGAAAATGTCTTATATATTCAATAAGTAAAACGTGGCCATTCACAAAACTCAAAGTATGTATTTCAAATAAGTTCCAGTGGTAGTTATTACTAATCGGATAACTAGATAAGATATGAAAAAAAAAGGAAAGATGTGCATAGGGACACGTCTCAAATATGCATCATGTAGCCTCTATATCCCTACATTTAAGCAATAGAATGTCCAACAATCAACTTGAGTAACATCTCATATAATGTGCATAAAGAAAAAATTAATATCTATTATACATTTATGACTAACAAGCAAATTATTGTTTTCACAGATGCACAAAAATCATTCATTTCAAATTTTTCATTTAATAAGCATGAAGCATAAAATAATTACACATCATTGAGATGTTATATGCTTAAATGAACTATCCAAGAAAATAACTCAGAGTGAGAAATTATCCACCCACCTATAAGCAAAAATTCACTTTGTCTTTCTATATCTTGCCACCCCCTAGATAGACCATGATTCCACTAGGATGAGCTTAGGTGGCTCTCAACAAGTTATGGCAAATAGATAAACTCTCCATGGGTAATTTTCATAGGGAAAACTCTTCTTGGCTAACAAATATCCCACAAATGCTTTGTGGCCTCTCCTATTATCTTAAAATATCCCAAGAGTGAGCTTCTTCTTGATTACGACATAGTAACTTAGGGAAATCCTCCTCCATTTCTTGTAGTGGACCCAACAAACCCTCAAAATCATTATCTTGAGTTCTAGAAGAGCTTGAAGATTCTCATAAAAATTCATAGCTTGAAATTTACTTGTATTCTCACTGGTTGACATAGTAAAAACCACACCTACATCTAGGTCTTCGTTCATTTCCCCTCTATTCTCCATGCAAAATTATGTCCCTTCACTCAAATGATCTCCCTCTCCACTTAGCTTGCTCCTTAAGTTAGGGCACAATTTCCAAGATATAGGCTGAAGTTTCTAGAGGTATTTTTACTAGAAAAACACATTCTCTAGGAACTTAGGCCATTCCTCTCATAATTGTGGAAAGTGATCCTTCCACTAACTACATTCAATGATTGGTTTTTCAAGTCAATAAGGAGATGGATGATATTTCTCGAAATTTGTTTTGACACCATAAAATAATTTGGAAAAGGTGGCTAGGGTTCCTTAGACATGTAACACTCCCTTCTCGACCTCCTCACTATTCCCCACTTGTAGTAGGTCATGGTCCTTGTAGATGCTTGGACCTTAGTCAATCATTGCCTTTTTATTATTAGTCAAAGAATACAATTTTTATAATATTAATGTGTTTGTATACCACATCATTGTAATTAATTTTCCATTCCATAATTAAAATAGCAATTATCATAATGAATTTCAATTTATTCAAGAGGGGTCACATGGATATGTGACATGAAACTAGAGTAGATTAGTGCATGGGATGAAACTTAGGTTCATAAGTTGAAAACTTCGATAACTAAGTAGAGGCTTGAGTCACATATGTTAGGATTCTTTAATATGAATGATGCTTATGATGAAAATAATATTACAACAATGAAGAACTTAAAATTGCCAAAGTCTAGAAGTAATAATGTTGATTGTTTCCTTTGTCACAATAATATTTTTCCATAGAGTTTCTTTTGAAAAAGAAGTCAGAAGACTTAGAACAATTCCAAGTGCAATCAATCTAGAAGATGAAGCCAATGATCTCGGTAGGAGCCCCAATGCAACAAAATTGAAAGGTAATGTTGGAGATTTTGCATGCCTTGGTAGTAGGTTTAGGAAAATTCATGGAAGGAGGTCATGAGCATGGCTTAAGATGTGCAGACATGAATGATATTTATTTTGTGAATGAAACTATGAGTGGAACCCTTGGTAGACATTGGTGCAACCCCTATCTTTTGAAGTTAACAAACTAATACATCACTTCATCATAAGTAAAAGGCACTAGCCTTTGATGGATTTTGGTACTACCACCCCTTGTTCACCTTGGTGGTTGTTGACCTAAATGGATAGACATGATAAACAATTGATGAGAAGACTTGGTTTTGGGTTCCTTGACAAATTAGCAAGGCACACAATGGACATTGCACATGCCCTTCGTCATAAACTAGATACACTGCAAACCTTGGTAGTTCGCACTAGTTAGATGCACCAACAGAAACTTAACATAGCAAGGAAAGGAAAAGGGGGTTGTTATAAGAAACCTCATCTGCAAACATGCACTATGCATGGAAAACAAGATTGCATAGAGAGCTTGATTGGCTTGGGAGCACCTAATCCAATCCCTTGGAAGCATGGCGAATACGCCCAAGCCACTCCTTTGGGGGCATGCTGACTAATCCCTTGAAGACATAGAGATGAGCATAAGATGGAAAAAATAATTTTGATTATTGACTGATGCTTATTTTTATAATATTTTGGATAATATTATTAACAGGGTTTAGTGTGAGGTTGTGGAAGGAGCATTGTCCTTTTTAACCATAAACAATTTTTATAACTACTAGAGGAGCTATATAAAGTAGATGACTCTTAAATGCCAATATGGATAAATTCAAAGTAGACATTAAAATACTTACCTCATGATTACCAAAATAATAAAAATAAATTAATAAAAAATAACTAAATTATAATTTTATTATTATTTATTATAAAAAATATACATTTAAAAAAACATGCAAGAAAAACACGGTGCATTTTTATTAATTAAATTAAAAAGCAATTGAAAAGCAAAAAAGACGCAACTACAAAGATACATCTCAATCCTCTATCTCTAACTAGTACTAACAACATTTTGTAAATATTATGTGGACATGAAATACTTACTATCTACCTAATAATTACTCATAATTAAATAAAAAATTTGGAATTTTTTTTAGAAATAGACCTATTCTGGAATAGACACATCTATCAATGTGAACATGTTAAGCCATTGTCAAGGTCTCTCAATTTTATCTGAAATTTGATTAGCATAGTCTAACTAATAGACATAAAGTTTTCCACGCATTTGTTTTGGTCAAATTTAACCAAAATCCAACAAATTTTTTTATAAACTTAGAGTTTAAGTTGTTTAATCTACAAAATTGTAGTACTTCAAATTTTTTTTAGGTGATGAATCTATTTATACGCTCAAAAATGTATTTTAAATAACAAAAATCATAGTATGACTTGAAATTGTTTCATCACAAATGAAAAAAACCATTTTACTTATTAATTAAACAACCCAATTTAATCCAAAACCATATTTTTCCAATAAAGAACAATTAAAAAACCATATAAACATATCATTTCAGTAAAACACTATATAAACATATCATTTTAAATAATTTAAAAATATATAAAATAAAATATATTTTTTCTTACGTGATTTGAAAGTAGATAACTAGCAATTGTCCCAAAAGGTACAAATAGAGGCCGATAGGATTATTAAATTGGAATTGTTGAATTTTTTTAGAAGAGATATTGGTTCAATCAGCCTGGTTGCCTACACTACCACAACTCTTCCCGGTAAACCCTGACAACGATTTTGCTTTTGTGAAAAATTAAAATTTGCACCAGTAAACGTCACACATATACCTATACAGCTGGATTGTTGACTGATATCTTTGGACGTTGAATAATTTAAGGTAAATCTATTCGCTATTACGCATTTGTGAAAAAATGAAAATTTGCACCATTAAGCATCACAAATATATACAGTTGGATTGTTGATTCATACCTTTGGACATGCTCGATTAATGAATAATTTAGGGTATAATCTATTACGTAAACAAAGGATCAAAGGGGGAAGGGGTGGGGTTTGTGTACTGGATCGAGCCTCTGAGATTCATGGGAGAAACGAAGGAAGAATCCCCGCCGAAAACCTCCTCTACAATCATCCACTGTACCCTCTCAGTTGGATGAAATTTGTCCCAGTAAACATATTCTTTGGGATCCTTGCAGATTGAGCACCCTGGATCCAACCCACAGCCTACATGGCCATTGTATGGACCATCTCCACAGAAAACCTATTGACCCACCCCGTACCTCCTAGTCTTCGTCATCCAAAATGAGGTCTAGTCTGCAGCACCCTAGGCCGATGGCCTAGGCTGCCCTGGTTCGAGTCCTCCTGCCGACAGAACCCTCATCGCTCTCTTTTTCACATCCCCCCTCAAGTGAGAAAGGATTCATAACCCTATATAATATTATTAATGAATATTATTATATATAATATTATATTAATATTAAGGTTTAATCCTATTCATATTACCAAAAATAATTTAAGAGAGTCATAAACTAACCAATATGGAGATTAACAAAAAAAATTAATTAATTAATCTATAAATAAATAAAAATAATTTTTTAGGAAGAAAGCGCAGGAATCTAGCATCTGTTGATACTCCAGCCATCATCTCTATTTAAATTAACAAGTCTTTTTTTTCAATTTCTAAGGCCTCTCTAAATTTACGATAATGAAAATGGTCAATCCTCGCAATGACCTTAGCCTCTTCAATGGAGATGTGATGATTGGTTTTTTCTGCATGCTCTACCAAAGCGGAGGAGCGAGACCTTCCATGCCTGATGTCGGCAGCATGTTCACAAATCCTTTGGTTAATGGATTGACCGGTCTCACCAATATAAGGAGCTCAACAAGAACAGGGAATGATATAAACACCCTTCTAATCCTTGGGGTTAATCGGGTCCTTAACAAAATGAAGAGAACTTCATATAGTGTTAAGAGGTCTAAAAGAAGAATGAATCTCATGCTTCCTCAAGATCCTAACAATTTTATCCGTGGTCCCTTGAATAAAGGGAAGATGAACACCGGAAGACCAATCCTTGGGGTTAATCTTACTCTTAGGACCCTTTTCAGCATTTTGAAAATCCTTAAGACCTTGAGACCTACTATAACCATTCTTATTAAAAACTTCCAGGAGGTCAGTTTTCTCATCTTCAAGGTGATTTTCGTCATAAACTTGCAACGCCCGCCGAAGTAGCTAAGGTGTTGAGAACGCCTATCTTTTGAGCAGGAAAATGATGGGAGCTAGCATGGAATTAAATTGAATTTAATTATTTTAGAGAGATGTTACAATGTTTAACATTTTGACTTAGTCAAATTAAAATTAAAATATAAAATATAAAATTTTCCAACCCATGGTTTTTCCTTATCATATTTTTAATGTATGGTTTTTTCCCATGGTATTTTTCTCTAATGTGAGTTATTTAAAGGTTAATATTTAAACTAATCTAAATTCATTTTAACTCTACATCTACCAAATGCCAAAAAAAATCAAATCTCTTTTCACTCTTAAAAAATCTACCTCAAAAAAAATCCCTCTTAACACATAATAAACTTACAACTAAAAATAAATCTAAACTAATTTTTAAATTTAAAATTTAAAATTTATATTTCAATTAAATTGTAAAAATAAATTAATAATACATTGCATTTAAAAAATAAAAATCCTCAAAAATCTTTGCTTTTCTGAGCTTTTTTCTTTCAATCTTTGATTTTTATGATCTTTTTCGTGCTTTCTTGATTTTTTTTGCATAGAATCTTTTTTGAGCTTTTGTGCTTTCTTGACTTTCTGTGCTTTCTTGATTTTCCATTGTTTTGTTTTCTGGTTCAGATCAACGGTTGAAAGTGTTTCATCTGATCTAACGGATCAAAGTAAAAGTGTTGACGAAAAGTTGATGCATAGGAAAGGCCTATCGGCCTAAAAATATAATAAACATATCATTTTAAATAATATTAAAAGAAATAAAAATATAATAATGTCTTAAATAAGTTGAATAAACAAAAAAATATAATAAGAAAATAAAGAAGAAATTACAGCTCCACGACATCTTACGACTTCTAAATAAACATTCAATATTATAACTCTAAAAATAAAGGTGAAGTTAATTGACCACATTAATTAATTTAGAAGATAAATTAAATAAATTATTTTTTATCATTTTTTTAAACGAGTTGTTTTTAGTGAAATTTTTTTGAAATTTTTTTGATAGGTTTTGTAGTCTAATTTCTCTAAAAACCAATAAAAAATTATTGAAATCACAAGTTTAATGGGCGACCCCTACACAATCCAAGTGCCGGTGAAGTTAATTGTCCACATTACTTAACTTAGAAGATAAACTAAATAAATTACTCTTTATCATTTTTTAAAAGAGTTGCTTTTAGTGCGATTTTTTGGAAATTTTTCTGATGGGTTTTCTGATCTAATTTCTCTAAAATCCGGTAGGAATTTATTGAAATCACAAGTTTGAAGGACAACCCCTACACAATTCAAGTGCCTTCAAAATTTTTTGGGGTGCCGAATCCATATACAGTAAAAAAACTAGTTTAAATAACACAAATTAAAATTTTCCCCCAAATTTCAACACCCAAAAATTTAAAAAAATCACACTAAAAACAATTCATTTTTAAATATATTTTAAATCCAAATATCATTGGATTCTGAATTTCCGTTAAAAAAACCTTGCACGTTACCGTCAGTGAAAGCCCATGTTGGAAGCTGAAGTGACAATATTGTTGTTCCTATCACTAAATGATTCAAAATTTCCTCCGAAAAACCTTTTATTTTTAAATAAATTATTACTTTTATTAAGAAGATTTTTGGCATAAATCACATGTAGAAAACCTTTTTCGACGCGTTTTGAAACGCGTCGACAAAGGTTTTCTACATATGATTTACGTCGAAAATCTTCTTAATAAATTATTAATATTTAAAAATAATTTTTCCCGGCTGAAAGATTATAAACCTTCCAATTAATTTTGCATGTTACTTGCAGCCAAAGCCCATGTTGGTGTTAATTTAACAGTGCGTAGCAAGATAAACAAATATACACAGCAAATAAACCATACGGAGAATACACAGCAGATTAACGTGGTTCACCCAACCAATCTGGGCTACGTCCACCAAACATAGGCATCGACAATTCTTTATTATCAAACAGGAGATTACAAAATAATATTTTCCTCACAAACTCTCACCACAAACAATCCGTATGGATACCTGTTTTATAGCTAAGAGAATCTAACTGCCTCATAAATCCTCTCACATCAAATATAGGATGCATTAACTCTCTCCCAACAACCTGGAGCTAATCTAGCAACAAATTCCTATTGTTGTCACACACTGAGATTTTTGCCTATTTTTATAAAACAGAAAATCTCAACAATCTCCACCTTGACAACAATTAGCCTGATACCTTGTTTGTTTATTATTTTATCTTTTCTTCAAGCCAAGAGAAGCCAAACATCAACGTAGCTTCTCTAACAAAACTGGTTTCGTGAACATGTCTGCACAATTCTCCTTTGTATGCACCTTTTCAAGAGAGACTCCCCTTTCAGTGATAACCTGTCTTACAAAATGGTACTTGATCGGTATATGCTTTGATTTACTATGATAGGCCGGATTCTTAGCCAAATGTATTGCACTTTGACTGTCACAAAATAACTTGATGTTGTCCTGCAGCCTACCAAACTCACCAAACAAACCTTTCAACCAAACCGCTTCTTTGCAAGCATGAGAAGCAACAATGTATTCTGCTTCAGTAGTGGATAAAGCAACAATATTCTGCAACTTTGACATCCAACTAATTGCTCCACCTGCAAGAGTAAAGACATACCCTGATGTTGACCTTCTCTTATCCAAATCACCTGCAAAATCGGAATCAACATATCCGCAAACAAATTCACTACTCTTATTGTAAGTGATACAATAACTACTTGTGCCTCTCAAATACCGAAGCACCCATTTCACTGCTGACCAGTGTTCTTTACCCGGATTTGCCATATACTTGCTGACAACCCCAACTGCATGTGAAATATCTGGTCGCGTACACACCATCGCATACATTAAACACCCTACTACATTAGCATATGGAATTCGAGACATAAATTCCTTTTCTTCATCTGAATTAGGACATAAACTCGAAGAAAGCTTGAAATGGGAAGCGAAAGGGACTAACACAAGCTTCACATTATTCATACCAAACTTCAAAAGTATTTTCTCAATATACTTTTGTTGTGATAGCCATAGCTTACCATTGCTCCTGTCTCTGAAAATCTCCATGCCCAAAATTTGTCTTGCTGCTCCTAGATCTTTCATATCAAATGTCCTTGCCATCTGAGCCTTCAACCTGTTGATTTCTTCTAGCTTTTGCTTGCCAAAAGCATATCGTCAACATACAATACTAAGATAATGAATATGCCATTTTTAAATTGCTTAAAATAAACACAATGATCATATTCACTTCTAACATATTTCTGACTCAACATGAAAGAATCAAACTTCTTATACCACTGCCGAGGCGACTGCTTCAGGCCATATAATGACTTCTTGAGCCTGCAGACAAATTTCTAATTGTGATGCTGAACAAACCCTTCCGGTTGTTCCATATAAATTTCCTCATCTAAGTCTCCATGTAGAAATGCAGTCTTAACATCTAACTGCTGCAACTCTAAATCAAGCAAAGCCACTAATGCTAACACAATTCTAATTGAAACAATTTTAACCACTGGTGAAAAAATCTCATGAAAGTCAATGCTGGCTTTCTGAGAAAACCCTTTTGCAACCAGCCTCGCTTTGTACCTGTCTTCCGTATCATTCACACCCCATTTCAGCTTGAAAACCCATTTACACCCTACAATTTTCCTGTCTTCCGGAAGCTCAACCAGATCCCATGTGCCATTCTTACTTAAGGCAATCATTTCGTCCTTCATGGCTGCTTTCGACTTGTCACTTTTCGAACCTTCTATTGCTTCCTGACAGCACAGAGGTTCATCGTCATTAGCAGTAAATGCAACAGAAGTGACATAATCATCATACCTTCTTGGTGGCCGTTTGATTCTTGTCGACCTCCTTAAGGATGTTTATGGCGCTTCCTCGATTGGCTGACTACCATTTGTAGGAACTTCTTGACGATCAGTATCTGAGACCTGTTCATGATCTATACCTGAACCCTGTTCATGTTCTGATTCTGAAACCTGTTCATGACTAGTGTTTGAAATATGGTCATCATGACTATCATTAGAAATGCTATCAAACTGAATGTGCTAAAAGTCAGATACATCATCCTATTTCAATCTACTATCTACATCTAACTGTACAAGAGAGGATTCATTAAACTTTACATCTCTGTTGATGATGATTTTGCGGGTAGTAGGATCCCACAATCTATATCCCTTTGTTCCAACACCATACCCAATAAAGATATACTTTTTAGACTTTGGATCTAATTTAGTTCGCTGATGTTTAGGCACTAGAGCATATGCATCACAACCAAACACTCTGAGTTTAGAATAGTCACAAGGGTGTCCTTTCCATACCTCTTGAGGAATCTTACAGCCTATCGCCATTGATGGAGATCGGTTTATCACATAACAAGCTGTTGCCACCGCTTCCGTCCACAACTCCTTTTGCAACCCGGCGTTACTCAGCATACTCCTTGCTCTCTCTAGAAGAGTCCTATTCATGCGTTCAGCAACTCCATTTTGCTGAGGAGTATAAACCATGGTCTTATGTCTCTCGATCCCCGCATCCTTGCAATAGCTGTCAAACTCCTTGGAAGTAAACTCACCACCATTGTCAGTTCTTAAACATTTTATTTTTCTACCAGTGCTGTTTTCTACCAATGCTCTAAACTGCTTGAAAACCAAGAGTTGATTTAACAATCAGAATAAGGTCATCTGCATACAAAATAAGCCTTATAAAAAACTTGCCCAAATAGATACCATCACCCCCTTGTGAATTTAACCACTCCTCAAGCTCGTTGATACATAAACCAAAAAGGGTAGGAGACAATGGACAACCTTGCTTGACCCCGATATCGTTTATAAAACTTTCAGAAATTCCTACTGAAGTTCTAATTTTGACTTTCACCTCTTCATACAACCTATGCACAGTTGCTCTCAAATGTTTAAGAACCCCAAGTTCCTTCATTCTGTGCCAAAGCTTTTCCCTAGAAACCGAGTCAAATGATTCTCTGAAATCAACAAAGCAACAAAAGGCTTCTTCCTTTTTTTCCCAAACTTTTTCAATGATGTGCCTTAAAGTTATACAATTATCGACTGTGGAATGTTTAGGTCTAAAACTTGCTTGCCTTTTAGCACACTTATCTCTTCCTTTTGCCCACTTGCTAATTTTATTTTCTAGCATCCTTCCAAATAGCTTTGCAAACAAAGAGTTTATGTTAAAATTGACAACTAGGGTCAAACTCCATGTGGGTCATCTTATTAATGGAAGCTGATATGTTTTTTCAATCCCTCTCATCCAGAGGTGAGGATTGATCTAAAAATCATCCGATTTCGATAAGTATTCATGGAGATATGAATTTATTTGTGTTAGGGGACAATTTGTCAAGGTCGGCGAGCAACCAAATAAACCCCACTTGTGCTCAATGTTTTAGTATAAATAGAGGTGGCCTTCAAGTCATTTTAAACACACTTGGGATCTCTTCCTCTCTACTTGTCTTTGGGTTTTAGTAGGAGGAGATATCCTAAGGGATAACGCCGTCCTAATCTAGAGGGCAGAAGCCGGAACTGTCGGGAATTGCCGGAACAGCCGAAACTACTGGAACTGCTGGGAACTACCGGAACAGCCGATACTACTGGAACTGTCGGGAACTGCTGGAACTATCGAGAATTGCTAGAATTGTTGGGAATAGCTGAAATTTCTGGAATTGTTGAAACTATCGGGCCTTCTAGGAATAGCCGAAACTGCCGGGAATAGCCGAAACTGCTGGGAAAAGGCGAAACTGCCAAAACAGCTGGGAATAGCCGGAACTGCCAGAACTGCCGGGAACTACTGGAACTGCCAAAACTTCCGGGAATAGCTGGAATTGCTGGAACTGCGAGGAAAAGCCGAAACTACCGGAATTGCCGGGAATATCCAGAATTGCCGGAACTGCCGGAATTGCTAGGAACTGTCGGCACTACTAGGAATAGTCGAAATAGCCGGAATTGCTGGAACTTCCAAAACTGCCGGGAATAGCCAAAATTTCAAAAAGTATCGGAACTACTGGGAATAGTCGTAACTACTGGGAATAGCCGGAATTGCCGAAACTGCCAGAATAGCCGTAGTATCTGTCTCCGAAGGAGAGCAGCATGCAAGGGACAATTAAATAACATTGGGACAGTTGTATGGTACTTAGTAGCAAATACACCAAGCATGTAATGTTATAGCTAGCATGCAAGGGACAGCTAACATGCAACAACAAGCATGCTAGGGACAACAAGCAAGCAAGATGCAGCCAGCACATAGGTTAGTATGGAAACATGGTGCAACAATGGCACATAATGCAGTATAGTGATGGGTATAGTCATGATTAATGAAACATGATGAGATGCAGCATAGTGATGATGGGTGCAGCATGGTGCAGCACGGTGAGGTGCAGCATGATGACGAAATGCAACACAACGATAGGTGAAGGAGTCACCTTGGAGAATCAGTTGAAGCACCTTGTCTTCAACTGATCTCATGTATCATCTTCTTAGAGATGATCTATGATCTTATCTAGATAAGTCAAAGTGTTGACTTCTTTTGTAAACGTACTATCTCTCTCTCTCTCCTAGACTATTGAAGAACATATAAGAAGAATTGATCAAGGGTTTCCCCACATTGGGGTTTGTCCCTGGCTAGAGCCATATCTTATGTCCTCTTGTCTTGGTTTGTTTTCTGCGATTTATGTTTATGTTCTATCTACAGTTTACTTTAATGCTGATGTGATTGTTAATCTAGAAAAGATATTGAGCTAACTGTGAAAATTGAAATAAATTGCTCTATGTATAGAACATACCTAAAATTAACATGGTATCAGAGTTGAGGTGAAGACAATGCCCAAGCAAGAGTGAAAGAGCAATCACCGAAGATAGTTGGGAAAAGATAAAATGATCAGTGGATTCCTCATCCCTCTTTAAATTCATCGAGGGTGAAGTCGAAGCAGAGAATATTATCAAAATGGCACAGCAGAAGTTTCGGATGGCCTACCTAAAGATCACTTCATTAGGAAGTTCAGATCTAAGGGTGGAAGGAAAGGTAGATGGCTTGGTTGCAATAAGTTCGGCCATTATGCGAAGGAGTGTCTGAATGGCAGAGACACATCTCTTGATGAAGATAACAATCATTCCAGGGACATCTTCAATGATCAAAGGAATGGCAGGTAATGCAGGTCATCAAGGAAATAGCTGACTCTTCAAAGAAAGCAAGGAACCCTAGGTATGAAGAATCAAATGTTGTTTTTGATAAGATAAAGAAGTGTTATCTTGTAGTGGCCCTCTCCTTCAGATTCTTTGGGAATATGGCTTATTGATTAGAGTGCTTCAAGGCACTTTATCAGATAGTAAGGTGCACTCTCTAATTTGGTAGAGATGGAAACAACCGGGGATTATACTTGGAGTCGATGCCACCTATCTCAGAAAGGGTGTAGGGAATGTTACCCCTCAATTGAATGAGGGTAACTCGATTCATTTACAAAATCTCTTTTATGTACCTGATCGCTAGAAAAACCTAGTGTCCATTTCAGCAATGGAAGTCAAAGATTACAGGGTGGTACTCATCGATGGAAAGGTACATGTTAAAAAATAGATTTTTCAAAGATGCTTTTTCTCATGGGTTCAGGGTTGGAAATTTGTACCAAGTTGTAGGATGGTCCATTGGGGATCATGTCTATTGACATATCACATCTATAACACCAGAGGTCTACCTATGGGGCCCTACCCGATGTGAGTCAGATGGTGATAGGGATGCATGAATTCAAAAAGAGCATGAAAGTACATGTCTGAGATGTACCGAAGGAAAATCTTACAAGGGGACCATTCCCCTCATGTAGCAGGTCCATAGGTTTGGAACAACCAGAGGGGTTTAAGATTCATGATTAGGAATATCACGTATGTAGGTGGAAGAAAGCCCTTTATGGCTTGAAGAAAAACTCCCCAGGCATAGCATGAGAGGATTAATAGTTGTTTGATGACACTAAGATTCACTAGGAGTGAAATCGATCCAAACCATTACCTGAAGGTTGTGATGATAGACCTCTCATACCGGCACCATATGAGGACAACCTATTTCTAACAGGTACAGACCCTCTCATTTGTAGAAGTAAGAGGGAGTTGGATTCCAGATGTGGAATGATAAACTGCATGCCTGTAACTACCTCGAGGGTCTTAACTTTCAGAAGTTATATGGTAGTGATGTCGGACCAGATTTGGGAAATGACTCTGAGTTTCATAAACTCATTCGTGTTGATGTTCTTAGTGAACTTACATCTGGACATATGTTTTGCAGTTAGCATGGTGAGCTCATATTTGGTTGAGCCTCACTGGATTGGTGCCAAGAATCTTCTGAGATATCTTCGGGGCAAAATCTCTCATGGATTGAGATACATTGCCAGAAATATGAAACTGCATGATTATTCGAATGCTGACTAGGCAGGCAGTGTGGAGGATCACTAGAGCACTTCTCAGTGCTGGTTCTCTTTGGATTCTGCTTCGATATCATGGACGAGCAGGAACCAGAAGTCGGTTGCTATAAGCACCGCCGAGACCGAATACATAGCTACGAGTATGATCTCGTGTGAAGCTGCATGGTTGCAGAAGCTCTTAAGTGAGTTTTTTGTACACATGATGAATACCACTGAGATTCTCTATGACAACCAGAGGGGGTGTTCGATTATTGAGGAATCCCGTATTCGATGATTGTTCCAGCAGATAGACATCAAATATTGCCTTATCTGGATATGGTAAGTAGATGAGCAAGGAGGCTCCATAACATTGAAACTGATGTACAAGTCGCAGACATTTTGTCAAAGCCCCGGGGAAAGGTCAAATCTGTGACTTTCCCGAACGACTTGGAGTCATTGAGAGACTTTCTTATAAGGGTCCTGCATGTTGCATGCATTGAGCTTTGGGAGATCTGGGGGGGCTTGGGGTACTTACTGGAGCAACACATGACCACAGGGCGACTCACCCTCCCCTGGTGGTGCGCTATGTACAGGATGATAGGTTCAACCTTCCCCTGTGATACCTCGTGGAGACTGTGGAACATGATGATTAGTTATCCCGTGGCAACTGTGAAACAAGATGATTAGTTCTCTTGTGGGCTGGGATGATTAGTTCTCCCGTGGTGACTATGGGGTAGGATGATTCGTTCTCCTGTAGACAGGATGATTAGTTCTCCTGTCGAGGCATCCTACCCATGCAGTCTGGGACTCATGGGAAGTACCTCGCATCTGATCAATGAGTAGGGAAAAGGGGTTAGGGAGCATAGTAGTACTATTTATGGACACATCGATGTATCTACCATACTCCTAATGCTAGGATGACCTCCATTGATCTGGAATCAGTATGAATGGTTTGAGACACTCTCTTGTGATATTGATCTGGGATCAATAAAACTGACTTCGGGCCAGAAAGAGTGATGTGACCCACTCTCTTTAGATGAAACTGACTTCGGGTTAGTAGAGAATGGTACGAGACATTGTCAATCAATTATTCTTCTTCATGGTTTAGCAAAGCAGAGCTCAGCAGATCAAAGCAATGTAGGGTACTGATGGCAGAAATAGTACAGTCAGACATATGGATCAACAGATGGAGTTCTCCCTAGTTGAGAGGGAGTGTTAAAATTGGAAACTAGGGCCAAAATCCATGTGGGTCATCTTATTAGTGGAAGCTAATTATTTTCTTGGATCCCTCTCATCGAGAGGTGTAGGATTGATCTAAAGATCATTCAGTTCCGATAAGTATTCATTGAGATATGACTTTATTTGTGTTATGGGACAATTTGTCAAGGTCGGCCAGGAACCAAATAAACCCCACTTGTGCTCAACGTTTTAATATAAATAGAGGTGGCCTTCAAGTCATTTTTAACAAACTTGGGATCTCTTCCTCTCTACTTGTCTTTCGGTTTTAGTAGGAGGAGAGATCCTAAGGGATAACACTGCCCTAATCTAGAGGGCAGAAGCCGGAACTACCGGAACAGTCGAAACTGTCAGAACTATTGGGAATTGTCGGAACAGCCGGAACTGCTGGAACAGCTGGGAACTGCCGGAATTGTCAGGAATTACCGGAATTGCCAGGAATAGCCAGAATTTCCAGAACTGCCGAAACTGCCAGGAATAGCCGGAACTACCGGGAAGGCTGGAACTACCGAAATTGCCGAAACTGTCGGGAATAGCCGAAATTTCCAGAAATGTCGGAACTGCTAGGAATAGCCAAAACTATCGGGAAAAGCTAGAATTGACGAAAATGCCAAGAATAACCGAAATTTCCGGAACTGCAGAAACTGTCGGGAACTGCTGGAACTACTGTGGATAGCTGGAATTGTCGAAACTCCTAGAACTAGCTGAGAAAAGCCGGAATTGTCAGAATTGCCGAGAATAGCCAGAATTGTCGGGAACTGCCAGAACTGCTGGGAATATCCGAAATTGCCGGAATTGCTGGAACTGCTGGGAATAGCCGAAATTTCCGAAATTATTGGAACTGTCGGGAATAGCCGGAATTGTTGGGAACAGTCAGAATTGCCGAAACTTCCAGAACTACTGGAACTGCCAGAACATCCGGAACTGCCGGAACTACTGGGAACTTCCAGAGCATCTGTCTTCTAAGGAGAGCAACGTGCAAGGGACAACTAACTAACATTGGAACAGTTGTATGGTACTTAACAGCAAATACACCAAGCATACAATGTTACAGCTAGCATGCAAGGGGCATCTAGCACGCAACAACAAGAATGCAAAGGACAATAAGCAAGCTAGGGACAATAAGCAAGAAAAATGCAGCCAACACATAGGTCAGTATGGCAACATGGTGCAGCAATGGCAAATAATGCAGTATAGTGATGGATACAGTCATGATTAATGAAGCATGATGAGATGCAACATAGTGATGATGGGTGCAACATGGTGCAGCATGGTGAGGTGCAGCATGATGACGAAGTTTAACACAACGATAGGTGAAGGAGTCACCTTGGAGAATCAGTTGAAGTAGCATGTCTTCAACTGATCTCGTGTATCATCTTCTTAGATATGATCTATGCTCTTATCTAGATAAGTCAAAGTGTTGACTTCTGTTATAAACGAAGTATCTCTCTATCTCTCCTGAACTATTGAATAACATAGAAGAAGAATTAATCAAGGGTTTCCCCACATTGGGGTTTGTCCTTGGCTAGCACCACATCTTGTGTCCTCTTGTCTTGGCTTGTCTTCTGCGATTTATGTTTACGTTCTATCTGTAGTTTACTTTAATTCTGATGTGATTGCTAATCTGGAAAAGATATTGAGCTAACTGTGAAAATTGAAATAAATTTATCTAAGCATAGAACATACCTAAAATTAATAGTTTATCATGATGGTCTTATAATTGGAGGGATTATTAATGTCATTGCTCTTGAATATAGGTATTTCTAGACTAGTTGTCCAATCTGTGAGGAGCCCCTTGATCCAGGTGGATGTTGGTGGCCACCCACCTATCTCACTTGGACCCCCACAATTGTTTCTTTCAGTTTTTCAGTTTCCTTAATTGTAGCGCAATTTACTATTTTTAGCAATTTTTCGGGTCCTAAACTTCCGGAGCTGTTTTGAGGCCCTAAACAACGCTTTTTTGGAAATATACTACCGCCGACAATTTTTTTTATAAAATCATCTTTTCGTCATAGTATTTGGAGAGATCTTTCCAATGAGGTATCATGCGTGTCAAACGGAGATAATATGACCAAGTCACAACCCCGAGAAGTTGGCTGTCCAATTAACCCCAACGAGGCCCATAAACTCTTAGTGTTACATCTCCTTGGGTTAGGGTTTTGGTTGTGTATGGTCTTCTCCTATTGTTAAATAATAAAAAGGCCTTTGAGCCTCATTGTAACGCATTCCAGAGGCATGTAGCCACCACATCTATTCTTAGAGATAAACTACCATCGCCTGAGCTAGTTTATTTCCATTTCTGTTTGTAAGCATATTGTCATATTTTATATTAATGAAATAAAGTATTATTTCTGCTACATCTCTGTATTTATGGTTATCTCTATAATTTGTTGCATTCCTGTTTAAATCTGGATCACCCCTGTTGTATGATGTTGAAAATTTTGTAATGCGAGGTGCAAGGATCTTTGAACCCCAATTTAGATATTTTGTTTGGATTTCAGCGATTTTTTTTTCCAACACCCAACTTCTTGATACCCATCTATAACTCTTGCACCGTGAAGAGTTTAGTATCAGTGTTGACTAAGGGGGGAGGGTCAACCTTGGGATCCTGCTCATAGAGTTGTCTTGCATAGTCAAACCATTTAGAAGCTGTAATACTATTTCCAGTTTGTATCTTTTTTGGTTGGAGCTCCTTCCAAAACATTTTGGGATTATTTTTCCCAAGGAAGATTAGTTCTTCCCTCCTTGAAACGATGAAATCAACATTTTTCTAGCTTAATAACTGCTTGTAGGCTTTGAGCTTTATGTTATCCTTGTTTGAGTCTTTCGACATTCTCCTTGTCTTTTTGCATTCCTTGTCAAACCAAGCATTAACCGGAAAGAAATTTGTTTCAGACTTCTTAATTTTTTCTCTTTTTCACTTTGCAAGTGTGCATTGAATTAAATGTGTTAATTCATGACTGTGAAGGTCATGAATTGTGATTTTTCGAAGAGCCTCTCTAGCGTCATTTTGAAGGTATTACAATTTTCTAGAGTCAAAAGAATTTTGCCCTATGGGAGATTTTGTTGGACATTCTAATTTTTTGACTCTAACTGTTTCTTTCCAGTCCAAGAGAAACATAAATAAATTGGCTTGTGATTTGATTTTAAGTCCCACCACTGATCTCCAATCAAAACTTTCTCTATTTTCTCACACAAACCATGTGAGAAAATTACATAATTTACTCCACTTGCTCCATTGTAAGTATTGCAAGTGAAATTACCTGACTTTGTCCATCTAGTGAAGCCATTATAAATTACTAAATCAAAGGCTCCACATAGAGTAAGAAATTGTTCACCAAAGAAATTGTAGCCCTTGTCCTCTGAAATTATTTCCCACTAATGATTACTCTCTTCTGTAAGCCAAATAGGGTTGCAATCATATTTACAACGAAGAATGTTAGCTTGCTCACTTATAGCCCTAGAATTGAAATCACTTACTATAAGGACTTCACCTAGCTGCGAATATGTTGTAATATCTACTTTTAAGGCTGCAAATGGATTTTTGTGGTTAAGCTCTTTACCTTTGTAGATTTTTGAAACTTTTCGCACAAAACATTAGGGGAATTTTGAGATCAAAATGAGCCTCCTAAGAAAAATGTACAACCAAAATAAACTTTATAAGAACCAATAATATTCAAGATGATGTCAACCATGGGGATGATTCACCATTTATGGAGTAAAAAAGTAAAAAAGTAAAAAATAATAAATAATAAAACTACTTTTTCAACTCATATTTTCAACTTATCTTTCTAAGGTTTTAATTCAATTTCTCAACCAAGGAGTACCCATATTGCATACTTTCGATGGACCCTGCTATAAGAAAAATGATAAATACATGAAAAAACTTGATTGCAATCACGTTTTTCATATATTTTTCATTTTTCATGTAGTAGGGTCAATCAAAAGTATACAACATGGGTACTTCTTGGACGAGGAATCAAATTATGCATCCAACGAGTGTTTCCGCTTGAAATTTGAGTAAAACCATATGGAGATAAGTTAAAAATACGAGTTGAAAAAATAGTTTTTCTTTCTTCCCTCTAAAATTTGATGATGTAATGTAATCTTATTTTATTATTTCCACTATTATTTTATAATTTCCTTAGGAGATCCATTTTAGACCTCAAAACTCCCCTAATGTAGCATGCGGTAATTCTGATGTGGTTTCCATTTTCTGATATTTTAAACCAAATGAATTGCTTATTTGAGTCTTCATTTTCTAATTGAATGAGAAGACCTTCTTTCTCCCTTACTAAAACCATGATACCCTCATGCCCTTTTCCATTACCTGTTCCCTTGTTCCGCACTGTCATCTTCCAGTATCCTTCAAACATAGGTGTCTTGCACCCTTCATGCTCATGTGTTTCTATGAGGCAAAATATGTCTCTATCTTCTGCAATAGGCCTTAACCCAGGTCTTCATCTCCATGGGTAACCTCTACAGTACCAACAAACTAATCTTAAGGAAACCTAGGTATGACTTGATTGTTATTTATTTTGACATGCAAAACTCACATTTGAGTCTTTGTCCTTGCTTTCCCATATTGACTTTGCTTCCTGATTTCCTGTTGAAGAGTTTGTTGCCTCTTCTTTATTACCATCGTGCTACTCTATTTTGGAAGGAGGTCCAAATCGCGCTATCACAACTTTTCCTTTATAAATCCATGCTCTCGTGTCTTTATCTCTTGCTTCCCTAACCTTTATCCTTTCCTCCCTCCTTTTATAGTTAAATCTTCTTCTAGGAAAATGCGATAACCCTTGAAAAGATACTTCTTACTTAGAATGATATATTTATCACACACGCTAGGCATGATGACTTTTATGGGTCTGGCTCTCTCACCGTTAAACTTACCCACCCTCCATGCTTAGCATATTTGTCCTTGTCATAACAACTTGTCTTTCAAGAAGTCTCTTGCAAGGTTAAGAGTACATTCATTTTTCCCATAGTCTTTTACCCATTTAATAATTATGTTTGCTGCTCTAGTTTGACTTTCCTTGCCGTCTCTATCTTGCATGTTGTCAACTTGAATGTTTGTTTCTCCTTCCTTATTAGCAAAATTGCTAATAACTTGAGCCCAAGTTTTGGAAACTTTGGTGGAATCTCCTTTCTTGTCTTCTCTTGCTTTCTCTTCATGGTTGTCTATTTGGGCAATCATTTTCCCTTTATTATGGGATGATTATGCATTCACCGCCTCTGTAATTTCCACTACAGATTTCTTTATGTTTTGCACATCCACTTTCATGCATTATCATTCTGTCTTCCCTATCAAGAGAGTGTCCTGTAGCAATTACACTTTTTCTTTTAAAACTTTATTTCTTTCTGCTAAAGCCTTATTTTAAGCTATTATCATATCAATTTTATGATTTCTTTCTTACTCTTTAACTTTTAAAACTTCCAACCTTTGTTTTGCATTTAACAAATTTTCACATAAATATCAGATGACCAAATGAGAGGTGTGGATGTGAGACTATATAATGCAAAATCATCAATGATTTTTTCCTCTAGACTTCTTGTTGCCACGTGCTTGTAGAGGGCACTTGTTTGAGTGCTTCTTTCGAAGGGCTTGAGTACTTTCCCTTTTAAACTGTTTTTCCTTGTCTGCTTCCATTTGTTTGAGTAATTCTTGCGAAGGACTCTAGTACTTTCCCCTTTAGACCATTTTTTCCTTATCTGCTTCCATTTTAGACAAACTAATATTCGTTTTAAAATTCTAGTACTTTCCACTTTAGACCATTTTTTCCTTATCTGCTTCCATTTTCCATTTTAGACAGACTAATATTCGTTTTAAAATGTCCCAATATTGTTTGGCATTGACGCAACCTCCTCAACTATCATAGCTTCGTGAAGGCACAACACTGTTCCACTGAACAAAAATACGTTTTAAAAATAAATACGCTGCATATTGACACTGGTATCACTACACTGAAAGAATATGCTTCCTTAACTTGAAATAATAATTCGTCTTTCACGTGATTTCTTACTTTCTACGAACGGCTTGTTTTCAGTTTTCGAAACTAGGACCTGCGGCGAGCAACTTTGAGAGTTTCAGCTTGTTAGCAGTAGGTCAGGTCTCATCTTGCCATCAGGTAGAAGCTGCTTCCTCTCGGAGCTAAAATTCACAAAACCAACGCCTCTTGACATGCCACTGTCTCTGTCAAGATAATTTTTGCTTCTGTCACATCGCCAAATTCACTGAACGCTTCCTTCAAGAATCGGTCAGCCGCTCCCCCGTGAAAACACCTCTGTCACATTTTTCTGCACGCCGAGATTCGCAAGAAAAATGGTTTTAAAAGGTCCTATTTGCCTAGAGCTGATGGCTTGAGGACAGGAACTCTGCACTGCCCTGCCTTGCACGTCTCTGGTCCCCGCTCGTCCTCCCCACACAACTAACTGCCAAAAACCACCAACCGTCACTTACCTCGCCGCCCGCATGATTATGATGATGATTCTGCCATTGTTATTACAAGCGAAGTGGCTAATCCATACGAGACTGATGGAGATTTTCGATTAATTTCTGGGAGTCTGAGACTGATGGAGATTTTCGATTAATTTCTGGGAGTCTCTTTATGATGAAGGCGTGCGCCCCAAAATGGCGCAGAATTAGGGTCACTCATCTTGTCCTGTTTTTGGGCGATCCCCTTTGTAATTGGCTGGATTTGAGATTGCTTAAAATTATTGTTTGAATTGTGATCTCAAACATTTGGGTACGTTAATAATGCAAGTTTGAATAGATTTAGATAGCTTATTATACTTTAATATCGCAATTTCTAATACAAATATTGATTGAAGTTGTTTTCAGGACTTACTTTTCCCAAATTCGTGTAGAATAGACAGAATTAAAGACAAAATGAATACCCTTCATCCATGACCCCGTAAATGATCTTTCATGATAAACTGTATTCGACATGTAAATAATCATTGTGGTTGCAATTGTAACAGAGCATGTTTTGATTGACGGCCAAAAAAACTTGTATATGTTGCCCCCAGGCATGGAATTTGATGTTTCACAGAACTTTTTGGACATATTTTACAGTCAATAAATATTTTAAAATATCAATAGGGACAGGTAAATACAAAATTTAAACAGCAAATTTAGAGTGTAGATATTTAAGTTAACTGTTATACATTCTAATATTTGATTGTAAATATGTAGGTTCAGTCCTTAATTCTGGATAAAGCAATCCCCTCTTCAACGGAGTAAAGTATTGTTTCTGGTTATGACAAGGAGTCATCAATTAAGGATGGTCTGTTATGTTCTTTGTTGGATATTAATGACAAAGCTAATTAATATTGAATTATATTTAATTAGTTAAATATGTTTAGTTCTCAGCAGAGTTTATTAATGTTGTTGAGTTGGAACTTTAAAAATTTCAAATATGGAATATCGTTATTTGAAACTTGCATAGGAAAATATTTGAAACTCATACATCTGCATAAAACTTTAAAATGATAAGAGTATGAAAAAATGAAAAACAAGTTACGGTCATACAATTAAAAATTGGACTTCGACAGATGGAAATTTTTTTGAAATTCCTGGCCTGGTTGCCATGGAAAATTAAGAAGTTACCTTTATTTGGAGTGTATTCTCTGCTGGCTTTTTGTTTCCCTTGTAACTTCCTCTCCACTTGGAGCTGTGCGCAGTATATCGAGAGTTATAACTTTTGGTGTTGCGAATATTGTGAATTCTTGGCTTCAGTATCATCCTGCAATAACTGAAGAAACTCGTCATTCTCAACATATAAACAAATATTCTTGCACGATAAACATCGCCTATTAAATCTAACAAAGTATTTGACATTCTTCCTACAGTACAAACATATTAAATGCAAATTAAAATTCTCAACGTTTGTATAGCTGAATTCGAGAGAAACTCTCTTGTTCATACACCTGCACAAAATTGTGCTGACTTTACAATGAATGCGGCAATGACAAAATAATTTTTTGCGAGAGATATTTTTAAAAAGTGTAGTAAAAAAATTTACAATTAGCTTTGAAAATAATGATTTTTTTGTAACAATAAAATTTGCAGAAATTTTTGAAAATGTGGGTTATAGTTGTCAAATTTCAAGATTTTGGATGTCCCAAAAATTTTGGAGATGCTGAAATTTAAAAAAAAATTTAAAAAAATCAAATTTTATTTGTGGCATCAGTAAACAACCCATTTTGTAAAATAAAATAAATGACTGGATTTTTAACCTTCAACATTAAAAATACCTTCAATCCAGACTGATGTCCATAATAGCAGCCTTTAAATAATTAGAGAACTCTTTTTTTTTTAATACCGAGGGTGACTATTTCGGCTCAGGGATCATTTCCCCTCCCTTAGTCTTTACTGGTTAGGGTTAATCTCTTTATCACATATATGTTTTTTTGATGTCACAGTTTATTATTTTTGTATGATTATATGGGGATATTTCTCATCTCTTGGTTTTATCTCTAGATATGGTAGAAATCATGTATCACAAATCGGCTGTTTTTTCGCCGGACACTTCGAATATGGAAGGATTTTGGTATTTTTCCAATTTTTTTGGGAAGAAACATTTAAATATAATAACTCAGATGTACTCTTATTTTATTTCGAATACATGCACTGGTAGCCAGCGTCTTTTCATCTGAAAAAAACTAGAGGCTTTTCTACCACAAAATATGTAAAATTGCAAATAACATATGCGAATATATTTCATCCTTATTTGAGGAAGCCGAAGAATAAAGTTTGGTGTTTATAAGAAATTGATTTAAACCCTGATAACAAGGAAGATTACCTGATGTAATGCTAATTCGTTCGTATCACTTTGCACTTCTGAAATGCTCTCCAACTCAATAACGCGAATCTCCTCCATTTATCGAACAGGCAGTGGAATATTTAGTTGCAGAAAAGATCAGCTCACAAACTCTTTACTGTAGAGAAACGAGACGAAGATGCAAGAAGGTTTGAACAAGCAAACCCAAAAAAAGTTTAAACCACTACTTGCCAAAATGGGCATGGCCATTTACGTACCAAGTGCCAAAAAATCACAGGTCGCAGGTGGCACGTGGAACAAGATGATAATTCTATGAAAACGATTTTGTCAATTAATTATAGACGTAGTAGTTAATCAAACATCAGCTCTTTTGTTTGAAAGAGCGTAGACAATGGTAATGGGAAACGTTAGAGTATTAAAGAAAAAATTATAGTGACATAATTTGAATGTGACCAAGAAAAAAGGGTGTCAAGTGGTGCAGCAAAGTGGTTTCAACCGTTGGATTAGTCTGCAGCCTTTAATGGTTCAAGAGAGAAAAACGGAAAAGAGGACGAAAAATATTATCATCCATGATGTTTATGAAGATTTTAAAAAATTTTGTGATTGTATTAAGGGTAAAATATTATCATTCATGATGTGTATGAAGATTTTAATATTATTGTGATGGTATTAAGGGTAAATCTCGTATGTACATTTTTGAGTTTGTGGTCCTGTGTCAATCCCTCCGTCAGTGGTAGTGCACTTGCCGAACTGTGAGACCGGACTCATTCATCCAACGGTATCAATCAATCAAGTAACTCCATCAAGTCAAAGGCCTATCCCTTAAGACCTGTCATGTAACCTTCCCTCTTCCCGCACTCACCAAATTGTGGGACGGGGCTCATCCAACTGTGCAGTTTAGATTAGTATAAAAGAGATGTTATTATATATTATTAGTTAGTATATTATAAATAGTGTAGATTTATTTTACTTATAGATGTATTAATTATTGATATGTATATTATATTTTTTTTTGCTAAAGTAAGAGACGGTTCTTCTATTAATTTAGGAAAAAAAATACAAATTATACACAGAATACAACAAACTCCCACCAAGGGAAAGTGTAAACACAGAGGCTCAGAGTTCCACAAAGGGAGAGTGGAGACACTCTAAGAATCGAAAAAAATCTCCGAAAAACAAATACCTAATCTAAAACTCACCGAAAAACTGACACCTAATGATCCCGCGGTCAAAAGTCAACCCGCACGGAGTCCAAGCCTACGGAAAACCTCAAGATGCACGATCAAAACTGACCGTTGATCTAAAACTTCAGATCCAACGGCTGGTGGTCAAATTGCATGGCTTAAAAGCCCGCAGAATAACGCACGATGAAGGCGGTTTACATTTCCAGTCCTCTGCCACGTGTAGCAACCTGAGTGGAATTGCTGGCTTTTGGAAAAAACCGACTTTGGAATAAAAAGCGCTTGATGAAGGTGGTAAACCACTGGTGGTTTTGTCCTTTCGGGCCCACCAACATGCACACCAAAAGGTGGCCGTAGATCTGCCTCCTCCAGATCTGATGGCCACAAAACAAATCAGACCGCACATCCACTCACGGAATACCCAACAAAGAAGGAAGTAAACATTGTTCTCCCCCCTCCACACGTCGTAGGCTGAATGGCATCGCTTGTCATCTGAGAAAACCACAGAGGGCACCCTGAGCAGGTGGTGTATTCCAAGCAGTTATTGACCCCGGTAATTTCTTCCATTGACCTCCGCCGCATTGAACGAGGAAGACCTGGCCGGAAGGGAGGCCTCCTACAAGGAATGCCATAAGAGTGGAGTTGACACTTTGTGGCGCTCGTCTCACAAGGAATCCCTTCTCTTGAGAGTAGATAACTATTGTCATGATTTTTGCCCTTTTTTCCCCTATAAGTACTCTTAGAGAACTGACAGTGCCTATCCCCTGATAAATTGTCTGAAGTGAACGTATTCATCATTGACATGAGATAAAATACCGTCTCTTGAATTTTCCTAAGGGCCCGGGATGAGCATTCCTTCTTCATCCTGTCATCTGTTACCTCCTCCCACCAGCAACACAAGTCAATATGATTGTTTCGAACCCCCTCATTGGCAAGCCAGTCTGCAACTTTGTTGGCTTCCCTATGGACATGCACCAACCTAAGAGTACGTAACACTCTTAGGTGTGATTGGATTCTTTGGTAGACTTGCAGAAGCCGCCAGTGGCTTGAGATTTTCTTAGGTGCAGCGCCAACATTAACCCTCTTCACCGAATTAATGACTAGTTCTGAGTCAGCCTCAATGATGACATTGTGAATGTTGTACTTGAGCAGAATTTCCAAGCATAGTTCCATCGCCATGAGCTCAACCATATTGTTGGTGGCTTTTCCTAGATAACTATGGAAGATGACCAGAATGTTGCCTTCCTCATCCCTCAAGACCCTTCCATAACCTGCTTCACCCAGATTTCCTTTAAAGGCCCCATCAATGTTAAATTTTAAAAAACAATGAGAAGGGGGTTGCCAGGAAGCTTTTTCAACAGAGATATTCTTGTTGATCTGTATAGAACACTAAGGGAGATGGACATTGAGCTCTAACTTTTCTAGGATTCTAGCCTCTCTTTGTCCTATGAGTTTTCTAGTATCAGCACCTCCCAGGATGCGCACAGACTCTCTGAGTTGTTTAAGGATTAGCTTTAGAATGCTGCTCATCGGGCTCGCCTTATCCTTGAAAATCCTGTTATTGCACTCCTTCCAAACATTCCAGATTAAGAACCCTGGGGTCAGTGCCCATGTGGAGGTTATTATCTCATTCTCCGAAAAGTTTTTCCTCCAGTTTATCAATGTAGCAATGATGTCATTTACATTTTTGTCTGTTT
Source organism: Pinus tabuliformis (assembly GCA_031772625.1). Lineage (NCBI taxonomy): Eukaryota > Viridiplantae > Streptophyta > Pinopsida > Pinales > Pinaceae > Pinus > Pinus tabuliformis. Next base: position 757,878,568 of record CM062808.1, on the reverse strand, counting down.
TCTCAAAGACATCGCCAACCCAGTGCCAAAGTATTGTGGTGAATGAGCATCTGTTCAGGAGATGATTAGTGGTTTCTTCCTGTTGTCCACATAGGTGACATCTTGAGGGGCCAACAAAGCCTCTTTTTCTTAGGTTATCCCATGTTAGAATCTTGCCTTGTAGAACCAACCACTTAAACAGTTTGACTTTCATCCAATGAGGATTATCCCAGAGTTCTTTCCACTTTTTATCAGTGTTTGGATAGTTAAGTCCTGTGTCTATCCTTTTGGCCTCCTTAAGGGTGAAGAGACCTGTCTTATTCTTTCCCCATCTTAATTGATCTTCCAAGGTTGAGGTAAAGATTTGCCTCTTTTCCAAAAGACCATTAAGGGCTATAGCTTGAGTATGCATCCTGCCCGTATCTCTATACTCTGGAAGTTTCCATATTCTCCATTTCTCATTGTTCCTTGAGTGATCCCAATAGTCCCTTACCCTCCTTAAACCTTTGTTGATGGTATCTATGTGAATGTCTGCTAAATCTTCACTGCGGAGATTTTCCTCCTGCTGCCAATTATCCTCCTAGAACCAGGCCAGATTTCCATTTCTGATCTCCCAAAAACTATGATTTTGGACTAGGGCCCTATTCTCCCATGCTCTATTCCAAATTGAAGAACCTTTTACTTGTCCTGTCATTCTTATGAGGTTCTTCTCCTGCCAATCTCTTGCATACTTTTGCTTCCACAGTTTTGCCCAGGGGGCTTGAATTTCCTTTAGCCATCTCCACCAGATTTTGGCTCCTAGAACTTTGTTAAGAGTTCCTGGGTCATGCAGACCCAAGCCACCATGGGACTTTGGTTTGCATACCCTGTCCCATGCCACTAGGGCCCATTTCTTCTTTTCTTCACCTTTCCCCCAGAGAAAGTCTCTTTGAATGTTTCTTATATTAGTAATAACACCAGATGGTGTCGGAATGGCCAAAAGCATATAGATAGGGATACTTTGGAGGATAGCCTTAGTTAGAATCAGTCTCCTAGCTAGATTTAGGGCTCTATTTGTCCATTTGCTAATCTTATATTTTAGCTTATTTAGAATAGGCTCCCAGATTTCCTTGTGTAATGGTTTGTCAGTGAGGGGAACTCCCAGGTACTTCACGGGCAATAACTCTCTTTGAAAGCCCAAAATTCTGGAAAGATTTCTCTGAATCAAAATATCTGTATTGAAAAAGAAAATCTTTGATTTAGTGAGACTTACCTCTGTGCCTGCTGCCAAGGCAAACTCACTCAGAATCTGCTTAAATGCTCTGGCCTCCTTGACTGTGGGTGTGCCTTGAAGCATAGTGTCATCTACAAATTGTTGATGTGTCACCGTGTCCCCACCTTGAGTGAGTCTCAGACCCTGAATTCTCCCTTCCTCCTTAGCAGCTTTGATTTCTCTCCCTAACCCTTCCATCATTAGAATGAAAAGGAAAGGAGAGAGAGGATCCCCTTGCCTGAGTCCTCTCATAGGCTTGAAGGTTTTGGAGGGAGAGCCATTGAGAAGAATTGAACAGCTGGCTATGGTAACTAGCACCATGACCCACTTAATCCAATTGTGATCAAAGCCATAGGCTTTTAGTACTGCTCTTATGTATGACCAACTGAGTTTGTCATAGGCCTTTGCTATGTCTAGCTGAATTATCATCCCTGCCTGTTTATTGGTATTGAGTGAATGAACCACTTCATGTGCTTGAATAATGTTATTTAGAATTTGTCTTCCTTCCACATAGCTCGTTTTCTCCTCTGACACTAGGGTAGGGAGGAGTGGTTTGAGACGATTGGCAATTACTTTGGATATAATATTGTACACCACAATGGATAATGCTATAGGTCTAAATCTGTCTGGAGAGGTGGTCTTTTCCTGTTTGGGGATTAAGGCTATGAAAGATTCATTGAGCACCTTTAAGACCATCTTAAATTTCCGAGAGTCTTCCACAACCTCTAGAATATCTTGTTTTACTATCCTCCAACATGCTTTGAAAAAGTCCACATTGAAGCCATTCGGGCCTGGTGCTTTCCCATTGTGCATCTCTATAATGACTTCCTCAATTTCTTCCTCTGTTACTGATCTGATGAAATTGTAATTGTCATCTCTAGAAACCAATTTAGGAATGTATTGAGTAAATCTCTTCGTAAACTAATATCTATCTTCTGAGGCTTCCTTTGCAATTCTCTGAAAATGTTGGACTAGAACCTCTTCCATCTCTTCATGAGTGTTTCTTTCTATTCCATGATGATTTGTGAGTTTCATAATTCTATTGTTGTTTCTATGAGCTATGGTGGATCTGTGGAAGAATTTAGTGTTTCTCTCCCCTTCCTTAATCCATTGTACTCTAGATTTCTATCTCCAGAATATTTCCTCTTGTAGGCATCTGTTTTCCCAATCATGCTGAAGTGACTCTGCCATCTCTTTCCTTTCATCTGTATAGCCTTCTGTGATAAGAATTTGGTTTATTTCCTTTAGTTTCTTTTCCACATCTCCTTTGGCTTTGAAGATATTGCCAAATTCCTTTCTATTCCACTCTTTGAGTCTACCTTTAATATGCTTGAGCCTACTGTGAAGAAGGAACATCTTTGTACCATAAATGTGTAGCTCTTCCTTCCACCATTTTTCGATGTTTGTGAGGAAGTTTGAGTGTGTGAGCCAAGCATTCTCAAACCTGAAGGGGGAGTTCTTTGGTTTACCAAATAGAGAAGCTTCCAATTGAATAGGCCAGTGGTCAGAACCTCCAAAAGGTAGGATGAGTGCATTCAGGCTACTTCCCATGAGAAGAAGTTCCTCTGAGATAATGAATCTGTCTAATTTTGAGGCTACTTGGGTAGGGCCGCCCCTTTTGTTATTCCAAGTGAAGATTCCATTGCTGGTTTCCATGTCAACCAATTTCATATTGGTGATGAAGTTCTGGAAGGCAACAAAATCCCTACCAAGAGTTCTAGTACCTCCTTTCTTCTCCATGAGTGATTTTGTCATGTTAAAATCACCTCCTAGAATCCAGGGTAGAGCTGGGTATCTTTTCTTCATATCCTCCAGAGTGGTGAGGAGTTGAAGTTTGTCCTCCATTGGCTGAGGACCATAGACATTGGTGATCATGTAACATTGCCTATCACCCACCAGTTGGAAAATCAGAGAGAGGTGATGTCTGGAAGCCTCCGCATCAATCACACCAAATTTTTGTGGATCCCATAGGGTGAGAATGCCACCAACAGATTTATTTGCTTTAACTTCAAGGTATTCATATCTATTTAACCATTTGCTATGTTTTTCTTTGATCTTCTCCACTAAGCATTTTGTTTCTTGTAAGAATACTATGTCAGGTTTTTCCTCTTTGATCCTGTTACTTAGATTCCTTTATTTTCTTCTGCTCCCAAGTCCTCTAATGTTCTAGGTTGTGATTTTCATTGAGATGGGGTTGTAAAGGAGTAACTGGAAAGGTCTTTCATCCTTCCAGAGTCAATCATGAGTTTTCCACACTCCAGCAGTAGTTCTTTCTATCTTTTCCTTCCCCTCCTCTTTCCTGGGTTTTTTGTTAATTTTCCTGTTATTAGTCCTATTGTGGAAGTCCCTTTATTTTCCTGGTTATCATGTCCTCTTTTGACTCCTACAACTATTTGATGTGACTTGTTAAGGAATAGTTGTTGTACCTTGTCAACATCCTCCTGAGGTATAGAGTTTATTCCCAGGTTCCCTCCTCGTTCAAGAAACTTTTCTAGCTCTAGGTTCTCCCTTTCCAAGATCTCTTGTAAGTCTTGGTCCTCTGTGCCACTTTCACTTTGAGTCGTATCATGGTCTTTTTCTATTTCCATGTTACACAAAGGGTCCATCATGTATTCATTCTGTTCCTGAGTGAACTCCATGCTGGTCTCTTTTCCTTTCCCCCTTGCTGTTTGATTCTCTGTCCTCTTTTGATCACCTCCATCTGCATCTTCTTCTCCTAAGATTTCAAAACTGTTGTGCCTTCTTGTTTTGTTCTCCTTCTCAGTAGGGTTCTTATGTGTCTTCCTTCCCCCTCCTTTTCCTTTTCCTCCGACTTTGGTGAAACTTGTCTGATCTTTCCCTTTACTGGTGTTTAGATCTTCCTCCCTTCTATTAAGAGGACAGTCTTTAGATAGGTGCCCATGTTCATGACATTTGTGACATCTAAACGGGATATGTTCATAGTCAACTGTTTGAATCCATTCCTCGTCATAGACTTCTAGAATGACCTCATCTGGAAGGGCTCCTGATAGGTCCATCTCCACATAGATACGAGCATAGGAGGTATATTTTCCTCGTAGAGTAGCCTCAGAAATCTTTAAGAAATGACCTAATTTATTGCCTATAGCTTTTAAAGATTCTGGCATCTAGTAATCTAAAGGTAAGGAGTAGAGTCTAATACATACCGGTACTGAAGTGAAGGTTTCTCGTTCTGGCACAAAGTTCATTGTCCATGGCTGCATATAGAGTTCAGCTGTTGCAAAGAAGTATGGTCCTGCTTCAAAAATCCTATCTTTGTCCTCCATGTTCGTGAATACCATTGTAAGAAAACCCTTGGATCCAAGATGTATATTTAACTCCCCCTTTGGTTTCCAGTTGTATTTTATCCAAGTGTACAACGCCTTCTTTGATGGCCAGATACCCATAAATTTTCATATAATGGCATAGTTTGCCATGTGATCCCTATGCTCTTGCAGAGCTGGATCATTTAAAATAACCCGTGGTTTGGTTGTGGTCTTGGGTTTACAGGGCCCCAGCTTGGATCTGTTCCCTGTCTCCTGACCTCTGTCTTCCGCTTTCTTCTCCTGTCGGTTCTCTTCGTGGGTCCCTTGTTCTGCATGGGTATTGTTGCCTTCCGCCTTCTGAGTTTCTGTGTTTTTTGTCTTGACCTCCAAGGGTTGTGGAGGCTTGTTCTTATTCCCTGCTCTTCCCCTGCTTGCAACCACGTTACTGTAGGAGGGAGAGGAGCTCCCTCCTCCCTGTGCTTCCATGGGTACCTGTTACCCTCTGTCACTCCCTTTGTTGAACCCTAGAGCCTTGATCGCCTCCATAGAAGCCTCCATTGATATGTATATTATAATTAATGTAGATTTATTTTAATTATAAATGTATTAATCATGAAGAGGGATCAAATCTCATTATATACATTTTTTTTTTTAGAATGTAAAACTTGAAATTGTGTAGTGGTTTCTTGTCTCTCTCTAAATATATCTATAATAGTTTTCTATCTCTTTCTATATAAACCATGTGTAATTTTTCATTATTTAAATTGTATTTTTGAATAGTTTATTATTATTAATATGTTATATTAAAAGTTTAATGAATTACATATTTTAATTATTTTACTTTTAGTTACTTTTTGCTTTTGAGCATTGAAATATTTTACTAAGGTAAATATTAACACACACGTGAAAGAGTTTATTTAAGTTCTATATGGAATTATATATAACAATTGTTTTTTTTAAATTTTAGTTTTGTAAAGTTATATAAAATTATATTATTCAACATAGACATCAATATTTTATATTTATTATTGAAAGAGTGAAAATGAAATATCAGCAAACCAAATCATTTATGTTTTTATTATAATAATGTTTTTTCATTGAAAGTATTTTTGTAAGGGACACATGTCAAAAGTTTAGCACATATGAAATTACACATCACCCTCATATTGGATTGTAGAATGAGCCTCTAGGCTCAATAATAAAACATAAATAACTATATAAATGATGTAATAATATTAAAACTTAAATTAACATAAATTTATTTTAAATATGTAGTTATTAAATAGTACTAATAGATATTAAATTTGTGGATGTAAGTTTTTAGAGTTAATTCTATTGGATATTGAATCTGGATATTTCTGGTGGATACTCCAGTTTCATTGGGGACAAAGAAGCTAGAAAAGATATAAGAGAGTGTTGGGAATAGATTAGAATAGATAGCTCATTGAGAAAGAATTTAAAAGAAAAAATAATTAATACATTAAAGATAAAATTTAACCTATGTAAGAAAACGAGATTAAATTAAAAAAGAAATCAAAATCGCCCAAGGAGAAAAAATGGGAAGAAAAATAAGAATGATAAGGACCGACAATTAATGAAATAGAGAACAAAGAGGGAAGGGGGAGAGGGGTTGGGGGTGCAGGAGTAAGAAATAAGAATACTAGAAGAGAGGGAAGGGAATGGGGGAGAGGGATATATTAGGAAACAGAAGGGTGAAGGGAGTAGTTAAAGAAGAGCAAGGAACTAAATAGGGAGAGGGAATAAGTGGAGCAGGAGGGAGAAAAAACAAATGAGGAAAATAAGTGATTGAGGTGGTGAATGGTAGGTTTCCAAGAATGGTCGTGTTTATAATCATCTTCAAGATTGAAATTATTTGGGTATTTTTTATTTCAAAATCTTCTCAAATGATCCTAGTGGAATAGAAGGGTTCTATAACTAGGATTTTGGTATTACTAAAGCAAATGAGGTGGTTGGATTTATGTGAATGTTGTAATTATAATTGGTGTGAGCGACATTGTCGGGCCTCTGCACTATGGATGCATGTGCCATCATCTTGTGCCTTAGAGGGAGAACACATAACATCTTAGAGAGAGATTGCACTTTGTGTGTGACACATGGTTGTGATGGTATTTGTAACATGGATGAGTTTGGTGGGTGGTATTGGACATGGAATTGACTTGGAGATGGAATCAACTTGGAGATGGATACAACACTTGTTTCATGTGTTACTTAATATCTCTCGAGTTATACATGTCATTTAATCACTTGGCATATTCACCCTTTTGGAGGAAAGTTGCATAGATGACCATAGGGTGGACTAAGACTGCTAGGGTGGATGAAGTTGTGCGTGATGGAGGATGTAGGGATGACTTTGAGTGACATGAGTAAGCTCTAATATGCAAGGGGAGACATGTGGTGGCCTCATCTTCGATGACCACCCCATAGGTTTCTTGCATGGGTTGACTAGGGTGGAGAAGTGAAGAGACACAACCGTTAACCACCCTACCATCCATAAGACCAACATAAATATACACTTAAATGGATGGGATTTGAGGAGGAGCTTGGAGGGAAGTTCAAACCTATTCCTACCTTCATAATATAGACCAAAATCAGAGTCGGAACCTCTATATATGTGTGGGGGGGGGGGGGCTACCTAACTTTGAGGTAGGGTAGAGGAAGAATTAAGTAGGATGGAGGGTTTATGAGTGGAATTTTGGTGAAATAGTGAAGGAAGATGTTTATAGGGGTTGCTTGATGTGTGGTAGAGTAAAATCAGAGTACAGGTTTGAGAAAAGGTTAAAAACAGGGGTTGGTTGACTTTGGGACTCATTAGGGTGACAACAACCCTAACCACCCATTTTAGGGTGATTTCTTACTTGATTTGAGAACTAATTATGGGGAAAGGTTGGAGAAGACCTGTCACACCTATCTATAGGGGGAGTGGAGGTTTTTTGATGTTTTAAAGGGATAGGTTGAAAACCATTGACCTACCCTAGGTGTTGGGCACAACCCAACTTGGTCTAAGTTTTGGGTCAAAGACTCCACATTTTAAGGAGCGGAGTGTGCAGAGTCAACGAAGTTATATTTATCGCATGGTGTTTTAGGGGCTTTGGGGTGGGTCAAAGGCCCTTATTTTGTAATAGGTAGTGGGTTTTAGTCATAGTTTTTTCGGATCCATAATATGTGGACCATTGTTTTGTAGTATCGAAACCTATATAAGGAGATGTAATACTTTGTCAAATATCAATCAATGAATAATGTCATGAGAAGATCATAAGCGAATTGAGACTTTGTATATGTAGTTTGTATTTTTGGGGGAAGCTCCACAGTTGAGTTCACAGAGGCCTTGAAGAGTCTACAAATGAGTGCGTAGACCACTTGCAGCTGGGTGCGTAGGTCAGGCAAGAGCATGTATTGAAGATCCTTATTAGTAAAGAAGGAGTTTTAGCGAAGTATTGTATATATTTTTTTGTTGAGTCTATGTTGTTATTGATATCATTATGTGTGCTTTTTATTGAATTATGCAAAAGAGTACATGTTATATTGTTTTACGTTATGTATATGTGTTAAGTACCAATATGTAAGATTAATCATCAGCATGAAGTTATTCATATACGTGAAGTTGTAGGAAGATATAAGAAATAAGTGAACACACAGATGCAACAATGCGCATATCCCTCTGGCTACAGAAACCTGGTTTTGCAACCTCCCATAACCGCTTCAGGTGAGACTGCGATCTTATTACAGGTCGTTGTCAAAATGGCCAGTGGTTGAGGGTTTTGTTGGTGCGCAGAACACTTCGAACCTAGGTCAAACCCCCTTAAACCAACAAATGGTTCCGTTGTCCGGACTGAGATCAACTTAAGGGATATGTTTTGGAATTTGTTGAAGAAAAAAATCTAGGAGTGGGTTGAACAAAAAGAAAGAGAATTTGTGGAAAAAGAGAACATAAACCCTTGATTATCAGTTGAAGACTAGTTGCAGAAGTATATCTTCGAAGAACAATATGAAATATTCTTTGGTTCGTTCCACATTGAATTGTACGAGTGGGTATCTAAGTTAACCGAGCATAAGAATTATTTCAAGAACGAAAAACCTAAGGAGTGGAACCCTGAATTGATACAACGACTCAAGAACGTCAGTAACAGTATCTCAAGGGTTGTTGATTTCTGGATTGATAACATTTTGGGAGGATTTATCACTGAGTTCGCGATAGATGCGATCGTGTCCTATAGTGAAGTTGAATGAAGATTTTTCAAAGGACCATGAGGTAAGTTCTTAAGATCTTTTAATATTTGGATTAAGATGTTATTGTATGAAAATAGGATTTTGCAAATGCAGTCAGATTAAGGTTTAGATGAAGAGCAAATAAGATTGAACTAGGGTCTACGCAAAGTGGAAAATGATGCATAATAGATCCGAAGAATTTTATTGAGACTGACTATAGCCCCTTGTTAGGAGGATCTGAGAGTGAAGAAGAAATAAGTAACCCTACAACTCCACGACATTCCCCCACTCGTCCTGAAGGCGTGTTGAAGTTAGGAGTTGAGAATAATCAGGGCGTATTTTGGATTCCCCCATCCATCCACCCCCCTTACACCCCACCCCCCTCCCCATAATTTCCCTACACCCCCACCCACCCCCCCTCCACGTAGCCCCCGAGAAGGAGAATGTTCGATGACATTAAGCTTCCTATTTTTAAAGGAATGGGATCAGAGGATCTTGATAAGTTCTGGTTTGTAGCTGATGCAGTATGGAAAACAAGATAGATCACTAGTGATGATGTAAAGAAGGTGCAACTCATCATGGCGATGTGAGAAAGAGCGCTAACTTGATATATGAAATACTTTGTGACTAACCCGACTGCTTTATTAGATGAAATTAAGAAAGCGTTGGTATCATGATTCAAGACGCCAAAATCATAATCATAGTACATCATAGAGATAAAATAAATCAAACAGAAAATGACTGAATCTGTGTGGGAGTTGCATCAATGATTCAAGGTGTTGATGGGTCAAGTAAGCTTTAATATACCCCTAGAATAACATAAAGAATGGTTCATAGTTGCGCTACTACCACATATTAGTTTACCTTTGACACAACAGAAAATCATGACTCAAGCTAAAGCATTAGATATTGCGATGAAGCTGGAAGCTTTGTCGATTGGGGATACTCATGCAAGAGTATAAAAAGTACAAAGTTAGCTAGCGAATTTGACCTTGGAATTGAAGGATCTCAAGAAAGGTAAAGAGACCAGATTAGAAGTATGGTGTAAAAATTGCAAAGAAGAGGGTCATTATAAGGATCAATGCCCAGTGTTTAGAGATTATTTGGCAAGTGGGGTGCCTAATGTTGGCATGAGGGGTCTTGGACCCAGGTTCATAGTTAGTTGCACTAACCAACAAAACCCTACACTACTGGCCCTTTCGGCAACAATCCTCTTAGCGCAGACTGCAGTCTCACCTGAGGTAGTATTGGGGGATGTTAGAACCAGGTTTCTGCATCCAGAAGGCTATGTGATGTAGCAACGAGGCGTTTCCTTAATCTAGGGCCCAATTTGACCTTCACGAACCCTTATCTTCAAAATCACAGACTTAAATTGGTTTCTAATTAATTAGATCTATGAACTTCGCCTAAGTGTTCTAACATGCATAAGTTAACATACAAAAGTAGATCTGGACAAAACAATATGACAGAGAACTAAATCATAACTGATCATAAAAAATAAACATATAATCATACAAAGAATGCACAAAATTGCTTCAAATATGCTTTATTACTTCAGATCTTCAATACATATACTTCTTTTGACCTTGTGCAAACAACTGCAGGGGCCCACACACTTAATTGCAGACTTACCTGAGGTCTCCACGCACTTAGCTGCAGGAGCCTTCCCCTTCACTAGAATACATAATTATAGACTCAAAATCTTATTCATGCACTTCATAAAACTTAGAATTGCTTAATGACTCCTAAATGACTCCCTTTTATAGTTTTTCACATTACATTACGATGGTCTGTGAACCATTGGCGGAAATCAAAACCATCCCTTCCCTTTACGAAATAAGGGGCTTTAACCTTCTGTTGTAGCGGATACAACCACTTTCCAAAATTTTTCCTTAACTTCATTTTGGAGCCTCCCTACCAACCTTTCACAACAGCATGTCTTGCTTCGTCAAGTACACAAGATTTTGTGATTTTCTTGCAGAATGACAGCCCGTCCATTAGAGCTTGATGCATTCCCCTCACAGGTTACTCCTCTACACTTGGTCTAGCTATAGGTTGAGAAACACCCTCAAGAAATTGTGCAATTATGGAGGGAAACCAGCCTTGCCTCCAAAAATTGCGCAATTCTATCTGGCAGCCTGCTGGGCTCCAGAATTGCGCAATTCTTCCTAGCATGGCTGCTCAACCCATAATTTATGCAATCCTAGGCAACAATCAGTTTCTCTGTCCAGAAATTATGCAAATCTCCTGGGCAGCCAACCCATCTCCCTTCCAGAAATGTGCATTTTTTCCCAACAGTTGAGCAACTTCTTGCATGTACAGTTGAGTTGACTGGTTCCATCTAGGACCTAACGAAGCCAACTTTCATGCATGGGATGCTTCTCCCAAGGAAGCATGCAAAGGCATCCCTTGATTTAGGGATCTACTTTTAGTAGTTGGAGGTTGCATGCAAGGATAATTTCAGAAACCTCCCACCAAGTGTTTCTCTTCCTAGATTTGTGGAATGCGTGTCACATCTTCGATTTTATCAAAAATCATGAACCGGATGCTGCAGAGCTCATTCCTCACATCAACCTTGCAACTCTGACATCTCACGTTGCATATAGGATTCATCAGAACATTCATCTTAGTCGTTTTGGGGTAAGCCCACTTTTCATGTCTTGTGTTGCATTTCTGGCGCTTTTTTTTTTCACTTCGTATGAATGTTGTCTGCTTGATTTCAATGAGTGCTTGCTATATTTTTGATACATACTATCTTGTACTAGCACCGTTTCATTTTTCATTAACATCTCACTGCTGTCGCATGCATGAAACTGTTTTTCACGAATGGTCGCCGATTCGACGACTAGCCTCACCTACATGCATGTTGTTCCATTTTCTGAATATTTCTTTCACTGTCTGCATGCACGATCATTCAATTATGATTACACTCAGTATCACCATGCATTCACATTCACATTTGCCTTCAGTTGCCCGTCGGCAGGTTTGGGAAACCTTGGCCCGGACTCTGCCTCACCAAGACAGTATTGCGCAATCCCAAGAGAGAAGGCTCTATGTTCCTCTCAAGAAATGCACATTTCTACCCAGTAACTATCCTCCAGTCTTGCATTCCACAATTATGAGGGACAATGACTACTGGCCCAAAAAATTGCGTAATCCAGTCACTGAGCCTGCTACCATTGCCAGCTGAGATTGCGCATTGCACAATTCTAGCAGTCAGCAGCTAGGTTGGAGTGTGCATTGTGTAGTTCCAACAACTAGTCAACCTCTTGACAGCCTGAACTATGCCATGCACAGTCTTGGCAGTCATTCCCCCGACCTCCTAGCAGAAATTGCATAACCTTCATGATCAGTCACATAGGTAGGTTGCAAGTCAGTTCTCAAGTTCATTTTGGTTTTTGACTGACAGATTCTTTTCCATGAGCATTGCCATGTCTCTAAGTATCGTAGGTGTTCATCTAACTCTCAATAGCATAGCTATAATGGTTTCTAGGAGAGTAGAGTCGAGGACACCGTTCATAGCATGCTTGGGGATGTAGTCGATCAAGTGTCTATGAACTTGCCTACCCACAAAGACATCAAGTTGTTTGTATACAAGGACATTAAGATATGATGGTAGAAACATCACGACAAGCAGCACCATCAACACCAGTTGAAGGCAACATACCGGATGCCACAAAAGCAAGAGGAAGGTTTTTGACAACATAGAGGCGGAACAAAGTTGCAAGCTTACGGAGATCCACTTGTGGTGAAATAAACTTTGGAGACTTAGGCTATGAGGTGATGGTGCGACATGAATATCAGGTGAAGGCAGAGAACAAAATAGAGAAGGAGTTGCATGTGCTCAAGCAGCAACTCAAGGAAGAACAAGAGCTTCATATACAAGAGAATGAGTTGCATCAGGAACAGGTACAGCAGGGGGTGCAACATGCATAGACAGATGAAACTGCACCCATACAAGTTATAGTTTCATCCTAGAAGCTGGTATGGAGTAGACATGGTGAGTTGTGTTGTTGATTGCATGCAAGGGAATTCAACAGCCTGCATGTCATTATGCGCACGCATGCGATCTAACTCATTTGGCACACTCACCAAGGAAAATACAAGAAGTAAGTCCAACTCGAGCTGAACATGTAGTTGATAGTTGATGTGCATGACCACCAGCACACACTGGAAGATCAACACTGACACTATGCATCAATGTGTTGCCAGTTCATCCACACCTGAGAAGACCATGTGAATACTAGCAGACGAGTTAGACGGAGGACCCATACCAATGCACCCGGATGCAACGGAGGTAAGATTTCTCTTTAGCAAGATGTCACCATGGAGTGTGTTAGCCTCCTATTGCGATAGGTTGTCATTTTTCATGATTGACAGTGGAAGTGCCAAATATGTTCATCTTTTTCATGCTGTAAAAGTTCCATTTTTGATGTGGCATGCCATTTTGTTTCAGTTAAGGGAAGGCCGAACAGTTTAATCTTGGCTTCCCTAGGTTTAAATTTCATGTTTTAGAATATAGAGAATAAGCATCTATCCAAACTGTTTAATCTTGGCAGACCTGTAGATAGGTAGAGAAGCAAGGGCGCTAAACAGCTTAATCTGAGCCCCTGGAGGTAATAACGGTATATTTAGATAGGAAAATAGCCAAAAGAAAAGAAGAAAAGTTGGGTTTGCTAGTTCAAGTGCACCTAAACAAAAAGAAGTCAAAATGTTAGGTAAGTAGGCTAGGTAGGTAGTTTTGTGGTGGCAGAATAATGAATTGTGATCCATTTTATGTTTTCAAGTGTTAAATCTATTCAGATCACAAGTATGAGGTAGTTTTTCATTCGGAGCAGCTCAAGCGAGGCATGTTTAACTCCCCCTTCTTTCTTTTTCCCAAATCATTCACTAACTTCCCCAAAGAGGTCAAGATCTGCTTAATACCTCTTAAATTCATCATTTTCATATCATTTGCCTTAGTAAAGATATGCTTTACTTAAGGAGTGTTCATATTTCCTCTACAAAGTTCTATTTCCCCTTTATAGCCTAAGATCTCCATACTTAGCGCTTTCTTGTCAATTTCATATTAACTTCTAACATTATTATGTAAAATCGCTATCTATTTCCCCTTCCCCTTACTAAAAAGTACTAAATAGCTCCCCTATGTACATATCCCCTCCCCCTAGTTGAAAAATAACCATAAGTATGCTTGGGAATTGCTAAGTTTGCCTGAAACTTAGCAAGAACCCTCCTCTTACCTCTTTAAGCCATCTTCCAATGCTTTGGATCCCTTCCAAAGCATAAAATCCTTCTTCCTATGCATTAAAGCCCTCCATCAGCCATGCTTTCACCTTTTCAAGGCATAAAACCCTCCTTTCCATGCTTCGGACCCCCTCCGATGCACTAAAACCCTTTCCAAAGCACAAAAACCCTTCTCCGATCATTAGAACCCCCCTCCGATTGCTCCTTCCCCCCTCCGACGCAATATCGCTGTCGGAGGTCTCAAATAGCATTGTTGGCCCATATAACATGCCCCCGACCCCTCCGCCAATGCGATATCACTATCGCACTCGAAAGCAATATCGCTATCGGAATCCATTCATTATCGCATTTCTATCGCATTCCATTTTTTCTACCGCAAACGCATGTTTTTCATATATTTTACCTTTATCCCAAATCCATCGCAAAGTCATATATTATTGCATTATCGCTTATCGTGGTCGCGCAAAGGTTAAGTCTCCAAACCCCTTGACCTTTGCCGACGCGATATGCCGATCGCCCATAATATCACATCACTCCGCCCATATGCATTATTGCATCGCCCATTCCTCCCCGATGGCCGATCGCCGATGCGATATCGGTGATCGGCCCATCACAATTTTTGTATATATGCAACACTGCCCGCCCCGATGCTCCTCCCCGATGCGATATAGCGAATAGATCGCGACCGTCCGATCCAGTTGCTCATCCGACGGTCAATATTATGTCGCAGCCTCCGCTATGTCGCCGATCACATATTCACAAGATCCGCCGATCGCCGATTTAGCGCCAGCCGTTGGATCGGCCCGCGCTGGATCCAACGGCCCAGATCTAATTTTGGCAACAGTAATCGCTCCCGCCCATTTTTGATGGATTTTCATGTGTTAAAGCGTTTTTGCCTTATAAAAGGGAAATGGGCCATTTTTTCATGTATCAGTTCGGCGCCCTCGTGTGGCCCAAAAACAAAGAAAACAAGGCATGCTTTAGCAGTTTTGGATCGCTCCAGGCCCAGATTGCTCCAAAATGCAGATTTCGGCCCCGGCAAGCCTCCAGTCCGCGCATCCTCCTCTATTTTGCAGTCATTTCTTCATTTTTTGGAAACTTTTGATCGGCCAGTGCCGATGCTCCTCTATAGGCCACGGAAAGCATTGCTTCAGTATTTTCGGCCATAAAGAGATGAAGCAAGGGCGATTTGACAGTTTGAAGTGCTTCGGAGGGAAGAGAAAGCCCGATTCAACAGCAAAAGAGTATCAGTGAACCGGCAAAGTGTATTAGTCATGAATATCAGTGGAGGACTTTAAATGCAAAGCAGATGGAAAATAATGGGATCGCTCAAAGTCAATGAAGCAGCTCAGGGCCATCAAAGCTCACCAAAGCATTGTTAAACGTGTCAAAGTCACCTAAAGGCAGCAGAACTGCTTGAGAGGTGCAATTAAGAGGATTTAAAGCCCAGATTTTGTAGAGGCAGTGTATAAAGACACTTGAGGGTAGCGCTGCAAGTCCCAAGGCGCAGTTATGGCAGAAATGCCAGCGCATTGCAACAAGGACCAATATTTATTCATTCTTATGGCTTTTGCCTCCTGCGCAGCTGATAGATATTTTTTACATTTATTTTCAACAGTTGTTAGGTTAGAAGCATTTATTTCTTCAGATCTGTCTTAGATCTGCTGTTGTAGATACTTTCTCTATAAAGACCTCCCTCTGTATTATGAAAAGGGTTAGTTGGTTGTATCTTTCATTCCAAGACTTGTGCTGTAAGCTTAATAACTTCTGTATTCAAAGATTGCTAGAATATTTGCATCCGAACTGGCTGGTTGTGCTTTCAATGGATGAAGAGCGTGATATGGAATTCTCGTGCTTGCTCATGGTCCAATAAGTCTTTTCTCCCTCTGTTTATCAATTTATATGTATCAGTATCATCTATATATCATAATCTAAGTTGCAGGAAGAAGGAATAGATCAGAACTATCTTTCATGCCCTCTGTGCTCAATTCTTGTAAATTTTCTATGTTTTCCTCTGAATTAGTGATGAATATGCATACTTAATTGATCATTTTTAAGCTATTTCTCATTTCCGAATGTTGTTTACGAATCCTTCGTTGCTCCTACATAGTCTTCATCCACTTTCCCTCTTTGGCTAGATGAGAGATCCTTAATTTCCTCTCATCCCCTAACCTCCATTTCATCTTTGTTCCAACATTTAACATTGTGTCATGTATAGCTATCCTGCTCTTTATTCCCCTCATCCGCCAAGGAAAACACACCCTTCAGTTCACATTCATGGACTCCATGCCCAATGGTTTGAACTTCTTACACTTTGCATGCCAACTCTGCTTGAATAGATCAACCATCCCACCAAACTCAAAAAAAACCCATGTGAATCATATCTAGCCTAAAATCATCCCTTAAACAAAGCTAAATCCTAAAGAGAGAGCCCTCTCTGACTGCTGGTAGGCTAGGACCTGCAGTCCAAAGATTGGTTTGTGGTTACCTCGGCCGTATTCCCTTAGGAGTCAAAGGGAACAACCTAAGTGATAACATAATGGCGACTCCACTGGGGAGGAATCATTTGTTTATGACTGTAAATACTTAATTTTGATCAGTTTTCCTTTCGAATAAGTCTCAAAGTTGTTTGGAAAAATCCCAAAAAAATCAAAAAATCTCAAAAAATCTTAAAATATTTTGTTTCCTAAAGAAAATTCCCCTTTTCTTCAAGTTTATTTCATATTTAGCTCTGGTCTGTGTTGGTGGACAGAGATCAGACCCTTCAAAGTTGATTTATCCACCTGGCGACTCCACATAATCCTCATAATAAAGACTCCGCTGGAGAAATGAACCCAAAAGAAATATATGAGCAGATCAGGCTGTTGACCCGGATTATTATCCAAGGGGTCATGTTCTTTCTCTTCCATAAAATTTTGCTGTGTATATTGTATTTTAAAGACGAGTTTAAATTTGATTTTTATGATTTTCCTTTTGAAAATGTTGAGGAAAGCCCTCCTTGCACATTAGAACAACAACCTTTAAATGCTGCTGAAGATCATCATCCAGCCAAGGAGGAAACAAGTATCAAAGCAAATCATCCTATCCCTGTTCATATCGAGCCCAGTCATTCAATCCCTGTACATAATCCCGTGCCACGTAAGGTTCCTGATAGATACAAGCCTCTCATTTTGCCTCCCATGCTCAATCCTTTGCCTAAAGATCATCCTGAGTATCTCCCAAGATTTGATGGAGAGAATGGAGTTACTGCGCAAAAGCATATCCAGGCTTTTGAGGACTATCTTAATATATTTGAAGTAGAAGATGAGGATGTTAGTATTAGGTTGTTCACCCTTTCTTTGCAAGGTGAAGTTAGGACTTGGTTTAAAGCATTGCCTGAGGCTAGCATCTCTAATCTTGAGCAGTTATTCAAACTCTTCCTTGATAGATGGATGATCAAAGTCAATTTCCTCATGCTCATAGAAGAATATGATCAATTAAAAAGGCTTCCTAATGAATCTGTTCAGCAATTTTCTGACCGGTTCAATCAAGTTTATCATTCTATGCCTTTGAATATAAGACCTCCTCCTAATTTAGCTCTATTGCATTATCCAAGAGCTTTTGATGCAGAAATTTAATATCGTTTGAGAGAAAGAAGCCCGTCCACTATGAAACAAATGCAGGACATGGCTGTGGATGTGGAGGCAAATCTAAAGATGAGGGAAAAACAATGCAAGGCAGAGCAAGAAGAAAAACTTCTTTATTTGTTAAAAGAAGCAGAGGAAAGGATGCAGCTGATCACAATGAAAGTGGAATGCTTAGAGCACAAGAACACATTTGTTGTGCATGAGGAAAGTAGTGACATTCACGAACAAACCTACCACAAATCAGATGACATATTCATAGAGCCATATGTGAAGGAGCAATCTCCTGATATACTATGTGAATATGGTAGCTTTTCTTCTTTCAGTTGTTTGCCCAAATATGAATGTATGATGAAGATTATGCTCCTCAAATCCATATTAACCTTACAGAGGAAACATAAGCTATTTTGGCAGAGGACAGAGTTCAGATTCAGCTGCCTGAATCCAGTGATTTTCTTGCTAATTTCAGTTATGAAGAGGAGGAGGAAAATGCAAAGAATTTTGATTTCAGCAAATGAACTTTACCATTTTGTTTCGAGTCTTTTCAGTTCATTAGGGAGAATTATCATGCAATTAATAATCAAGTGTCAGCATGCTTTGATACTGACCATCTAGAGGAGAGTCAAATCCTTGCTTATAATGCATCACCTCTAGATTTGCAGCCCCAAAGTGCCATTGAATATCATATTGAAGAAGAAGACTCGGAAGAAGCTGCTGATGATCAAATGATCCAAGTTCTTTCCCTGCCGCTTTGTTTTGAGTCATCTGAATTGTTTAAAGAGAAGGAGGAGCAACAATCGCAGTTCAGTCAAGTCCCATTCGAGCCTGTTTATAATGAGTTGCAAGTGTCTTTCCATGTTTTGTATGATCCATCAGCTGATAGGTTGAGTCATGGAATAAGTCAGTGCTCTTCTCCATTAGAAGGCTGCAAGGCTCAATATCAAGTTGCTGATGATCTCCCAATTCCAAAGCGTGATAGCTGTCCCAAACCTTTGTACAGTTCTTTAATTCAGTCCAGCAATAATGTATATATGCCGTAGGACCCTTTTGTACAGTTTCTTGTTTCAACAAAGGAGATAGGGACTTTCCTTATCTTCTCAAGGATTAACAAATCTATATCTGATGGCAAGATCTCCCTTTCAAGCATCAGTAAACGCAAGCAACAAAGCTCATTGATGTTTATAATACTTAAGTGGATGCATTGGCTATTTGATTTCACCTAACAGAAAAGTGCGTGCTTGTTAGGGTAAGTAGGTAGGATTAATAAGGCAGCCAACAAAAGAAAATTTTCAGAGTTCAGCAACAGTTGAAGATCAAGGCAATCTGACCTGCTGTTCTTGACTTTTCACAAGGATAAGCCATCCCCATGTGGAGCCACTGTTAGCCTCCTATTGCGATAGGTTGTCATTTTTCGTGATTGATAATGGAAGTGCCAAATATGTTCATCTTTTCCATGCTGTAAAAGTTCCATATTTGATGTGGCATGCCATTTTGTTTCAGTTAAGGGAAGGTCGAACAGTTTAATCTTGTCTTCCCTAGGTTTAAATTTCATGTTTTAGAATATAGAGAATAAGCATCTGTCCAAACTGTTTAATCTTGGCAGATCTGTAGATAGGTAGAGAAGCAAGGGCACTCAACAGCTTAATCTGAGCCCCTGGAGGTAATAAGGGTAGATTTAGATAGGAAAATAGCCAAAAGAAAAGAAGCAAAGCTGGGTTTGCTAGTTCAAGTGCACCCAAACAAAAAGAAGGCAAAATGTTAGGTAAGTAGGCTGGGTAGGTAGTTTTGTGGTGGCAGAATAATGAATTGTGATCCATTTTATGTTTTCAAGTGTTAAATCTATTCAGATCACAAGTATGAGGCAGTTTTTCATTCGGAGTAGCTCAAGCGAGGCTATTTAACTCCCCCTTCTTTCTTTTTCCCAAATCATTCACTAACTTCCCCAAAGAGGTCAAGATCTGCTTGATACCTCTTAAATTCATCATTTTCATATCATTTTCCTTAGTAAAGATATGCTTTACTTAAGGAGTGTTCATATTTCCTCTACAAAGTTCTATTTCCCCTTTATAGCCTAAGATCTCCATACTTAGCACTTTCTTGTCAATTTCATATTAACTTCTAACATTATTATGTAAAATCCCTATCTATTTCCCATTCCCCTTACTAAAAAGCACTAAATAGCTCCCCTATGTACATATCCCCTCCCCCTGGTTGAAAAATAACCATAAGTATGCTTGGGAATTGCTAAGTTTGCCTAAAACTTAGCAAGAGCCCTCCTCTTACCTCTTTAAGCCATCTTCCAATGCTTTGGATCCCTTCCAAAGCATAAAATCCTTCTTCATATGCATTAAAGCCCTCCATCAGCCATGTTTTCACCTTTTCAAGGCATAAAACCCTCCTTTCCATGCTTCGGACCCCCTCCGATGCACTAAAACCCTTTCCAAAGCACAAAAACCCTTCTCTGATCATTAGAACCCCCCCGATTGCTCCTTTCCCCCCTCCGACGCAATATTGCTGTCGGAGGTCTCAAATAGCATTGTTGGCCCATATAACATGCCCCCGACCCCTTTGCCGATGCGATATCGCTATCGCACCCGAAAGCGATATCGCTATCAGAATCCATTCATTATCGCATTTCTATCGCATTCCATTTTTTCTACCGCAAACACATGTTTTTCATATATTTTACCTTTATCGCAAATCCATCGCAAAGTCATATATTATTGCATTATCGCTTATCACGGTCGCGCAAATGTTAAGGCTCCAAACCCCTTGACCTTTGCCGACGCGATATGCCGATCGCCAATAATATCGCATCGCTCCGCCCATATGTATTATTGCATTGCCCATTCCTCCCCGATGGCCGATCGCCGATACGATATCGGCGATCGGCCCATCGCAAGTTTTGTATATATGCAACACTACCCGCCCCGATGCTCCTCCTCGATGCGATATAGCAAATAGATCGCGACCGTCCGATCCAGTTTCTCATCCAACGGTTAATATTATGTCGCAGCCTCTGCTATGTCGCCGATCACATATTCACAAGATCTGTCGATCACCGATTTAGCGCCAGCCGTTGGATCGGCCCGCATCGGATCCAACGACCCAGATCTAATTTTGGCAACAGTAATCGCTCCCGCCCATTTTTGATGGATTTTCATGTGTTAAAGCGCTTTTGCCTTATAAAAGCGAAATGGGCCATTTTTGCATGTATTAGTTCGGCGCCCTCGTGCGGCCCAATAGCAAAGAAAACAAGGCATGCTTTAGCAATTTTGGATCGCTCCAGGCCCAAATTGCTCCAAAATGCAGATTTTGGCCCCGGTAGGCCTCCAGTCCGCGCATCCTCCTCTATTTTGCAGTCATTTCTTCAATTTTTGGAAACTTTTGATCGGCTAGTGCCGATGCTCCTCTATAGGCCACGGAAAGCATTGCATCAGTATTTTTGGCCATAAAGAGATAAAGCAGGGGCGATTTGACAGTTTGAAGTGCTTCGGAGGGAAGAGAAAGCCCGATTCAACAACGAAAGAGTATCAGTGAACCGGCAAAGTGTATCAGTCATGAATATCAGCGGAGGACTTTAAATGCAAAGCAGATGGAAAATAATGGGATCGCTCAAAGTCAATGAAGCAGCTCAGGGCCATCAAAGCTCACCAAAGCATTGTTAAACGTGTCAAAGTCACCTAAAGGCAGCAGAACCGCTTGAGAGGCGCAATTAAGAGGATTTAAATCCCAGATTTTGTAGTGGCAGTGTATAAAGACACCTGAGGGCAGCACTGCAAGTCCCAAGGCGCAGTTATGGCAGAAATTCCAGCGCATTGCAGCAAGGACCAATATTTATTCATTCTTATGGCTATTGCCTCCTGCGCAGCTGATAGATATTTTTTACATTTATTTTCAATAGTTGTTAGGTTAGAAGCATTTATTTCTTCAGATCTGTCTCATATCTGTTGTTGTAGATATTTTCTCTATAAAGACCTCCCTCTATATTATGAAAAGGGTTGGTTGGTTGTATCTTTCATTCCAAGACTTGTGTTGTAAGCTTAAGAACTTTTGTATTCAAAGATTGTTGGAATATTTGCATCTGAACTGGCTGGTTGTGCTTTCAATGTCTGAAGAGCTTGATATGGAATTCTTGTGCTTGCTCATGGTCCAATAAGTCTTTTCTCCCTCTGTTTATCAGTTTATATGTATCAGTATCATCTATATATCATAATCTAAGTTGCAGGAAGAAGGAATAGATCAGAACTGGCTTTCATGCCCTCTGTGCTCAATTCTTGTAACTTTTCTATGTTTTCCTCTGATTTAGTGATAAATATGCATACTTAATTGATCATGTTTAAGCTATTTCTCATTTCTGAATGCTGTTTAGGAATCCTTCGTTTCTCCTACATAGTCTTCATCCACTTTCCCTCTTTGGCTGGATGAGAGATCCTTAATTGCCTCTCATCCCCTAACCTTCATTTCATCTTTGTTCCAGCATTTAACATTGTGTCATGTATAGCTATCTTGCTCTGTATTCCCCTCTTCTGCCAAGGAAAACACACCCTTCAGTTCACATTCATGGACTCCATGCCCAATGGTTTGAACTTCTTACACTTTGCATGCCAACTTTGCTTGAATAGATCAACCATCTCACCAAGCTCAAACAAAACCCATGTGCATCATATCTAGCCTAAAATCATCCCTTAAACAAAGCTAAATCCTAAAGAGAGAGCCCTCTATGACTGCTGGTAGGCTAGGACCTACAGTCCAAAGATTGGTTTGTGGTTACCTCGGCCGTATTCCCTTAGGAGTCAAAGGGAACAACCTGAGTGATAACAGAGTGCATGCACATCATCATGGACGACCAAGCTTGGGATCAGCTCACTACCTTCACCATCACAAGCATGTCAAAGAGTCGGTCTCACCACAAAAGATCGAGTGTCAGTGATGTCTTGCATGGCTTGCTCAAGCTATTTTGTCTCACATGAGAACATGTGCATTTTAATGTAAAGTCTTGTCAAGTGGAAGTTCAAGTGTCGATAGTTGGATGTAACAATCATAGAGTAGATGAAGAGTCATGAGGGTAGATGAATTGTTACAAAGGGGAATGTCAAGGGTCACCCCACCCTTTGCTATAAATAGAACCTCATAACTCATTGTAGAGGCTTTTGGTTAGCCAAGCTTCCGATAAGACTATCTTGGAGAGAGCTTGGACAATATTGTAATGAGCCTTGGCTTCTCCACTGTTCAGAGCTAGTATATCTCTCTGGAGGAGCAGGCGGTTGTGGCTGTAATGTTCTACTGTTGGAACTAGTGGTTGGACATGGATGTATTGTATGAATGGAACTTACACTTCTTAATATAAAAAGATCCAACACGTTTCATGCATATGTTGTATTGTATTCTATGCTATCTGGTTTACTCTAAATGATATTGTATCTGTTTACTTACGCATGCATGTATGACTATGTATGTATGTATGTACGTATGAATCTTTCTAAAATGTGATGTTGGTTTAACCATCACTTTGGATTGCTAGCTAACTTGCCTTCCATGTTGTGATGCATCTTTTCTCATGTGTTCCCTTCTTAACTGCGTGCTATCATAGGTTTCCAAGGGGCACACTCATCTCAACCCCATGTGTTAGAGCCTCTCATGCACCTTCCTTGGTTCACTGTAGCTGTCACACCCTTGCTACCAAAAGAGTTATCTTACTTGCCTCTGTGTGAAATCGCGTTCAAGGCATTACCGGATGACCCACTGCTGGGACTCCTACACCAAATGGTTTGAGGTCTAATTGGGACTTCTTATCAGGGAGATCCCCTTACATGTTGGCGGGTCCAGCACCATAAACACATTCCTAAAATTCCCTTTTACTCTTAACGTTCTCCGTGCTCCACTCCTAAAAATGCGGAGAGTTTACAATCAAAATTTAGACCTAGGGGTCACCATCCCAATAGGCCCCCAACATAAAGATGTGACTCGTCTCGAGTCACTCAACTGGTATGTTCTCGATGCATGCTTTAAGGCTGTTGAACTCTGTCTTCAACGCTTGAGGCTCTGTTGTGCATTGCACGACGACCTGCCGAACCTCCTCGAACAACTTCTCAGTAGTTAGGCCCTCTACTGCCAAGCCAATGGTCCTCTGCATCTGTTGCATTCCTTTCAGTTTACTCTCTATAGACTAAGAGAGTTGACTAGCTTTGTCGGCCCAAGGTTTTGTTCTTGCTGAAATGATTGAGGCTTTTCATCACAACTCGTCTATTTGATTCTGAATAGTCTTCCCTTCCTAGAGTCCGGCGAACCATTGCACAGGTGCTAAGGCCTGCATTGTTGCCCTGATTTCATCAAACTACATTTATTTTTCCCTGATGTCCACAAAATGTTCATCAACAACTCTGACAATGAAGAGTTGCATGTCAGGTGACCCCTCATCAATATTAGTGGGTTCTTCGCCATTCTTGATCCTAGAGAGGTGATCAAGTCCAGTATTTAAAATCACTGGCTTAACTATCACTTCAAAATCATACTCCTGGAAGAGAAGCAACCACCTACAGATCTTCCCCTCAACACAGGATTATTGACTAGGTACTTCAATGCATAATGATTCATGTACATTTTAAAGTGTGCATCTAGCAGATAATTCTTGAATTTTTGTAGTCCATAGACCATGGCCAATCCTTCTTGTTTTGTGGTGGAATAGTTTCACTCTGCCTTAGATAGTTTCCTACTCACAAAGGCAATCAGATGGTCAATATCTCCTTCATTTGGTTTAGTTAAAACAACTCCCAATGCTATAGAAGATGCATCCACATGCACATGAAATTATTTCTTCCAATCTAGGAATACTAGGATTACCGCAATCACCACCTTCTCCTTAAGAACATCCAAGCTCTTTTGACAGTCATCATCCCAGCAAAACATAGCATCATTTTTCAACAACCTCTCCATTGGTGTAATGATATGCGCATATGCATTTATAAACTTCCTGTAATACCTTGTATGACCTAAATTTGTGCGTAGTTGTTTTACATTCATGGGTTGATCCAAATTGATAATTACAAAGATTTTGGCAGGTTCAACCATCAATCCCTACTTGCATACGACATGTCCCAACAATATTCTATAAGGTACACAGAAAATACATTTCTTCAAATTCAAGGAAATCTGGTACTTCCTACATGTATCCAACATTAGGTGCATACTAAAAACATGTTTCTAAACCAACCCAAATACTATCCAGTTTTCAAAGTAGATCTCCAAAAACTTGTGAATAAATTCCTTGAATGTCGCGACTACAACCCTTGAAAATATTGCAGGGGCATTTTTTAGTCCAAAAGGCATAACTCTATATTGGAATGACCCCGATTCTATAGCGAAGGTAGTCTTGCTTCTATCTTCCAGTGCAATATTAATTTGGTGATATCCCAAAATTCCATCTGTGAACGAATAATCCTACTATCCACTAACGTTTTCTAGAACTTCATTTGTAAAAGGCATAGGAAAGTGGAAATGCACGCATGCATCATTTAACTTCCACAGATCTATGCAGATCCTTATATCACCCTTTGTTTTCTTTTTGTGGACCACCATTGGACTGACCCATTCTAATTCTTCTACTAGTTCAATTATACCTGTCGCAAGCATATTATCCATCTCTTCTCTTACCTTTTCCTTGTACTCGGGGTTCACTCGATATAGGCGCTGCTTAATGGGCTTCACATCTGGATTTAAATTGATCTTTATCACACCCAAATCACCTACTATACCCTTCAATTCAGAGAAATTTGTTGGAAATAAGTCTTGATATTCATGCAGTAATTCAACAACCTTGACTACCTTATCTTCATCCCAATAGTCACTAATATGCGTGAATTTTGGTTCTACTTCTGAGCCAATATTTACTTGTTTTCTCTTTATCGACTGTGATATATCAGGGATCTTGGCATTAGGTCTTGCAACCTCGCGTAGTCCTTCTGACTCAACAATATTGATATTTCCTGGATCCTCATCGCCTTCTTTTGTAGTAACATTGAATGATTCCAAAGCATGTTGTAGCTACGCGCTCTAGTCAGGCTACATCCAAGTTATAGGTTCCATTGGAATTTGGAAGATCACTGCCTTAATCGCCTAAAGCACCCCATCATTGCATTCAAACCCATCTCCAAAGTTGAATGTCAGCAAGAAACTCTCCTTCATTTCATCCCAATCAGCAGTCTTGTGTCGTAGCTCCATCTCCAAATACCAGTTCATCAGTATAACGTCTAAGGTATGAATAAAGGTATGTACCCACTTTGGTTGAGGAACATCACCCCAAACATTAGTCCATCAAGCCAGATGTTTGCACAGGTCATTCTTACCTATGTATTTTTCACTAAGCCATGTTGTTGTGGAGCCAAATATTAATCTCATCAATCTACGATATTTCTTCCAATCAACAATATTATCCTTGTGGGTTCCCCACCATTTAGAAGGCATAGCCCTTAAATCCAAATGTAGAGCCTGGAACCTATGTTCCTTTGGTATGTCTCTTTCAAAATGGTCAAGAAAAATATTAACATCATCTAGCCCATCATAATAAGGTAATTTACATACCTCAGTTGATATACAATGCAGAGACTTTGTAAGCCTATTGCATCATAATGTAGAGACCTCATGTAACCGATTTTGCCAGTTTTCTAATTCTTCATCTAAGTCTGATTGGCATGAGCTATCCTTCTCCCAACTGATACGTCCATTAGTAGTGGGATTAATCTAGTCTTTGTCTTGTGCAGTGAGCTTATATATGTGATCAATGTCTTCGTCATCATAGTCATCACGGACTGGCTCTGTGTATCATGCACCTTCAACTGGATCCAATGGAACAACCACTCTGAGGCCATTATTTTCAAACACCATGCTTCGCTTCTTCAAATTAATAATAACATTCATGTTGAAAGCCCAATCAATCCCGAGCAATGTTGGGTATGGATTACTATCATCTACTATTTCAATAACTTCAAAATCTGTGAGCACACTGGCTCCTTCAATATCTACAGCCACTCCATGTAGGAAACCCATTAGAATTATCTTTTTTTGGTTTTCCATGCGTAACTGGATTAGCAACCACTGCAACTTAGGTTTCCCCATATGTTCGCAAGTCTATTTTTGCAGTACAATAGCATTAGATCCTAAGTCTAGAATTATCTGGTCCATATCAAAATCACTAATTTGTGTTGTGAACCACATTTCCCTACCAATCCTCTTCTTGCTTTGGTTCACCTCCTTTACTGCACATTGTTCTGGTAACGACTTGTCCTTGCTAGCACAGTTATCTATTAGTTCTTGTAGTCCTTGAACTGCCTTCTGATCCCTCAATAGCTTCATGTATGTCTGTAGAAACGATTTCAACACTGTGGGATCAGAGTTCTCCGTTGCAGTACTTTCTTAAGATTTCTCTCTTCATGGGATTATTGGTATATGAGTTTTAGATGTAGAAGCACCTGGATCCATAAAAATTTTTGTTGCCTCCATAAACGTCCCATTTTCTCTTTATAAGTCAAATCCAATACTCTTCTCGCCAGCCTTGTGAACCCATGTATTCGATTTTCCTTCTACCTTATCTTCACCAGTGGCTATACCACCTCACGTGACTACATTGAAACTAGGATTATCTTCGCACGATTTGGATCTCATCATATATATGTTCTGTGTGGACTATTGGTTCTTCTTTTCCTGCACCTTTGATGTTAATACATGACACTCTTCTATAACATGATAAAAGTTCTTACAATATTGACAAGAAGGATGGGTTGGATTTTGATGGTCGTGTGAAAAATGTCCTGGTTCTCCACAGTTGTAGTAGATGATTTGGCCCTGATCTCTTCCAGCACCTCCTCCTCGTCCTCTTCCCCATCCTTGGAATCCTCTACGATTTGTAGGTGAGACTTGATCGTTTGTGTTCACGGGTTTCAGCCTGCATCCTATACATTGGGGTTTTGTCTATCATCAAGTCATAGCTTTGACAATCTCTTTCATCATGGCCAACTGATTTACAAAATTTGCAAAATAGTTTCTTTGGTGACTGCACAAAATTTTGTAACAGATAAAAATTATTTGTTGTATGCATTCTTGATACTTGGCAAATACTACACTAGATGCTTGAACCGACACTTGATCCAGTAGGAGACTTTGTTTTCAATGGGTTGGGACCTTCTGTAGTTATATAATCCCAGTATACATGGCACTGATCCTTATAGTGGCCTACAACCTTGCACTTCGTGCACCAAAATTCAGGGCATAGTCCTGACTGAACCTCCTTTCCCTTCTTTAGATCTTGCAACTCCATAGGAAGGCTTGCTAACTGTGACTGGATCTAATAGACGCCTATATTCATAACGTATATTGGTGAAGCCTACATTTTCATCACGATCTCAAATGCTTCTACCTTAGATCCAATCTTCTGTTGAGATAAAGGCAATCTTAAGTCTGGCAATAACAAAGCTATGTACCCTTCATTATGTTGTTCTTATGAAATATGAAGATTATCTTGTCTCAGTAAGCACTTCAACCTTTGATCTATATCCCACACAGACCCATTAGCCATTTTCTTGATATTCTTTATTTCAGTAACACACTGAGATTCAAATTTCAGTTTTCTAAATTATGCGTTCAACGTAGTATTTGTCTCAGCCAACATGGCATTCAAATTGGTTGCACTATATTTGATATACCATGTAAGCTCTATATCCTGTAGCGTTGTAACCAGTTGCTCTTTTCCCATGCCATTATAATTGATCTATTGCGTCTTCCACATAGCTTCTGATACGAACCAAAAATGATCAGGATCTTCTAATCCCTGACCCTTGAATACATACCATTTCACTATATTCGCCATACTGAAGAATGAAGGTGGAAGTGGAGGCGTAGATGTATGAGGTGGTGATGAAGGTGGAGATGGGGTGGATGGATGTGGAATCCCAAAAGTGACCTAACCTTCTATCTGTGACGCACCTCCAGGTGTGTTACGGCTGGTCCTTTCTCCTTCGCTGTCTGATTCTCCCAATAATGGATTGTATGCGCCCTTAGTATATTTATTCCAATCAGCTCTGAATCATTTTCCGCTTTGTGTAGATCCAGTCTGACCTATTTTAAACATTAATTCAAAGGCATAACACCATTTTTCACACAAAAACATTTTAATCCAAGTTTTTAATGATCTCAAGTAGTTACCTCTTAGATCCTTAAATAATCGGCATTCAACTTTGCTATAAGATACATATGTGTTAATTACAAATTCAGTGATGAAGCCACCCAAAATACTATCGATCCAATAGAAGACATCCCTTGCAACATTACAATCATACCCATCAAGATGCTTGATCATTTTAGGAGTCCACACAATAGGATCATCGTGTTTCCAAGTAGGTTCGCTGTCCGCTAACTTAGACAACCACTCATGTAATTCACAAGGGATCGATGCAAAGAAAATTCATGCTCTTCTATGTAGAGTTATCTCTATAACCACCTCTCTTTTGACCAGTACAAAATCCAATTTCCCTGAGTTGCAAACTCGTGCAACTTTTGATCTCTCCACTTCTCGAGTTCTTTCTTAGTTGGTATCCATAGAAGCCACATTACACATCTCTTAGATAGATCCTGGCCCTGGCAACGAAACCATTTATTAGCTTGAGGGGGCTTGGACTCAGGTTTAGAGTTAGCTGCACTAACCAACAAAACCCTACACTGCCAGCCCTTTCGGCAACAATCCTCTTAGCTCAAACTGTAGTCTCACTCGAGGTAGTATTGGGGGATGCTAGAATTAGGATTTTGCATCCAAAAGGCTATGTGATGTAGCAACGAGGCATTTCCTAAATCTAGGGCCTAATTTGACCTTTGCGAACCCTTATCTTTAGAATCAAAAACTTAAATCAGTTTCTACTTAATTAGATCTATGAACTTCGCCTAAGTGTTATAACATGCATAAGTTAACATACAAAAGTGTATATGGACCTTGGTGATGCAATTAAAACAATATGAAAGAGAACTGAATCATAATTGATCATAAACACATAAATATATAATCATACAGAGAACACTCAAAATTTCTTCAAATATGATTTATTACTTCAGATCTTCAATACATATACTTATTATGACCCTGCGTACACAGCTGCAGGGGCCTGCGCACTCAACTATGGACTTACCAAGGTCTCTGTGTACACAACTGCAAGAGCCTTCCCCTTTGCTAGAATACAAAATTACAGACTCAAAATATTATTCATGTACTTCATAAAACTTAGAACTGCCTAATGACTCCTATATGAATCCCTTTTATAGTTTTTCACATTACATTACCATGGTCCGCGAACCATGGGTGGAAATAAAAACCACCCCATTATCTTTACAAAATAAAGGGTTTTGACCTTTGTAAAATCCCCTTTGACTCTTAACATTCTACGTGCTTTTCTCGTCAAAATGTGGAGACTTTGCAATCAAACTTTAGACCTGGGGGTCCCCATCCTAACACCTAATCCATTAAACGTAGGTCTGTGGTGCACGATTTGTAGAATGGGAGGCCAACATTGCTCTGAATATTGCTGCCTATTACAGAAGTATGTATAGACCCCGAAGTAGCTGTTTTGTAACTTTTGTAGATCAGTAGGTCATGATGAGAAAAATTACCAAAGTTATGACTTGATGATGGAGCACATTGCTGATAATTATAAACTACAAGCTGAGGTATGTACACACAAGGATCTAGGCCAACAACCTGGTCGAGGAGGATTTCAAGGAGGAGGAGGAGGAGGAGGAGGAGGAGGAGGAGGATCTGGTCGAGGACATGGCCAAATTATCTATTATAAATGTGGACATGATAGACACTTCGCAAGATACTGTTAGAACCCTACGACAACCTGTAGTTACTGTAAGCCTTTTGATCATGTGATAAAAGAATGCCCTGTCCTTATTGCGAATATGTAGGAGAAAATAAACCAGCAGCCTACAACAAATATCCAAATGATGACAACTGAGCCAAGGGAAGATCAATTTCACATCGACATTGTAACAAGAAGCAGAGCTGTGACTGGAAATGATAAAGCCAATGGGAATAAGGAAGTTGAAGCCACATGGGTAAGAAAAACTACTAAAAAAGCTCCTTTTTTTGATATCTTGAAGGAAAATAAATTATTCATGGAGGCGAGACAAATATTAATGGATGAGGGGGCCTTGACCTCTACCGCACAGATGACTCAGATGGATAAATATGAGATAGTACCAGTTGCGACACAATATGTGGATCCAAATATTTTGAAGTCTTTCCTACAGACTTGCATGGAGCTGTTGAGAAATCAGAATGTTGTAGAGGTATTGAAGGAATTGATAGACTCTTGTGCTCCTAAGGAGGTACCACTAAGTGAGATGCATGCAATGAATAATATGCATAGACATAAGAAGCAGATTGGAAAGGAAATGAGGCTTACAGCTCAGATTGGGGAATACAACATGGACTAGGTTATCTTGGAACTAGGATCTGATTCCAATGTCTTGCTGAAGCAAACTAGGGAATTGATGGGTAAGCTGAAGTGAAATGGTTAACTATCCAGCTGAATATGACGAATCAACAAAATATTTTCCCTCTAGGAAGATTGTCAGGTATCATAGTAGACATTGATGGAATGCACACCACCATTGACTTCAAAGTGATTGAGATTGTGGATGACAGTAATCCCTATCCTTCGTTTCTTGGATTGGATTGGTAATTTGATAACATGGCTATAATTAACTTGAAGAAAAGGTAAAGGATATTTGAAATAAATAATATGAGAGTTATTGTTCCATTAGGTCCATTGGAGGGAGCGAGATATACTAAAATTGTCAGAGAAGAATACAACGTGTTATCAGATAACAACAAAAGAAGAAGAATGGATTAACCTTACTACAGATGGAAAACTGACTTGGCAACAAGATAGTTCCTGTACTTCAAATTCAGAAGAGGAATTGGAAAATTGGCTAAACAGGTTGCATGAAGTGTCTATAAGGTGATGCGCAAGGGTCACTAAAGTAGTGTAATGTATGATAACCGAGGTACGCGATTTACCTTTATATGATGGGTTGGGTGATGTAAATGATTTATTTAGAGATTATGAAAGACGGGTACCCGAATGTTAGAGATTGTTATATGTGGATCAAGCATTGAGGGCCACTCTTGCTAGATGGTGGGGTATTCATAAGAAGAATATAGGATATTGGAAAAAATGTAGAAGGTTGATGTGGGTAAGATTTGGTCAAGTAGAAACAGAGCTCGTAGATAAGTATGATGGCCAGAATGATCCTAGAGACCACATACAACTCTGTATGGCAACTTGGGGAGAAATTCCATGAGAAGAATGGGTGCATGGCTTCATCCATACCTTAGAGACAATTCCTCAGAATTGGTATCTGGAAACCGAGCTTTGACATGGTATTACTAGCTGGGTAGAAATGGTTGATGGATTTATAATGACATTCAGATTTGAAGATGACTATCCACATATAGATGCAGCTCTGAATATAGTTAAGAAGAAGATTTTTAAAAACTAAGTCCTAATTATCTAGCAACTTGATTGGGCTGTGCAGATATGTAATGTAATGGAATGTTATAATCTCACTTCCAAAGAGGATGAATATCCTCACAATATTGACTTCAAAGAATCAAAAGATCATTGCAAAGTAAATGGACCTGAGATAGAGATGCCTGATATAACAAAGCCATTGAAGATGAGGAAGGTTAATATAGGGTCAGATTTTGAACCGAAGTACACAACAATAGGATATTACTGGGATGAAGACATAATCAACAAGATAAAAAATCTCTTGCATGAATATCAAGAGTTGTTCACTACTAAGTTTTCAGATATGAAGGGCATATTAGGAGATTTGGAAGTTATGAGGATTCCTATGAAGCTTGATGTGAAGCTTGTCAAGAAGATACCTTATAGAGAGAATCCAAAATATAAGGAGAAGTTGAAAGAAGAATTAGAAAAAATGTTGACAACTCGGATAATCGAACCTGTCAAAGAGTCTGAATGCGTAAGTCCCATGGTGGTTCAGGAAAAGAAGGCAAAAGGGGAAATCAAAACTTGTGTTGACTTAAGGAAATTGAATGATGCATGCCTACATGACCCCTTCCCTACAACATTTACATATGAAGTATTAGACAATGTAGGAGGACAAGAGGCCTATTCTTTCATAGATGGCTTTTCAGGATACCATCAGATCAGAATTGCACCAGAAGATATATATAAAATGACCTTTGTGAGAAAGTGGGGCTCTTAACAATACATGTTGATGCCTTTTGGATTAAAGAATGTGTGAGCTATATTTTCCGAAGTTGTAATTCTGGCCTTCAAAGAATATATACAAAATTTTCTGGAAGTATACTTCAATGATTGGACAGTCTTTGGTCTATTAAAGAACCATGTGGCAATCTTAAGGTTGATGTTGGATACGTGTAGGCAGTACCAGATCTCATTGAACTTCCAGAAGTGCACCTTTTGTGCACCATTTGGTATATTGTTGGGACATGTAGTTTGTAAATAGGGATTAATGGTGGATCTCGCGAATATCATAGTTATTGTGAACATGCCAACACCAAAAATAGTGAGACAACTGCGCATGACACTGGGACACACTGGCTACTACAAAATTTTTATAAAGGGGTACGTGCAGATAACTGCATCGATGGAGAAATTTCTCAAGAAAGGTGTGACTTTTCAATGGATCGAAAAGTGCTAAAAGAGCCTGGATGTATTGAAAGAGAAGATGGTAACTACGCATATTCTAGTTTTTCCGGACTGGAAGAAGGCATTTCATGTACATGTTGATGCATCTTGCATAGCAGGGGAAATTGATCATCCCATAGCATTTGTAAGCAAGAAACTGTCCAATGCAGAAAAGAACTATAGTGTGACGGAAAGAGAGGGATTAGCTATGATGTATGCATTACAGAAGTTCAGGCACTATTTGTTGGGGGTGCATTTCAAAATTTTCATTGATCACTCCGCACTGGAATATTTGGTGAATAAGTCTGTTTTAGGAGGAAAGATTTGTCGATGGTTACTATTATTCCAGGAGTAAGACTTCGAAGTTATAGTAAAGCCATGGAAATTGAATGTTGGATCTGATCATCTATCAAGGATAGAGATAAGAGAATAACCAACAAATATCAAAGATAACCTGCTCGATGCCCAACTATTTGAAGTTAGAGTCGCAGATGATCACTTTGCAGATATTATTCAGTTTTTGACCACAAGGATGGCACCCATAGAGTATAATATGAAGCAAAAGAAGGATTCATTCATTCGAGGAACCGATTTATCATTGATTGCTGGACACTTGTACAAAATGTGATCCAGATCCGGGTGTGAAGAACGACCCTTCCAAGATATTTTACTTTTGTGATGTGTTAAAATTTCTTTTTAAAATAACATTAACGAATACATCTTCATGCTCTAAAGAAGAGGAACAAGACAATCATCAACACATGAAAACATAAGCCGTTGATAATGGAGTTTGTCTAGGAGGGACTATGTCTTCAGGCCTTCGTGTAAAGATGGTGTAGGCCGCTACATTAAGTGTTGTCAATAAAGATGATGTACACAAGAGATGATGTCTCGATCATACAAGGAAGAATTTCCTCACACAGGAGTGGCTCTAAGAGATGTTCCACAGCTAGAACTCTCAATCAAAAGACTCATATCAGTATGATACGAAAACAAGCATGGTGCGCATCCCGCCAACATGGCACGAAAGGGATGTCAAAGCAAAACACATGCATGATGACAACAAGAGTATCCCATCAACATAAAACAAGGGATCTCAGAGCATAACATGAAGAGTTATGACAAAAATTACATCACATATAAAGATTCCACATCAACTCAAGCAATGAATCATGACAACATGTAATAAACAAGATCCTGCATCAACATCAATCATGGATCCATGCAACATATTGTAAAAGAAGAAGTACATGAACAATAATCATATACCTCACACCACGGGCCATCTGAAGAAGTGGGTGTCACATTGCTGAAGCTACTCGAACCACTGCTCTCAAGGCATCGATCTCATGAAGATGGTTGCTTGCACAAGAAAGTGGACATTTGAAACAGAGCTATCAAAAATGCTGAAACTTGCTGAATATCAATTACACAACATCAATTGCAAGAAGACTCAAACAAAGAAGAATCAATCAGGAAGAATTGATCAATAGATGAATTGATCACACCAAGAAGAATCGATCATAAAGAAGAATTGATCATAGAAGAAAAACTGCTATGGACTTCTTGCTCTGTAGATCGATGGCTATCTGGCTTTGTAGTGCTATGGCTTATGTCACTGTAGCTCTGCGATCTACCTCGATCAAGCACTCTCTGGTTTCTCTACATAAGTCATAGCATTGGCAGGCTATCTTTGGCTTTCTGGCCCTTCTCATTATCTGTGACTCTTCATCGGGTGTAGCCTCCTCCTCAGCTCTCTAGCACTCAGGCTCTCGGGCCTCTCCACATAGCCTCTCAGGCTCTCTACCCTCCATCACGCAGCCTTTTTTCCTCCCTCATGTAGCCTTTCACCTCCCCTCGGCTCTCTACATCCATCGTGTTTTATAACACGTTTGGGACAAGGCTGCTTAAAAATCAGGGGTCAGTTTTGTTTATAATGGAAGCCGTTTGCATAGAAGCATCGGCTGGTGCAACAAAATCCTTGGAATAGCCTTCTTTCTGTTAAAATAGAAATACACTAAAAAACTAATAAATCTGACCAAAACATAAAAGACCAGATCTCAAATTTTATCAAATCGGGCTTATAATGCCCATTGGGTCCGCGCCTAATCGCTTATCACTATCGCTTTGGCTCGAGGTCCTTCCTTCGGAATCCGCCGACACTAATCATTCCAATAGCCAATACTGGTGATCACTAATCACATTCGCTGATCTCTAGGGGTCCTGGTCCTTGGCCTTTTGGTTTCGTCGACTCGATCTACTGATCCGACACTCCATCGCCAATTCGCAAGCGCCGATATCATCGATTTAACTTCTCCGACCCCATATATCGGTAATCGCTGATCATGGGTCTTAAATTCCACCCTTTACACGATTCCTGATGCAAGTTTCCTTAAAAAAGTTCTAAGTCCATTTTTATGAGAAAAACCTCATTTTTCAAAGGAACTAAGGAAAACACTATTCGCGATAACTTCATCATCCAAACTCAGATTGACGAACCGTTCGCACTTCTGTGATTAGGAGGATGAGATCTACACTCTAGTCCTAGTTCGACATCATTCTGATCACTTTTATTTTTGAGCATTCATAACCCTCTTTGTCCGGTGTGTCTTTCTAGAGCCACCTGGATCAATCATCCCCACTAAGGAGCTTTTGGTCCTCCAAAAGCATAAAAGGTAATATGCAACTCTCTCTGTACCCTGTCTGCATCACAAGCATCCTGAAAAGGCCTCGCTTCCATCTCCTTCACCTTTGTTCTTCAGAGGCTTAAGCGACGAGCCGACACTTGCTACCTCTGCAACCTGTAGTACATTATTTTGCTAATTACATGCTTTGAGTGACAAGACCAACCAAATACCCAAAATGTCCCATACTTTCCACGAGTTTATAACACATACTTGGTGGTCAAGTTTACAACAAGATGGACGTAATACCCCAACTATGACACCAAGGCCCACTCATCATGGTTGCTTCAAAAAGTGACGGAAAACAACATCACTGCAACACATGATTTACATACATAAGGCCAGACACTATTGTTTTGACAAGTGATGGAAGCATAACATCACTTTTAGAGTTTTAACATGAAACTCAAAATACGACTCAAAACATGACCAGACATCATTGTTACTGACCAAGTGATGGAAATACATCATCACTTTTACACTTTAAAATGCAACAAATGATTTACAAAAGAATGACCATGAAATGACAACATGCCTAGAAACCATTTCTCACTGATCAGTGTGAATGGGTCATCTCCTTGCGGTGGTTTTTCTTGTCAAACAACTACTTTACCTAGTTCACGCACTGACACTTTGTCTTTAAGGCGCTGTTCTGGATGGAGCTTCCAGCAAGTGGCTCTTTGATGGCCATTTCTGTCACAATGACTGCAGTATGTTTTCTTCCTCCATATCTGCTTAACCTGTTTCTTTTCATGCTGTCGAGAGGGTTTTTCATGCCTCATGAGTGCTACCATTCTTTTCCAACACTTAGAAAAGGTATGGTTAGTTAAACCACAAAAATTACATGCTTTGCAATGCCTTAGTCTTCGTTCATTATTAACAACATGATAAAAATGAACATTTGAAGATTGAAAGTGATTATACCTTCCTTTGTTGTCTCTGATGTCAGTATGGAGATGAGAGCTTGCCTCAGCTCTCTTCCTACAATGGAAACTGGCTTGGGATGATGGGGATGCTTTCCTATCATTCTCTTTCCTCAACAAAGTCTCATTCAAATATAACACCTTTGAGCACTCTCCTTTAGTGTACCTCGAGCCTGCAAATCGAGGTTCATGCATAACCTCCAAAGGTTGAGTGATTATTAGCACCAAGTTCTTTCTCCTTGTGCCTTGTCTTTGTAAGGAGCTTCATATTTGTCCCTGTAATCAGGATCTCCAAATCTTCAATAGACATCATACTATGAGAAGATGAAATCGAAAGGAAATCAACACCTTCTACCTTCTATTTCGATTTGGAAAGAATGGATGAGGGCTACTCATCATCCGTTGTTAGTGGTTCGCTAACTATCTCAGCACATTCCCCAACTTCTTTCCTGACATACCCAAGTCCTACTCGACACGGTGATCTCTACTTGGATGGGATTGACAATGCCTTGGCCATTAATGCCCAATCCTTTTCCTTTATATCTTATTCTCTTCAGCAGTTTA
This sequence comes from Pinus tabuliformis, assembly GCA_031772625.1. Classification (NCBI taxonomy): domain Eukaryota; kingdom Viridiplantae; phylum Streptophyta; class Pinopsida; order Pinales; family Pinaceae; genus Pinus; species Pinus tabuliformis. The sequence continues at coordinate 757,841,084 of CM062808.1, read as the reverse complement.
GAGCCAATTCCTGTGGTATGATTTTCAAACAAAGTGAAATCATCATCAGGAAACATACATGAAGATGGAGAACTACTTTTTACCTCACATGGGTCTCGCTACAGCTTTTCCAAGGCCTCATCCTTTGGTTGCAGTTGTAGTAGAAAAATCTGCTTCTCCTCTTTCTCTTCATGTAGAAGCATCTTCAATTTAGCGTTCTCTATTAGAAGATTAGGTTTGTTTTCCTTTACTTCTTCGATGGCCTCTTCTGTGGCTTTCAACTGAAGCTGCAATCACTTCTTTTCCTCTGTCTCTTTTTGTAGAGTTTCATACAGGATTTCCACTTTATTGGAAATGTTAAGCATGGTCTCATACATTTCTCTTTCATCCTCTGTCATTGTTCACATTGCAATTCACATCAACGCAAAGACCGCTCTGATACCACTTGATCCAGGTCTGGGTGTGAAGAAGGACCCTTACAAGACCTTTTACTCTTGTGATGTGTTAAAATTGGTTTTTACAAGAACATTAATGAATACATCTGCATGCTGTAAAGAAGAGGAACAAGACAATCATCAACACATGAAAACATAAGTCGTTGATAACGGAGTTCGTCCAGGAGGGACTACGTCTCCAGGACCTGGTGTCAAGATGGTGTAGGCTGCTGCATTAAGTGCTATCAATAAAGACGATGTACATAACAAATGATGTCTCAATCATACAAGGAAGAATTCCCTCATGCAGGAGTGGCTCTAAGAGATGTTCCACAGCTAGAACTCTCAATCAAAAGACTCCTATCAATATGATACAAAAACAAGCATGGTGCGCATCTGGCCAACATGGCACAAAAGGGATGTCAAAGAAAAACACATGCATGATGACAACAAGAGTATCCTAGCAACATACAACAAGAGATCTTAGAGCATAACATGAAGATTTATGATAGAAAGTACATCACATAGAAAGATTCTGCATCAACTCAAGCAAGGAATCATGACAACATGTAATAAACAATATCTTGCATCAACATCAATCATGGACCCATGCAACATAATGTAAAATATGAAGTACATGAACAATAATCATATACCTCACACCACGGGCCATCTGAAGAAGTGGATTTCACACTGCTGAAGCTACTCGGACCATTGCTCTCAAGGCATTGATCTCATGAAGATGGCTACTTGCACAAGAAAGTGGACATCTGAAACATAACTACCAAAAATGCTGAAACTTGTTGAATATCAATTACACAACATCAATTGCAAGAAGAATCGAACAAAGAAGAATCAATTAGGAAGAATTGATCAAAAGATGAATCAATCACACCAAGAATAATCGATCATAAAGAAGAATTGATCACAGAAGAATAACTGCTCTGGACTTCTTGCTCTGCATCTTGCTGGCTATCTGGCTCTGTAGCGCTCTGTCTTATGTCACTGTAGCTCTGTGATATGCCTCGATCAAGCACTCTCTGGTTTCTCTGCATAATTCATAGCATTGGCAGGCTATCTGTAGCTTTCTGGCCCTTCTCGTTATTTGTGACTCTTCATCGGGCGCAACCTCCTCCTCGGCTCTCTAGCACTCAGGCTCTCGGGCCTCTCCACGCAGCCTCTTGGGCTCTCTGCCCTTCGTCACACAGCCTTTTCACCTCTCCTCACGCAACCTTTCACCTCCCCTTGGCTCTTTTCATCCATCGTGTTTTATAACACGTTTGGGACAAGTCCGCTTAAAAATCAGGGGTTAGTTTTGTTTATAATGGAATCCATTTGCATAGAAGCATCGGCTGGTGCAAAAAAATCCTCGGAATAGAATTCTTTCTATTAAAACAAAAATACACTAAAAAACTGATAAATCTGACCAAAAAATAAGAGACTGTTCGCAAATTTTATCAAATCGGGCTTATAATGCCCATCGGGTCTGTGCCTAATCGCTTATCGCTATCGCTTCGGCCCGGGGTGCTTCCTTCGGCATCTGCCGACACCAATCATTTTGATTGCCCATATTGGCGATAACTAATCTCATTCACTGGTCTCCAGGGGTCTTGGTCCTCGGCCTTTGGGTTTTGCAACCCGATCCGCCGATCTGACACTCCCTCGCCGATATCATCGATTTAATTTCTCCAACCCCATATATCGGAAATTGTTGATCGGGGGTCTTAAAGTCTACCCTTTACATGATTCCCAATGCAATTTTCCTTAAAAAAGCTTTAAGTCCATTTTTATGAGAAAAACCTCCTTTTTCAAAGGAACTAAGGCAAACACTGTTCACGATAACTTCATCATCCAGACTCGGATTGAAGAACCATTCGCACCTCTGTGATCAGGAAGACGAGATCTACGCTCTAGTCCTGGTTCAACATCATTCTGATCACTTTGATTTTTGAGCGTTCATAACCCTCTTTGTCCTGCGTGTCTTTCTGGAGCCACTTGGATCAAAATGGGACAAAATTGTAGGTTTTAACCCCATACAGAAATTATCTGTGTACAAATTCTAAAAATAGAAAATAAACAATGGCGAGAGCATAAAACATAAAAAAAATATACACAAATATTTTCCCGTGGTTCGCAAAATTGGAATTACCAGATTGATTTTTCATTATTTTCCTTTCAATGTTGCAATACATATATACATATATATACATGTCAAAGCAACCATAAACCCCAATCCATTAACCCTCGATTAGAACATAACTGTAGTTCCCTTGACTGATCTACAAAATACCATGGGCAGAAAACCATCATGCCCAAAATCATGTGTGAAAACCACACACAAAACCATAGGTAGGTTCCCACCTAATATAGGGTCCCAAAAAAATTTTCCCAGGGGCGCTGCCCCGGACCTTGTCGAGGGGGGCTACTGCCCCCTTCTAAACCCCAACTTCACTACTAGGGCTAGTCGTGGAAAGAATATATCACACACCCAACATTCTCCCACTTGTTGTTTTCTTTCCATAGGGGGGCACATGAAAGCTTAGTCATTGATCTAGCCCTGCAATGCCCATTGTTTCTCTACACCAAGAGAAATTCTTGGTGCTCACAAACTTTGTCAATGCATCTGCAGTATTCTTCAAAGTGTCCACCTTTACCAACAACACATTTTTTTCCTCAACCATATCCCTTACAAAGTGATACTAAACATCAATGTGCTTTGTCTTTGAATGATAAGTAGGGTTCTTTGCCAAGAAAATTTCACTTTCTGTGTCATAGTCTATCCTTATAGCTCACTGTATTAACCCCATACTTGAACACAATCTCTACAACCAAATAGCTTCCTTGCTTTCTTGAGTGGCTTCCATGTATTCTGCCTTTGTAGTTGAAAGTGCCACTACAGACTGTCTCTTACTCATCTAATAGACTGCACCTCCAAATAGGTTAAACACATACCCACTTTTAGATCTTCTCTGATCCAGATCTCCAGCCTAGTCTGCATCAACAAAGCCATGAATGTACAAAACTCTGTCCAATCCTAGTCTTCCTTGGTAGCACAGACCATAATCACTAGTTCCACGCAAATACCTAAAAATCCACTTCACTGGTGTCCAATTATCCTTCCCTAGTTTTTACATAAACCTACTCAATACTCCCATTACATGTGCAATGTATGGTGTAGTACAAACCATTGCATACATCAATCTACCATCTCCATTTGCATATGGAACACAGGACATGTCCTCTTCCTCTTATTATGTCTTGGGACACTGTTCAGAATATAAATTTACACCTACAGGAATAGGCACCTTCACTGGTTTATTATCATGCATATTAAACCTCTCTAGTATTGACTCGACATACTTCCTCTGGTTTAACCAGAGCTTCCTCTTTTCCTCATCTTGTTTAATTTCCATGCCCAAAATATAGTTTACAACACCAAGATCTTTCATGTCGAATTTGGAGGACAATTGGGCCTTCAATTCTTGGATAATTTCTTTGTTATTTCCAATCAACATATCATCCACATACAAGACCAAATAATTAACACGGTCACCAATTAATTTAAATTACACACAATGATCTTCTTGGCTTTTGGTGGAGCCAAGTCCCCGTATATATGTGTCAAATTTCTATTTTAACCCATACAAAGACTTTTTTAAAATGCATACCAGTTCTTTCTTACCCTTCACTAGAAAGCCTTCAGGTTGTTTCATGTAGATCTCTTCTTCCAGATCCCCGTGAAGAAATGTTGTCTTCACATCCATCTATTCTACCTCAAAATAAAAAACAACATCAACAAATAAAAGTAATCTAATAGAATCTACCTTGGCAACAAGAGAAAAAATATCACCAAAATTAATTACCGACACCTGGGAATAACCTTTTGCTACCAATCGAGCTTTGTATTTCTCCACCTTGCCTTATGCATTCTGTCAGTGTCTGTCAGTCCTGCCAGTCGCCAGTGATGAAATGTACTCTTTCAAAGTTTTTTTTAGGGTCATAAGTCAATTTTTTATAGTTTCAATAGGTTTTCAAATAAAATTTTGGTCACTGGTTAGTATGTCTAGGCATGTTACTACTCCCTATGTTTCATGGTCAAGTTGCCATTTTGGTCATGTCATCACTCATTGTGATGAGTCATTAGTAAAATGTCTTGATCACCATCTTAGCATCATCTCATGGCTAGTCATGTTTCAAGGTCCAAATCATCAATTTCATACTCCATTAGATGTCATCATTAGGTCAAGTCATCAAAACTGTGAAAAAAGAGTCATGGCATCACTTATGGTAAATCATTATGGGAGTAGTAATTAGGGAAAATAATGTTCAAGGAGATTTCATCTTGTTTCAAGATCTTCATACATATTTCATATACCTCCCTCAACACCCCTCGTAAATCCCCTCATTCCATCTAAAACCCCTTTTTCTTTAAGAAAATCCTTAAATCCTAGCCCAAAACCCATTTTTTCCCTTGGAAAAAACTCATTCTCAAGCTCTGGCCGAAGTCCATTCTTTGATAATAGTCCAACTCTAGCCGTTGTTCCGTTTTCCTTTGAAATGTTTCAAAACATTAATAAATAATGCTAAAATCCCTTTTAAGGGTGGAGATCGGCATCACATATCGCTCTCGACGCATATCCCATGAAAAATAAAACAATGTCCATCTTCCCTCCTCGATCACAATCCTATTTCCATCCAATGGCTCTAAGGCCTTTTTTCCCCCCGCTATGTTTCTCTTTATCGACGGGGGGGTCTGAAAAGCAGTTTTCACCGTGGCTATGTGTCCTCCCCTCATCATTTCACACCCCCCCCATGAATACCATAAACCACTCTTACCCCCTCTAAAAGAGGTTTTCACTACTCTCGCCATAATAAACACTTCAGTTATGTCACCCTACATTTCTGCTCCACCTCCACTCCCCTACTGCCATGTATCACCCTTTTGTCTATCACTTCCCTTCAGACCCACCGATTGATATATCGAAAAATCCTTTCCTGCTCGCCGATATCGCAAAACTCCTCCATCAATAAGTCCGGTCACCCTCCTCCCTCATCGATTGTGATGAGACCCAACCTGTCGATTACGATATCACAATTATTGATAAAAAATATTAAGTTCCCCTTCTGCCAAAACCCCTTCCCACTCCTCGATGGCGATGTGTGATTTCCTTTGGACGCGATATGTTATATATTGCGATTTTTAAATTTTTAGGTCTGTCTTCTTTGTGAAATAGGAAAGATCCGTGTAAAGGTTCCTCTCTGTATTGCGATTATGATATGATACAAGCCCGTCCCGATGCAATTGCGATAAGTATCAACGACCCAGATTTGATCGGCCCGAATCAGACAGCTCAGATTGACAATTCATAATTCTTTTCGATGGTCAATATCAGTGCATTTGTTCACTCCCCTAGCTGCGATTTCTCGTTGTTTTCATATAACTTTCCATATTTTCTCAATTGAAATACCACGACTTCCATTCAAAGAGCACCATATCACTCAATTCGCCACCGTTTAGAGGACAATGAGGACCTTTTCAACACATTTTTAGCAGCAAAAGGAGACAACATTGCACATTCATTACAACAATTTTCAAAACTGAATGCAGTAAAAAGTGGAACAACAGTGCAATTCATCAGCCAACAGGATTAACAAAAATGTTTATTTGAGGACTCAGTTACACTAGAATGCCCGAAACAATACTAGAGCTCAGCCTAATGGTATTTTTATCAGTTTTGATATGTTTTTATGAATTTTTGTAATAAATCTTGAATTCTGTTTCAAGATATTTTTATGTAAACCATTGTATAAATACTTCAAATTTTGAAGTATTGTAGGTTGGATGTTTGTGAATCATAGATTTGGAGTTAGTGTACATTTTGCAGCAATATAATAGACAGTTATAGTTATTATCTTTGGATTCTTGTGGTATGTTTCTGTGACAATGTTTTCTCTGATATTTATTTTCCTACCATCTCTATGCTTTTCTGATCATCTCATGCGTTTTAAACAGAATTCATAGGTTATATGCCTTGTTTTGTTGAGATTTTCATGCTATAGTTCTCCCTTCTTGATTAATGAATTCATGGTTCCATGCTCATTTTGATCTTCTATCTTTTCATCTTTGAACCACCCCGACAACCTATTTCTGTCACTAATCATGCCTACCTTGCCCCATTATATCTCTGCAATTGATCATTAGAAACCTTAGCCTAGTTCCTAGTTCTATGAGCTTCATCCAGCAAACTCTAAAATCAAACACCATTGAGCTTAATATCTAGCCTAACATCTGAATTCCCTCTCCAGTCATTTCATTGGATGTGAGATTCTTGAGAGATCCCTCTCTGATTTGGTATGGCTAGCTACCAAGTATAAAGATTGGTTTGAGGTTACCTCCTTGGCTTCCTTTCTCAGCCTTGGGACAATGAGGAGTGCTAATACATTCATATTCTTATTAAAAAACCATTTTATTCCAATGAGTTTCCTTCCAGCCAGAAACTCCACCAGATCCCAAGCCTCATTTTTGTGCAAAGATTCCATTTCATCAACCATGGTCTCTTTCTAGGGTTTTCCATCTGCTGAATCTAATGCTACCCTGATAGTTCTGGGATCATAATCAATAATAGATAAATAAAAATTTGAATAGAAATAAGTTGGACTATACATTTTTGGTTGCCTTCTTTCTCGAACTGATCTTCCCACAACTGGAGTTTGTGGCTCTTCATATTCTGATTCCTCTTCTGTTGTAGAGTCTGATTCCCCCTCCTTTAGCTCAAACTCTATCTTCTCAGGTTCCTTGGTAGGAAATCATTTTTAATAACATCTTTCACTTCTCTAAACACCACATCACAGCTGTACACAACCTTCCTTATTTCTGGGTCCCAAATCTTATAACCTTTTAAACCATCCTTATACCCAATAAAGATGCACCTTTTAGATTTACTATCCAACTTGGGTCTTTTCTCCTTTGGAACATGTACATATGCATCACATCCAAATACCATCAGATGTGAAAGAGAGGGTTTCTTACCAGTCCATGTACCTCTTTTGAAGTCTTATACTCCAACACTAATGAAGGTGATCTATTGAATAGGTAACATTCAGTCTCCACCGCCTATGCCTAGAATTCTTGTCCTAACTCGACACCACTGATCATGCTTCTTTCCTTTTCCATCAACATCCTGTTCATTCTTTCTGCAAATCCATTTTGCTGAGGTGTATATGGAGTAGTCTTCCATCGTGCTATACCACACTTCTTATAGAACTCTTCAAATTCCTTCTTTCAAAACTCTCCACCGTTACTTTTCCTCAACACCTTTACCTTCTTCTTTGTCTAGTTTTCCACTAGAGCCTTAAATTCATTAAACCTATCAAAGACTTCATATTTCTTCCTAAGGAAATATATCCATGTATTCCTTAAGAAATCATCTATAAATGATACATAGTACATAGAATTACCTAGTGATGGAACCGACATAGGTCCAAACACATCACTTTGCACAAGCTCTAATATCTGTTTCGCCCTCTTAGCACCAAATGGAAGCTCACCCGATTTTGCTTCCCATATACACAATTTTCATAGAAATAAAAATCCAGAGAGAAATTAGACATACCTTCTACCATACCATCACCATGAAGTATTCAAAGGCCTTTCTCTCCAATATGTCCAAGCCTTTGATGCCATAGCATGGTCTTTTCTCTAGAGACCACTAGATTGTTTTCTCCACTTTTAGGAACCACATAAGTTTTGCACCCATCAATAACAATGCTACCTTGAAGCTTGTACAGAGTTCCAATCCAAACACCCCGCATCAATACTAGTGCTCTTTGAACCATCTTATAGGTATCTTTCTTGAAAATTGTTTATACACCTACATCATTCATCTTGCTTACAAAAATCAGATTTCTGTCCAATGGAGGAATATGCAGAACACCCGGAAGTATTCAAATCCTTCCAACTTGCAACTTCAACTTGAATTTTCCACGACTGATGATTATAGCCTTCCTATCATCCCCTAAGAAGACATCACCACCATCATATTTATCATACTCACAGAACCACTCGCTGTGGGGAGTGAAGTGAAAGGATGCACCTAAGTCAATCAACCATGCCTCATGATCTACATGTGTACTTGAAGAAGAAGCCAAGTACACATCCCCACCTTCATCTGAGGTGGTTTTCACCTCTGTCGAAGGAGCATCATCAGATCCCTTTCCTTTCTCAAGAGATTTAGATCTATAGTCCTTTTTGAAGTGCCCTTTCTTTCTGCAGTTCCAGCACACCTTTACAGGTTCTCCTCGAGATTTAGATCTCCCACTCGAGGATTTATTTTTGTTTCTATTCCGGGACTGTCCTCGTATAGACAAGTTATCATCATTCTGACCCTCCATATTTTTCTATCTCATCTCCTCTGATAGAAAGGATGAGACTATTTCATCAAACTGCAAGGCATTCACATTGCTATCTATTGCAACAACTAGACTATCCCACAAATTTGGTGGAGAACACAACAAACTAATGCACTTATCTTCATCTAAATTTTTTATATCAATAGATAACAACTGGCTTACCATAGTATTAAAGGCGTTGAAATGATCTGTCACCATGTCTCCATTATTCATCCTCAGGTTATATAGTTTTTGTCGTAGGAAACTTTTATTCACTAGAGACATAGATTGGTACAATGTCCCTAACTTGTCCCACAAAGTCTTCATTGAAGCTTCCCCTGATACATTCAACAATACTGAATTTGCGATACACAACCCTATTGTGCTCTCTACTTTTGATTCAAATTTTCCCAGTCTTCAGCTGACATTGCCATTGGTTTAGTACCCAGATCTAATCCACTGATCTTTATCCACTAGTAGATCCTCCATCTTGAGTTTCCACAACTCAAAAATCTAACCATTAAATTTCTCGATCTTTATATTTCCACTGCTCGCCATATTATTTCATCACAAGAAACAATCCCATAGATCTCCCACTGAATAGGGTCTACCACAGGCCCAAGCAGAACCCTTCACCAGCAAAGGCATCCCCTTGAAGCCAAAACAACTATGATACCAAATGTAGGTTTTAACCCCGTACAAAAATTACCTGTATATGAATTCTAAAAACAGAAATAAACAATGGCGAGAGCATGAAACATAAAACAAATATACACAGAGATTTTCCCCTAGATCTCAAAATTGAGACAACTAGATTGATTTTTCATTATTTTCCTTTCAATGTTACAATACATATTTATACATGCCTAAGCATCCATAAACCCCAATCCATTAACCTTGGATTAGAACATAACTGTAGTTCCCTTAACTGGATCTACAAAATACCATGGGCAGAAAACCATCATGCCCAAAACCATGTGCGAAAAACACGCGCAAAACCATAGGTAGGTTCGCCCACCTAATATAGGTTCCAAATTTTTTTCCCTTGGGTGCTGCCCCGAACCTTATAGAGGGGGGCTACCGCTCCCCTCTAACCCCCTGGCTTCACTATTAGGGCTAGTCATGGAAATAATATAACACACACCCAACATGGATGAAGTACTACACAAATACGTCCCTAAACATGAACGACATAGTATTCACATAGAAGCTCATGGAGGAGTCATAGGTGGGAACTATGTAGGAAAAGCCACTAAGTAGCCCATAGTACATAAGGATGAAAAATAATTTTGTCAAGCATGTGATGTATGTCAAAGAATAGGAAAGGCATATAGAAGAGATGAGATGCCACTAGTGGCACAGGTAACTTTGCAAGCTTTTGACAAATGGGTGATTGACATTGCTGGACCTATCAGTTTGCTATGAAAGAAGACTAGAGCAAGTATATAATCACTACTTGATTATTTTACAAGATGGGATGAGGTACAAGTAGTGAAGGATTGCAGGACAAAGAATGTTGCGAAGTTCATCTTTGAATATATACTATCTAGGTTTGGCTATCTAAAGATCTTGATGAGTGACCAAGGCACACATGTCTTGAACAAGACCATTGAAGCACTAACTAAGGAATTCTAGGTTTATCATCAGAAGAGCACCCCGTATCATCTTCAGGAAAATAGAATAGTGGAAGATATCAATAAGATTTTGGAGAATGCATTGACCAAGGTTTGTAATGTGAACAAAGATGACTGGGATTTGAGAATTCCAGTGGTGTTGCGGGCATATAGAAAAACATGCAAGAAATTAACAGGGAAAACTGTGTTTAGGTTAGTATATGGACAAGAGGAAGTTATGCCTGTGGAATACATTGTGCAAGGTTTGAGAATTACAAATGTCACAGATATGGTAGATCCTCACATTATGAAGGAAAGAATGACATAAATACTAGCTATAGAAGAAGACAGGTTCGTAGCAGGGTTCCATCAGCAAGTGTAGAAAGAAAGGGAGAAAGCCTGGCATGAAATCCATATCAAGAAGAAAACATTCCAAGAAGGAGATCTTATATTACTATATGATAGAAAATTTGCGAATTTCCCAGGAAAATTGAAAACACATTGGTTAGGACCATATATCATCAAACACATGTCTGATGGTGGTGTAGATTATCTCACGAAGTTGAATGATAAACTAATTCTAGGACAAATGAATAGTAGTAGGTTGAAGATATACACGGACGACTTTGTCCTTGGAGCTTTACACCAAAAATTGAAGAGAAGGAAGTATTAGTGCCACTTGCAGTTAAAAGTGGGCATGGACTATAAACTATGCAAAAAGGGACTTCACCAAAGGAAGATTACTGCATGATACTTAGGAGTATGACGAAGTCTGAACGAACTACAACAAAGAAAAAGTAATTGTGCCATGAGGAAAGGTTCGTTGAAGTTGGTCGGAAATATGACCGTTGGAAGGAAAACACTACCGTTGAAAAAGGAAATTGTTGTTAAGGGACGCATGAGAAGAGAATTTATGAAGCGTAATTGGCTGTATCTAGCCCAATACATGCATTAAATGAGAAAATATTGTAGAAATCATGAGGTGGGAATTCAATTTTGTTATAAAAACCATATCTTGCGCCACATTTGAAACTTTTCTTTCTGGAGAAGTTGAGAAATTGCATAGAAGAGAGCTACTGTATGTCTGGGAGGATTTTTGAAGAAATTGTTGGAATATTTGCAGAGAAAGGATTAGTGGGTATTATGGAGGCATAAGGAGAGAAGGTACCTATGTCCCCAATACACTAGAGATCGCCGAGAAAGAAGGTACCCACAGAACCACAACCACAAAACAAGCAGGAGAAGAGACCAACTCAGGTCTCTGGGGTAGAACTCAGAACATCCACAAGGAAGAAAACACAGATGAAAGTCTGCATGAAGAACAAAGAAGACAAGGGGAAGAATCTGGTGCAGATAGGAAATAAGCTGATACAGCATAAGGCACATCAGTAGATCAATGATAGTGAAGAGGATGCTGAATTTCAACACATGGAGACATAGGATGAAGAGATCCACAATGTGCTCCCACCTTACATGCCACCAAGAAAACCAAATGCCAAGTCGGTTAAGGAGCCAAAGGATGGAAAGTTTGACGTGTTCACTAAATTTCTACTGGAGGAAGTACTGTTTCAAGGTGAAGTGTTGGGGAGGATCCCTCAGTTAAAGATGGAAGACTAAGACTTTAATGATCGAAGAAAATACCCTCAATTTGAACCAAGTAAATATATGAAGCAGGTTTGGTACCCATAAAGTGGAGTCACGAGGCTAGAGCCGTTCCAGTTGGCTACAGGATTTCAAAGAGCGAGCCTCTCGAATATGATGAATGTGACACACGTCGGCCGAAGCACATCTAGTACAATTTGTGTGTGACAACTCCTCGCGTTGGTACATGATGGATGAATTTAGCTATTGACGAGGATCCCGATTGATGAGATGTTTATAAGAAAAATTACAACATTGCCTCATCAAGGGAAAGACCCCACAGAAGAATTTGTGGGCAAGAATAAGGATAAGGAGATGGCACAAATGATGAAGGAAAATTTTGGATTAGTGAAGAAGTCACGGGGATATGAAATCAATTCCATTGATGACCAAGGGGTGTGTTTCACTACGCACATCTTGGTAGGTAAGATAATGAGGAAGTGCAAGGCCAATGAGGTGCCTGCATATGTAGTTTCTTTGGCTATGCAGTGGTCAAATTTAACTGAGCTGCCTATTTGTGCAAGGAATGTTTGGCAGTTTGCAAGGAAGCACATGAAGAGGGGAAGGCGTTCGACTACGCTCTGATGATAATACTCACCATGTTGATTGCATGGAAAGAACTAGAAGGCTCATAGTTTCCATCTGTCGAGGTGTATGTTTGTGAGGCAGCAAGGTATGCCTCCCTCTGGTTTACTAAGGAGCCAGCGCGCACAACAGAGAACATGATTTTCTTTGTGGTGATGGCAATGGATCTACACATGGTGGTGAATTAGCATCCAAGGTTGTCACCTAGTTTATATAAGTAGTATTGTCACATTGCGGACTTCAAAGCAGACTTCCATAGAGCCTATGTAAAGGCAATGAAGGACCTGAATGGGACATGGCACCCACTACCATACTTAGTAATTGAAGATGATTTTCTCTTTGTAGTACAACAATGGCTGGAATAGTGGATGTCTCCACCTGGTGGAGTGGTTGGAATAGAGAAGGGTACCCCACAGGATGCAAGTGAAAGTGGATAGGATGCAGATATAGAAACAGAGGAAACAAAGCAGGAGCATGAGGAACCCCTTAGTGATGCAAGAGTATTATAGGAGTCACATTTTATTGTCATAAGGAGAGACACAATAACTATGGCAAGCAAGAGGAAAAAGCAGAAAGCGGATAAGTCTAAGGGCGCAGAAGCACTTGTCCTCACTAATGGAGACATCGATGAGATCAGAGAGAAGGTCCATGAGATCACAGTGGAGACCTGGGACATATTTTATGATCGATATAGAAAGATATTAACTGAAGTACAAAAGGCATTGCGTAGGTGAAGGCATTGCTGTAAGTAGCAAAACAACCAGAACAAAGAGCTCAACCACTACAAGTAGAGAAATGAATAGAAACACAATTTAGTGTTAGAATTTTGTAGGTGCCGGTTGGGGCACTTCATTGGTACTCACCAGAGGACAAAGAATGATCCAAAGCATGTAAGAATGTCAACATAAATATTGTTGCACTGCCCATTCAAATGCTGCACGAACTACATAAAAGTTCAACAACTGAGCTGCAGGAGTGGGAACATCGAACCTCGGTGATGATGATGCAGGTGGAAAAGGAAAAAGATGCACTGAAGAAGAAGATGGATGAGGTGGATAAAAAAAGAGATGAAGCATATCAGTGACAAGAAAATTAGAAAAATCCATCAAATATAGTTGCAGCACAATCCTGGATGTGAAGGTTGGTGAGGAGGAACCACCAGCAGAAAAGGTCGTGAAGCTTTCCCTCGCGGTTAAGGAATCAAAGAACACACTAATGAAGATAAAATTTTAAAATAAAGTGTAGATATCAAAGCTGAAAATAGGAATGCAGCTAGCCACGCCACCAGAAGTGTGGGAGCAAAGGCAGCATTGAAAGGTATCTCCGACATAGTGGCGGATTGCGGGAAATTATTGGATGACACGATGCAGATTTAGACCTCACTATAGGAGGATCCAAACATCCTAAAGATCGAGAGGGAATTACAAGTGAAGCATAAGCAGCACGATGAAATCTTGGTAGCTGTAAAGACCCTACCAGTCTTACAAAAACTTGCCATTATTACTAAAGGGAAGAACCTCCAAAAGCAGATAGATGATCTTCAGAGGAAGGAGAAAATTTTGCAAGCGAGGACTTAATCATGGTAATATGACGCCCTTAAAATATCTCAAATTGTGGATGAAAGACTCAAAGAGGTGAAGAAAATGGAAGTAGAAATACTGCAAAAGGCTATTGGCCTAACCACAGAGGCATTGTTGGAGGAAGTGCACAAACAGGAGAAAAAAATGGCAAAGATAGTCTAGCAGTATAATGCATTCTACAACATAATTATAGTGAAAATCAAGGGAACCAAAGTTGAGTAACTCGGGACGAGTCAAGGGTGAGTGTTGGGGGCTTGTTGGGGGCCTGTTGGGCATAGCCCAACTTGGTCCAACTTTAGGGTCAGAGACTCCACATTTTAAGGAGCGGAGTGTGCAGAGCCGATGAAGTTATATTCATTACACGGTGTTTTAGGGGCTTTGGGGCGGGTCAAAGCCCCTTATGTTGTAATGGTTAGTGGGTTTTAGTAATTGTTTTGTTGGATCCATAGTATGTTGACCATTGTTTTGTAGTATCAAAACCTATATAAGAATATGTAATACTTTGTCAAATATCAATCAATGAATAATGCCATGAGAAGATCATAAGTGAATTTAGTCTTTTTATCTGTAGTCTATATTCTTGGGGAAGGCTCTGCAACTGCGTGCGTGGAGGCCTTGAAGATTCTGTAGTTGAGTGCGCAAACCACCTGCAGCTGGGTGCAGAGGTTAGGGAAGATCATGTATTGAAGGTCCTTATTAATAAAGAAGAAGTTATGGCGAAGTATTTTGTATCTTTATGTGATTCTTTGTTGTTATTGATATCATTATGCATGTTTTTTACTGAGTTATGCGAAAGAATACATGTTATACTGTTTTCTGTTATGTATATGCATTAAGTAACAATTTATAAGATTAATCATTAGCGCAAAGTTATTCAGGTATGCGAAGTTGTAGGAAGATATAAGACATAAGTGAACACATAGACGCAACAATGCGCATATCCCTCCGGCTGCAGAAACCTGGTTCTACAATCTCCCATAACTTCTTAGAGTGACACTGCAATATGCTTGCAGGTCATTGTCGAAAGGGCCAGTGGTTGAGGGTTTTGTTGGTGCGCAGTACACTCTTAACCTGGGTCACACCCCCTTGTAAATATTTAGCCATTGTATTGGGAGGTTAGGCATGGGAATCCTAGAACTAGGATACTTGGAGGCTTTGGCCATTATTTTACATTGTATTATTGCAACAATATCATATTTTATATTGATATATTTTTGGTTGGAATGGAAGGGTCCCACCCCACACACATTATTGGTGTACATTTTACATGGATGTTTATATGTAACATTGTGACATTGTGTTGTGACATTTTTATTCTAAAACACTTCATGAGATGCAATTTTAGCCTAAAAATGGCCTCCTGAGGAAAAATAATAAAATAATGGTTAAAATAATAAAATAAGACGTGAATTTTGGAGGGAAAAGAATAATTTTTTATACTATTTTTAGCTCATATCCATATAGGTTTACTCAGTTTTCAAGTGTAGACACTCATTGGATGCATAATTAAATTCCACATCCAACAAGTACCCATTATGCATAATTCTAAGAATATCCACATTGATAAAAATTGAAGATACATTAAAAAAGCATGTTCAACACATAATTTTAATGTATCTTCAATTTTTATCAATGTGTGTCTTCTCATAAGTATGCATAATGGGTACTCGTTGGATGTGGAATTTAATTTTGCATCCAACTAATGTCTACACTTGAAATTAGAGTAAACCTATAAGGAGATAAGCCAAAAATACAATTAAAAAGAGTAGTTTTTTTTTTTTTTTTTTTTCTTTTTTTTTTTTTTTTCCTCTAAAATATTTACATGTATTTATTTTTAAATTTAAAGGATTTTGATTGGTTTACATATTATGTACATGAAAATTTCATGCACACTTTTAGGCAGAAATTTCCTCTAATGGTACGTGTGGATGAGGCATGATGTTGATGGATGAATGCTTGGCATTATACTTGTGTTAAGATTGAATGTTAATTCCAAGAAAATAATATATCTAAAACATGACAAAAGTATAAGGGTTAGAGGCATAGTCTAGGAGTGAAGTACATGTAAATTGGTCATTTCCATTACAAGGAACCTCATTGGTCTCGCACGCCCAAAGGAATTGACATGCCTTAACTCGAGTGTATGATTTGGGGGCGTGACATTTGGTATTAGAGTCGAAGAATCATAGAAGTGAGAATAATTTGATGTTATTCACCAACCAAGGTTTGGTGATTCGAGTTTAAGGAGTGAATTGAATGGCATACAAATTTATAACCAAAACACATAGATATAATGAAACATGACTTCTTTTAATAAATGGAAAATGATGAAACTATAAAAATGCAGAATGAAAACAAACTAGCTCAAATGGTGGTAGCTTCTCTACGAGAAGAGATGTGATGACTACACGCCTTGACCGAACTATGTTACAATGAGGCTGGGACAATTTTTTATCATAAAGAAGAAATAAGAAACCATAAACATCAAAAATCCGAACCCTAGGAGATGAAGCACCAAAGAATTTTGGACTGGAATGGGGTAAGTTGGAATGTTAACTTCTCGAGGCCCTAACTTTGGCATATGATATCTGGTTGGTAAGTATGATAGCCCAATGGAAAGGTCTATAAGAGAAGTATATTTATTATTGTCAATGATGTGTATGATTGATATCATCCCGTTTCCCCAAAAAACACCATTTGGAGCCTCGAAACGGCTTTGAAAGTTTAGAACCTAAAAATTGTTAAAATAGAAAACTATGTTAGGAGCCAGTGGAATAGGTTGGTGGCCACCGATATCCACCTGGATAAGTACTTCCCCCTTAGGAAGCAATGAAATTAATTTCACTGAGTTCCTCCATGAGATGGGGAAACTTTTTCTGAACTTGGTCCCTGGTGAGCCACTTTCCTTGGTGCAAGAGTTGGCTTGCTTTGACAACTTGATACAATTTGATCTTTTGTTGGTGAGTTCTCTTAATTTGTGTGTCCAAAATTTGATAAAGTGTGGCATGTTTAATGTAGTTTGGTTTAATTTAAATCGGTTCCATTTTCCCTACGATTTTTTATGTGTCCTACAATGGTGGAAAGTATGGCTGAAGGTAGTCCACACTAAACACTAGGTGTAGGCCAAGGAAAGGAGGGATACTTATCTCAAAAGCATTATCACCCACAACCTTGGTGATGGTGTAAGGTCCATAATAGAGTTGTTGAAGCTTATAATGGGCCCCTACAAGGCATTTATTTTGAAAATGCAACCAAACCTTGTCTCCTACTTGAAACTTGTTGCTGATCATGACATTTTTTATACTTATTATTAGATTTTTGCAAGATATAATGGAAATTCTAGAGGATGTGTTAAATTCATTCAATGAACTTGGTAAATTTTCTAGCTTCAAATTGAACATGTGCAGATTCTACCTATGAAGTTGCAAGGGGTAATGTGACATCAATGTGACCTAATGGTTGAAATCCCATGCCCACTTGAAAGGGGTTGTGGCTAGTTGAGCTATAGAGAGATTTATTGTAACTATGTTGAACATATGGGAGACTCTCATCCCATGTGCATGGGTGCTTGGAGTTGTATATATGAAAAATGTGCATGATTGTCCTGTTTATGACCTTTGTCTGGTTATCATTCTTGGGGTGGAAAATAGTTGATTTGGTGATATTGGTGTCCAATAATGATTAGAGGCTCTATTAAAATGCACTTAGGAACCTGCTATCCTGATTGGATATGATGGTCTACAAGATCCCAAAATGCACCCATGCATGTTCAAAGAAGAACTTGACAATGGCTTCTGCTGTGATACTCTTCTTGCAAGTAGTCATATGGCCATCTTAGAAAATATATCAATGACCACAAACATACAAACATTATCATCCTTGGTAAAAGGAAGGCCAGACATATATCCCATCAATATAGATTCCCAAGGCTAGTTAGGAGTACGCATAGGGGTGCACATGACTTTCTTCTTAATGATTGGTTTGGAAATGGTGTAGGCAATAAGGGGCCTGATATACTTGGCAACATCCTATTGAAGTATCAACCAATAAAAATATTTCTACAATAGTTCCACTGTCTTCTCCACACTAAAGTTCCATACTACCCAAATGTAATGCGTCTCTCATATTAGCTTGTCAAGCTCGCTTGAATGAACATAAAGGTGTCCCAAGTAGCACAACAATGCATCCTGGAGGTGGAAGTTTGAAACTTGCTTGCCTACAATCAACATCTAGTATGTGGCAACAAATTTGAATTCAATGTTGCATAACTGTGGCTATCAAGAGGTCTTGTGCCCACAAGAGTTGATAACTTTGGTTAGTGCCACAACTGGTGACCGATTGAGGTAGTCTGCGACATGATTGGTGTTACCCTTCATGTATCTAATGTTCAAATGAAATTGTTGTAGGTATGTGGACCATTTCTAATGGATATCATTCTATAACTTCACTTGTGTCTGCATAAATTGAAGAGGATTGTGATCCGTTTGGATTATCACCTTCGTCCATAGAATATAATGTTTCTGTTTCGGGTAGGCCTGCACGATGGAATACATATCCTTATCATAGGTTGGGTATATTTGGACAATGTTAGAGAGTGTTTCACTACGATAGGTCACCATATGCCCTTGCTAAATGAGGACTGCACCAATAACACAATTAGAGCCATCCGCCTCAATCTAAAATGGTTGTTGCAAGTTTGGTAAGGTGAGGAATGGTTCAGAGAAATGTGGTGTCTCAGTTCATCAAATTCCATCTATTGTAATACCGACCAATTTTTTTTTTCTTTTTTTCACCGTTGGTCACTTGACTTAACGACCAAGTGATATAAGAGAACCCCAACATGAATCTTTGGTAGAATTTATTAAGGCCCGAGAAGCTGTGAAGCTTTGTTATAGCCATTAAGGCTGGCAAATCCTAAATGAATTGGATCTTGGTTAGATCGACATGCACACCTTGCTCATGAATAATGTAGCCTAGATATTGGACCTTGTCCATGATGAAGGAACATTTTTCCAATTTATCACATAGCATGTGCTATCGCAGAGTGTGAAGGTCCTAGCAAATATGATGTAAATGTTCTACCCAACTCTTACTAAATATGAGGATATAATCCAAATATACAACCATGAAAGACTTAGTGAAAGGCCACAAGATATCATCCATCAACCTCATGAAAGTTGTTGGGGAATTCATCAAATGAAAGGGAATGAAAAACCATTCAAAAAGAACCTCCCTAGACTTGAAAGCAATCTTCCACACATCTATTGGTTTTATTGTGACTTTTCTAGTATCTTGAAAGGACTATATCACAGAGCTTTGATTTTATTACTAGGATAGTGTAACCTCTCCTTATTCAACTATAACCATATTTTGTCTCCCACTCTAAATAAATTCTCTATCTTGTGTTGATTATGCTTGTCATTGTGATTTTCCTATGACTTCTTTAATGTCTTTTGGACTTTCAGCTGGAACTGCTTGATTTTATTAACAATTTTTGTTTCCCTTAAAGCATCTCCTATGAGATTCTCCCTCACTCCTCATTCCTTTCCATATGCAATATCCAAAGGTGATGGTGGAAAATATCCAAAAAATGTCTCAAATGGGGACTTACCGGTAGAAGTGTGGACTTCTCTATTGTAATACTATTTTATATATACCATATTTTCATCTTAGGTCTTTGGATGCTTTTGATTGTAACCCCTCAATAGTTGCACCAATGCCCTATTGGCTACTTCTCTTTACCTATTTTTCCATGGATGGAATGATGTAGATCTCTTCAACATGGTGTCCATCTTCTCCCACAATATAGTACAAAATGTACTACGAAATCTTGTGTCCTTGTCTAAAACAATACTCCTTGGTATCCTGAAATGCACCTAGACTTGTCCAAATAACAAATTTGTTGCTTCTTTCCCACTGGTTTACAGGACATGAGAATGCACATCATGTTGAATCTTTCAACTACCATGAATAGGTGGTCATGTCCCTTATTGGTTGTTGGTAAACCTTCCACAATTTGTATGGAAATGATTTCCCAAGGATGAATGGGTATAAGTAAAAGATGGTACAGACCCTGTTTCCTATTACTAGTCTTTCTAGTACAACAAAGCATACATCCTCTTATGAACCCAACTACATTTTCTTTCATTTTGGGCTAATACACATACCTCTGCATGTTTTCCACTATTTTTCCTACACCAAAATTCCCTGCAATGTTGGAAGTGTGGGCCTCTCTAATTAGCTTCAGTCACCTAGCTTTAGGAACACAGAAACTTGTCTAGCCTATAAAGTAATCAATTCTAGAGATGATAGTCAATTGTGTTGTCTCCATTGTTTGTATGACTCTAGCCTTGCAACTACTGAAACACTCCTTGAAGTCCTCACCACTTATATATGCATCTTTGTATGCTTCATGGGTAAAAGGGTCCATGTGCATCAGAGTTCCCAAAGCTATAAGTTTTGATGTGGGTGGTCTTAAAAGTATGCCAGTCAACTTGTTTATGTTATCCTTCTTGTACTTGATTACTAAATGAAATTGTTGTAAAAACCTCATCCACTTGTAATGCCTAGTTAGTTGTAACTTGCTTTGGGCCTGCAAGTACTATAGAAACTACTGATATGTGTGGATGATTGTCTCCTTTCCCATCATATATTGTTTCCATTTATTAACAACTTGCACCAAGGCATAGATCTCCTTATTGTTGGTAGGGTAGTTGAGAATTTCCCCATGAAACACTTCATAATTGTAGCATACCGACCTTCCTCCATGCATCAAGACTGCTCCCATAACATTCCCACTCACATTTATCTCCACTTCGAAGGGATGCTTCAAGTTTGGTAATACAAGAGCCAGTGTTTGAATGATTTTCTTCTTGAAATCCTTAAAGGAGTTCTACTCAACATTCCCTCAATGGAAACTCTTGCCATTCACTGTTATGGCATGGAGTGGTGAAACTGGTTCTTAAATAAGTCTATGAACTTCCCTAGGTACCTTTCTACCCCAAAAGGTATCCTGACCTCAGAAACATTGACAAGCCATGACGACTTCATGATGGCCTCCATTTTGGTAGGGTTTATATTAATCTCTCCTCCACCAATAACATTGTTTAAATACACCAAATATTGCCATGCAAACTCACACTTCTTCATATTTTCTAGTGCTTAGTGCTTCTTCAATGTCTTTAACACCTATGTCAAATGGGAGATGTGCTCCTCCTAGATAGCAGTATATACCAATATATCATCCTTTAGGAAGAATTTGTATTTTTCATGATATGCTTACAATTGAATGCATGATTTGTATTTATATCTAGGTGGGGTATAGTGAAGGCAGAAAATTGCTAGCACATAAATATTTACTAAAATATGGACAATATGTAAATGCAATAAGTTACCATAACAAACACCAATTAAATAGTTGGGTACTATTCTCACAAGATAAATTGTACTAGATGATGCATTAAGGGAATTCATGAAAAGTAATATCCATGAAATGAATGCAAGGATTGCATTGTGCTAATGATTCTTTAAGCATTGACCAAATGGTTTTCATTGTGAACATGATATTTCACTATGTAATACAATATTTCACTATGTAATACTAAGAGTTCTCATAAGGCACATGTGGATAAATGCTTATTTATCTTTAATTGATGTGAATAACCATATGGTTGCTGATAGGTGAATGCTTGCTTTACATTAATATTCGGTGGAGTATGACAATTGTAGGAGGTTTTAACAGGGAAAGGTTGCTAAATATTTTTGTTCCATATACTTGATGCATTGAAATGAGTAGCGTGAAATAAATCACTCCATAAAAACAAAGAAGAAACTAATTTCTCAGTTAAAGTATGAGATGTGTATCTTGGTGGAAAGAATGAATACGTAACTTTCATCTTTGAATTATTTATTGTTTGAGTTTTATCTTCCATATCCATCACATAGAGATTTACTCACATAATAAATCTCTGTGTGATGGATCGAAAAGATAAAACTCAAATGAATTTGAATCACAAAGGTATAAACTCTAAAAATATTTATCATAAAATAAAACCCTAATTGCATTATGAATTGCCAGAATGATGAAAATGTAGGTGTATATGATGGAATGCCAAATTTCTTTTAATTTATGTGATATATAAGTTGATTGATTTAATAAGTGTGCAATAATTCTAAGATCATTTCAAGGGTTTTTGTGATTGCTATAAAAGAAGGGTTATATACATTAATTCTAATATTGTTTGGATGAATGAAATTAAACATTGTAGGTATGGTGGCCTCAAATACGGTAATGAATGTAATCCCATGATAAAGTCTAGGCACTATCACATATAAAGAGTTAAACATCACGAGAAAGATCTTATATTTGTGAAATCTTCCTCCTACATGAAACATGTTTGAGACAAAATATTTATGATTGAAATTGTTATGATTATATATAATTAAAATGCATGCATGTGATATAGATGAGATAATGAGTTTGTCTCGGAAGGATAGAATATAATTATTGATATGGAAAGCTTAGGAGAAAAGCTAATTTGGTGAGAAGATATGTATTGATCATTGTGAGTTATGCTACATGGGATGTGTTTAGATATGATATAATAAGATAGAGGAACACGTTGGATATAAGACTCTATAAGTCTCTTTGACCTTCCTATGCAAGAAATCCTTGGTGATATGGATTGCATTAGGGAATGATTAGTAAAGAATGGGTTTTCTAAACTCGAAGGGTGAGTGACTATAATGAAGAAGAGACTTGAATGAATATGTTATGAAATATTCATGTTACTTGTTGATTGCTATCATGAGTGCATTTGGGTGTGTCCAAGAAAATAGTGAGCTAAATTGGTTTCCCATTGAAGCCTTGTGAAGCAAAGGATAGGAAAGTAGATAAGTATTGGATTACAAGTGCTTAATTATGTTAAAATTCATGATTACTTTGTGGTGTTGAGATCTCCCATACACAAGTAATGGTTGTACAAAATGGATATAATCCACATGTTTATTTGATGTTTGATGTAGGCATAGGTAGGAATGCCATAATATTGGATGTAAAAATATAATGAAAGATAAATTCCATTGCTAATCTAGTGGAAGGAAGAAGACATGAAAGTGTCTTTTATATGAAAATGGCAATTATATTGGTGCAACTTAGAAGATGTTATGTATATTGCCGAATTGAACATGGAATTGAACAAGTCTAGTACATGGGATGATGTGTTGCTACAAGGGAAGATGACATAACTAGTGTCAACACTAGGGATGATGTTCTTGTAAGGGGGAGGGTATTTTAGCACCCCCTTTTTGATCCCTTTATAACATTGAAATTAATTATATTAATGTTTCTTTATAGGCATGTATATGTGGAATTGGTTAAACTTAGACTAATATGTAGGTATTCTACCACAGATTTAAAAAGGAAAAAAAATAAATGAATAGATGAACACCTGTATTAAGTTGTGATGCCACTAGTGGGAATTAGTAAGGGGGAATTGTAGGAGTTGCACTTGTTGAAACAAACCATTCCAAGAATTGTTTTGTTGAGCTGAAAATATAAAAATTCATTTTTCCAAAATTCCAAGAAATTAGTTAGTGAGGGAATTGGTAGTCGAATTACCAATTCCCCATAACTATGAGAGGTAGTTTGTAATCATAGAAAAATATTCATTAGAGGCATGGGAAAGTTCCCATATGGAACATTCTAAGCCGACCTACACATTTTCTAATTTGACCCTCAAAATTTCATGTTGGGAAATGGAGAAACAAAATCAATTCACAAGTAGAGGGTGTGGGATGTAAACAAATGGATATCGGGGTGAAATCTGAGAAAACATTGTGCCAAAAAAATTGTTGGTTGGATGCATAATAGATAGAGTCTATTAAATCCATTTTTCAAGTTATAAAATTGAGTAGAGGCACCCTTAACCTAAGCTACAAAAGAATGTTATGTTTTTGGGTGCCTAGTTGAGCAAGCATGAAGGAACTGAGAGGGGAGAGAACTAAGGGAGTGATGAGATAGAGAAGGACCTCCCTTATGCTACACAACCTAGTTGAAGTGACCTTATGGATTTGAACAACCCCTTTGTTCAATGGGTGGAAGGAAAATTCTTGCTGATTTTCTGATTATGAAGGAGAATGACCTTGATTATTCCACCTTGTGTAGTCTAATATGAAGTTATTGATGGCATAATGGTATGGCTAGGGGATGGGAAATTACAAGAGAAATTAACACATAACCAAGCTTATGTTTGGGTGGAAAATTAATAACTCTTCATCAGTTGTAGGTAGCTTGTAAATTTAACAAGATAAGTTCTTTATGTTTTAATTTGCAGTGTGACAAATGTGGATTTTTGTTTGTGGAATTATGTGTGATATTTTATGGTTTTTTCTGAAATTGTAATTGGATCCTTGTAATGAATAGTTATGCCTGTGTGCATGGATTTGTTTGTTAAAGTGAGCATATAATTTATAGAAATTCTAAATCCTTAGTTATCTTTGATGACAATATGGGCGTAACAAGAGATCTGCTAAGAGATTCATGGTTAATATGATGGAGGAAAATCTTCTTTCTAGTTACCTGAGTAGCCATGATGGGTTTCTTTCCATGGAAGACTTCCAATGGGTGTTAAACATAAGATCATGTCTATATCAACTTTTAAAAGTTGGTCTTGACATGCTATACAAAGTTAGATTGTCTACATAAGTTAAATGAATTTGATTACAAGATATAAAATATTTTGTTTTTATAATGAAGGCTAAATTAATAAATTATTTACATAACATTTGAATATTAGAAATAATATTTTTCATTAATGAATGGATAACTCTTGAAAAATAATTACGATGATCAGGGATAAGAATCACCTATGGACAAATGTGTAAAATTAGTAGAGGAAAGATACAGATCTAGCTAAAGAATAATGACACAAATCTGTAAGAATTGAAAAGGAAAATTGGAAAAATGAATGAATTTGATTACTCGATATTGATTTGAGAATCAAAACATAAAGCAACTAATTTAAGCTTAGTTGTACATGCAATAACTAAGGCTAATTAAAACTAACTAAAGCTAAGTGTATTTTATGTTATGTTATGTGCACATGCACCACATGAAAGCACTAGAGTTAACTAACTGAAATTAAGTGCACACCACATGTAAGCACTAAGATTTAACTAATGCTAACTAAGTGCACATCACATGCAAGAACTAGAGTTTAACTAAAGCTAATTAAGGCTAACTAGGTGCATGTACACCAACACCCCCCCTTAAGCATAACTTAGGTGAGTGTGATGAAAAATGAATGAGTCCCGACAACAAGGCCATTTTAGGTACCCATGTACAATGCATGAAAAGAGGAAAGAGGGAAAACCTAGTGGGAAGAAAACCCACCCTCAAAATAAAATGTAAAAAGTAGAGAAAAGACAACTGCCAGGTAGTCATGTCCTTCAACTCGAGATTATCTAACATAAATTGAAACTACTGCTTAGTGATACCATGAAGGTTGCTCAAAGCAAGCTTATGCTTTGATACCATGAAGAGGTTTGTTGTTACACCAAAACCTGTAGGTGTTAGTAAACTTTACATATTGGTAACTAGGATCCCCAAGGTGGAAATTATGGATTCCATAGAGGTGCGATGATTCCTCCAACACCCCCCTTAGACGTAGCTCAGGGGAATCGAACTTGTGTGCAAACTCTAATACCATGTAAAACTATTAGAGCACAGATATAGATCTAGCTAAAGAATAATGGCACAAAGTTACAATATTTGAAAAGAAAAATTGGAAAAATGAATGAATTTGATTACTCAATATTAATTTGAAAATGAATACATAAAGCAACTAAGTTAAGCTTAGTTGTACATGCAATAACTAAGGCTAATTAAAGTTAACTAAAGCTAAGTGTGCTTTATGTTATGTTAATGTGCACATGCACCATATGCAAGCACTAGAGTTAACTAACTAAATCCAAGTGCACACCACATGTACGCACTAGATTTAAGTAATGCTAACTAAGTGTACATCACATGCAAGAACTAGAGTTTAATTGAAGCTAATTAAGGCTAACTAAGTACATGTACACCAACAAGATGCTTCTACACAATGTATGTTGGGTAGGTGGCGAAGATCACATATTAGTATAACCAATACGATGGGGCGTTACTGCCATTTCTCCTCCCCGGATTAGAACTGAACTGTGACTAAACCCCGGGCCACTAATATTGGCCTTAGAGACCTCTAACCAAAGCTGTGAAGTAAGGCCAATGAGGCTGTGATCCTTGGGTGTGCTACTTGGAGAGCCACGAGCTTGGTTAAAAGCTACAAATATATGCTATCTAACAATGATAAATCATCGACTTCCTAGCTCAGGAAGTCTGTGGTGAGGGAATTTTGGCTTCATCTAAACTGGACTCCATATCAGTATGGATTGTCTATGGGTATTTTGAACCATGTGTGGTGCATATATATATATATATATATATATATGCCCATGCTAGTGCTAATGTCTATGGTCGTAGACCACCTATACATATCTATGCAAGCGCGAGAAACCAGATCCACTATCTTATCGAATGCAAGATTACTTATGAGCCTTGGGTAGGTTCAGTAACCCCTCCAATGAAGTCCCTGCAAATGTGTCAAGGCACCAGTCATGGAAAAACGATGAAGAGGCAAATCAGTGTGCAATGAACATAAAAGAGGAAAACCATGGTGGGATTATTTTTCTTAGGTTCCCAAGGCCAATGGTTTTTGGGTGCTAGCCAAGTGCTATTGGCTAGAATTTGAACTCGCTCAAGAAGACAACACATGTCCCAATGGTGG
This sequence comes from Pinus tabuliformis, assembly GCA_031772625.1. Taxonomy (NCBI): domain Eukaryota; kingdom Viridiplantae; phylum Streptophyta; class Pinopsida; order Pinales; family Pinaceae; genus Pinus; species Pinus tabuliformis. The sequence continues at coordinate 757,814,040 of CM062808.1, read as the reverse complement.
TATGTTGTTTTTGGGTCCTAGTGAAGAATTATTCTTCCCTTGCACCAACCCCCTAGCACCCAGGCTTATTGTTGTCATATCTCGTGCATGGTGTGAAGAGGCTTTACGTGGATATATGTGGTGATGGATGAATATGACGAGGGCCTGGGACCACGGTTACATCTTGTACTGCTATAGGATATGTGTGGTGATGGATGGAGTATGACGAGGGTTTGGGACCATGGTTACATCGTGGACTGCTACAAGCATGACAAGGAGCATGGGTCAATTGGGGTCATAATATATATTTTTTATAACATATGCATACCTTAATTAAGTAAGGTAAAATAAACTTAAATTTTAATTTTATAAAATAAAGACCTTTCCACTTTAAGAGATCATGGGAGATGGCGGCCTGGGCCAGGTGATCCTCGAGTCCACATGGTGCTTTCTTAGGTGATGCATTGACATTTGCGTTTGGAACCATGCCATCCACCACTTGTCGGTGGTACAAAATGCTCACTTGGCCAAGTGAAGGAAGTATTTTTTAAAGTGCCATACCTTTGTGTCTAGATTTAGGAATTCAATAAAGTTGATATCATTAAATTTGTTTTCGTAGTGTTAGAAATAGGGTTGAAGGTGACTAAAAGAAATGAAAATTTTTATAATCTTATTTTTTGAAAGTAACTTAGGAGATTGGATGTGCTATATACTTAGATTATTATAATTTAATATGAAATAGATTTTATTTGTAAATTAATTATTGTTTTTAAAGTAATTTAAATAAATGGCTAAAGAACAAAAGTCTTCTCACACTTATCATATTCTCTTAAAGTTCCATAAATGATACTCATTAATCTGCACTCAATTGAATGGATTTTGGAAGTTTTGGTTAGAACCTTGCATGGAACATGAAAAATCTTGAGAATCAACATTGAACATGAATCTAGTGAATATTTTGTATTTGGAAATTCTTATGCATAACTCATTGCACAAGTTTTAAGATTTTCCCAAATATTGGATGCGATGTTTATTATTCAATTCCTTTAATTCAAAGGTTGATGATCCAATGTCTATGTCCTTGGTACAATTTCTTTAATCTATTTGTCTTGTAAAATATAACTCATCTAATGATTGAAATATGCAATTTATCCATCTCTGTAGGGCTTTACAAATTGATCCACTTTGATGGACCTAACACAACATCTCTATGGAGGACTACAAATTGATCCACCTTGCCAAACCTAAAACAACCTTTGCAATATAGTTTACCTGAAAGTTTCAAATTTGATGTGCATATTCATAAAATTCGTAGAATTCTTTTCCCTACCAACTTGAAATTTAATGAAATTTGATTTATCCATAAGTTTAAATCTAATTTGCAAATTCTTAAGAACTACACAAGTTTGTGAAATTTCATTATAATTTTAACATATCATTTATATAGAAATGTTAACTAATTAAAAATATAAATTAGTAAGAAAAATAACACTCCATCATATAACCACTCTCCATGAAATTTTAATTTATAAAATATAAATAGCGTGGATTTCAAAAATAGTCTTTCAAATAAATAATATAATGAAATATTATTATTTTTAATTAACTATAAAAATAAAAATAAAAACTAGACGGTAATCTTTTCCAAACTTTTTATAATTATAACCCTGGAGTTGATATAATTATAAACATGGAGTCGATGATGTAGATTTTTAAAAAGGAGATGTTAGGAGGCTTAAATGGATAAGGGAGAGGTTATACTTACGATTCTCTTATAAAGTATCGCCAAAAACATAGATTTACGAGTATATAAACTATTCAAACAAGCTGTAAAACAGCTAATCCTTTGCGTAATTCGAGGTATTTTATGCGCATACTAATTTGTAATATTTTACATGAAAGCAAGGCCAGCCACCTAGATCAAGGGCCAGACCGGGGAGTAGAATAATATTAACATATGATGAGAACCTACCATACTGATTCTGATCTCAACCAACTAAGCTTATATGCAAAATTCTAGTCCGCACATATCTTCACAGTGAAGCACACCGAGACTAAAATGAGATATCAAAAACTTTGGGTAAGAACAAATACTGGTTTATGAATTTCGAGAAGAAAATGTATTTTGTTTTATATATCAATTTAGTGTTTAGTTTAGTTTTAATTTTAAAATTAAATAATAATAATAAAATCCTAAAATTAAATATAACTAAATATATATAACATACCAAATATATCATCACCCATATAAAATTAACTATTAATTATTTAATTAATATAAGATAATAAAGTATTAAAATTAAATATAACTAAATATATATAACATAACAGATATATCATCACCCATATAAAATTAACTATTAATTATTTAATTAATATAAGATATTATCCTGAATATTATCAAATAAAAAATAGGACATTTTAAGATTAGTGAAACGTGATAATTGGATCTTTTTACTGAAAATAAGTGCTATACTTTTTTAAAAAATGACAAACATCGAATCAAGATGCACCACCAAGTAAACCTGCGAAGGATATAAGCCCAAGTCGAGTACCTATATGCTTGCCCAAGTTGAAATATATTTAAACATTGAGGAATAATGTGCTTATTTTAAAACGTGAAAGCTTGTCCTCTAAGAATATCTAATAACCCCTCCTCCAAATATCACAGAGACATTTTCTTGCAGATTTATGTATAGGGTTGACTGTTTGAGATGGAACTCATGCAGGGGTTTTAAATGGAAAATGCATTGCAAATAGGAGATGGAAAGGTTTAACAGAGGCAAAGTAGTTCAATTCATTAACAGCAGTTCGAAAAACACTTGAGTGAGCATCGAATCTACCAACTCCATATCCGGGCATACTAATGGAGGTAGAGCATGCCAATCGACACTTAGTTGATGGCGGAAACACAGATAATTACTCTCTACACACTAAATAAATATAAATCAAGACTATTATTTTTTTAAAGAAACGTTGTTATGCCTTAAAATGACTATACATTCTCTTCTATTGGAATTGTATACTTTGATGCTGCTATCTTAGTTGCTACCGGTTAAGGGTCAATCACAGCCAGCACCGGAGGATTTGAAACAAACTTTAGGTTTGGTATAAGTACCCCCAAGCAAAGCAAGCTTTGTTAGGGAATTACATATGTAGAAGTACGAGTTGCGGATGATTACTAGGCTAACAAAGTTTTGTGTTATTCTTGAGACTAGCTCAATAATGTATATTTGTAAGAAAATTTTATGCATTTGTAAATAGCTTAAGAAAAATGGAAGAATAGGGTATGTAATTCATGTTAATTAGGAAATGCTTTGTATGATGTTTTAGTGGAAAATAGTAGGTCTTACATTTATTTTTATAAAATGTGTTTAAACTAACAATTAAATAAGTTTGAAAAAACAAAAAATTTGAAATTTTTTGCAGTCTCAAAATTGAGTAAATTTATTGTAGAACAGATCTCACATATTATATAGATATGTATTTTCATCTTTTGGCTCTCTATAATTCATATTAATCAAAAATCTTTGTCCTTGAATAACCCCATCTCTAAATAACTGAAGCAAGTTTGTGTAGGTTGCACTCCCACTTGAGATCCCTTGTGATTTTGATATCATACAAGAGAATACAAGTATTTACCAGCTAACTTAGACAATATGGGATCAAGGTATATACAACTTAATGTAGACTTTTATTTTCAAAAATGACTTTCAAGCTTGTAAATTTTGAGATAGATTAATTAAATTTAATCAGATACTTATATAAGTGTAGTGGAATGGCTCTCAAAATGAAAGTAATGTTAACCAAGGTAGCTACCTTGGAGCATGATTGATATGGATATTTATAAATACATAATCACAGTGGAATAGAGAATTTCCTCATCATTTGTACAAAACTTGGGTGAGTAGCTCCACTTCTCGATGGTCCCTATTAAGTAACAATTTACTACATAATTTTAGCCTTTCACCTACTGAATGAGAAATTAACTCTCTTGAGCCAACCACCTCTCTTAAGTCAACCGCCTCAATCAAAGGGGGTTCTCAAGCTTACTACCTTTGTTCAAGTAGATACACTCAGGTTTATATAATGAGTTCTATCCTTCCAACTCTCATGAGCTCTACTTTCCTTTCCTATATAATAAGATAATAAGGTAGTTGCGAGGTTGTTGTAATATCCCTTTTTGCGAAATGTCCTCAAACGCCATTATTTCTCTACGTCAAATGAGGTATTTTGTCAAATGGTTTGAAAACAATTGTTGTAGGTGTATTCTTCACTTACTTGTTTTATGGAATAACATAGAGTGGCATGTGCGTTGTACCATACTTCAGAGCAACGATTAGAGTGGTAAACAATACTCAGAAATGCTGCAAAACAATGTCATGGTTGGTATCATTGCAAGCTGGGTGGTTTATAGTTCTCATATTACACTATTATTAAGAATTACATAGGGATACTGCAATAGAACAACCCAGAAATACAACCCATAAATGCTCAGAAAAGATTGCACATATTACACTGTTATAAGCAAAGACGCAGAAAACAAAGCACAAGGGAATCTGGTGTAGGTGGCTTTTAGTTTAAATCTGCCTGTACAACCTCCTTCTTGGAATGCTTCAGCCCATCTATTATTGAGATAAGCTGCCCATGAACATAAGCAATGGTCCAGATTTCGCTCCACAAATTTAATTAAATCTTTACTGTTGCTTTAGCTCACCCACTGATCTTTTGGAACGCCAAATAATCCCTCATTAAAGACAGAGATAGAGCTCCTCCCTTAACGCTGGAAATTATGTGTGTAATGACCAGTTGTCCTTGGAGAAGATGAAATAACTCAGTGGTGCCGCGTCCCTGAAGAGTGCTCGATCTTCACAATCCCGCCATATCAGCCAACTCAACCCCTTAAATTAAATTCGGCCTTGGCACTGGTTCTGGAACACAAGCTCGTCCATGACTCCCTAATATTTCTGAGCACAATCAGATCTGAAATTTGCAACACAACTCCTTTCACAACTCTATCCTCTAGAAATGCGGCCCATAATTCAGTCTTCCTACTGCTGGTGCAAATTTAATCTGGCCTGTCTATAGTCTCCATGAAATTCAACCCATGGCACTAGCACAAAGAGATGCACCTTCAAAACTCTTGGTATAATTAAATCTGGCAATTGGAAAGCAAAATTTAATCTGGCCCTTCTATAGTCTCCATGAAATTCAAGCCATGGCACTAGCACAAAGAGATGCACCTTCAAAACTCTTGGTATAATTAAATCTGGCAATTGGAAAGCAATATTTCCTCCTATAATTTGATGAACCTAATCTTGATATCAATCTTCAAACCCCTGCACTTGGTCCTTTTCGAAGAAAGAGAATTCGACCCTCTTGGAGAATGAATGACTCTGCAAACAACTAAATTATAATGCTCGATATTTCCTGCAATAAGCACAATTGGAAGATCTGGAATAATTTTCTACAGGGCTAATTAGGATGACACCAGAAATTAGCTATTGAGTTTCACTTAAGCTCTTTAAAGTGGATTGAACTTCTTCTCAATGTCTAATAGAAATGATCCTATAGAATAATTTGCAATTGGGTTCTCTGTCCTCTTATAATTTTTCATGGAGCCTCTCTCTAGCTTCTAGATCTTCATTTTTTTTCTATATTTTATTGGTGGGTCCCAATTTCCACTAGGAGACTTTTCGTGGCCATTTTGAATAAAATAATAATTTGCCTCCTTTCTCAATAAATTATTATTTTGGCGCTTTTCTCCAATAAAATAATAATTTTTCTCCATTCTCTAATAAAATATTATTTTTGCCATTCTCCATTAAAATAATAATTTTCAGTTTTCTCTCTCGAAATAATATTTTTCTCCTTTTTATTTAATATCATAAAAAATTAGCAAAACTTTGTAGTGAATTTTGCACTCACAAAAATTGGGAACATTACAGTCCTCCCCACCAAAAACTGTTTGTCCTCAAGCAATATGTTGTTGCTCCAAAAACTGGCCTAACTAATGCCAGGGTCCCAAATGTGCCACTGAAATACCCCAAATTCATGCACCATCTTACCATGGAGGAATCTCTTAATACTAGGATCCCATGCCCGTCGCTGCATGAAACCATCTTGTTGATGCCGCAACACCTTGGTCATGATTGACTTCCCAACACACTCATACCGGAGCCTCCTCTCCTGTAACTCTCGACAATAATATCAGTAATGATTGAAACTCTGCTCAACTTGCTGAGGCAACTTAGTAATGCAAGGGCCTACCACTCCATGGATAGCCCCAATTGTGAGAAACAACTTGCCTTTCCATATGATGAAAGCCTTAGGGATCCCCCATGTGCCAACCAGAGAATGAATTAGATCTCCTACTATCATGGTCGTACTCACAAAGAAGTGGAGTGTCCCACAAATCAACTGGATCCCTAGATCCCATAGCCTCACTGGAGGTCCACAACTCCCAAACCTCCTTGCCTACTATTGTGACCTATTGCTAGCTATTGGGACCCTTTTGTGCCTTGTCTCTAACCCCTGTATGTATTCAATAGATGGCCACCAAGCATTAATAATCCGTCCCACATATGCCAAAATTCTTTGTTCCTACTAGACCACACAACAAAATCTACTTACCCAACTCCTGATGATGCACTCAGTCACTACCTGGAGTTTGGATACCCTCCTACAGATGAAGTCTACTATTCCATATACCTCATGCCTACATAACACCTTGGGATGTCCTGCTGAAAGTGCACCATGCATCTCCCTCACGGTCACCTCCCTAAGTGTGAACTCAGGAGTAGAGCATTTGCTACCTCTGCAACAAACCACACACTCCCCAAGTTTGTACTTGATAGCTTGTACATTGACCAAATTCCACTACTAAGAAGTCTCTCTCTAGGTACTCTATGTCACAACGAACTATCTCAAGTGAGCCTTCCATGTCCTACTCCTTGTGACGAAAGCAACAAGGGAAAACATTCAACTCCTCTGTGCCTACAAACAATGTGGGAGTGAGACAGGCATGCAGCTCTGTTAGGCCCCTATACTACTAGTGTAACCCCTTATTGTTATTAGTACAACCCACTTATTATATTGATGTACCCATGTAGTGCCCATATTGTTACTATTGTGCCCCATAGAAGCCCGCTATTATTATTATTGTGCCCTTACATTATTATTGTTATGTCGGCTTTGATTATGTTATGACCCCTTAGACTCCTATATATAGAAAGGAGGTTTTTTCATTTGTATCATCCAATAATTGTTCATTTATGTAATGTAAAGGAGGTTGCCTCCTCGAAGAGGCTGAATTCTAAGGCATTGATCTATCTTTTCTATCTTTTTGTGAGCTGGTTTCATAACATTTGGTATCGGAGCTTTGGATTCTAGGGTTTCGCTGCTCCAAACAGGTCATCGTGGAATTTTCGCTATAACTTTTTTTATGCGACGTTTCAGAAGCTAAAAAAAAACCCATTTGAGAAGAAATCACGCTGAATCTTGGGTCCGAATTTTAGAGCTGTTCGCGCCATATTTGTTGAGATATTATCTGAGGAAGTTGGTCTTCTTGCAGATTCCTGAATTTTATTCCAAACAGGTGACCTGGGGAAAATCGTCATAACTTTCTCTCTGAGCATCTGATTGAAATTTCGTAAGAAGGTACAGAAAGAGGACGGACTGTAGTTTCTTATATATATATTTTTAGAGCCAAAGGTCGAAACAGTGACTCATGGCACGTCGTACAATTTCGCTCTACTGAACTAGTCTATAATCAGGTCACTGTCGGAGATTTTGCATAACTCTTCCTTGGAGAATCCAATTTGGGTCAGATTGGTGGCATTGGAAGAGGACATAGAGGGCTACTGGAGGACAGAATTTCAGAACTAGATGATTTGAAAGTACAGAGATACATCAGAGGCAATATCGAGCTCCTACAAAGTGAAAAACGATGTGTAGATTCTTTTAAATTTTTGCTTAAGATTGGGTTGAAAATTTATTTTGAAGGAATACAAAGGGCATAGTAGAGCATTATTATCGGAAACGGATGCCCCGAGGAAAGAAAATTCAAACACCTAGTAAGCAACCTGAAAGCCCTAGCATGACTCATGAAGAAGAGGAAGAAATTCTACATGATATATCAAAATTACAAGAACAAGTGCAACAAATGTCACGCTTACAAAAGCTAACAGAAGCTAAGATAAATTGCATGGAATCTAAGATAAAGGGCATGGAAGCTAAGATGGAAGATTTGAAGATAGATTTGAAGACAGATTTGAAGAGAGACATGGCAGATTTGAAGACAGATTTGAAGACAAACATGGTAGATTTGAAGACAGATTTGACAAATTTTCTACAAGAAATACTTACTAATGGTGAAAAGGTTGTAAAGGAAACTCATGATGCGAACAAAAGAAATGTTAATCATGATTTCATAGACTCTAATTTGGGATTGAAGACTCACCATATTCCGAAAATCGATATGAGGAAGTTTGATGGCAAGGATCCCGCAACATGGATATTATAGATGGAGCAATTTTTCGATCTCAATAATGTGAAAAACACACAAAAGGTACATATTTCAACTTTATATTTGGAACCAAATCAGTTTGTATGGTATCAATGGCTTTGCTCTCGTAAACAAATTATCACTTGGGCAATTTTTATGAAAGAATTGACAGCACATTATGAGGATACAAAAAGCAACACTTTTTTTAGCCAATTGATAAGTCTCAAACAAAAGGGTTCAATAATGGAGCACATTGAGGAGTTCCAAAAATTGAACATAAGGGTAAAAAATATTCTAGAGGAGCATAGGATTGATGTGTTCATAGGGTCTTTAAAGGATAATATCCAACATGATGTTCGCCTTTGGGAACCTGATTCATTAGAGAAGGCATTCAAGTTAGCAAGAAAAATGGAAAGCAAAATTATGGCAACTAGGAAGCATGCCACTCACAACTATAACGATGGAAGTGTTTTTTCCCCTAGTCTTCCAAAACCTATAAGATTGACACCACAACAATTGGAAGAAAAAAGAGCAAAAGGGCTTTGTTACAGTTGTGATAGCAAATACACTAAAGGTCATAAGTGTGCTGAGAAGAAATTATTCTACATAGATTGCGAAGAGGAAGAAGAAAAGGAGAAAGAAAGGTCAAAAGAAGAGGATATACTCCAGGAACAAAGACTAGATAAAGAAGAAATGAATCCGACCATATCTCGTAATGCATTGACTGGAATTACCACTCCTCAAACCATCAATATAGAAGGACAAGTCAAGAAGAAAAAGGTAATAGTGTTGATTAATTTAGGAAGTACCCACAATTTTATTCATTGTAAGGTAGCAAAAGAATTGAATTGCTTTTTATATCCAACACCAGAGTGTCAAGTGATGGTTGCAAATGGAGGAACAATAAATTGCTCTGGAAAGTGCCATAATATCAAGCCATCGATGGGAGAATATGTATTGACTAGCCCAATGCTTTCCATTCCAATGGGAGGTGTTTATGTTGTACTAGGAGTCCAATGGCTACAATCCTTGGGTACAATAGCTTTTAATTTTCAAGAACTTTTCATGAAATTTTCTGTGGAAGGAAAGGAAGTTGAATTAAGGGGTATTGCAGGGAAACCAGGAAATATAATCAGCTCTAACAGTATGACAAAGCTTCTAAAAAAGGAACAAAGGGGTGTAATTGCACAATTATGTTCGCTAGATGTTTCCACATTGGAATCATCTATTTCTCCAAATCTCCAAAAAGTCTTGAACAATCATTCCAAGGTATTTGAGACTCCCAAAGGTCTCCCACCTATTCGTGATCACGATCATGGTATTCATCTGATTCCAGGAAGTGTTCCTCCAAACATCAGGCTGTACAGATATCCCTATGCCCAAAAGAGTGAAATTGAACGTATGGTTGCAGAAATACTAGAGGCTGGTATAATTCAATCGAGTCAAAGTTCTTTCTATGCTCTAGTAGTATTAGTGCACAAGAAGGATGGATCATGGTGCATGTGTCCGGATTATAGGGAGCTCAACAAGCTCATTATTAAAGATAAGTTTCCCATTCCTGTCATTGATGAATTACTGGATGAATTGCATGGATCAATTTACTTCACCAAGTTGGATCTTCATTCAGGATATCATCAAATTAGAATGAAGACTGAAGACATTCTGAAAACAACATTTAGAACTCATGAGGGACATTATGAATTTTTGGTCATGCCTTTTGGTCTTACCAATGCACCTTCAACATTTCAAGGTTTGATGAATTCCATTTTCAAACCATTCCTTAGAAAATTTGTGTTAGTATTTTTTGATGATATACTAATCTACAGCAAGTCTTGGAAGGATCATGTTGAACATGTTGACAGGGTGCTACAACTATTGGAGGAGAAACAATTATATGCAAAAAGATCCAAATGTTTCTTTGGAGTACAAGAGGTGGAATATCTGGGTCATATTGTATCTCATGAAGGAGTTAAGGTAGACCCTAGCAAAATTAAAGCCATTAAAGAATGGAAAATCCCCACATCCATAAAGCATCTGCGAGGATTTCTCGGGTTGACAGGGTATTATCACAAGTTTGTTAAGAATTGTGGGAGAATAACAGCACCTCTAACAACATTATTGAAGAAAGATGCATTTTCATGGACTCCAGAAGCAACAAAGGCCTTCTAACATCTTAAAGAGGCAATGTGCCAAGCACCGGTCTTAGCTACACCAGACTTCACAAAAACCTTTATTGTGGAATGTGATGCTTCAGGAAATGGAATTGGTGTTGTTTTAATGCAAGATGAAAGACCCATTGCTTTCGAAAGTCGTCCAATCAAGGGAAAGTTTTTACACAAAGCTATTTATGAGAAGGAAATGTTGGCAATACTCCATGCACTTAAGAAATGGCGACCCTACCTAATGGGAAGACACTTCAAGGTAAAAACAGATCATGATAGCCTTAAATACTTTTTAGAACAAATATTATCCTCTGAAGAGCAAAAAAAGTGGCTCACAAAGATGTTGGGTTATGACTTTGAAATCATCTACAAAAAAGGGAAGCAAAATGTGGTGGTAGATGCACTCTCAAGAAAGGATGAGGACATGGAAGCATTGTTGTGCGCCATTTCTATTATCCAACCAAATTGGATAAATGAAGCAAGGGATGAATGGAAGAAGGACGAAGAAGTATGGCCACTTATTCAAAAGTTGCAAAAGATCCCAATTCAAACAATATTGCCAGAAATTAGAGGAAGGAAAAATCATATTGGAACCTAGAGTAGTCACAGAAACAAGAACCCGACAACTACGAAATCGATCAATTTCAGAGTATCTCATCAAGTGGAAGAACTTACCTGCTGAAGATTCCACTTGGAAGGATAAGAATTTTATACAGAAGCATCAAGAACTACTCAAGCGTTGAGGACAACTCTTTTTGAAGGAGAGGGGCATGTTAGGCCCCTATACTACTAGTGTAACCCCTTATTGTTAGTAGTACAACCCACTTATTATATTGATGTACCCATGTAGTGCCCATATTGTTACTATTGTGCCCCATAGAAGCCCACTATTGTTATTATTGTGCCCTTACATTATTATTGTTATGTCGGCTCTGATTATGTTATGACCCCTTAGACTCCTATATATAGAAAGGAGGTCTTTTCATTTGTATCATCCAAGAATTGTTCATTTATGTAATGTAAAGGAGGTTTCCCCCTCGAAGAGGCTAAAATCTAAGGCATTGATCTATATTTTCTATCTTTTTGTGAGCTAGTTTCATAACAAACTCCCCATGGATATCATTAGTTGATGCTTATTTAGATCCTCATTAATCTTAGTGATCTACATTCAATGGCATGCCTGTCATCCTTATCAGGAGATCTCCCTAGTGGTAACACTCCAAAATCCCAATGGGAAACATCACACATCACACATACGACCAAGCATCCCTACGCTCCCCTACATATAAACATGTATCTTCATGCCCCTTGGAACACGATTGCACCCAGTTGCAACCTTCTGTGCGCTGCTAGATACCATTATCGGCTACCATACATCCTGAATCAGTTGGCATCCCTCCTGTGTTGAAGCAGTCGTCACTCCATGCGGAAACTCCATGTGGTGTGAATCACTCCTCCTACTGCATAGGGAAATCCCACACATCACGACACACCACCTTACACCTCTGTTCTCCCACTGGATACGACTGCATACTGTCGTACCACCTTGCATCATAAGGCATCCTGGATGTGCAAATGTATCTCCCACTCTGCTAGTGAACCCACCATGTCACGTGTCATATCTCCTCATCTGTCCTAGTATACCTGGGTGGCCTAAATCCCCACATGCTAGGGGAAATATCACTGGTTTTCCAATCCTCAGTGGCTCCTATGATCAATAGATCAATGGGAGGGCATCATCTCCATACAATTCCCTACCTGGTGGCTTGTCAATGCCTCCTACGACAAACCCTTACGAGAGTATACTAATCATCTGTGACTCCATGCCTGACCAACATGCAAAGACAACTCATGGTGTATACCCACAGTCCTATCAATCCATCCTGTTACTATTTTCACTCGGGCATCTGATGAAGACTTGAAAGCATGGGTGTTATTAGTTCCCAGATCCACCACCCTACTAACACCATCACTATAAGTCCATGATGTGATGGGGAATTCCACCTAAATCCCAAAAACAGTTTGGCCCTATAGCACCTATGATAATCCAAAGCTTCTGTTAGACTGTGGTAATGGATGTATCCAACCTCTTAGCCTTACTCATTGGGTAATAGCTTAGTACCTCTTGCCATCGAATCCCGTGAGAGGGACCGGATGCAAGAACACATGTACACCTAAAAAATCCATCATGTGAATGTTGGGCCTTGCGCAACTCGTGTCACATTGTCCCACAATCCTGATCAAAGGGTAAAATATGTCTACGTAACCCTACCTCCCTCTTTCCAATGTGCAAAGATAACCTAACAATTTTGCAAGCCCCATCTATATAATCCTAAAGAGAGTCACTATCAAAAAGTAGTGCAACCCTATTAGTTGCTTGCACATCTATATGCTCCCAGTTGATGACAGGCCCAAAAGATGACTACCCATCCTCCTCTACCATGGGCTCAATAATATATTAACTTGGAGGGATTATTAAATTTACTTATGCAACGAATTTGAAAATAGTGTAAAAACATGAAATGTAAGAAAATGAATTGACTTTCTGAATATATATTTTTTATTTGTAGAAATTGTGTCTAACCATGTGAATTTTGAGTTTTCCTAACACTAATATGTTATTTTTCATACAAAATATAAAGCATATGTTTTATTTAGTTTAACCTTTGTGTACTTAAATGATGTATTATTGTTACAAAAAATTGTGACCTTGTACAGAACACACAAAACTCTCTCTCTCTCACTCTCTCTGTCTATATATATACAATCTAAAAAATTTGATTGTTTAGTAATGTTAAGCCCCTTTTATGTTGCACTAATAAGACCATATATATATATATATATATATATATATATATATATATATAGTCAAATTAGAAGGCCTTCTTAGTGCAACATAAAAGGGGCTTAACATTACCAAAAAACCAATTTTTTTAGATTGTAGGTCTCAATGTATTCTAGTGCATGATATATATATATATATATATATATATATATATATATATATTGTTTAAAATGGTTTGGGCCAAAAAAGGTATAGTGGAAATAAACAAGGGATTTATTTTAATACTTTTATCTATGTAAAGAGAAAAATGTATTAAAATTAGTAAAAATTATTTAAATTTTCTTTTAAATATTATACTTTTAGAATCTACATAGACGACTTTATATGTATATATCGTTTCTTGGAGAGAGCGAGGAGAGAGAGTTTATGTGAGTGAGTGAGAGTGGGGGTGGGAGGAGGGGAGGGGGGAAGAGAAAGAAAGAGGGAGAGAGAGGAGAGGGAAGAGAGAGGAAGAGTGATAGATAGAGAGATGACGAGGGGCTATGAGAAGAGAATGGGGAAGGGATAGAGAGTTAGTGTGAGAGAGAGGGGACACAAAGAGGGAGATAAATAAAGAGCTAGAGATGAGGGGTAGAGAAAGCATGGGGGTGTTGGTTTTGGAGCTCGTTTATCTTCCTGATTTAAATGCCTTATTTTTAGACATGTTGTGACCCTAATTCCTTACAATGGGTGTAGGGAGGATTGCTTTGATATTATTGTTACCAAGGGGTATAGGGGGTGGAAAAAATATTTAGAGACTCACTTGGCAAGGGTTTAGGGAAAGTGCCCCCAAAGAGAATTTTTTGGAAAAATTTCCTTGTAAAATATTGTAATTTCATTGTTAATCGAGACTGTTCTTCATTAGGTCATATATCTACCAGTAGATGTTATGTTATGATATGTGCCCTAGAAGGAAACCCTCCTTTACGATAGAATTGTATTTTGGATGTGTATTATTGACATAAAATTGTAATTGATAGGGAGGAGATTGTGAAAGAGATAACACAAGGTTGTAGTGGATGTGCTATAGGTTTTAATTTCTTCGTTTTATTAGATGGAATAAAAGGAAGGATTGGCTATTTCTATGTGGATGTATCCCAAATCAGGTGAACCACATAGATTGGTCTTTCCTTTGTATTGTTTCATTATATGTTTCAATTCCACATTCATTTTGATATGATTACTATTTGATTTTATTCCTCGTAACTAGTATTCCAGTTAGGTTTATTTGGATGATAAACCTTATAAGAAATGATGGTTCCTAGTTCGAGAGGGAGCAATGGAAAAAGAAGATTTTGGGGTCAAGAAGTTTAACGACCAAAACTACTAGATATGGATGATGCAAATATAATATTATCCATATCAAAAAAATATTTTTCTACAACTGGGTAAAATAACAAAGTAGCAAACAACTGTGAAAGACGAAGAATAAGGTATTCGATGGAAAGGAATTGGGAACATTATAACTATGCTTGGAAACATTAGTTTCTTTAAAAAATTGGAAAGAAAAGACAACATAGGGTTTGATGATGGCATTTGCTAAACTATAGGAAAATCCCTTAGCTTCCAACAAGGTATTTCTTATGAAGGATTTATCTAATATAAAGATGTTAGAAGTTGGGTTTCTTGTTGATCATTTAAATGAATTTAAAACAGTCACCAATCAATTAAGTTCTAGAGGAGTAAACTTTCATGATGATCTTAAGGTTATTTTGATTTTGTGAACATTGCTAGAAATTTTGAATGGATTGGTGATGGCTATGAGTAATTGTGTCTCTGGTTCAAACACTTTAATGTTCAATGATGTTGTTAGTGTTATCCTTACTAAGGAAATGTAATGGAAAATGATAGGTGAGACAATAGCTAATGCTTTGATTGTAAAGAATAGGGGAAGATAAAGGGAGTGAAGAAAGGGCCTAGGGAATCATGGAATGTCAAGGGAGGATCCAAATACATGGAGATGCTATAATGATGGCATCATGGGAAGAAAGGAAACAATAATAAATATTGTTGGTCTCTAAAATAAAAATGGGAGATGGACAGTATGAGAATAATAAGGAAGAAAATGTAGCAAGTTATGTCCTACAAGATTATTTAATCCTTTTAGTAAATCAAACCTTATATTCTTTGGTGATAGACTTAGGGGCTTCATTTCATACTACACCCCGTAGGAAATATTTTTAAGGTTGTTCAAGGTGATTTTGGATAGGTTTATTTGGATGATAATGAACCATGTATAATTGTGGGAAAGGGTAAGGTACGGATAAAATTGTAGAATGGAAACCAATGGTTGTTGATATAGGTAAGGCATGTTCCTAATTTAAGAAGAAAATCCATTTTTAATAGTGAAGTTGGCAAGTGAAGGATGTATAGATAGGGGAGCGCGGATTGCGAACATCTAGGGTTTTCGCGAGTTGCAGGCAGCGCTACTCATGGAGGGTCGTAGAGGAGGGAGAGCATCTCCCTCCTTCAAGGAAGTTGTGGCTAGCAGAGGTAAGAAACCTCTAGAAAGTAGTAAAGGAACTTCGGGAGAAGAAAAAAAACCATGGAAGAGGAGATAGCAGGAGGCAACATCGAGGGAATCAACGGAAAAAATGACAAGGAGGGAGAAGAAAAAAAATAGGACACTAAAGACAAGAAACAATAGGGACACTGCAAACCCAAATATGAGATCACTCCAAGAGTTGTTTTAAATGATCTGGCCCTGCAGGAATACAGGGATCACATGTGGACATATGCTATTATATGTAAGTTCATGGGACTATGGCCCACTGAAAAAGCTTTACAGACTTGGATCAAATATCATTGGAAACCTAAAGGGAGCGGAGACCTTCATCTTGGGTCCAAAAGTTTCTTTATGGTGGTGTTCATGAACATTGAAGATAAGGACAAAGTCTTCGAAGGTGGACCCTAATTCTTTGCGTAGCTGGACTCTACATGAGAACATGGATTATGAATTTTGTCCCAGAACGGGAAATTTTTACCTCTGTACCGGTCTGGGTAAGACTTTATTCCTTACCGCTTGATTATTGGCAAAATGAATCATTAATGGCCATAGGCAATAAATTAGGTCGCTTTGTTAAAATTTCTGAAGCCACAAGAAGAGGGATATACACATCATTTTCTAGAATATGCGTGGAAATGGATCTATCAGGAGCCTTACCAGATGAAGTGATCGTGGAAGTCTTTGATGAAGATTGGGTGCAAACAGTAGACTACGAGCATATTCCCTTCAGATGTCGTAGATTTCATGAGCACGTGCATCTATTTAGAGTCTGTCCACAAGGGAAAGTAGGAAACAATACCAAAACAAATACAATGAAGGAAACAAATAGCTTTCAGAAAGTGGTCTATCGAGGAAAAGGAAGCAAGAAAGGAACAAAGCAACATCAAGATGAAGGACTTAAAGGTAGCCAAAACAAGTTCCAAGTTCTAGAGGAAGATGAAGAAACCACAAAGGAAGATCAAGCAACAGAAGGAAAGGCTGGAGAAAAGAGAACAGAAGATGAATGTGACCAAAATCAGAAAACGGGGTACCAGACAGAAACCATTATGAGTGAAACAGAACTTGAGATGGATCAGGATATGACCCCGAGTGAGATGGACCTGGAAGACCATGAGTTACAGGAGATACTGGACAAAGAAAACCTAGATCTGGAAGGGTTCTTGTTCCAGGGTACCACGGGAGGAGTGGATTCGGTACCCCAAGAAGAACTTAATAAAATACAACAGTTGTTTTTATGGAAAACACAATCCAATGCGTTGGGAAAAGGAAAAAATACAGATAAACCGGAAAACAGAGGAGTGAAGGCGCTAAAAGTAACCCCGGGACTAGCGACAAGAAACCCAGGTAAGAAAAGAGGCAGGAAAAAGCAGAATGAACTCTTGATGGAGTGTGGCAAGCTAATGATAGATTCAGGTAAGATGAAAGATCTTGCCAGCTACTCCTTCACAAATCTTTAATTATGAAGTTTATTTCTTGGAATATTAGAGGTCTAGGGAGTAAAAGAAAGCAAAGAATACTCAGTAATAGAATGAAACAAGAAATGCCAGACATTATCTTTATCCAAGAAACAAAAAGTTCCATTCAAAAAATCAGACAAATCCACAGTAAATGGCTTAGTAGATATGAGTTTCTAGAATTCAAAGCAGAGGATATTGTGGGAGGAATCCTCACTCTTTGGAACACTCACAAATTAAGTGTTATAGATGCCGAGGCTACCAGGAATTATCTATCAGTTATCATTCAACCGGAAGGAGACAGACACTACTATCTAGTAACCAATGTTTATGGTCCTCAAAGAATAGATGATAAATTCAAGTTCCTAAACTCACTAGAGGACCTCAGGGGCAGACATATAGGAATACCTTGGATCATGGGAGGGGACTTCAATATGATCAAATCTCTTTCTGAGAAAAAAGGAGGAATGAGAATCCTTAGTAAAGACTCATTGGAATTTCAAACCTTTATAGACAAGATGAACCTAGTAGAAGTTGAAATGAATACTGGCCTCTTTACTTGGAATAATAAAAGAGGTGGTGAAGCCCAAGTAGCCTCTAAGTTAGACAGATTCCCGATCTCAGAGAATCTGATGCTGGCAAATAAGGAAATAATAACTGAAGTTCTCCCCTTTGGAGGTTTAGACCACTGGCCGATCCAAATGGGATCAAAGGTATGGACATTCTCAGAAACATACCATTCAGGTTTGAAAATATCTGGCTCTCCCACCCAGATTTCTTCAACAATATCAAAAATTGGTGGAAAGAAGACTTACAGATTCAAGGAACAAGAATTTTTCTTCTGCATAAGAGATTAAAGCATATCAAACTCAAACTAAAAGATTGGAACATAAATGAATTTGGTAATATTTTTATAGAGAAAAAATCAATTGAAAATAAAATGAAGGAACTCAATCAAGCTCTAATCAGGGAAGGATTTGATAAAGACAAAAGCAATCAAGTGGATAAATACCAGAACAAGTGGGACAATCTATGCAAGTAGGAAGAAGTCTTCTGGAAACAAAAATCTAGAGTCTAATGGCTAAAGGAAGGGGAGCGGAATAAGAAGTTTTTCCACAGGTCAACAATGGAAAATAGAATGCATAACAAAATATCTTCTATCAAAAACAAATAAGGGGATATTCTCACATCCCATGAGAATATTGAAGCGGAGTTAGTTCAGCACTTCAGAAGCATTACTCAGGAAAATAATTTGTATAGAGAACCATTTATTCGGGAGATAACTAAAAACATACCAAAGTTGGTATCCAGAGAGGATAATTTTAATCTAAATAGACCAATTTCTCATAAAGAGGTAGACGATATCCTCAAAGATATGCAGAATGGAAAAGCACCAGGTCCAGATGGGTTCAATGTGGATTTTTTCAGATCATGCTGGAATATTGTTAAACAGGATATCTTGAAGGTGGTGGAGGACTCCAGAGTGAACAGTACCATCTTGAAAGCACTAAATACCTCCTTTATCTCCCTTATCCCTAAGTAGGAGGATGCTCAAACTCTGGATAAGTTCAGACCCATTGCTTTGTGCAATGTGGTCTACAAAATCATATCCAAAGTAGTGGCAAATAGACTTAAGCCTCTGCTTCCTACCCTAGTGTCAGGGGAACAATTAGGATATGTGGAAGGCAGGCAAATATTAGACAACATCATACAAGCTCATGAGGTAGTTCACTTGCTAAAAGGAAAAAAGAAGGCCGGTATGATCATGCAATTAGATATAGCCAAAGCTTATGACAAAGTTAACTGGATATATATGAGAAGGGTGCTTGGTGCTTTTGGTTTTGATCATAAATGGGTCATATGGGTAATGGCCCTAGTCACCTCCTCTAGCTTCTCTATTTTGGTAAATGGCTCTCCCTCTGAGATTTTCAGTCCTTCCAGAGGCCTCAGGCAGGGAGACCCACTCTCTCCTTTTCTTTTCATTCTTACAATGGAAGGACTTGGTAGGGCCATCAAGCAACCTAAAGTTGCAGGCAGGATTAAAGGCCTTCTACTTTCTGAGAATGGTCAAGCTCTTACTCATCAACAATTTGTAGATGACACAATGCTTCAAGGAATCCCTACTGTCAAAGAAGCAACAACTTATAAACAAATTCTGAATGCTTTTGCCATGGCCACAGGTATGGAAGTAAACCTTTCTAAATCAAAAATAATTTTCTTTAACACCAATTTGGCAATCCAAAGGAATATTTCTAGAATTCTAGGTTTTCAAAGGGATTCTCTTCCCTCAAAATATTTGAGGATCCCTCTAACAGATAAACCATTGCTCAAAAGCATTTGGGAACCCTTGATGAATAAGTTGCAGGACAAAGTCAGCAAATGGACCTTCAGATCTCTAAATCTTGCAAGCAGGTTGGTTCTCACTAAAGCTGTTCTGCAAGCCATCCCTATTTTTATGCTATCTGCCCTCCCAGCTTCGAAAGGTGTCGTTCAACAACTGAGAAATATACAAAGAAACTTCATTTGGGGAAAGGAGGAGAATAAGAAGAAATGGGATTTAGTGTCTTGGGAGAAACTTTGTAGGCCCAAAGACCATGGAGGGCTTGGTTTGGATGATCAGGAAATACTCAACAAGGCTTTAGGGGCCAAAATTTGGTGGCGTTGGGTTCATAATCCAAAGAATTTATGGGCTAACATCTGGAAAGAAAAACATGCAATATCCTAGCAAACTAATGATCTCATAAGAATGTCAGGGAACATTAAGGGATCAAACATCTGGAACAAAGCCTGGGAAAACAAAAAATTAGTTCAAGAAAACAGTTTCTGGGAAATCAGAGAGGGGAATCAAGTCATCTTTTGGGAAGATAAATGGCAACAGGAACCAATACTATTAAAAGAGAACTTCCTTGAGCTTAAACAGGAGACAGACTCACAAGGCTTAATTAAAGTCATGGACTTTTGGGATAATACTCAGCCAATAGGGAAATGGAGAATCTGGAAGAATATTGAATGCAGAAATAATATCCTCTTGAAAAGTAAAGTAGAGGAACTAAAAAAAATGGTGGAACAAAGGAATATCTTAGTTTCTGAAGGGCATGACCAACTAAGATGGGGCAAGAATCAAGAGGGCACCTTTAATCTCAAAGAAGCCAAAGGCATTCTCCTAGGGCTGAATCCCTAGGTTCTGGATAAAATCTGGCAGAAACTTTGGAGGCACCAGGGATGGATGAAAATCAAACTCTTCATGTGGTTGGTTTACCATAGGAAAATTTTGACTTGGGACAACATTAGGAAGAGAGGTGTTTTAAGGCCTTCCAGATGCCCTCTCTGTGGAGAGCAAGAAGAAACGATGGAACATCTTCTTAACAACTGCCATTTCACCTCCTGGCTATGGGACATTTTTGCTAAAATTTTTCAACAAACTGACAGGGACAGAGGAAGTATCTTCAAGACCCTCATTAGTTGGAGGGGTAATTTCTCAGAGCATGAAATTCTCAACGCAACATGGACCCTTACACCAAGCTTTATTATATGGAACGTATGGAAGGAGAGGAGTAAAAGAATATTCAAGGAGGAGAAAAATCCCCCACAGCTACTGTTTGAGATGATTTTGAAACAACCTATTGAGACTGTAGGCTCCACAATTTATAGCCACCATAGTAATCCTCCCTTGGATCTGGAAACTAATATTCTCAAACTTTTAGGGATGCAAGATCTTTCTCCTTAAGGTCTCAACAGAAAGGTTATAGTAAGGGACAGGGAGTAGGAGTTCTGGCATCCTCCCCCGGCTGGATATTTAAAATTCAACATTGATGGGGTGGCTAAAGGAAATTCAGTAATGGCTGGGTATGGGGGAGTACTGAGGGGTGCCAAAGGAAGTATTATCTTCATTTTCCATTGTCATCTCGGTACAACTACCAATAACATGGCTGAACTCATGGCTTTGGAGCAATGCCTAGATTTTCTAAGTCAGGAGAATTGTTGCAATGTGATAGTGGAAGCAGATTCAGAGATAGTTATTAACTCAGTGAAAAGAATTAATAATGGATCAACGCCAGAGAAAGTATCCAAACACTGGAAGTTAATTAGGGTTTTCCAAAGAATTCAGAATCATCTACAGAACTTGCACACGGTCAGCTTCCAACATGTTCGCAGAAAGGCCAACAAGTTGGCTGACCTGTTAGCCAATCAGGGGGTCAACAATACAGAGGTCAATGTTTTGATAGGATGGCAGGAGTTGAGACAAAGTATATTAAAAACTCTTTGAAGTGAACAAGAGGAGGAAGACATTAGAGTCTTGAGACAGAGAGCCCTGGAAGCAAGCCCTTAATTTTGAGGCCTTCGCATGTGTTTTCAACATCAAGCTTATAGGTCCTTGAAGAAGGGTTGATCACTGAAGAGTGATAGATACCTGAGTAGGAGTAAGAGTGTTAGCACTGATCTACAGGGAATGCATGATCAGGCCAAAAAGACAAACAACCTTGGTAGGAATGCCACCGATAGCCGGAATCAGCGTTTTTTATGGTCTTCGAGAGAAAAACCGCTTCCTGAGCGATTTTTTGATGATCGCACAACTTGGAAAGGGAAAGTGGTTTTAGAGAAGGTGCAGCAATCCCATACAGCTTCCCATAAGTGGCAAAGGGAGGATAGGAAAACCACCCTTTTTGCGCATTACAGTATGGTTAACTCGGGCGAGGTGATCTTCTGGACTACTGTTGGATTTCGCGGTGGGGGAATTTCTTCCCTGCACAGCCTCGGAATCAGAAGCAGGGTTTTCACTTTCAGCAGAGAGGAAGGTTGGATTAATAGTCAGCGGGATTCTTTTCATAAATTTCAGGCGTAGGTCACTAAACCACCTTCAAAGCGGTTTTGGTGCGATCGCATCACTTTCCTTCGGAAGGTGGTTTTAATCTTCGGGTAGCGATTCCTATCAGCTCTTGACACGTGGATGAGGATAGGGTTGGAAAACCACACTCATCGCATGCTAAAAAGGGAACACTTTGGCTGTGCGATATCACATTTCAACTGTCCGATGGATTCTTGTAAATCAACGGTCAGTATTATTCTTAAGGTTTCGCACACTTTAGTCCGATCTGTTCGGTTGCGCGATCTGCTGCTCCACCATTTGATGGGAGATGGCATATCAACGATCGGGATCATTCATGTGATTTAAGGGGGTCTTCTCAGGGGCAATGGATATCAGACTTTGATTCACTTTTGAAGTTTGGACAGTGGGGTCATAGAGGCTCCTGGGGCTTTGTGGGGTCATGGATTCCCGTGGGTTTACTTTGGTATATACTTTTGTGGTTTGGGAGACATTTTTTGTGGGGGCAGGCTTAGTTTCTGTCCACATTGCTTAGTGGCTTGGTGTAAATATTGTAACTTTTCTTGATTTATTGAATGAGAAGGCACGTCTCTTGCTTAAGCAAAAAAAAAAGAAGGATGTATAGATAGGAAATTCATGGAAGGTAACTAGAGAATATTTGATGATAGCAAAAGGAGAGAAAATAGGTACATAGTATTTATGTACTAGTAATGTTGAAATTTCTTTTACATTAGATTTTATAGGAGTAGATACAACATGGTTTCATCTTAGGTTTGTGCACATGAGTGAGAAGAGGATGCATATTCTACACTCAAATACACTATTTCGAGATTTGAAGAAGGTTAATTTGGAATGCTATGAGTATTGTGTTTATGGAAAATATAAGAGATTTCTCAGAGTTGGGAAGGAAAAGAAGAGTGAAAAGTTAGAGTTTATTCATAAAAACATATGGGGTTTGGATCATGTATCATCTCTTGGTGGATCTTATTATTATGTTACTTTTATTGATGTTGTAACTAGGAAAACTTATGTTTATTGCATTCGAAACAAATATGATGTATTCGATGTTTTTAAGAAATGGAAAGTTTTGGTTGTGAATGGGATATGAAATAAGTTGAAGTGACCCTAGTCAGATAATGAAGGTGATTATTTAAGCAAGGAATTTGATAGTTATTGTTCATACCATGTGATTTGTAGAGAGAAGAGAGTTCCAAGAACACCAAAAGGAAATGATGTGTCCGAAAGGATGAACATGACATTCATGGAGTGTGCAAGTAGTATGAGATTACATGTAGGTTTTCCTTTTCATTTTTGGTAGATGATATAAATATTTTTGTTT
The DNA here is from genome assembly GCA_031772625.1 of Pinus tabuliformis. Lineage (NCBI taxonomy): Eukaryota > Viridiplantae > Streptophyta > Pinopsida > Pinales > Pinaceae > Pinus > Pinus tabuliformis. Next base: position 757,790,445 of record CM062808.1, on the reverse strand, counting down.
ACTTAATAGATAGAGGGACTTGTCCACGAGGTCTTCGATAGATGGTGATAAAGTGTTATGTTAAGGCACTCTGTGATGTGAAGTCATCAGTTCAATTCCTTGCCTCGATTGGGGTGATATATTGGACATGTTGAAGATGTAGTATTGCTAAGCTTACCAAAAAAAAAAGATATAGGGACTTCATGTTCCTTGGATGGTGGCATTCCAAAGGAGGCACAAACATGTAAAAATGGTAAATTACTCATTTTTGAAGACTTTTTGTTGTGAAACATTTGTCCATATTGATAGAGAAAATAAAACAAATCTTGAGGAAAAATCCAAGAAGTGTAATTTTATTGGATATGGAGTTAATTATTTTAGCTATTTCTTATGATGCAATGAAAATGAAAAAATTATTAGGAGTAGATATGTGATATCTAATGAGAAGTTCATGTACAAATATTAGTTATAGAGAAAGAAATAGGAAACCTCAAACTCCTAAATATGTTATTAGAAGATAAAAAAAAGGTTAAGTAGATCCCCATGAACAACACTACCCATTGAATCAACATTATATGTAGAAGAAATGCAAGTAGAAAATAGAAAGAAATGGGAGAAAGGCATGAAAGAAGAGATGGAATCTTTGGTACATAACTTGACTTTGAACTTGGTCCCATTTCTTATGAGTAAAAGATAATTATAGGCTAAAAGGGTTTATAGGTGGAAGGAAGAAGATGGAGTAAAAAATAGTTACAAGGCCAGACTCATTGCAAAGGGGTTTGCACATAAGAAAGGTATATATTTTGAAAAATTATTTTAGAACTATTTTATGTTTAGTGGCAATAAAATATTTGCATCTTGATAAGTTAGATGTAAATAAAAATTTCGTTCATGGGGACCTAGAGGGAGATATTTATATGTAATAATCACAAGGATATGAGGTCAAAGGGAAGGAAAATTTAGTATGTAGATTGAAGAAGATATTGTGTGGTTTAAAGCAAGCTCCAAGTAAGTGGTATTTGAAGTTTTATAGTGTCATGACAAAATAAGATTATTGTAGATGCCATTTTGATCACTATGTTTATTTTAAGAGACTAAGTAATGTCATCTATATTATATTGTTATTGTATGAAAATGCTACCCTTTTTTTAAGGTCTAACATGTAGGATATAAATGTGCTCAAAATAAATCTAGTTAAATCATTTGCTACGAAGTATTTGGGTGCTACAAAGAAAATCCTTGGTGTGAGAATAAAAAAAGAAGTAAAATTCATAAGTTAACATTTTCTCAGAGTGAGTACATAGAAAAGTTGTTGGAAAGACTTAAAATGAGATATCAAAAACTAATTAGTACACCTTTCAGTAGGAATTTGAAATTGACTAAGGAGATGTGTTCTAGGAAAAATGAGATAGACTACATGTTCGAGGTTCCATATTAATAAAAAAATGGTAGCTTGATGTATGTGATGTGTACACAAGGCTTGATATTGCACACATAGTGGGAGTTGTGAGTAGGTATATGAAAAACCAAGAAAAGAGAATTAAAAGACAACAAATTGAATTCTTAGGTATTTGAGAGGTGCTACTACTCAAGAATTATGCCTTTGAGGTTTAAACATTGTCCTATAGGGATATTTTGACTCATATATGGTAGGAGATATATATAGTAGGAGGAGTACCATAAGGCATGCTTTTACTATATGTGGAGCAACAATACGTTTTATTTTGAGATTGGAAAGGTTTGTTTCACTTTCACAACTAAATAAGAGTTGTTGTTGCTACATAGACTAATAAAGAGATGATTTGGTTACAAAGGTTCATGGAGAAATTAGAAAAGAAGTAAGAGAATAGAAGCTGTATAATGATAGTGAGAGTACCATTCATCTTGGAAATAACTCAAACTTTCATTCTAAGACTAAGAATATACAACTCAAGTACCATTTCATACAATTGATTTTGGAAGAGGGATAATTGAAGATGGAAAAGATACATAATAGCCCAAATCCTACAGACATGTTAAAGAAGGTAGTAACCAAGGATAAATTAATTTTATACTTAATTTTAGTCGGTCTTCAAGAATGAATATGAATATGAGAAAATAGATAGGTACAAAGTTGAAGAATAGTTTAATAGGTGCATTAGCAATGGAGTTGTTTTAATCAGTTTCCAAGTGAGAGATTGTTGGTTGTGGATCTTGATTAACTACCTAATTTAGAACTCTTGTTTTTATCTACATTTGAACCCCATCTCCTAGCATGGGTTGTAGGGGGGATTTCCCACTACTATTGTCACTAGGGGATCTTGGAGGGGGGGGGATAACAACTCTTCAAACCCCCCCTAGTGGGGGTTTGGGTGTAGTGGCCCTAAAGAGAAATTTTTGAAAAAAAAATCCTAGTAGAATGTTGTAATCTAATACTCAATATGGATTTCTCATCACTAGGTCATGAATCTAATGATAAATGTTATGTTAGGTATTTTTTCCCTTTGAAGGAAACCCTACTTTATGAGGGAATTATATTACGAATGTGCATTATTGAGATAACATTATAATTGAGAGAGATGAGATTGTGAGAGAGGTAAGAGGAGTTCATAATGAATGCACTATAGGTTGTAATCCCCTTATTTTGTTACAAAGAATAAAAGAAAGGACCAACTATTTCTCCATGGATGTAGCCAAAATTGGTTGAACCATGTGTATTGGGGTTTAAGAGAGAGATATTTGGAAGGGGGAGAGAGAGACAGAGAGAGAGAGTGGGGGGGAGAGAGAGGGAGAGGGAGAGGGTGAGGGAGAGGGTGGGGAGAGAGAGAGTGAGAAATTGAGAGAGAGTTAGAAAGAGAGTGTGAGAGAGAGATAGGGTGAGGTAGAGTGAGAGAGAGTGAGAGAGAGAGATAGATAGAGTGAGAGATTGAGTGAGAGTATGAGACTGAGTGAGGGAGTGAGAGTGAGAGAGTGAGAGATAGAATGGGGAGAGAGGGAGAGGGTGGGGAGGGAGAGCATGAGAGTGCAGGAGGGTATTGAGAGAGAGAGAGAGAGAGAGAGAGAGAGAGAGAGGGTAAGGGAGAGAATGACAAAGAGGGGGGGGGGGGGAGTGAGGGATACAAAGAGAGAGGGGGAGAGGAAGGGAGATAGAGATAGAGCTATAGGGGGAAGAGAGAGGAAAGAAGAGAGAGGCGCAATGAGAGAGTGATGGTGGAGAGAGAGAGAGTGAATGAATGAAGGGGGGATAGAGATGGAGAGATGGAGGGAGATAGAGACACAAATATAGGTGGGATAGAGAAAGAGAGAGGGATAAAGAGTATGAGGGAGAGAGAAAAATCATGGAGGGAGGGAGATAGAGATAGAGATGAAAGGGGGAGATAAAAGGAGAGAGGGGGAAGAATATATATATATATATATGGAGAGAGATAGATTTTGTGAAGGAGGGAGTGAGGGAGGTAGTGAGAGAGAGGGGGGTGAAAGAAAGAGGAAGAGTGTGAGGTGGAGAGAGTGATGGTGGGTAACCATCATAGTTGGAAATGAAAGTCATCAAGGAAAAAATATCCCATGGAAAAGATCATCAAGGAAAGAGAAAATTCCAAGGTAGGTATGGAAAAATGAATATTTTTGGAAAGGGAGAATCCAAATTCTAGCACAACAGATGAATCTCCAATGAATATTCCATCAAAACAAAGTATTGTGGATGATAAGATGATGATGCATTTTCTTGGAGATGATTATAGTATGGATGAAATTAGAGAAATGAATGGTGCACAACCTCATGAATAAGAAGTTCGTATGGAGAAACATCATGTTCAATAATACAAAATTTTAGAAACTACCCTTGAGCATGTATAATACACTTCCAAGAATGTAACTGCACAATAGATAGATCAAGAGTTCTAGACTAAATGTCTATCACCTCTGCCCAGATATTGGACATTGTGTGATGAAGAAATCCAAAATGACTTCAGGTGGATGAAGGTGGTTTATTATCACTTGAAGGTAAGATGCTTTTTTTTTTGTAAGCTGGGGTGGGACTCTCTGATTTACATGTCCATTATGTACCCCTCTACGGGGGAGGGGTAGCCCAAGATTTGAACCCAAGACTTTCGGTTCGGTGAGACTTCATTTCCACGGCCCTTGCCGCTTGAGCTACCCCATGTGGACCACTTGAAGGTAAGATACTTAACAAAATTATTTGTTACCAATTCTATAAAATTATTTAAGAATAATTTTAAATAAAGTTTGATGCAACCAAATGTCAATTATTTTTGTCTTTATTAAAATCTAGGAGTTTAACCATTTCAAAGAGTTCTAGGCATTAGAATAGTTGAAGCTACAAAAACAAGTAATCATATTGCTGGAAAACTCATGGATTATTTTCAAAATATTGATAAGGCAACTCGATTCCAAGACCATAATGTAGTCACCATGACTTGTCACAGTCAATTGTTAAGAAGATCACAAGAAAATTTCGGTTGCTAAAACATAGATCTCATCTCATTAAATGCAATGTCAAAACCATTCAAAATTATTCTATTAGATGATATATCCTCGATATAGGTGGCCAAATAGATTTTTGGACCTTCATTAGTAGGCCACCTCATTCTAATATGAAGTTAATTGGAGAAAATAATGGACTAGTACAAAATTTATTGCATGAGAGAAATAGATCTTCTTTTAACCAAAAACAATTCATGAATTAAAGAAGGGTTCTAGGAATCGTGAACCCACATTAAACAAATTTTTGACATAAAAAATGTTGGGTGTATGTTATATTCTTTCCATGACTATGCCACGTGTGGGGGGGTGATAGCCCCCATGCATAGGTCGAATTTTTTTTTGGACACTATATTAGGTGGGTATACCTACCTTGTTGGGTTGTGCTATATTCTTTCCACGATTAGCCTCCCTCGTTAACCAGGGAGTTAGAGGGGGGGAGGAGCCCCCTGTTTGTTGCTCCAATTGCACAGTGGGGGGGTCACAGGGGGGTTTGAGGGGGGCGGTTAGCCACCCTCTATGGGGTCTGGGGTAGCGCCATGGGGAATTTTTTTGGGACCCTATATCAGGTGGGCGAACTTACCTATGGTTTTCACACATGGCTTTGGGCATGATGGTTTTACTTCCATGGTATTAGATGCTTTGGCATGCATATATATGTATTGTAACATTGAAAGGAAAATAATGAAAAATCAAGTTGGTAGTCCCCGTTTTGGGATCCAGGGGAAAATCTCTATGTATATGTGTTTTATGTGTTATTCTCTTGCATTGTTTATTTTTTGTGTTTTAAAATTCGTATGCAGGTAATTTATGTATGGGGTTAAAACCTACATTTGGTATCAGAGCTATTTTGGCTTCAAGGGGATGCCTTTGTTGCTAAGGGGTTTCACTCAAGCCTATGGTAGACCTTGTTCAATGGGAGATTTGTGGGACCGATTCTGGTGGTGAAAGAAGATGGCGAGCAGTGGAAAGATAGAGATTGAGAAATTTAATTGTCAGAGTTTTGAGTTATGGAAACTCAAGATGGAGGATCTATTGGTAGATAAAGATGAGTGGACTGTGGTAGATCCGGGTACTAAACCAACGGGAGTTTTAGATGAAGAATGGAAGAATTTGGATCAGAAGGCAAATAGCACAATACGATTGTGTGTCTCAGATTCAGTATTGTTGAATATATCAAGGGAAGCTATGGCTAAGGCTTTGTGGGACAAGTTAGGGACTCTATACCAATGTAAGTCACTGGTGAATAAACTGTTCCTACAGAAAAAGCTGTATAACATGAGGATGAAAGATGGAGACTCGGTGATAGAGCATATGAACGCATTTAATACTGTGGTAAGTCAGTTATTATCTGTTGATATTAAAATTTCAGATGAAGATAAGTGCATCGGTTTGTTGTGTTCTTTACCAGATTCGTGGGATAGTCTATTATTGCAATAGGTAGCAATGCAATTGCCTTGCAGTTTGATGAAAGAGTATCATCCTTACTGACGGAGGAGATGAGATGGAAAAATATGGAGAGCCATAATGGTGATGCCTTTTCTGTATGAGGAAGGTCCCAGAAAAGAAACAAAAATAAGTCATCGAGTGGGAGATCTAAATCTAGAGGGAGATCTAAATCTCTAGGAAAATCTGTAAAGGTGTGTTGGAAATGCAGAAAGGAAGGGCACTACAAAAGGGACTGTAAATCTAAAAATCCTGACAAAGGAAAGGGATCTGATGATGCTCCTTCAACAAAGGAAAAAACCACCTCAGATGAAGATGGGGATGTGTTCTTGGCTTCTTCAACTACACATGTAGATCATGAGTCATGGTTGGTTGAATCAGGTGCATCCTTTCACTTCACTCCCCATAGAGAGTGGTTCTGTGAGTATGAGAAATATGACGGTGATGATGTCTTCTTGGGGGATGACTTGGCTAGAAATCTGATTTCTATAAGGAAGTTGGATGATGTAGGTGTAAAAATAATGTTTGAGAAAGATACTTGCAAGATGGTTCAGGGAGCACTGGTATTGATGCGGGGTGTTTGGATTGGAACTCTGTACAAGCTACAAGGTAGCACTGTTGTTTATGGGTGCGACAGTTCTGTGGTTCCTGAAAGTGGAGCAGAAAATCTAGTGGTCTTTGGAGAAAGACCATGCTATGGCATCAAAGGCTTGGACATATTGGAGAGAAGGGCCTTCAAATACTTCATGGTAAAGGTATGACTAATAGCTCTCTCGATTTTGATTTCTGTGAAAATTGTGTATATGGGAAGCATAATTAGGTGAGTTTCCCCTTTGGTGGTAAGAGGGTGAGACAGATATTAGAGCTTATGAATAGTGATGTGTTTGGACCTATGAAGGTTCCATCACTCGGTAAGTATGTGTACTATGTATCATTTATAGATGACTTCTCAAGGAATACATGGATATATTTCCTCAAGAAGAAATCTGAAGTTTTTGACAGGTTTAAAGAATTTTAGGCTCTGGTGGAAAACCAGACATAGAAGAAGATAAAGGTGTCGAGGACAAATAACGGTGGAGATTTTTGCAAGAAGGAATTTGAAGAATTCTGTAAGAAGTGTGGTATAGCACTAAAGAAGGCTACTCCATACACACTTGAGCAAAATGGAGTTGCAGAAAGAATGAACAAGACGTTGATGGAAAGGGAAAGCAACATGCTCAATGGTGCTGAGTTAGGACATGAATTCTAGGTAGAGGCAGTAGAGATAGCATGTTACCTGGTCAACAGATCACCTTCATCAGCGTAGGAGGATAAGACTCCACAAGAGGTATGGACTGGTAAGAAACCCTCTATTTCACATCTGAGGGTATTTGGATGTGATGCATATGTACATGTTCCAAAGGAGAAAAGAACAAAGTTGGATAGTAAATCTGAAAAGTGCATCTTTATTGGGTATAAGGATGGTTTAAAGGGCTATAAGCTTTGGAACCTATCAACAAGGAAGGTTGTGTACAACTAAGATCTGGTGTTTAGAGAGGTGAAATATGTTATTAAACATGAAGTCCAACCAAAGGTACCTGAGAAGATAGAGTTTGAGCTTAAGGAGCAAGAATCAGACTCTACAACAGAAGAGGAATTAGAAGATGAAGAGCCACAAACTCCGGTTGTGAGAAGATCAGTTCGAGAAAGAAGGCAGCCAGAAAGGTATAGTCCATCTTCTTTCTGTTCAAATTTTTCTTTCTTCGTTACTGATGATGATCCCAGAACTGTGAAGGAAGTAGTAGATTCAAAGGATGGAAAAATCTGGAAAGAGGCTATGGTTAATGAAATGGAATATTTGCACAAAAATGAGGCTTGGGATTTGGTGGAGTTTCTGGTTGGAAGGAAACCCATTGGCAGCAAATGGATGTTCAAGAAGAAGATGAATGCAGAAGAAAAGGTGGAGAAATACAAAGCTTGGTTGGTAGAAAAATGTTATTCCGAGGTGCTGGGAATTGATTTTGGTGATTTTTTTCTCCTGTTGCCAAGGTAGCTTCTATTAGATTACTTTTATCTATTGTTGCTGCTTTTGATTTTGAGGTAGAACAGATGGATGTGAAGACAAAATTTCTTCATGGGGATCTAGAAGAGGACATCTACATGAAGCAACCTAAAGGATTTGCGGTGAAGGGTAAGAAAGAACTGATATGCAAGTTAAAGAAGTCCCTGTATGGGTTAAAACATTCACCAAGGATGTGGTATTAAAAATTTGATACATTTATACGGGACTTGGCTTCACTAGAAGCAAAGCATGTCACTGCGTGTATTTTAAATTAATTGGTGACCATGTTATTTATCTGGTCTTGTATGTGGATGATATGTTGCTTGTTGGAAATGACAAAGAAATTATCCAGGATTTGAAGACCTAATTGTCCTCCAAATTGGACATGAAAGATCTTGGTGCTGCAAACTATATTTTGGGCATAGAAATTAAAAGAGATCAGGCAAAGAGGAATCTCTAGTCAAACCAAAGGAAGTATGTTGAGACAATACTGCAGAGGTTTAATATGCAGGATATTAAACGGCGAAGGTTCCTATTCCCGTAGGCGTGAAATTATTTGTTGAATAGTGTCCCAAGACACAAGAAGAGGAAGAGGACATGTCCCGTGTTCCATTTGCAAGTGCAGTCGGTAGCCTTATGTATGTGATGGTCTGTACTAGACTAGACATTGCACATGCAGTGGGAGTATAGAGTAGGTTTATGTCAAAATCAGGGAAGGAGCATTAGACAACAGTGAAGCAGGTTTTCAGGTATTTGCGTGGCACTAGTGATTATGGTTTGTGCTACCAGGGAAGACCAGGATTGGAAAGAGTGTTGGATATACGTGGGTTTGTTGATGGAGACTGGGTTGGAGATCTAGATCAGAGAAGATATACAAGTGGGTATGTGTTTAACATATTTGGAGGTGCAGTCAATTGGATGAGTAAGAAACAATCTGTAGTGGAACTATCAACTACAGAGGCGGAATGCATGGAAACCACTCATGTAAGCAAGGAAGCAGTTTGGTTGCAGAGATTGTGTTCAAGTTTAGTACAGGGAGCTTTAAGGATAGACTGTGATAGCCAAAGTGTAATTTTCTTGGCAAAGAACCCTACTTATCATTCAAATACAAAGCACATTGATGTTCAGTATCACTTTGTGAGGGATATGATAGAAGACAAAAAGGTGTTGTTAGATGCATTGACAAAATATGTGAGCTATGAGAAGTCCTCTTGGTGTAGAGAAACAATGGGCGTTGCAGGGTTGGATAAATGACTAAGCTCTCCTATGACCCCCTATGGAAAGAAAACAACAAGTGGGAGAATGTTGGGTTGTGTTATATTCTTTCCACGACTAGCCTCCCTAGTTTATCGGGGGGTTAGAGGGGGGGAGGAGCCCCCCCTTCATTATGCAGTGGGGGCAGCAGCCGTCCCTGTACGGGGGATTTGAGGGTGGTTTGCCTTGGGGAAATTTTTTTGGGACCCTATATTAGGTGGGCGAACCTACCTATGGTTTTGTACATGGTATTCGCACATGGTTTTGGGCGCGATGGTTTTCGGTCCATGGTATTAGATGCTTCGGTATGTATATATATGTATTGTAACATTGAAAGGAACATAATGAAAAATCAAGCTAGTAGTCTCAGTTTTGGGATCCTGGGAAAAATCTTTGTGTGTATGTGTTTTATGTGTTATGCTCTCGCATTGTTTATTTTTTGTGTTTTAGAATTCATATGCAGGTTTTTGGACGCTATATTAGGTGGGTAGACCTATCTATTGTTTTGTGCATGGATTTCACACATGGTTTTCTGCATGATGGTTTTCTGTCCATGGTATTTTGTAGATCCAGTCAAGGGAGCTATGGCTATGTTCTAATATAGGGTTAATGGATTGAGGTTTATGGATGCTTCGACATGTATATACATTTATTGTAAGATTGCAAGGAATATAATGAATAATCAATCTAGTAGTCCCGGTTTTGGGATCGAGGGAAAAATATCTGTGTATATTTGTTTTATGTTTTATGGTTTCGACATTGTTTATTTTCTATTTTTTAGAATTCATATGTAGGTAATTTATATACAGGGTTAAAACCTACATTTGGTATCAGAGTTTTTTTAGCTTCAAGGGGATGCCTTTGTTGCTAAGGGGTTTTTCTCGGGCCTATGGTAGACCCTGTTTAGTGGGAGATCCACAAGATCGATTCTTGTGGTGAAAAAAGATGGCGAGCAGTGGAAATATAGAGATCGAGAAATTTAATGGTTAGAATTTTGAGTTGTGGAAAATCAAGATGGAGGATCTGTTTGTGGATAAATATCAGTGGATCGCAGTAGATATGGGTACTAAACCAACAACAATGTCAGCTAAAGACTGGGCGAAGTTGGATCAGAAGGTAAAGATCACAATATGATTGTGTGTCTCAGATTCAATATTGCTGAATGTATCAGGGGAAGCTTCGGTGAAGGCTTTGTGGGACAAGTTAGGGACTTGGTATCAATCTAAGTCTCTGGTGAATAAAGTATTCCTACGGAAAAAATTGTATAACTCGAGGATGAAAGATGGAGACTCATTGATAGAGCATCTGAATGCCTTTAATACTGTGGTAAGGTAGTTATTATCTGTTGATATTAAAATTTCAGATGAAGATAAGTGCATCAGTTTGTTGTGTCCTCTACCAGAATCATGGGATAGTCTAGTTGTTGCAATAGGTAGCAATGAAACTACCTTGTAGTTTGATGAGATTGTCTCATCCTTGCTTTTGGAGGAGATGAGACGGAAAAATATAGTGGGCCATAATGATTATGCCTTGTCTGTACAAGGATGGTCCCATGAAATAAACAAAAAAAAAGTCCTCGAGTGGAGATCTAAGTCTAGAGGGAGATCTAAATCTCCAGGAAAACCTGTAAAGGTGTGTTGGAAATGCAAAAAGGAAGGGCACTTCAAAAGGGACTGTAAATCTAAATCTCCCGAGAAAGGAAAGGGATCTGATGATGCTCCTTTTGCAAAGGTGAAAACCACCTCAAATGAAGGTGGGGATGCATACTTGGATTCTTCTTCAAGTATACATGTAGATCATGAGGCATGGTTGATTGACTTAGGCACATCCTTTCACTTCACTCCCCATAGAGAGTGGTTCTGCGAGTATTAGAAATATTATGGCGGTGATGTCTTCTTAGTGGATGACAGGAAAGCTAGAATCATTGGTCGCGGAAAAGTGAAGTTGAAGTTGCAAGGTGGAAGGATTAGAACACTTCTGGGTATTTTGCATAATTGGACAGAAATATGTTTTTTGTAAGCAAGCTCAATGATACAGGTGTAAAAACATTGTTTTAGAAATATACCTGCAAGATGGTTCAGGGAGCACTGGCATTGATGTGGGAAGTTCAGATTGGAACTATGTATAAGCTTTTGGGTAGCACTGCTATTGATGGGTGCAACAATTATGTGGTTCCTGAAAGTGGAGCAGAAAATATAGTGGTCTCTGGAGAAAAGACCATGCTATGGCATCAAAGGCTTGGAAATATTGGAGAGAAGGGCCTTAGAATACTTCATGGTAAGGGTATGGTAGAAGGTATGTCTAATTTCTCTCTGGATTTTGATTTTTGTGAAAGTTGTGTATATGGGAAGCAGAATCAGGTGAGTTTCCACTTTGGTGCTAAGAGGGCAAAACAGATATTAGAGATTGTGCACAGTGATGTGTTTGGACCTGTGTCGGTTCCATCACTGGGTAAGTTTGTGTACTATGTATCATTTATAGATGACTTCTAAAGGAATACATGGATATATTTCCTCAGGAGGAAATTTGAAGTATTTCACAGGTTTAAAGAATTTAAGGCTCTGCTAGAAAACCAAACAGAGAAGAAGATAAAGGTGTTGAGGATAGATAACGGTGGAGAGTTTTGCAAGAATGAATTTGAAGAGTTCTATAAGAAGTGTGGTATAGAATGAAAGAAGACTACCCAATACACACCTCAGAAAAATGGGGTTGTAGAAAGATTGAATAGGACATTGATTGAAAAGGCAAGAAGCATGCTCAGTGGTGCTAGGTTAGGAAGACAATTTTGGGTAGAGGCAGTGGAGACTGCATGTTACTTGGTCAATAGATCACATTCATCAATGTTGGAGGATAAGTCTCCACAAGAGGTATGGACTGAGAAGAAACATTCTCTTTCACATCTAAGGGTATTTGGATGTGATGCATATGTACATGTTCCAAAGGAGAAAAGAACAAAGTTGGATAGTAAATCTAAAAGGTGCATCTTTATTAGGTATAAGGATGGTTTAAAATGTTATAAGCTTTGGAACCCAGAAACAAGGAAGGTTGTGTACAACCAAGATGTGGTGTTTAGAGAGGTGAAAGATGTTATTAAACATGAAGTCCTACCAAAGGAACCTGAGAAGATAGAGTTTGAGATAAAGAGGAAGAACCAGACTCTACAACAAAAGAGGAATTAGAATATGAAGAGCCACAAACTCTAGATATGAGAAGATCAATTCAAGAAAGAAGGTAGCCAGAAAGGTATAGTCCATCTTCTTTCTGTTCAAAATTTTCTTTATCTATTACTGATGATGATCCCAGAAATGTGAGGGAATAAATAGATTCAGAGGATGGAAAATTATGGAAAGAGGCCATGGTTGATGAAATGACATATTTTCACAAAAATGAGTCTTGGGATCTGGTGGAGTTGTCGGCTGGAAGGAAACCCATTGGTAGTAAATGGGTGTTTAAGAAGAAGATGAATGCAAAAGGCAAGGTGGAGAAATAAAAAGCTTGGTTGGTAGCAAAAGGTTATTCCAAGGTGATGGGAATTGATTTTGGTGATATTTTTTCTCTTATTGCCAAGGTAGCTTCTATTAGATTACTTTTATGTGTTGTTGTTATGAAACCAGCTCACAAAAAGATATAAAAGATAGATCAATGACTTCAAAATCAGCCTCTTCGACAGGGAAACCTTCTTTACATTACATAAATGAAAAATTCTTCCACGATACAAATGACAAGACCTCCTTTCTATATATAGGAGTCTAAGGGGTCCCAATACAATAAAAGCCTATATAACAATAATATTGTAGGGGCACAACAATAACAATAATGGGCTTCTATGGGGCATAATAATAACAACATGGGGACTATATGGGCACAATAATACAATAAGGGGGTTGCACTAATAACAATGAGGCGTTACACTAGTAGTATAGGGACCTAACATTCCCCTCCCCTTCAAAAAGTGTTGTCTTCAACTCTTGAGTAGTTCTAGATGCTTCTGTATAAAATTCTCATCCTCCCATGTGGAATCTTTAACAAATAAGTTCTTCCACTTGATAAGATACTCTAAAATTAATCAATTTTATAGCTGTCGATTTCTTGTTTTTGTGATTGCTTCTGATTCCAATAATATTTTTCCTTCCTTGTCAAGTTCTGGCAATATTGTTTGAACTGGGATCTTCTCACCTATAACCTTCTTTAAGCATGAAACATGGAAAACTGGGTGCACTCGGGAAGATGTAGGAAGCTCCAATTTGTATGCCATAGTACCAATCTTTTGCAGCACCTTGTAAGGACCATAATACTTTGGTGATAATTTATTATCCTTCTTAGCTTGCTTGAGGGACATTTGTTTGTATGGTTGTATTTGTAAAAATACCCAGTCGCCTATATCAAAACTTCTTTCGCTACGATGTTGATCTGCCTGTTGTTTCATTCGATTCTGCGTGAAAGTGAGGTTATCCTTTTTCTTCTTGATATGTCCTTCTATCTTGAGAGTTTGAGGAGTGGTAATTCCTACCAATGCATTACAATATATGGTTGGATTCATTTCCTCTTTCTTTGTCGTTGGTTCCTAGTGCATATCCTCTTCTTTTGATGTTTCTTGATCCTTTTCTTCCTCCTCTTCACAATCAATGTAAAATAATTTATTCTCAGCACACTTATGACCTTTAGTGTATTTTCTATCACAACTATAACAAATGTTGTTTTCTCCTTTATCTTCAAATTGTTGTGGTGGAAACCTTGTAGGTTGTGGAAGGCTAGGAGCAACAACACTTCCATCTTTATAATTTTGAGTGGTAGGATTTCTTGTTGCCATAATTTTGCTTTCAATTTTTCTTTCCAGCCTGAATGCCTTCTCCAATGAATCAGGTTCCCAAAGGTGAACCTCATTTTGAATGTTATCCTTTAAATTCCCTATGAAGACATCAATCCTCTGCTTCTCTGGAATATCATTTACCCTTATATTCAATTTTTGGAAGTCCTCAATGTGCTCTGCCATTTGAACCCTTTTGTTTAAGATTTATTAATTGGCTAAAGAAGGTGTTGCTCTTTTTATCCTCATAATGTGCTATCATTTCCTCTGTGAAAATTGACCAAGTGACAAGTGATTTATGAGAACAAGGCCCTTTATACCATAAAAATTGATTTGTTTCTAAATATAAAGATGCAATACGTATTTTTTGTAACAGTTGCATATCATGTAGATCAAAATATTTCTCCATCTATAGTATCCATGTTATGGGATTCTTGCCATCAAACTTCCTCATATCAATATTTGGAATATGGCGGGTCTTCAATCCAATGTTAGATTCTATGAAATCATGATTAACATTTATCTTTTTCTCACCATGAGTTTTCTCTACTACCTTTTCATTACTAGGAGGCCTTTCTTGTAGCAGCTTTGTCCCACCTTCCTTCAAACCTTCCATGTCTTTCTTCAAATCTTCCATGCCTTTCTTCAAATCTGCTTCCATGAAACATATAAAAATATTTATCTTAGCTTCAATCACATTCTCCAAATCATCCATCCAATTTTTCTTACTAGGTGTTTCTAATTTCTTTATTCGTGTCATTATTTTTCTTGCTTTTAGGATATCCATATTGAATCTATTGTATCTCTATAATTTTGGATCTCCAAGGTCTGAAATTTTTACCTGCAGTAGCCCTCTGCATCCTCTTTCCAATGGCACCAGTCTGATCAATATTTGATTCTTCAATAAAGATTTATGCCAAATATCCTACGATGACCTGATTATAGACTGGTATAGGAGAGCAAATTTGTACGACCTTCCATGTGTCACTATTTCGACCTTTGAACCTGAAAAAAATACAAAAAAATCAAAATTTTGTCCTCTTTCTATAACTTTTGATGAAATGTCGATCTGATGCTCAGAGAGAAATTTATGACTATTTTCCCAAGGTCGCTTGTTTGGAATGTAATTTGAGAGTCTCTAAAAACCCTAAATTTCTTGGAACGTATCTCTGAAAATATAGTGAAACAAGATCTGAAATTCAGAACTGAGCTTCACCAAGATTTTAGATCAAATGGGTTTCAATTTAAGACTTTGAAACTTTGTAGAAAAAAAATTATTGTGAACATTCCACGATGACCCGTTTGACATGGAATTTTGGATCTTGCTAAAACCCTAACTTCTTCTGATCATATCTCCAAAAATATAGTGAGACAAGATTTGAAGTTCAGACCCAAGGTTCTATACAATTTCGGCTCAAATGGTTTTCTTTTTAGCTTATGAAACTTTTTATAGAAAAAGTTATAGCGAAAATTCCACAATGACCTGTCAGCAAAACCCTAGAATCCAAAGATCTGATACCAAATGTTATGAAACCAGCTCACAAAAAGATAGAAAAGATAGATCAACGACTTCAAAATTAGCCTCTTAAAGGGGGAAACCTCATTTCCATTACACAAATGAACAATTCTTCCATGATACAAATGAAAAGACCTCCTTTCTATATATAGGAGTCTAAGGGATCCTAATACAATCAGAACCTACATAACAATAATATTGTAGGGGCACAATAATAACAATAGTGGGATTCTATGGGGCATAATAATAACAACATGGGGACTATATGGGCATAATAATACAATAAGGGGGTTGCACTAATAATAATGAGGGGTTACACTAGTAGTATAGGGACCTAATAGTTGCTCTTTCTTTTGATTTTGAGGTTTAATAGATGGATGTGATGACAATTTTTCTTCATAGGAATTTGGGAGAAGAGATCTACATGGAGGAACCTGAAGGATTTTTGGTGAAGGGTAAGAAAGCACTGGTATGCAAGTTAAAAAATCTCTATATGGGTTAAAACACTCACCAAATGTGTGGTATAAGAAATTTGATACATTTATATGGGGACTTGGCTTCACTAGAAGAAAACCAAATCATTGTGTGTATTTTAAATTATTTGGTGACTGTGTTATTTATCTAGTCTTGTATATGGATGATATGTTGCTGGTTGGAAATGACAAAAAAATTATCCACGATTTGAAGACCCAATTATCCTTCAAATTTGACATGAAAGATCTTGGTGCTGCAAACTATATTTTGGGCATGGAAATTAAACGAAATTGGGTAAAGAGGAAGCTCCAGTTAAAGCCGAGGAAGTATGTCGAGAAAATACTACAGAGGTTTAATATGCATGACAGTAAATCAGTGAAGGTTATTATTCCTGTAGGTGTAAAGTTATTTGCTGAATAGTGTCCCAAGACACAAGAAAAGAAAGAGGACATGTCCCATGTTCCATATGCAAGTGCAGTCGCTAGTCTGATGTATGGAATGGTACGTATTAGACCAAACATTGCACATGTAGTGGGAGTATTGATCAGGTTTATGTCAAAACCAGAGAAGGAGCATTAGACAAAATTGAAGCAGGTTTTCAGGTATTTGCATGACACTAGTGATTATGGTTTGTGTTACCAAGGAAGACTAAGATGGATAGAGTTTTGGACATCTGTGGCTTTGTTGATGTAGTTTGGGCTAGAGATTTGGATCACGGAAGATCTGCAAGTTGATATGTGTTTAACCTATTTGGAGGTGCAGTCAGTTGGATGAGTAAGAGATAGTCTGTAGTGGCACTTTCAACTACAAAGGAAGAATACATGGAAACCACTCTTGCAAGTAAGGAAGTAGTTTGGTTGCAGACCTTGTGTTCAAGTATGGGGTTAGTATAGCGAACTATAAGGATAGACTGTGACAGCGAAAGTGCAATTTTCTTGGCAAAGAACCTTGCTTTTCATTCAAAGAAAAAGCACATTGATGTTCAGTATCACTTTATGAGGGATATGGTTGACGATAAAAATGTGTTGCTGGTAAAGGTGGACACTTTGAAGAATCATCTAGATGCATTGACAAAGTCTGTGAGCACTAAGAAGTTCTCTTGGTATAGAGAAATAATGGGCAGTGTAGGGCTGGACCAATGACTAAGCTCTCATGTCACCCCCTGTGGGAAGGAAATAAGAAGTGGGAGAATCTTGGTTTCATGTTATACTCTTTCCATGACTATCCCATGCACAGGAGGGTCACAGGGGGGGCGCCACTACCCCTTGTGCATTGCGCCAGTTGTGACAGGGGCAACGCCCTGGGAAATTTTTTTTTGGACCCTATATTAGGTGGGAAGACCTACATGTGGTTTTGTGCATGGATTTTGCACATGATTTTGGGCATGATGGTTTTCTGTCCATGGTATTTTGTAGGTCCAGTCAAAGGAACTACAATTATGTTCTAATCCAGGATTAATGGGTTGGGGTTTATGGATGCTTTGACATGTATATATATGTATTGTAACATTGAAATGAATATAATGAAAAATCAATCTTGTAGTCTTGGTTTTGTGATCCAGGGGAAAATCTCTGTGTATATCTATTTTATGTTTTATGCTCTTGTCATTGTTTATTTTCTGTTTTTAGAATTCGTATGCAGGTAATTTCTGTACGGGGTTAAAATCTACAACAAAGAACCAAATTTCATGAGAGATTTAGTTATGCACATTATATGCTTAACTTGGGCCAATGATCATATGATAAGTGAAATCCCTAACATGTTAGAATAAACACAACTTGTAACACATATTGTTGCTAATACCACATTAAATACTCTTACTATTATGACATAAATCTATATTTGTTTTCTATATTGCATATTAACACAATTTTGTAGGAATGCTCAATTATATTTTGGTCGACCTCATTTAGATATATTTATTCATAAAATAAGTATGTACAAGACTAGATGGTTGTACATTTTATAAAAAAAATTCTTAGGTAGGACATGCCTTAGGTGGCTAACTCGCTAAAAGGTGGCTAACTCACAAAACTTCAAATACATCACAAACGATGTTGATAAAGGAAATGAATGAGACAATATACATTTGGTGACGTCCTAGGTTACTACAATAGTATATTTTCTTTCAATTTATGGTTTGATGCTAAAATTTTAACATTGTTTCAATTTGTATGTCTAACAATGTGTTTAGATGCATCTTTATTGTTGTTCTACTAGGATTATTCTGTAACTTCATCAAAGAATTAGTTGAAAAGACTCAACATTTGAAAACTCAACAATATCTCCAACATGTCCATGTGGCTTGATAGTAGGATGAGAACTTTCAATCTTGTAAACATATGTTTCCCATTGTTGTTGTATTATTAATGGTGGATTTTGTAAATATCTACACTATTCAACCGCAAAATGAGATTCAAATATAATATTGTCACATAGAGTAGGTCATAACAATGATCCATATCACATATAGACATGGGTAAAGTAGTAGTGAATACAATAGGTTTATCATTGAAAGAGTACCACTTCTACATAAGTCACGATATGTGCCTTGACCTAGCTTATGTACATCATTGTTTTTATTTGTTTTACAATCACTTCAAGGAGAATAATATACAGATGGATTAACATTGGATTTGGTAGGATGGTTGCATTGCCTACATAAACAACACATATATTTCAATGGTTGTGTATGTTGCAAAAAAAAATATGGTACCTCATATTTTGGACTATTGTGAGATAATGCATGGAAAATAGGAGATTGATTAAGTATATGCATGTAACAAAACTGCATTTGATAGGAAAGAAATGAAGTTATCTACTACTTTTCTCATTTGAGATGCAAAATTCATTATTGAATGGTGTTATTTAGTTATGGGTCAGGGAGTAAGAATGCAAGAATACTAATCAACCAAGAAATCACACACACACACACACACACACACACACACACACACACACACACATTAGGAGGTGGTTGATGTAGATGACATTTATATGAATGCAAAACGATCTATGGAACTCATGGATTTCATTCCTTTTGAAAATTAGACAATTCTATACTTAAAATATGGATGAGAAAACTTTCTTGCTCTCATGCTACATGTGGTAGTAGTGAATGGGAGAATTATGAAACTGTGTTGATAGTTGAGATCATGTATCACTCTCAATTGGTCAATGAATAATTTTAAAATTATCATAATTGAAGGAGTACCAATCATGTATTTCAATAGATAGATATTATACAACTAGGTTCAATGAATATTTCATGAATTTTGATTAACTAGCATGACTATAGTATGCTTTGTTTATTTAATGGAATCACATTTTGGAACTCCATTTTTTGCAAGACATATATATGTAGTGATTTATCCAAATGTAATGAAAGGATAAATGACTATTGGTTGGCATGTTGCATAGAGGGAAATCATATGTTCAATGTCTCATTAACAAGCTATAAAGGCATTAATGTTTTGATTAGGTCAATTGTTATCAAAAGATAACATTCAACACATAGAGAAAGAATACAAAAGAAAAAGTCATAGGGGTTTGAAAATTATAAGGCAGGTCATTTTTAATACCAGTATACAAAATCAATTGTTGGTACATACCCCCAACTATAAACAATTCCAAACTACAACTCATCAAAGGTACAACACTTTGTACCTAACCATGGAGATAAGAAGTTAATGGAGACCATTAGTTTTATAAGAGATATGAATGGTCTAATTGATTGGACATAGGTAAGTGGTCAAGTATGTGGTATGTTTATTGTATTTTATTTGTTCTGTGGCATGTGGTATGTTTAATATTCAATCAAATCATAAATTACTCCTAGTTTTTATTAATTAATGAACCTGATTTTGTTGTCTTTTGTTGTCCTTGGGTTAACTAATAAATCACAGGAACATGAAGGCTCATCAATAAGAACAATGGTGTTTTTAAAAACCACCATAATGATTCTTGGAAATTTGTGCTTGGGATGAATATAGTAAGTGTATGTAGTTAATTGTCTATATATGCAACACTTGCATGCCTTAGATATCTCTATTTCCCCCCTAATTCCTATAGTTCTCTAGACATAATCATTTTTCCACTTCTACTGTTAGGTCCCTATAATACTAGTGATTCCCCCATTACTATTTTCATTGTATCCATTATTGTTATTGTTGTGCCCCTATTGTCCCCATATTGTTATTTTTGTGCCCTTATATTATTATTGTTAGGTCGGCCTTGGTTATATTGTGACCCCTTAGACTCTTATATATAGAAAGGAGGTTTTTTCATTTGTATCATCCAAGAATTGTTCATTTGTGTAATGTAAAGGAGGTTTCCCCCTTGAAGAGGTTGATTTCTAAGGCGTTGATCTTTATTTTCTATCTTTTTCTGAGCTGGTTTCATAACATTTGGTATTAGAGCTTCGATTCTAGGGTTTCGCTGCTCCAAACATGTCATTGTGGAATTTTCGCTATAACTATTTTTTTGCTACATTTTAGAAGTGAAAAAAAATGAGTTTGAGTTGAAATCTCTCTAAACCTTGGGTCTGAATTTCAGATCTTGTCTCGCAATTTTTTCGGATATATGATCCAAGGAAGTTAGGGTTTTTATAGGATACCCGAATTATATCTCAAATAGGTGACCTGGGGAAAATCATCATAACTTATTTTCTGAGCATCATAGTGAAATTTTGTAAGAAGTTACAGGAAGAGGATGGATTTTATTTTTTTGTGTATCAGTTTCAGATCCTAAGGTCAAAATAATGACACGTGGCACTTCGTAAAAGCTCATTCTACTGAATCAGTCTATAATCAGGCCATCGTGGGAGATTTGGCATAACTCTTCATTGGAGAATCCAGTCTTGATCAAAATTGCGGGGTTAGAAAGAGTACTCAGAGGGTTACCGCAGGAATAAATTTGAAGGAATACATTAGAAATTTACATAGATACATCAGATTCAATATCGACCTCCTATAAAGTGAAAAAAGGTGTGTAGTTTTTTTCAAATTTTTGCATAAGTTTGGTTTGAAAAATTAGTTTGAAGGAATTCAAAGGGAATAGTGAAGCATTATTATCAGTAATTGATGCCCTGAAGAAAGAAAATGGAAACACGTAGTAAGAAACCTGAAAGCTCTAGCATGACTCATGAAGAAGAAGAATAAATGCAAGATGATATATCAAAATTATGAGACCAAGTGCAACAAATTTCACTCGCACAAAATGTAACAAAAGCTAAGATGGATGGCCTAGAAGCTAAGATGGATGGTGTGGAAGCTAATATGGATGATTTAAAGAAAGGCGTGGAAGCTAAGATGGAAGATTTGAACACAAATTTGACAAAGTTCCAACAAGAAATGCTTACTAATGGCGAAAGAGTAGTAAAGGAAACTCATGATGAGAACAAAATAAATGTTAATCATGATTTCATAGACTCTAACATTGGATCAAAGAGCCACCATGTTCCAAAGATCAATATGAGGAAGTTTGATGGCAAGGATTCCGTATCATGGATACTACATATGAAGCAATTTTTCGATCTCCATAATGTGCAAAACACACAAGAGGTATGCATTGCAACTTTATATTTGGAACCAAATTAGTTTGTATGGTATCAATGGATTTGCTCTCGTAAACAAATTGTCACTTGGGCTATTTTTATGGATGAAATGATAGGACATTATGAGGATAAAAAAAGAAACACTTATTTTAGCCAATTGATAAATCTCAAACAAAAGGGTTCAATGATGGAGCACATTGAGGACTTCCAAAAATTGAATATAAGGGTAAAAGATATTCTATAGGAGCATAGGATTGATGTGTTCATAGGGACTTTAAAGGATAAAATCCAACATGAGGTTCACCTTTGGGAACTTGATTCATGGAGAAGGCATTCAGGTTGGCAAGAAAAATGGAAAGCAAAATTATGGCAACAAGGAAGCCTACCACTCACAATCATTAATATGGAAGTGTTGTTGCCCCTAGCCATCCACAACCTACAACGTTGGCACCATATAAATTCGAAGAAAAAAGGAGAAAAAGGGATTTATTACAGTTGTGATAGAAAATACACTAAAGGTCATAAGTGTGCTGAGAAGAAATTATTTTATATAGATTGTGAAGAGGAGGAAGAAAAGGAACAAGAAACATCAAAAGAAGAGGATATACACTAGGAAGAAACCCTAGAGAAAGAAAAAATGAATCCGACCATATCTTGTAATGCATTGGCTGGAATTACCACTCTTCAAACTATCAAGATAGAAGGGTATATCAAGAAGAAAAAGGTAATAGTGTTGATTGATTCGAGCAGTACCCATAATTTTATTCATTGTAAGATAGCAAAGGAATTGAATTGCATCATATATCTAGCACCAGAGTGTCAAGTGATGGTTTCAAGTGGAGGAACCATAAATTTCTCAGGAAAGTGCCATAATATAAAGATGTCCATGGGAGAATATGTATTGAATAGCCCAATTCTTTCCATTTCAATGTGTGGTGCTGATGTTGTACTAGGAGTTGAATGGCTACAATCCTTGGGTAAAATAGCTTTTAATTTTCAAGAACTTTTTATGAAATTTTCTTCAGAAGGAAAGGAAGTTGAATTAAGGGGTATTGTAGGGAAACCAAAAAATATAATCAGTTCTAACAGAATGACAAAGCTTCTAAAGAAAGAACAACAAGGCATAATTGCACAATTATGTTCACTAGAGGTTCCCACATTGAAAACATCTATTTCTCCAGATCTCCAAAAAGTCTTAGACAATCATTCCAAGGTACTTGAGACTCCCAAAGGCCTCCCACTTATTCGTGATCATGATCATGCTATTCATTTGATTCCAAGAAGTGTTCCTCCAAACATCAGGCTTTACAGATATCCCTATGCCTGAAAGAGTGAAATTGAACGTATGGTTGCAAAAATGCTAGAGGCTGGTATAATTCAACCTAGTAAATGTTCTTTCTCTACTCCAGTAGTATTGGTTCACAAAAGGGATGGATCATGGCACATGTGTCCAGATTATAGGGAGCTCAACAAGATCACTATTAAAGATAAATTTCCCATTCCTGTCATTGATGAATTATTAGATGAATTGCATGGATCAATTTACTTCACCAAGTTGGATCTTCATTAAAGATATCATCAAATCAGAATTAAGACTGAAGAAATTCCAAAAACAAAATTTAGAACTGATGAGCGTCATTATGAATTTTTGGTCATGCCTTTTGGCCTTACCAATGCACCTTCTACATTTCAAGGTTTGATGAATTCCATTTTCAAACCCTTCCTTAGAAAATTTGTGTTAGTATTTTTTGATTACATACTAATGTACAACAAGTCTTGGAAGGATCATGTTCAACATGTTGATAGGGTGCTCAAACTATTGAAGGAGAAACAATTATATGCAAAAAGCTCCAAATGTTTCTTTGGAGTACAAGAGGTGGAATATCTGGGTCATATTGTATCTCATGAAGGTGTTAAGGTAGACCCTAGAAAAATTAAAACCATTAAGGAATGGAAAATCCCAACATTCATAAAGCATCTACGAGGATTTCTTGGGTTGACAGGTTATTATCGCAAGTTTGTTAAGAATTATGGGAGAATAGCAGCACCTCTAACAACATTATTGAAGAAAGATACATTTTCATGGACTCTAGAAGCAACGAAGGCCTTTGAACATATTAAAGAGGAAATGTGCCAAGCACCGGTCCTAGTTACACCAGACTTCACAAAAAGATTTATTGTGGAATTTGATGTCTCAAGAAATGGAACTGGTGTTGTTTTAATGCAAGAAGAAAGACCCATTACTTTCAAAAGTCATCCAATCAAACGAAAGTATTTACACAAAGCTATTTATGAGAAGGAAATGTTGGAAATACTACATGCACTTAAGAAATGGTGACCCTACCTAATGGGAAGACACTTCAAGGTGAAAACAGATCATGATAGTCTTAAATACTTTTTAGAAAAAAGATTATCTTCAGAAGAGCAACAAAAATGGGTCACAAAGATGTTGGGTTATGAATTTGAAATCATCTACAGAAAAGGGAAGGAAAATTTTGTGGTAGATGCACTCTCAAGAAAGGATGAGGATGTGGAAACATTTATTTGTGCCATTTATATTATCCAACCAGATTGGATAAACAAAGCAAGGGATGAATGGAAGAATGTTGAAGAATTCTGGGCACTCATTCAAAAGTTACAACAAGATACCAATACATCTGATATATTTAGCTAGAAAAATGATTCATTATGGTACAAAGGTCGGTTATACCTATATAAGAATTCCCAACTCAAACAAAATATTCTTAGGGAATTGCACACCTCTCCCTTAGGAGGGCACTCAGGATTTCTAAAAATTTACCACAGGGTTAAGAAGGAATTTTTTTGGGATATCCTTAAATTGGATATTCAAAAGTTTATGGCCGAATGTTTTGTTTTCCAACAAAATAAAGTTGAAACAATTAAGACCCCAGGTCTATTACAACCTTTATCCATTCCAATCCAACGTTGGGAGGAGATTTCAATGGATTTTATCACAGGTTTACCCACGTTCGAAGGAAAGAGTGTTACCATGGTGGTAGTTGATAGACTTACCAAGTATGCACACTTTTGTGCATTATCTCATCCAGTTAAAGCGAGTATAGTTTCTACTGTATTTATGGAAACAATTCAAAATCTACATGGAAACCCAAAGATTATTGTAAGCGATAGAGGTCCCATTTTCACTGGAAATTTTTTGACAGAATTATTTTCTTTTCTTGGTACTCAGTTAGCTCATAACCCATCTTATCATCATCAATTTGATGGGTAAACTGAGATAGTAAACAAATGTTTGGAAGGATATCTTCGTTGCTTTGTATATGATAAATAGACACAATGGGTCAAATGGTTGCCTCTCTTTGAATGGTGGTATAACACTTCCTTCCATACTGCAACAAAAATGACCCCATTTATGGCAGTTTATGGATATCATCCACCATCCACCACATCATATTTAAGAGAAAATTCTAAGGTTCAAGCAGTGGAAGATCACATCGAGCATCAACAAGTTCTCCAACTCTTAAAGGATAACCTCACCTTGGCGCAAAATAGAATGAAATGGTAGGAAGATTAACATCCCAGAGAAAGAAGTTTTGATGTAGGTGATTGGGTATTCCTATGGCTACAACCATATATAAACAAATGTCCCTCAAGCAAGCTAAGAAGGATAATAAATTATCATCAAAGTATTATGGTCCGTACAAGGTGTTGTAAAAGATAGGTACTATGGCATACAAATTGGAGCTTCCTGTAGCTTCCTGAGTGCGCCTAGTTTTCCATGTTTCATGCTTAAATAAGGTTATAGGTGACAAGCTTCCAGTTCAAACAATATTGCCAGAACTTGATGAGGAAGGAAAAATCATATTGGAACTTGAAGAATTCAAAGAAGGAAGAACTCGACAACTACAAAATCGATCAATTTCAGAGTATCTCATCAAGTGGAAGAACTTACTCGTTGAAGATTCCACATGGGAGGATGATAATTTTATATTGAAGCATCCAAAGCTACTCAAGCATTGAGGAAAACAATTTTTTGAAGGAGAGGGGCATGTTAGGTCCCTATAATACTAGTGATTCCCCAATTTCTATTGTCATTGTATCCCTTATTATTATTGTTGTGCCCCTATTGTCTCCATATTGTTATTATTGTGCCCCATAGAAGCCCACTATTGTTATTTTTGTGCCCTTATATTATTATTGTTAGGTCAACTTTGGTTATATTGTGACCCCTTAGACTCCTATATATAGAAAGGAGGCTTTGTCATTTGTATCATCCAAGAATTGTTCATTTGTTTAATGTAAAGGAGGTTGTCCCCTCGAAGAGGCTGATTTCTAAGGCATTGATACTCCTTTTCTATCTTTTCGTGAGTTGGTTTCATAACATCTACATGCTACCTTTCTAGTGATGAACCTTTCCACATAGAATTTGGCTCTCAAAATTATAATATAATATTTCTACAATTTTATAGTCCTTTCACATCCATTTGTCTATTATGTGCTCTTTTAAACACCCAGTCATCTTATACACACCCTTTTTTAGTGTGCCTACCATGTATTCTTAATTTGTTATTAACTTCTTCATAGATGCCTCATTCAAATCATACACAAACTTCTCATTTGCATATGGTAGCCTTCTCATATGAACATTAATTTCTCTTATGTTAGTGAAACTATGATTTCTAACACTTCACCTTAGTCGTCAACTAGGTTTTCCATGCTTAGCCTTAGCCTTTATATTCTCATCCTTAGCCACTATAGCTTACTGCAAGATAGTACAACTAAGATTCTTCAAACCTTTGATAGTGCATCCACAAAAATAATGAATCTTAGCCACCAACTAGTATTTTCAAATTCCACAAAACTAATGTTTCCAAATTTCACATTACTAGGGTTTTCAATTTCCATAGAACTAGGGTTTCTCAAATTACACAACACTAGCATTTTTCAAATTCTACTTCAATACACATCAAAAAACATCTACAACTAGTGATGTTAGGCTGTCTATGCCTATCACAAATCCTAACATAATATTATCAAACCATAGGCTCATTGGAATCTACCTTTTGTTCACTTCTTGGGATAAATTGAGGTTTTCCATGCTTAACATTAGCCATCAACTAAGTTTTCCACACTTAGAATTTGCCACCAACATTTTTTTCTTATACACTCAAATTTATGTTCAATATGTTGAAGTTTTGGCACCAAACCCTCATCATTCTACATTATATTTTCTTCACCTTCCCATATTTTCATTTATGCTACGTTTTTTCATAGAGAGTGGCATCAAACACTTGTAAACATTGGGGATTTGTTAAAAGCATGTAGAAGTTCCTTACATATCTTCTCATATAATGTAGCCACTATGCATATTGGTCAATTTAGATTACACGAGATTATTATGGTGCATTAGTTATGTGTGTCATGTAAGACCATTGATTATGTGTTGCTTATAGTGCATCTCTTATGTGCATCGATGGATATGTGTTGATGTTTCATCACTTATGTGTTACACCTAACTTCGTGTATCATGTATTATGTGCATTGCTTGAGTGCATTGATGCTTAATTGTGTGACTTATGGTAGGTATCTTATGAAATGTTGATTATTTTTCTCACTTAAGTGCATCACTTATGTACATTGCTTATGGGAGTCACTTAATTATGCCATGTATGTGTCTTGCTTCAGTGTCTCACTTATGGGAATCTCTTATGGTGTGTTAGCTATAAATTAGTAAAAATGGTATAAACAATAATTCCATCCATATAAGATTTTGTTAGTTAATGACATTCATAAATATAATGAATACGAATAATATCACAAGGAAAATGTATAAAGAAAATCTTATGTTGACCTCTTATGACAAAATGAAGTTTTCCAATAGTGTTGTACAATTCATATGTATATACGTTTTTCCACCTTTATGCACAATCGCCACACTTATTTTCACTTTCATCCCAAAAACTAGGCCTATTCAAAGTAGAATTTGTAATTGCATGTACAAAATTGTTTATTGGAAGTTATAAATACATATAAGGTTTTCCTCTTATTTATTTAGTTTCTATTTTATCTCTTTTGGAATCAAGTAATGGATTTTAAAATGAAAATGAAGTAGAAAAGACGTTTGGTAGAATCCAAATAAACAAGATAGGCTTGAAGAGAAATGATGCATCTTGGTTTTGATTAGTAGGAATTCTTTAGATTTAATATGCATCATTTCTTGGAAACAATGTTGGAGATTTTTGGGCACAATGCTTGAGATTGTTGGACAAAAAGTTGTCATTGATTGGAACCTGTGATTAACCTTAGAGATTGATGTACAACAATTAATGTTAAGACTAGCATCAAGCTGGTTGTTTAGGTCATTGGTAGAGAACCATCATAGTATCAAAATAATTGAAGAATCCTTGAAAACATTATGGCTATAGTTGGTGTATGTATGGTTCAATGGCCTATTGGTAGAAGGACCTTTTTATGTAGAATATCAGGTCAAATTCCCCTTCAAATTGCATGGTTAGATGGTCCTTTGAAATAATTTTCCGATGGTATATGATAGTCTAAAAAAAATCGTAAGGGTTGAAGAGATATTTCATGTCGAAGTTAGGATATTGGTGAAAAAAGTAAGTGTGTGGAAAAAGTGTCAAAATCCCCATTTTTTCTAGGTCACTTGGCTGTTTGGGTTAGTCGAGTCATTCAGGGTCACCCAGTTGTTTGGGTAGTTCGAGTAGTTTAGGGTCTTTTGGATGTTTGGGTTAGTTGAGTAGTTCAGGATCATCCAGTTGCTCAGGTCAATTAAGTTATTTGGGAATGCATAAGGGTCCCAAACCCGAAATCATGAATAGAGTTTCATGTGATGGTAAGGTTCCAATGCAGTTTGAGCATTCAACCTTGAGGGCAAGTTCTCAAGGGAAATAGAAGAAAACCACTTAAACCTGAACCTACCCTATTCATAGGTTGATGATATGAAAAGATGATGTTACTAGTGAGGTGGCGTTGATTATGCCGAGATGATGAAATGGCACCATTGCGCAAGTGACACATGGCAGGAAAATTTGGAGTTTTTGGATGGACAAGAGGGCCAGATCCATGTGACACATGGTATCACTTAGAAAATGCCATGTGGCAGGATGATGTCATCATGAAAGAAGAAGTGTCGTCAGTTGATGATGTTGGACCGTGGGCCTAAAAAGCATATATGATTTGGTAGTTTTGTCTTTGGGATGACTTTCTTGAGTGCAACACTGAATAAGGACTGAACCCAAATAGAAACACAAGAATTTTGGGATGAGATTTGATCACAGTCACTTTCTTATGGAAAACAAACTCAAATTGTCAGGAGCTTGGATCATTAAGAATTTGGTCCCAAGATAATTTATGAATGAAAATATTTCTTTGCATAGTTTGACAATGGAGGAAGGTGCAATTGGGATATGTGATCAGCTAAGTGAAGTGATGGATACCCTCTCTTAAAAATTATAGCACAAGATTGAGTCTTCTAGATGGAAAAATTGCAACTAAAGATTAATAAGATATAAATGAAAAGCACAGTTGGTGGACTTAAATATGAATCTTCTTTACATTCTATTAAGAAATTATAGTGTTTGAGGAGATCTATAAAAAATGCGTCTAAAATGAACTAAAGAAGCTCTTCAAGTCAAACAAGAATTAATTGAAGTATCCATTCTCAAGAAGTGTGTAGTTGGGATGAAAAGGAGGAGAAACATAGAAGTGAAGTGTGTGTGAGACAATGAGAGTTAGCGCACAGTGTGTAGAGAACACAAATAGAAAGCAACATAAATTGATAGCAAGTCAGTTGCATAATAACAGTGTTTTAGATTGCATCTATGTGTGTGCCTACAGAAAAGACATGAGCCTGATAAGGCATATGTGAAATGTAAAAGATGAAGTGGGTGCATGTGACTAGTGATAAAAAATTGTAAATTAAATCAAAGAACACTAGAGAAGGCATCAATTTGAAAATCCCATGAAAGAGTAGATCTAACTTGTAGTAATAGGTGGGTTCGTTCACAAATCTGAGGTTGGTACCTCTAAGCAAGTTGGTGATTGTTGATTTGAGGGGGTTGGAGCCTCCTTTGAGTAGGTTCTCACAAAAGAATTGATGTAAAAAAAGTGGGTTCTTTGAATTTACATCATAATAAAAATAAGATTTGATGGCCTTTCTCCTGGAAGGTTTCCATGTTAAAATCACCGTGTACAATTATGAATGTATTTTATTGTGTGATTGTGTGGTGTTTGATTAAAGATTTTTTTTGAATTATTAATTTACCCCCCTCTTATTAATTATTGTTTCCCAACATCAATTTCATTAATAGTTGATTAATTTATTAGTGTCCTCACAATTCATTTAGCATCCACATTAGCATCTTCATAACATCTTAGTCATCTTATTATATTATATTTATTGTGTCTTGATTGTCATTTTTTGTTTTTGTGCCGTTAGACAAAATTCATAATATGTCTTTCAAACTGGGACTCAAATGGGAAGACCATTAATTTTTTAATACTTCTAGAACTAGGTTACAACTAGGTACACCTCCCTCCTACGATTCCATAGGAAAAAAATGATTTATTTGAGGTTATTCAAAGCTATAGTTTTGTTTGGTAAAGGGAAATGAAATTTTTTCACATGAGGATGGATTTTGCAAAATGATGGGTTCATTGATTATGGGCAGTATGCTTACATGGGCCTTGGATAGCCACACTCTCCAAAGCTTATGAGAATATTTTTTTCTACTCGATTTTTTTTTTTAATATCTTTGTACAAAATTCACATTAGACCTTAAATATCTTGAGGAAGTGAGTTGCAAATTTCCATAATATTCAAATTGGGAATCAACTTGGTGACATTGATTTTATTGGACTCTTTGCATTTATTTACATCTAGGTACACCCCCCATTTTAAGATTCTATGTGTTGGAAAATGATTTATTTGAGGATATTCTAAGATAGTATTTTGTTTGATGAATACCAATGCAAAATTTGCACAAAGGGGTGGATTTTCCAAAACACACGTTTCTAGATATTATAGAGCTATTTTTTTTTTCTTGGTTTGGTTTTATACCCATAGAATATATGTCCCTAAATGAATCTACGAAGCAAGTTGCAACTCACCACAAAATTCAAACTAGGATTCGAATGAGTAAAACATTGATTCTCTTCAACTCTCGGAACTAGGTTACAGCTAAGGACATGTCCCTCCTAGGATTCCATATTTATTTAAGGATATTTTGAGCTAGGGTTTTGTTCAGTAAATCCTAATGCAAAATTTGCACAAGGAGGTGCATTTTCAAAATGATGGCTTGAGTGATTTCGAGTAGCATGGTTGCATGGGGCCTATCTAAACATTGATGTTTGATAATACATAACTCATTTTTCCACTCTGTTTGGTTTTTATACCATTGGAAAATTCACAATATGTCCTTAAATGGCTCTAATAATCGAGTTTCAATTTGTCATAAAATTCAAATTGGGACTTAGATGGGAAAACCATTAATTTCATTGGACCCCTAGTACTAGGTTACAACTAAGGATACCCCCTTCCTAGGATTCAAAAGGCCAAAAAATAAATTTATTTGGGGATCTTCATAGCTATGATTTTGTTCAATAAAACCAATGTAACTTTTGTACAAGGGGGTAGATTTTGCAAAATGTTGACTCAAGCGGTTATGGTATTATGGTAACATGGGCCTTGGACAAAAACACATGATGAAGCTCACATAATTCATTTTTACTGCTTGGTTTGGTTTCTATATCCCTTGTAGAGTTCCATAACTCTTTTGTTTTAACACCGTTTCTCCTTCATTTTCCTCTTTTCATCATCACTATCAACTCAATAAAAGCAGTAAAACCATAGATTTTGATAAGGTAAAAACTCTCACATGTCTTATTTTTCATATTCGTTAATGTGCCTTTTTATTATGTTAAAGATTGCATTAGCTACATAATTAACATGATTCTGCAACTATTTTACAAATCTACAGCTATCTCCATGGTTTGTGGGGTTTTGGTGCACCAATGAAGCAAAGAAGTAGATGGGTAGTTGAGGATCGATCCCCTCATGGATCTACTCCTATTCACTTGAGCCAATTCACTGAAGGAATCATATAGTGGCATGATCAAAGGCACATGTCAAACACATAGCAGGAGAAGTCTGAATGCATCATGTTTCTCCGATTTGCTTTCCAAATAGCAAATCATCGAGATAACACTTTTATTGTTTAAGTTTCAAATTTGAATAAGGATTGATTAAAAGACCTGTAGGCGTATAAGTCTCAAACTATTGAGCACACATTTTATATATAAACATGTATCCTCTATAAAGGATAGGAAGGAAGTAATAGTTAATCTCTGAAGAAATTGTGTGAAATAGACCTTTGTTCTCATATTGAATTAAAGTTACCTTTTTGTTATTCGATGCGTATGTGAGCGTGATTTACACCTATTGTATGTGGAGGGCCCCTACAGATAGTCGAGGTTTATTTTATTTCACTTTATTTCTTTCTGTTATCACATTGTCATTTTGTTCTAGCTTAGTTTCCTTACTTCACTATTTCATCATTTCATTATAACTCAGTTAAATCTCGTTATTTCGTTTGCACTTGAATTTCTTCACAGTCATTTTATGGTTTAGTTTCTTCAATGTTTTTCGCTTAATTACAGTCAGTGTTAAAAGATTGTTTTCATGCTTTTAGAATTAGAACTTGTATATACTCTGTAGTCAGCATTAGAAGATTACCTTCATGCTTTTTAGAATCATAATTTGTATATACTTTGCAGACAACTTTTAAAGGATCATTTTCTTGCTCTTAGAATCATTTGAATTTCAATACTCTGTTTTATAGTAGCAAGATGTTTAGGATAGGTTCATAATTTTAGAATGATTAACATAAGATATTTTAGAATGATACTCAATATAGATATGACCTGGTAGATTAGTCTAACAATAGCTTAACTTCCACTCATTAATTTGTAGAAATCTAACTCTAATCTAATAGGAACCTAGATAACAATGAAAATCCCCAAAACAAATATAACCATCATCTTACAAACTGAAAGAAAGGCTTCTAGCATATATAGTGCACTTGCACTTCATAAGTTTACCAACTCCAATCGATAATTTATGATTGCAATTTAAGAACATTAAATTGACCAAACATTTTGGCGTTGTTGCTAGGGAAGTGTAAATAGAAGCCTTAAAAAAATCAAATAAAAACATGATATGCATAGGGAAAGAGACTCTAGAGGTAGGTTTGTAGGTTAAGGAAGAAGTCTAATTCCCACATCATCACTCGCTCTGCCACAACCACGTAGTGCTACACCACCCACAAAAACTCGAATTCCATCCATAACAGGCCAATATATACTTCCTAAAGTATTGAGATCTAAAATCCAACCTAAAGGTTCACCAACTTCATCAACAGAAGCTGTAATTGAAGTAGATCCTACATCCCCAACAACAGGAATAATTTTCCTATCTTCACTTGGAGAACAACGTCTATCTCAAGAGTTGGAAGTTCCTATTGAAGAAGAGGAAGAAGAAACCTACTTCAAACCATTGATAGAGGAACCAAAAGAACTAGAAGAAAAGCTAGATAATCCTGTTGTAGAACCGGATATTTATTCTGAGGAATCCATCATGGCTGAAGAGGGAGAAGGAGAAGTACATAATGCCAATGGTGAACAACATATGATTGGAGGAGGAGGAGTAGGAAATAGAGGAGGTGGAAGAGGAGGTGGTAGAGGTAGAGGAAGAGGAGATCCAAAACATTTTGGATTCCCTATCCTTGATGAGGATACAACATTAACAATTAAAAACATCTCGCATTCTATCCTCCCTAATTTTTATGGAATAATAAGTGAAGACCCATAGATATTTCTCTTTGAATTTGAAGTATTATGTAGATCATATGATTATTTGCATGATGCTCAAAAACTAAAAGTGTTCCCTACCACCTTAAAGGATTCATCATTAAAATGGTTTATGAGTTTAGGAACAAGTTCTATAAGAAGAATCATTCTTGGAGAAATACAAGGATTATTGTATGCCTCATAGCATTAAAGATGTAGTCTTTAAAATGGTACAAAAAGAAGATGAAAATCTTGAAGATTTTGTCAAAAGATTTGTTTATAATATCAAAAGGGAAAAAATGAATAATCTGGATGAGAAAAATTTGAAATCTCTCTTACTAAAATCCATTAAAGATGAGTGGATTGATATTCTCAATCTAATGGGAAAAGGAGATATTTCTCAGTTACCATTTGCAGATATTTGTGATCTATGTGTACATATTTCAAGAGGTAAAGCAAGAACAGGGAAAAGTCCAAGGGATCCTCTTTTATCAAGAGTAAATAAATCTGTAGCTGGGATAGTAAGTAGAGCAAAATTAGGTA
The DNA here is from genome assembly GCA_031772625.1 of Pinus tabuliformis. Taxonomy (NCBI): domain Eukaryota; kingdom Viridiplantae; phylum Streptophyta; class Pinopsida; order Pinales; family Pinaceae; genus Pinus; species Pinus tabuliformis. The sequence goes on along the minus strand of CM062808.1, from coordinate 757,756,508 downwards.
GTTTGCTTGATAATTTTAAAACATATATTTTAGGGAGTCTCAGTGAGAAAATTAACACCCTTAAAATATAGAACAAGAAGAAATCCGAAAATGCTGCATTATCCATCTTTTGTCCTAGGTGTAGAAAGAAACATGCTCTGAGATAATGTCCTTTAGATTTAAAAAGCATAGAAACCTGTGTTATATGTGTGGAAAATCATGATACAAAAGAATGTCCCTCTATATCAGGTCTTAAGGCTGTGTTCAGTGAAGAAGGAATGCCAAATCGGGTAGACCCTCTTTACTTTATTGCCAAGAGACCATGGAAAAATACTGAAAAAAATCAAACTCAAGGCTTTAATCTTCAACAATTTGCACAATATTCACAAAATAATTGGAATCCACCTATGCCATGGCAGCCTTGGGCTCAACCACAATCTTGGAATCAAGGATGGAAAAATCCTTATGGAAGATATTCTCAATATCAACAATATCCACCACCTTATCCAAATTTTCCACCACAATACTTCTCTCAACCCAACGAGTTAAATCAAACTCAAGGTCAAAATGCAAATCCAAAACTTTATTTTCCATCTCCACAAAGACCAAATCAATTAGCCATTCAACCAATCCCAAATCGAAATAATAAAAATTCACAACCTATTTACAACTTAGAAGGACAAAATCCTCAAACTTATATGATAACGCCATTAGATCTGAATAATGTTCAATTAAGGTCTGGTAGAGTATTAGAAAGGAAGAAACCATCTATTGTTATTTAGGAAACGAAAAGGACTTCTCAAAAATATAATAATGACTCTGAAGAAGAGATTTCCCTTCCTCAGAAAGAAAATATTGAAACATAAAAAAAATCATATACATTCTAATAATACTCTTATTATAGAACAACCTTCAGTATATGTCTCAAGGCCACCTTTTCTTGAAAGGTTGAAAATCGATAAAGGAGTAGAAAAAAAAACCATATTGCCTAATCATGATATGTTAGATGAATTGAAAAATGTCTGTATAAAAATTCCTTTATTACAAGCAATAAAAGAAATACTAATTTTTGCTAAAACAATTAAGGAATCGAGTACTTAAGGATCAAGAAGAAAAAGAAAAGAAATACAAAGAATTCAACTAGTTGGGAGAATTGCAGATATCATGATGGGGAGACAATAATTCAAAAATATTTAGATCTAGGAAGCCCCATTGTGAAAACAAACATCAATGGAACTAAAATACCAAACACACTGATTGATCTAGGAGCAACCATAAACATAATGAGCAAACAAACTATGGATAAATTGAAGCTTCCTAATGATTTGTTAGAAAAAATATATGTATCCTTATATTCTTGGGAATATCCTATTGATTTCATGATTTTAACACCCAAGAATAATTTAGGAGGACATCCATTAATTTTAGGAAGGCCATGGTTAGCTACAGCCGATGCTTTTATCAGTTGTAGATCAGGAGACATGTTTATCTCAGATGGAATCTCGACAAAGAAATTTACATTGTACCCACCTGCAAAAATAATGATAGAAGTAGAAAATGAAGAATGGATAGATGATGATAATGATATACAACCAATTTTCACTATTTCACAAATAAATGAATGGGATCAAATTTTAAATTCGATAGAAAATAATGAACCCTCTTTATATTGTGACATTAGTAAAGATTTTCAAGAACAATGTAATGTTGAATATCTATCATCTAGAAAAATGCCTTTACATTCTATGGAAAAATTTGGAAACTCTTCAATAGAAATTCTTCCAGGGAAAATTTTGAATATCAACGAAAACCTGGAAGAATTATAGAAAAAGAAGCTGGTAGAGATATTGCAAAAACACTCTTGTGCATATGCATGGGAATACATTGATATGAATGAAATTAAAACTTGCATGCACCATATTCATATTGAGGAAAATGCTAGACCAGTTTGGAAACCACAAAGAAGAATGAATCCAAACTAAAAGGAAATTGTTAAAGAGGAATTGCAGAAACTGTTAAATGTAAATTTCATTTATCCAATATCAGATAGTCAATGGGTTTCACCCCTAGTAATCGTTCCTAATAAAAATGGAAAATGGAGAGTATGCATTGATCATAGGGAATTGAATAAATCTACTTTGAAAGATCATTTTCCACTTCCTTTCATAGATCAAGTTTTAGATACATTAGCAGGAAAAAACTATTTCTCATTCTTGGATGGTTTTAGTGGGTATAATCAAATTCAGGTAGCACCTGAATATCAAGACAAAACCACATTCACCTTTCCATGTGGGACTTATGCTTACCAAGTACTTCCTTTTCAATTATGCAATGCCCCAGAAACATTCCAAAGAACAATACTTAGAGTTTTCTTTGATCTTATTCATGATTGTGTGGAAATGTATATTGATGATTTTAAAATTTATGGAAATTCTTTTGAAGAAGCAATTGAAAACTTAGAAAAAGTTCTCATAAGATGCAAAGAAGCAAATCTTTCATTAAGTCATGAGAAATGTTTTATGATGTTTAATGAAGGAATTGTTTTAGGTCACCATATTTCAGGAAATGGAATTAAGGTAGACTCATCTAAGGTAGAAATTATTTCCAAATTATTAGTCCCAAGTTGTCAATGAGATGTTAGAAGTTTTCTTGGTTTTACTAGATATTATAGAAGATTCATAGAAAACTTCACAAATATTTCATCTCCACTCTTCAAATTACTTAACAAAGACTGTGAATTCAGTTGGAACTTTGATTGTCAAAAGGCTTTTGAAACTTTGAAAAGAGCATCTCTGAAGCACCTATCTTAAAAGGACGTAATTGGAAAAATTACCTTTTCATAGATTGACTAATGCTTCTGACACATCTCTAAGAGCCGAGTTAGGACAAAAATATATTACTCCTTATGCCATTTATTATACTAGTAAAAATTTAGCTCCTGCAAAGCTAAATTATATTGTAACTGAAAAGGAGTTTTTAGCTGTCATTCATGCCATTAAGAAATTCAGACATTACATCATTGGATATGAAACTTTCATTCATATAGACCATTCTGCCATTAGATATTTAATGAAAACACCAGATACTAATGGTAGACTAATAAGATGGATATCACTGTTACAAGAATTTAATATCACCATTCTGGACTGACCTGGAAAACAAAACACAATTGCTGACTTTTTATCTAGAATTCAAAATGATAACAATGATGCACCTACAGAGGATAAATTTCCTGATGAGTATCTTTTTTCAGTATCTACTAAATCACCTTGGTTTGCAGATATTGATAATTATTTGGTTACAGGGAAGTTACCCTCCTATTTGTTTCCTAGAGAAAAGAGAAGAATAATCCAAACAAGTGCATCTTATTCATGGATAAATGAATAATTATACAAGACAGGACCAGATCTCATCATCCAAAGGTGTGTAAGAGAAGACTAAATACCTGGGATACTTAAAGAATGCCATGATGAACCATATGGAGGTCATTTTTTTGGCAAAAGAATCGCTTATAAAGTCCTTCTCTTGGGATATTATTGCCCTCCATTTTTAAGGACGCCAAGGAATATGTTAAGAGGTGTGATAGCTATCAAAGAATGGGGAAACTTGTTCCTTCAGATGAAATGAAACTACACCTTAGGTACTCATTAAACCTTTTGAAAAATGGACTTTGGATTTTGTTGGACCAATTAATCCATCTTCAAAACAAAAAAAATATATTCTTGTATGCACTGATTATGTTACTAAATGGGTAGAAGCTAAATCACTTTCTTTTGCTACTGAAAATGTTGTAGTTTCATTTCTTTTTGAGGATATTTTTACTCATTTTAGTGTCCCAAGATAAATTGTAACAGATCAAGGAAAGAAATTTACATACAGAGTAGTGCAAAAGATAGTGGAAGAAGATAAAATCAAGCATCAGAAATCTACTCCATACCATCCATAAGCAAATGGACAAGTAGAGTTTACCAGCAAAGTGATTGAAGCAATCCTCACCAAGATAGTTCACTTGCATAGAAGGGATTGGGTAGAAAGGATTCCAGAAGCTTTATGGGCATATCGTACCACATGGAGAAACACTATAGGACATACTCCCTATGAATGTGTTTATGGGAGGAAAGTCCTATTTCCAATTGAGTTCCAGATTTAGACCTAAAAGATAGTAGTCAAGTTTGGATTTGACTTATGAGAAGCACAAAAGCAAAGAATTGGATGACTCAATGAACTTGATGAAATAAGGCAAGATGCTATCGAGAAGACTAGTCTAGTCCAGAAATAGAGATCTAGATGGCATGATAAATACATCAAAGAAAGAAAATTTCATCCAGGAGACTGGGCATTACATTTTGATTCAAAGTTCAAAAATTTCCAAGGAAAGTTTCAAACTCACTGACGTGGGATTTATGAGATTGAAAATGTTTTTGATAATGGAGCAATCAGAATTAAGACTATTGATGAAGAAAAAGTTCCTCTCTTAGTGAATGAACATCGACTCAGAATCTATCATAAGCCAATGACAAAGCAGGAATTTGTAAAGATTTTCCAGAACAACTCTGATTTGAAGTTGGTCAAGAACAATTCTTCTTCTTCTCCACCTTAAAAACTTTATTTTTCATATAATAATAATAATAAATGCAGAAACATGAAAAAAAACATTTGTTGGCATGTTTATATCGAAAATTCAAGGTGAAAACCAAGAATTCTTGGCATCTTAAATTTTATTTATATCCCATTTTCTAGAGTTCCATTTTCTTGCATCCCTTTCTTTTAAAAATAAATGGCTACAAAATTTCTGATTTTCTGTAGCCTTAACAAATTTATGCAGCCAATTTGATAGAAACTTCTGATGATATAATTGAAGGAATGATTGACTCCCTCCATTGCAAGGTACCTAAAGACAACATTAAAAAGGGCAACTAAAGGTTAGCAAGCAAACAATTCAAAGGTATGCACTTCTTTAATTTAATAATAGGGATCAAAGCATTACATATATGAATTATAAAGACATGGTATTACCGAAAATCAAAATCATTATTAATAAGATTGATAGTGTCATGTCAAATCGAGTATAATCCGCCATTCACTCCCTGTCATTATAACTCATATTCTAACTCATATCTCAATCCATTGATCTGATCGCCCAAATCATAAACATGAATTATCTCAACAGTTATATTTTGCGTCACTCCCTTATACCCTCACTACCTACACTCTCATTATTCCATCACTCACACCCTCAACCTTTCCACTCTAAAAACCCTATCAAGCCATCTTACCTTGTCAAACAAAACAATTTTTGAAATGAAGCTTCTCGTCCATGGGAGTGATAATTAGAACGGAGCCAACAAGGAAGAAATTTTTAGAGGGGTATCCACAAACAAAAGAATTGTTGTAGAAGGTGTAGTGGCTAGAATTTATAGAGAAATTTGATGGCTTACATAAAGAAGTAACCAAATCCTTCGACGGGGCTTTTGATGGAGTCGAAGTAGAGATAGGAGACATCAAATTCACAGTGACAGAGTCATTTATAGTTGAAGCCACTGGACTGCCACGGATTGGAGAAAAATGGTTCAAAAATAGAGGTATTGAAAGAGAAGCCTGGAAGGTTTTCTTGAAGAAACCTTGCATGGACACCACTAATTTCAAGAAGGGCATCCCAAGCACGACATTAAAAAGTAAGTGGAGGAAGTCGCTTCTAATAATCCAAAAATTTGTTACCCAAGAAGGAAGGTTTGGATGTATGTTTTTATATCATATTCGACATTTTCATGAAGAAAATGGTATAAATCTTCCATATTTCTAGTTGAATAGTCTAAGAAAGATGTCAAGGAATGTTCAAAGGAGAATATAGTTCATAGATAATACAATGTATCACCATGGTCTAGTCAAAATACTTGTTGAATTTCATCTCCAAAACATAGGTGATAATTGGGAAAGATTTTTAGTAAGGAATCACTTTTAGGAAGATACTCATGGGCAACCAAAGAGCAGCGGACCTAAGAGGGGAAGGAAAAGAAAAATTGATAGGACACTGGAACAAGAACCACATCAGTCACAAGAACTATTAGAGGATGACATTCCTCTTTCAGAAATTTTAGAGAAAATAAACAAAAGAAATTTTAGAAGAAATAAAGTCAGTAAAGGGACAAAGATTTCACCTCAAACAAAGAAGCCTAAAACATAAAGGAGGAAAACTCAAAAGACCCCTGTCATAGGTATAAGAAGGAGTAATAGACTCAACTCAACAAAAGAATTACCTAAAAAAGCATAAAGCATATCAATGAAGAAACATAAGAAAACTCAAAGGCAGAAGAAGATTTAGGAATTTCTCCGAGAACATCTCCAAGAGTTTCATCACTAAGGGTTTCATCACCAACTTTCACCTCGCCTCCTTAGAGTCCAGGACAAAGAATGCCAGAAATTGATCCTGTGCAGCAAGAGATTTATGATCATATTGAATCCCTGGAGAAAAGGGATGCATCATGAACATCAATTCCAATTCAAGAGGAAGAAGAAGTATAGTTTAATGAACGACAAGAACCTCTAGTAATCAATGTATTTATACAAGAAATATTTGAACTTGAGACATTAAACAGGTACATTAAAAATGAAAATCAAGCCTTGAAAGCACAGAATGAAATCCAAATAGATAAGAGTGACAACCTCCTTTTACATCTAAGTCTGTGGTTTAATAAGAACAAGAAACTGAAGAAGAAAAACAAGGCTTTACAAAGACAGGTTATAAACTTGAAATATGAGATCCTCATGAGAAAGCCAAGGATGGCAATGACTAGCAAGAAAGTGAAAAGGATGAAGTTGGATGTACTGGAAGAAGTATCCAAGAAAATGCAGTAATTCAAAAAATATGTCAATTTTGTGTTTTGTATGACGACATACAAAATCTTCAGTGTGGGGTAATGTAGAGTTCCATAACTGTTTTGTTTCGACACCCTTTTTCCTCCATTTTCCTCTTTTCATCATTGCTATTAGCTGAATAAAATAGTAAAACCATAGATTTTGATAAGGGAAAAACCCTCACATGTCTTATTTTTCATAGTCGTTAATGTGCCTTATTATTGTGTTAAAGATTGCATTAACTACAAATTAACATGATTATGTAGTTATTTTACAAATCTATAGCTATCTCCATGGTTTGCGGGGTTTTGGTGCGGCAACGAAGAAAAGAAGCACATGGGTGGTTGAGGATAAATCCCCTCATGGATCTCCTCCTATTTTCTTGAGCCAATTCACTGAAGGAACCATATAGTGGCGTGATCAAAGGCACGGGTCAAACAGGTAGTAGCAGAAGTCTGAATGCATCACATTTCTCCGATTTTCTTCCAAATAGTAAATTGTCAAGATAATGCTTTAAGTTTCAAATTTGAATAAGGATTGATTAAAATACCTGCAGGCATAGAAGTCTCAAACTGTTGAACACACATTTTATATATAAACATGTATCCTATGTAAAGGATAGGAAGGAAGTAACAGTTAATCTCTGAAGAAATTGTGTGAAACGGACCTTTGTTCTCATATTGAATTAAAGTTACCTTTCTGTTATTCAATGCGTATGTGAGTGTGATTTACACTTCTTGTATGTGGAGGGCCCCTGCAGAGAGTTGAGATTTAGTTTATTTAACTTTATTGCTTTCTGTTATCACATTGTCATTTCGTTCTAGCTTAGTTTCCTTACTTCACTATTTCATCATTTCGTTATAACTCAATTAAATCTCGTTATTTCTTTTGCACTTGAATTTATTCATAGTCATTTTATAGTTTAGTCTCTTCAATGTTTTTTTATTATTTATAGTTAGTGTCAAAATATTGTTTTCATGATTTTAGAATTAAAACCTCATAAAGTAATCTAAATATATTGGGTTTTTTTTTAATAGATTTCCATGAGTTTCAAGTGTGATGCTAGCCTGTAAGTGAAGAAAAAATACATTAATGATTTGGAAATTGAAACACCCTTCTCTATTAAGCACATCTAAATCAATATAACTAAAAAAAACCATCAATAACTTGGTAACCTATATATACGTGAAAACGATGAGAATTAGAATAAAGTAAATGCATAGTTAGAGAATATGGTTTTTTATGAAATAGTTATATTCTTAAGGGGGAAAAATCTGGTTATTCTTTGAAAACATTATTTAGTACATGGAGGATTAAGTTCTCAAAAAAACACATTGAACATCATTAAAATTATTTAAGTTATCTTCTGTGAGGTTGGTTATTATATTTAGTACATGGAGGATTAAGTTCTCAAGGAAACACATTGAACATCATTAAAATTATTTAAGTTATCTTCTGTGAGGTTGGTTATTATTAATATGATAAACTATGTTACTAAATGAATAGACATTGATGTCCTTGGTATATTATTTTTTCTCGCTTCCAATGTGAAATATCACATTTCCAATTTATTAGCTAATATGTATATGGAAAACAGGTTAAATGAATATTATCGAATATTGCAGAAAGAGTAATAGAGATGTAACAAATAGTCAATCATAGCCATTTTTAGAAAGTATTAAAGTTGTCTCTTCATAAGTTTTGTATTATAAAGTGTCGAAGAATCCCATTTAAAGGGGGGAAATTTCACTATAATTCACGGGGATGGATCTTAAAGATGCCAATCTACCACTTTATAATATTCTAACTTGTAAAGAGTTCAATTCTCCTTTGAAAGAAAATGTGTGTATAGAATAAATGATCCAACACTTTAAAAATCACATACTCATACTTTTATAGGTCATTGGTAGATATAGCGCTTTCATCAGATGTTGAATGTAGATATTTTTTCTATGGATCTTAAAGATGCCAATCTACCACTTCATAATATTCTAACTTGTAAAGAGTTCAATTCTCCTTTGAAAGAAAATGTGTGTATAGAATAAATGATCCAACACTTTAAAAATCACACACTCATACTTTTATAGGTCATTGGTAGATATAGCGCTTTCATCATATGTTGAATGTAGATATTTTTTCTATGATGAAATCTTGACCCATAAAGTTAATTTAAAGAGTGGAAATAGTTAATCATGAATTGTTTTTACAAAATATTATTCCTTTATCAAAAAAGAGTTGTGTTAATACAATTTTTAAAAATTCCATAGTAAAAAATATATGCCATTTTGAAACAACAATTTATTATTGCGATTAAGACTTTTGCAAATACTATTTCCTTTTACCACTTTTTTTTTAAAATTCCTATAGTTAGTTGTAAAAAAGTGGTAATGATTCACAATATTATTCTAATAATAATGGAAAATTTGATCTAGGTGATTAATATAAGGAAATTTTAATTTGTATCCTATTAAGAATAAGGGTGAATGCATGAAGATGGTTTATACTTTTGGGCCAAATGTGGCAATAAAATTTCAGAATTTTACTATTTTATCGAATTGAATCCCTCAAAATTCATATAAGCTTTGCGAATTTTGATTCAGAGTAAAAATAAAATTTGTGGAGAATTATGTGATCTTTTTTTTAATAAAAAATAGTGTCATATAATTTTTCAATTTTCAATTAAATTAAATCTTGCCCTTGCAAATTTTCGCACATCTTAACAAGTATGCGTGTTTTCATGTGCAATAACTTAGTCTAAAATGTATAATTTAAAAATGTGTATATGGGCATGATCTACACAGAGAGAACTAAGATATGAATATTGGAACTTCATTTTTTTATGAAAAATTATATTATTTATTATTTTAAGAAGTTGGTGAATTAATATTTGAATTGCATTTTTTAGACACATGCTTTCATGTAATATTTTTTTCTACTATTTAAATAAATTCAAAAACCAAGAGAACCATTTTGAAGAGGACTTGTAAATGAAGATGGTGGTATGTTTTTATTTTTTTGATTTTGTATATTTTATGTTATTGATTTTTATTCATCCCCTTTGAAATTGTCCAAAAAAAATTCAAGAATAACGTTTAAAAGAAATTAGATGAAAATGTCATATAAATTCAAAAATGTCAAACTAATATGCCATTGGATAGAGTATTCCTTCATGAATCCAAAGTGATAAACTCTTCCACCTAAGGACACATATTTCCTTAAGTTCAACATGCTATGACATGATGTTGTAGAGAAATCTATAGGAGGGGAGCTAAAACTTTATCTTTTATGCCCTCAATAACTTGATCGAGCTCTTAAGGTAAAGTTTGAAAAAGCTTGATTGATGGTTTAACAAAGCCTCGATCAAGATTTTGACATAGTTAAACAAGGGCTCGATCGAGCTATAACTCGATCGAGCCCTTCCAACCATAAACTCCCCGTTGTGTTTTGGGCAGGGATATAAAAAAAAATCTAAATCAAGCATCTAGCTCGATCGAGCTCCTATTTAACGACAGGTTACATAGGAGGTCATATGAGGGTTTGGTTTAGAGCTCAGTCGATTAATATTTAAGCCCTCAATAGCTTGATCAAGTTGCTTTTCCCCCCTCCCAACTTGTGTGCTTTCCAAAAAGTGTAGCAAAGCTTCATGCACTCACTCATAAATTGACAATGTTAAACACAACAATCATTGTTTTAGATGTTAATGAGATTGGAGAGGAATTTAAACAAGGGTAGACTTTTTATTTCACTTGACAACCCATACTGCCAAAGAAGCTTAGTCACAATGTAACACCTAAGTGACCTTGCTAATTTTGCATGACCATAAACTACATGTATCACTAGGAATATGCCTAAATGATGTATTAAAAACTTGAGTGAAGCAACCTAAACCATGTAGCATGTTAGAGTGCTCACATCACTATAGATGATATTGTATCATTAACACATACATGCAAATTTAGTCTAACAATATAACACTTTAACATCAAATAAATTGAACACTTCAATTCATAGAACATGTTCCATGAAATATGTTTGTGCCTACACACTCAAAATTGTATCAACTATACATTTTTAACTAAAGGGAACAATGTGGCCAATATATGAAATGATAGCTAATGGCAAAACATGGAAGTATGGCATATTGTGCCCTATATAGAAATGGATTTAATATACAAATGTCATTTCATGTCCAAACATGAAAATATGGCTTATGATTCCCTAGATACACAATGGTTCTCATTGGTCACTAAGTGCCATTTTCCACACTCACCACCATCATTTTCATCATGGAAGTCGATCCTTCTCCTCTTACTAGAAGAAGGAGATTGATTTTTTTTCATTTTGGATGTGCTTCATCTCTTTGGGGACTGCATAAAGAAACAAAATTATCCAATTTTTTTTTCTACAATGGGTTATCATACATACAAATTGTTAGATTATCATTCAATACAAGAAAACTCACCACATGTAGTACATCCAGTCATGAGGGTGTTCTCCTCCTATGCAACCCCAACCTTTTTGCTATACTACCTTATAACAGTTAAAAAAGTCAAAGCATGGTATTTAAACAGAAATTCCTAGAACTAATTCCATTCATGATACATAAAAAATTCATCAAATAAGGATCTCATCATGAATGTATCTGGAATTGAAAAAGATTCACTAGAAGGTGGAGCAGTTGGCTGCATAAGCTGCTAAGAGGAAACATCTACTATTGGATCTAATGAACTACCATCATGGGATGATGGCTTGGGGGGTGCATGGGGGATATGTGGAGAAATAATTGTGGATTAAATAATGGTAGTGACAATGAGGGGACTATTTTACGGTTTATGGATGTAATCTCTGTGGGTGGATGGGATGGAAAAGGTGATGAAGGTGGGTGGCAATTAACATCGATGGCTTCTAGCAGTGGTGGAAGTTCCCTAGTGGAGGTAAGTTAGATAAAAAAAATTGGGGAAATGTGATGATAGGGAGGGAAAAATAATGAGTAAATAGTGGAGGGTGATGAATAATGTGTTATTGATATAGTGGACGAATGTGAAAATGGCCTAGTATGCATACACATTTATAATATTTTAATTTCTTAACAAAAAGAAGATTACAAAATAAATAAATTGATACATGATACCTAGGAAGGTGATGATATATCCATCCCTGGTGGGCATGGATCCTCACTTGGGGTCATCAAAATCTATAGAAATATTAAAGGAACACCACAAATATACCCAAACTAAGAGCATCTATAATATAGACTAAAACCATATGAAAATTTTGCAAGGAGGGATTTCGTTAAATTTCCATACCTAAGTATGTGGTACACCAAATGAACTAGTAACTTCCACTACAAGATCAATGATAGAATCTAGCACTGAATTCTAATAGGGAATAGCAACTACAAACAACTTATAATTAGATATATAAGGAAAACACAAAATAAACTTTGTGTGTGTGTGTGTGTGTATGTGTGCATGGGCACGTGTGTGTTTGCACTCAATATAATAACCTCCTCCATAAAGATTTGTTGTCTATTGATCTACATCGACCCATAACAACTCTGTAGATCTATGAGGCTTACATGAGCCTCCATGTGGCTTCTCTTAGTTTAACCATACTATAGAATATGATGGTCCAACCCCTTCTATAGCATCACTTGTTGGTTGCTCCTAGAATGATGATGCTACCAAGGCGCCATGATCTAATAAGGTGTGAGTCAAGATGGTTATTACAGTTTAGGTTTCAATAATGGTGTTCACTATTAAAGGATGATAGACATGTGGGTTAGGCCTTTGACTAGCTACATGAAGACCTAGTACTAGGTTGCACCTAAAATTACCTCTATCTTGCATAGACCCATGACCCACCCCTTGGAACTCTCCCATGTTAAAGTAGTTGACATGGAGTCCTAGCACACACTCTGCCCATAATTTCCTCAATAAATATATAGGTATATACCTATTCTTACAAGGAGGTTTATTAAAAATTATGAACCACCTATTCATCCAATGGTCTTAGAATAGTTGGTGATTGCACTAGTCTATACAAATGCATTTCCTATTAACTAGTGTCTATTGGTTGTTTCTTAGGTCAACAAACAATGATAGAAAATCTTTTTTAGTAATGTTCAAGTCTCTAATTTGGTCTTCATTTAGATTACTTTTGTAGTATATATACATCCTATCCCTGTAATTGGAAATATTACTTAATAGGCCTTAGGAATTAAAAATGGATGATATGATTAATGAACTTGCTAAAGATAATCATGAGGGTTCTCTAGTGTTTAAATTTAGCATCATGTATGATTTCCCTCAAACTAGTCAAGGATGCATCAATTTTGGAATTAGGATTTATTTATTCTAGGTTGGGGTTTGGTAGTTTTTAGTTGGGGTTTGGATTCACATTATGCTCCATGGTAATAAAGTCTCCTGAAAGTGTTTGTGTTTATAACATCATTTAGATTTATTTTTTTCCAATTTTAAATTAATTAAAAAATATATATAACAAAAGAAAACCAAAGAAATTATATTGAAATGCTTACTTTGAATCCAAAGAAGATCCAATTCATTTATTTGGAAATTTAGAATGGGGATGAAATATTTGGCTCAATGCCATTCCAAAAAATTTGCATTACACAGTCGAAAATGAGGAAAAAAGAGACCTTAGGCATATAAAAAATAAGATACTCTAGGAACAAATGTGTCCTCATTCTTATTCCATGCCTACTTGGTGCCCTAGCTATAATTCTACTTGGTGGTTTGGGACTCGCTGATTATTGATGCCTATGAGTGTATGCACACATTCTTGATGACTCAATTATCACTTTTCGAGCCGTTAGTAATGTGTGATTTCTACACACTCACAAGATGACATTGATTCACTAACTGACTTTAAGACAACATTGTCTCACTAATAAGCTTGACTACTGTGATAAGTTGATCTTTATTAAATGCAAAAAGGTCAATATTATGAACCCACATAGGGACATATGAAGGTGAGAAAAATTAATCATTTCAACTGATCCATTAAAAAACATTATAATTTACTTTTAAGAAAATTTTAAAGTAACTTTTAAATGCTAACAAATAACTAAATATTATTTTTGTCCACTAGGGATATTTATTCTTATCAATATTATATATGCCATTCATAAAATTTCTATATAATTTTCAAAACTCACTATTTTTTTTTATTTTTTTTTAATTTAAATAAATCCATAAATAAAAAATATTGGAAAGGCTTTAATATATGTTTTAAAATCTAGTAAGTTAATTTAAAGCCAATGGTATTTTATCACGGTTAAAATTATAGTCCATGATGGAGGTAAGGAATAATAATGCATAATAAAATGAAGAACAAATAAGAGAAATGAGGCTAGTAAAGAATTAGTCCAAAAAAAATGAGGACATTACATGCAATGAATTATTCCATTAAGATGAGGACATGTTGAGGCCTTCAATAAAAGAAAACGCCCCCGCTAAATTTTAATTTAATGCTTAAATTTGTGAATTTATTATATGTTTTTTCACTATCTTTAGGTTGCGAAATTAGATATTTGATATTCTTTTTTATTTTGAATTTTATAGGTTATAATTTTTTTTTGTAATTTAGTAGGTTATAATTTTTTTTTTCTCATTTTCATAACATCCTAATTTTGAGGTTACTAAATCTTTTACTCGTGGAGAGTTTTTCAACAATACAATTTTTTTTTATTTTGAGTCCGAGATATAAAGTTATGAACTTTGGAAGTTTTTTATATTATTTTCATGATTTGTTGATGTGGTAGATGATATGTTGGCTAGGTCCATGTTAAAAAATAACTATACTAAATGTACTAACATGATAGATAGAACTAGTTTGTAGTATTTTTTATCATTATTTTAATCTCTATTATATTGTTTTTATTATCATTTAATTTTATTTTTCTTATTTTTTAATATCAATTAATATAATCTATCATTTTTTCACTTCCCTTGATAGAATCTAATCAAGAAGAAATTTTCACATCTATTAATGAAAATTTAAGGATTTTAGTATATCAAGTGTCGATATTTTGAGATGGCATATTGGGCATTGGGATGTCATGATATTAGGCATTATATTAACGAAACTTGATTAATGGGATTTTTTCATGTTTGTTGAAAGAACCTGATTAATGAGAATTTTTTCATTGTCTATTAACAAAGATTTTAAGATGCTAAAATTTTATGTGTTTTCCATGTTTTTGAATTTACTTGATGGGCAGATAACTTGATATTTGAAATCCAATGGTTTTTTGTTGTTTTTATAATGCCAAGCTCATACTCATGTGACATGGTGTTGATTTTGATTGTTACCAATATACTTCTAGGTTGAACCACCTCTCCCCTTGAGACGACACACAAAGAAAGCAATAAATAGAATTGTACTTGAGACCATCATTTTTTTTTAAAGGGAGGGGCTAGTTCCCAAGAGAATCGTAATGGGGCCCTCTTTTAATTACAATATACTGTCAAACTGAGCTAACAAATCGTCAAATCATACATACAATCGCTGTAAACAGCCGGCATATCGAGCAAGGACAGAATACGCTGCAGCACTGGGGCGCAGCTCAGCAGGATTTGAACCTGGTCGGGGGGCGTGCAAACCGACCGCCCTGACCGTTACATCACGCACCGAAATACTTGAGACCATCATTACTCACATAAATTTACATAACTTTAGAGAGATATAAAGAAATAAGAGTGCACTCAATGTTACGCTATTTGAGAGGATCCACCAACAACATAAATACTTAGGGAAACATTCTCATATAATTTATTAATTGGAAGAAGAAACAAACCTCATATTTTCATTGAAGAATATTCCCTACTAATGTTGTGATGGTTTACATAGGCTAAGAGACCTTTGTGGGTAGCTTATGAAGACCATAATTATTCAAAATGTTTTGATATGAGGGAGGTACTGCACCCGTGCATAGTGCACTAAAATATTTCAAACTTTTGTCGGTCAGTAGACAACCTTGTGTCATTACTGAGATGAACCTTGTTTCCTACGCTCGTTGGTCAAACTCAATCGAACATTCTTACGGGAAAAATGGTCATCGCATATCTGACACCTGTCCACCTTTAGATAACTCACAACAATGGGGCGAATCACTCGTTGGTATTTTGAGGCCTCCATCGTTAGATAACCGCTAGATATGGAGCTCAGATTTTCGACACCATCTTGTTGATATTTACAATGTAATGCGACATAAATTCCATGCGACCATATGATGTCAAAGATTCATTAGAGTTTTTTGATGAAACCACATCGAAGACTTGATGGGAAAGTGTAAAATATGATGGTTGTTCTCGTACGATATGCCAGTGGATAGTGAAAAATATGGCGAGAGTTATTTGACTATCATGATTTGAAACTCCGACAAAAAGTTACAGAATCCATTGGGGGCTACCTAACGTTGCTGTGTCCGATATTCGATGGAGAAGTACAAAGTCGGATGAGATATGCCTAACTAATATGCGTCGAAAATCTGATGGAGGGGAATCTAGAACCTTGTGAGTTAGGGATAGTTAAGCCTATAGTTAGGTGGAAATTAATTTGTCCTTCTTTATTCGCAGGCAGATGAGTTTTATACAAGTCTCTACATATATTTTAAATGATGCTAACAAACTCTATATTTTGAGATTTTTATATTCCTATATGGGAGGAGAAAGACCCCTCCCTTGATGCCTTGTTAGGATAGAAATACTTCTTGTGATTCTATAGATGTTTTAACTGACTCATCAATGGAGTTGTTTTCTCAATAAACATGCTTGAAAGTGGCTTTGGAGAAAGATGCCTTGGGCTACTATACTTCATGGATAGGATGCTTCCCAAGAAGAAAATATGGTTTCTAAATCCCTCATTAATCCACTTGAACATGACCATTACAAAATTCTTGAGGTTGGTTCCCTGTTCCTCACCTTGGTGGTTATCCCTTGATTCTAGCAAGTGTGACATGTGTCAAGGTTATCTTTCTCTTAGGATGATCTTGAGTGGGAATACTTGGAGTGATGAAAGCGTTCCCATCTTTGGACCATACTTACCACTTTCCACTCATTATAAAGCTCCTCACATCCCAAGATTCAGGACCAGTGTCACCCTAGATTGGTTATCCCTTGAATTCTTCATTGACCTTGAAGCCATTTGGGAAAGGATCCCCTAAAGAGGTTGATGCAAGAAAGAAAGAAATGCCAAAAGCCATTGTTGCCCCAAACTAAAAATAAAATTATCAGAAGGGAAAAGAGGGCTGAGAAAACATGCATATGAAGCCTTGCACATTAACACAGATGTCTCATTTTTCCCAAGAAAATTAGCCCTAAATTCGGCCTTCCCTAGCCAATAATTTCCCTTGAAAAGGGTTGAGATTTATTAGCTAGTTTGAGAGATTTGGTTAGCCCTAGGTCTGAAACCCTAGTTTTATCCCTAGGTCTTTTAGCAAGTCTCTTTCCTTTTAGGGTTTGAAGAGAGTGATTTGAGTAGGGTTATTTGTGAGTTCATCCAAGAATCATCATTCATCACTTCCCTTCATCCTCTTTGACTTAGTGGTCCCCCTTGCATTGGGATTGGTTTGAGTCAATTTCCATAGTCTCCTTGCTTAGGGATCATTAGGTATTTATCAAGCATCCTTAATTTTCTTGATCTTGAGGACTTGTTTCTCAAACTCAAGTTTCCATTGGTCTTATTCACTACTTACAGGACTACTCAAATCTTGTATAAATGCATCATACCTAGGAGATGATCTAGTAAAGAAGAAACAAGTAGTGATTGTAGGTGAATATGTGAGCAATAAACACATTTAAGAGGGTTCAACACTATTGCACTCATATACACTGTATATATGCAAGGGTGTCTCTGCTAGGGTTCTCTAGTTGCCTACACATTCAACATTCTCATTTTAGTTCAAAACCTTTATTTGTCCAACCTCACTGTGAATTTATTAACACTAGTTAGGTGTTTTTATATCATGATTGATTGGGTCCTCTCAGAAGACAAGGTTCTTTAGCAGTGTAAACAAAACCACTCTTAAACTATCCATATGCACACAAAATTGTTCAAATGTAAATTCAATCAAATCATAACCTTGTTTGTTTAGAAAGTAAGAAAAAGAGAGTGTATTGTGGGTTCCACTAGTGGAAGGTGCAATAACCTTAATGCAAGGAGGGAAAAAACTCAACAAGAGAAACAAATACCCAAGGGCAGGATAAAGTAAAACCACTAAGACATAACCCAAAAAGAGACCACTAATAGAATAACCCCATTCATGATAGAAGGATACCAAAGATTACAGACACAGGGAAGCCAAGAAACCTTAATACATGATTCAAATTCCATATAGATACATACATTTTCTCAAAAAAATCCTTCTTTGAGACTTTGACGACTCAAAACTAGACAAACTAGAGGCCAATAGGTAGTAATACTGATGCATGGGGGCACTGTAAAGAGAACAAACCACATACCCATTTACCAATGCGAGGAGAAGCCGAGACTGGAGCCACGTCTAGAGACCCTTTGTGAGCTGAACCTACACCAAACCATGGAGCCGAGCACCCAAACACCACAAGAGGCAACTCTTGTCGACTAGAAAACTGCCAAACTCACACTCGGAGGTTATGAAATTCTTCCAAACACTGAAGCCTTTTCCACCTTCCACTATGGTAATTACTCTCTTCATGCATAGAGCCACCGCTCCATATGCCTTACGAGTGTGGAGGGTGGCAGGGATTTTCCTCGAAAAGACCCCCATTAATCACCCACCGTGATAGTGTTGTCCAACTCACACCTCGATCGAGGGTTAAGATTAGGAGCTTGAGTGCTCTAGTTACTATCCCTCATATATTTCTCTAGGAGTGTAGTTAAGGGATTCAAATCGACTTTTGGGGGCTATGGAGGCCAAACTAGCTTTGTTGGTTTGTTTTAGTGATTGCAAATCCAATTAGGTAGGAAATTTGTGATTTTATTTCCTTCCCTTGGAACATGCGAGGTGATGACATGGTCAAATTTAAGAAGGAGGTCTCCTACCTCTTGCACCATTCTAGTTTTTCACTAACTGTGGCTGACCTTGTCCCATTTAGCACCTTGACTCAGCTTCTTGGTAGTGTCAATCACTAATTTTGAGTCCCCTTCAACTACTATCTTCTTGTAACCCAACTTAATCAGACTGTCGAATTTCTGTGAATTATGCTTCGTTTTTGTTGGCGTAGCAATAGTCTGAAACATATATCAGTCGAGTTCTCACTCTTGAATCTCAGAATATCCCCCCAAAACCCATAGGGCCCGGGTTTCCTTTCGAGGCTCCATCAAAACTCAACTTGATGAAACCCTCAAGGGGAACTGAGAAATGTTGCGGTGAGGCTATGGGATCTACCATAAGCTTCCAAGAATTCGGGGCTATCATTGTGGGAGAGAGATTTAGATGTTGAAGAATTCTGGCTTCATGAGGAGCTACCTGCCAATTGCCTGGGTGCCATTTTTCTGCCAGGATTGTTTCCCAAATATTCTAAGTTACTCCCTTCCAAACTTCTTCCTGTGATTTTTGGAAATTATTATATATCCTTTTGTTCGTCTCCTTCCATATAGCCCATAGAAGGAAGCCCAAATCTAATCCCCAGGCTCTATTGAGAACCAGAGTTGAGAAAAACCCTGTATGCCATAAGAGATTAGTTTCTTTAATGCTCTGATGGTCTTTGTCAAGACGACCAAAAGGGTCCTCTAACTGTCTCCACTTTTGATCAACAAAAGTGCACAAGTTTAGGAGGTGTTCCAGATCCTCATTGTCATGGCCACATAAGAAATAATAGGAAGGTCCTTGAATACCCCTCTTTTGAAGTTGATCCCAGGTGAGGATTGTCCCTCGGCACACCAACCATAGAAAGTAAGCTACTTTTGGCCACAAAATGCCATTCCAGATCTTCTTCCAAATTGGATTAAGATGATTTTGACCCCAGCCAGCCCAGAGGTTGTAACCTTCCTTGATATTGAAAATACCCCTCGTGGTGTATCCCCACCTGAGGATATATGTTCCTTCCTGAATTTTGAGCTTCCTAGATTGTAGCTCTCAGTCGAGCTACTGCCATTGATATGAATCAGGAGGGTTTGGCCAGTCCTAGGGTTCTTTCCATTTTATCAATTTGTTTCCTGCTAGAGTGGCTTTCCAAAATTGGTCAACAATACAAAAGTTTCAGTTGTTTGTATACAGAAATAGTTCACCCAAATATTTTCTACCAAACAACCTTTCTTTTTGTTGCCAAGAGTCCTTCCGGAATAGGGTTGTTCTTCCATTTCTTATTTCCCAAAAAAAATGTTGTGATATGAGATCACTATTTTGTACTACTCAGTTCCATAGTGAAGAGCTTTGGGGGATATTAGTGTCTAATTATATCTTCAGTGCATATAGGCATACCATATTTTCTGGTCCAGATTTGTTTCCATAAGTCTGGGCCTCCTTTTATCCATCGCCACCAGAGTTTAGCTCCCATAACTTGATTCAAGGTGTAAGGGTCTCAGAGACCAAGGCCCTCCTCGATCTTAGGCTTTGTGAGATTGGACCAAGAGACCAATTCCCATTCCTTCAACTGATGCGCCCCTCCCCATAATAATTTTTTGAAATTTTTGATCATCTTCACACAAGAAGTCTTTGAAGCAGCCATCCCTGAGAGCTGGTAAAACATAATGGATTGAGGAACATATTTTAAGAGGATAATTTGACCAGCTAAATTGACAGTCCTAAAATCCCAGTTGCTAAGCTTTAGTTGAATCTTTTGGAGCAGAGGTTGCCAACAGGAGGTTTTTAAGGAGTTAAATGCCAATGGCATGCCAAGATATTTGGTGGGAAGGGACCCAATTCCAAACCCCAACACCCAAGCCAAAAAGGACTAGGTGTTCACTGGAGTGTTGAAAAAGAAAAGGTGGGACTTTCCATTATTAATCAGGGTACCCAAGGCTTTAATAAAATCATGTAGGATATCTTTTATTCTCCTGGATTCCTGCAAAGATACATGACAAAAGAGCATAATATCATCCACAAATTGTTGGTGGGTAATGGGAAGGTCATTTCCCCATGGGAGAAGTCCTTGAATATGAGAAGAAAGAGCTGCAAATTTCAGGTATCCTCCCATGCCTTCAGCTGCTAAAATGAATAAAAAGGGAGAGATTGGGTCACCCTGTCTAAGGCCACGAGAGGGTTTGAAGGGTCTAGTTGGAGAGCCATTAAGGAGAATAGAAAACATAGGAGAAGAGATCGAGGAAAAGACCCAGTTGATGCATCAATGGCCAAAATCAAAAGATTGAGGATACTGATAAGGTAAGTCTAGCTAAGGTGATCATAGGCTTTAGACAAGTTGCGTTTAACCATCATACCCAGGGATTTGAGCTGCTTCAGGGAGTAAACAATTTCTTGTGACGTAACAATCCCATCTAGAATTTGGCGGCCTTCCAAAAAGACTGTTTGTTAAGGACAGATAAGGTTCAGGGGTAGGGGCTTCAAGAACTTAACAGTGATTGTGGAAATAATCTTATAGATGACATTACATAACATGATTGGTCAGAACCCTTGGGGATCTTTAGATTTAGACGTTTAAGGAATTAAAACAATGAAAGTAGCATTAAGGCTAGGACATACCTTTTAGTTACGATGTGATTCCTCCACCACTTCCAGGATATCTTTCCCAATGAAACTCCAAGCATCTTGGTAAAATTTAGCCATGAAGCCATCTTGTCCAGGAGATTTATTTTTGGCCATGCCCTTGACAACATCCTCTATTTCCTCCAAAGAAACTGCTTGCATGAGGGAAAGGTTTTGATCTCTGGATTTTAAGATGAGGGATGTTATGCATAATTCTCTAGATGACCTCTAATCAATCCCGAGAAGGTTCAGAGAGAAAGGATTAGAAGTGATTGACTATTAAATCTTCCATTTCCTCGTGTTGAACCAATCTATTCCCTGCTTCATCTTTAAGAGACAAAATCCTGTTGTGTTGGCGATGTTGAATCATGGCTTTGTGGAAGAAGCGGATGTTTCGTTCCCCTTCTCGAAGCCATTGAAATCTTGATTTCTGACTACACAAGATCTCTTCTTTCTTTTGTCTTTCTTCCAGCTTGTTAACTAGTCTCACTTCCTCCTCTACTAGTTTTTCAGATCTACCCTCATTGATGATATTATGATGAATTTCCTGCATTTTATTGTTCAACTTAGTTTGGTCTTTTATGATGTGGCCAAACTCTTCATGATTCCATTTCTTGATATGATTCTTGAGATCCTTTAGCTTAAGATGGAAAGTATGCATTTTATTTCATCCTTGCACACCACTTTCTTGCTACCAACTTTCGACTTTCTTCATTAATACGAGGTCCCTTAACCAAAAGGATTCAAATATAAAGGGGCAGTTCTTAGGGTGGATTTTTAGGTCAATCTCCAATTTTATCGGCCAATGGTCTGATCCCATTTCAAGGAAGGATAGAAGCCTCATGAAAAATGTCATCACCGATCACCTACTCAGAGATCAAGAAGTGATGTAGGTGTTAGGAAATTTGATGTGTGCCCCCGCTCCTAATATTATAAGTGTAGATTCCATCATTCGTTTGCATGTCCACTAGGTGTAGGTCTGAGATGGTATCTCTGAATGCCTCCATGTCCACATTTAGTCGGTGGATACCCACTTTTTTCTGATCAAGAGACATGATTATGTTGAAGTCTCCACCCACAATCTATAGTTCTTTTGGCTATACCCTTCTAATTTTACCGAGGTTTTGAAGAAAAACCTCTTTTTCTTCTGGAATGTGAGGCCCGTAAACTCTAGACAGTAGGGCCCAATATCTGGTTCCGATGTGCTTGAATTTACCTGAGAGGATTCTAGGAAGGCTAACCCAATCTTCAAATATGATTTCGGTAGGATTCCAAAGAATGGCTATACCCCCAACACTTCCCTAGCGTCTTGAGCTACTACCCCATATTGGGGTTTAAAACCCTTGACAATATCCTTCAATTTGGCTTCTGAAATATTAGTTTCTTGAATCATCATGATACATGGTTTGTCTCTTTTCAGTCTGTCTTTTAGGTACCATTGTTTGCCTCTACTGTTGAGGCCTCATACATTCTAGGATGTAATTATCATTGAGAATATTTGTTAAGTTGGTGGAATACAACAGACAGTGGTACCACCCTTCTCGAGTTAACCAACATCTTACCTACCATCTAAATGGATTCATGCAAATTATTTCTTCCTTGTTTTCCCACCTTTTCCATAAATACTTGGATGAACCCCCTGATGTATTTGGGAACCCAATTGATTTTGATGGTCTATAGCTATCACCCCTTGTTTTGATTTTTACATTTGAAAGGTCTCTCTATATAGTTTTTTTTTATCCTCTGGGATGAATATTTCATCGAGATGGCGCCATTCATTCAAGCAGCCTTCACATAACCTGTTCCTCTATAATGAGATCCTCCTTATGTGATCCAGGTGGATCTCTAAAAAGTACCAATGGCATGGTAAAAAAGGCTCAAAACTCAAAGTGGAAGAAACTCTATAAACATAGCATTGGATCAAAGTGATAGTCATTCTGAAACCAATGGTGTGAACAACACTCAAATCCGAGTTCATATGAAGAAGTTAGAGCAAGTCAAAGATCAAGTTTGACTTGGATAGGTGGCAGGAGGAAGTGACATGGTAGAAATCCTAGTGAATGGGGAAGTGCTAAATGGCAGGCCACCATTGGTCCCGCATTTCTCTTATCGTAGAAGGCAGAGGTTAGTTGTTTCAAATCTGCCATAGACAAGAAAAGTTGTGATGTGGTAATCACATATTGCAATTGCAAAAGGCAAATGTTTACGAATTGACCTCGACAGGATCCAAGTTGCGATTGCGATATCGCATATCGTGGATAAGAGGTGGATTAAGTGTTTATGAATCAGCCCCTGACAGTCAGTGTTATGATGTGACAATCGCAATCGCGCATCGCAAAGGGAAGGCAGTATAGAATCAGCCCCTGATGGTCAGGATTGTGATTGCGATATCACAAACCCATATCGCACACGCCACGTGCATAGACCAAAAGATGTGCAGGTTCCTCCGATTTGCGATATGGTGTATCAGCACTGATGAATTATGGTTCTTCATTCATAGAACTGTCGGGTCAGTTAAAGCCACTGATTTAATGATTTAAGTGTTGATTCTCTCTGTTTAAGTTGGCGGTTTAGGGAATTAATGAGTGGTTAAGCAAATAAGCAGGAAATAGTCTGTAGAACTATTTTTTTGGTATTTTTACTACGTTTAACAGGGCTTTACCTATGCACTATTTTGGGACCGAGAATCTATGTGTATTGAAACAAACCTGCCTGCTATACTTTTCGTTTGTTGAGAACTGCCCGGAGATTGAGGAGTTAGCTGCCAACTTATATAAAGGACTATCTACATCAGAAAAAGGGGAGACCGACACATAATTTAGATGATCAATGTGTACAACAGTAACCTGACCTGGTAGCAGGCCGAGACCTTGCCTTGAGCAGCAGGGAGGTTCTGAGAGGGTGCAAAAAGCTCGATTATCCAAATTGGATGTTCGGATAGGCGTTTTTGCACAATTTTTCGCTAGGATTTCGGTGATACTGTCTGTTTCTGAAGTTGGGCCCTCCATTCTTTGTCTATCTTCCATCTTGGAGGTATAAGGATTGTAAATTAATTTTTCTTATCTATTTTTATGCCACTTAATGAAAGAAGGCCTCCCAACTATTGAGCAGGGCCCAGAGACATAGTCCAAATTGGACGAATTTTGTAATCAAATATTTGTGTTATGGTTTCATGCTTATATTGTTATTTCCACATTATTTTATGTGCTTTTAATTTCCATGGTTAATAAGCTACGTTTCATGTAATTCTAATGCATCTATAAGTAAAATATCTTGGATCAAGTTTGGTCTTAGAGAAAGTCTTTGTTGATGCGAATTACATGAGTATATGCTAACTCGGAACAACCTGTGAAAAGGCGAAGGAATGCCTAATTCCTTTGATCCTGAGGTAGGACACACACAATGAAGAAGAAATGTGGAAAATGAAGAAGCTCATTGGGAAGAGGAACAAAATTTTTGCAAGGTATTCTACAATATGGCAGAGAAAGTGGACACGCTATTTTTAGAGTATGAGAAGGCACTTGGGCACGAGATGAAAGATTTCGATGACAATGGATCGGAAAATCATGAAGGTGGTTTAGAAGAGCCTCCTCCCTCTCCTTCTTCAAGTGATAGTTCTCATCACTCTAATCGTGATTCTAGAAATACATCTAAGAAACCTTTCCTTAAACTAGATGTAAAGTTTGACTTGCCTATGTATGTTGGAGAATGTAATGCAGAAAAGCTCAACAATTGGATTAGGTAGATTGAGGTCTACTGCTGGATTCAAAAGATCGAAGAAGATGAGGCAAAGATCTAGCTGGCATCCCTTCGACTGAGTGACACCACTCTCGTTTGGTGGGAGAGAAGATTGCAAGGCAACACAAATGTGGGTAACCTTCTTTCTTCATGGTCAAATTTTGTTTCTGCATTGAAGAATCATTTTTACGCTCTAGGATATAAACAGAATTCGTTAATGGAATGGAAACACCTAAGGCAAAGCAAGGGTCAAAATGTGCAAAAGTTCAACAAATAATTTAGGAAACAAGCATTAAATTTGATCATTCCATTAGATTCACTAGAGGTTGTAACTAATTATATCGGTTCCTTACATAGTTACATAAGGCATTCATTCTTATTGCTCGAGCCGGCTACTATCGATGAGGCCAATATGAAGGCCATGCATCTTGAGAGTAGGGGATGCATGAAAAAATGACCACCCAAAAATAGCTGCAACAACCAAGAGAAGAGGGGAAAAGCCCTTTTGTACACATTGTGAGAAAGAGGGACATGAAGAAGAGAATTGTTGGAAACTGCACCCTGAGCTGAGACCTAAGAAGAATGACAGAAGGGAGAGGCAGAAGACAACTACCACCATGAAACAAGATCAAAAGTCTGAATCAAAGGAAGATGAGAAGGTCACAACTGCGAGATTTGCACAAGGTAGACCAATTGACCTGGGGTCAGATTCCGGTGAGGAAAGGAAGATTGCAGCTCTTGGGATTGTAGTAGATGGACGTGTTGATTTTGTTTCTGATTCAGGTGATGAAACAAAATTTTCAATAGATATTTCACCAAAGATGAAAATGACACCCAATGCGACATGACTCTAGGAACTTGAGGAGATCAGCCAAAGAATTCAAGAAGAAAATGCGGAGCTAAGGAGACTCCTATAGGAATCAGAGAAGGATAAAAAAAGGTTTCTATTCCAGTTTTAGGTTAAGGACAAGGCCTTAGAAAAGTTGCGACATAAGCACCTTGAGGTAAAAAATGACTCTTTGATTTCATGTACCTTTCCTGATGATGATTTCGCTGCTTTTGAAAAACATACTACAAGCATCAGATCCAAATTGTTGAAGAAAATGGGGTATTAGGGGAAGGGCCTCGACATTAATGTCTAGGGAATCATAAACCCCATCAAAGTGGAGGAATTGCCTCATCATGCAGGACTTAGGTATGTCAGGAAGGAAGTTGGGGAATGCTCCAAAATAGCTAGCGACCCACCAACGATAGATGATGATGGAACCTCATCACATTTCAGTGATAGTGAGGGATCCATGAACACTTATCAAAGGCACATCAGGGGAAAGCGCTCGAAGATGACACAAAAAGTTTGGAGGAGAAAGAATTGTTGTAGTCACTACAATGAGGTGGGATGTCAGGGAGCCACATGTCATATGCTCGATGCCGAGAATGCATCGATAAAGAAGCCAACAAGTGAAAATTTTCAACAAATGAACCCACCACATTCATGGTGGTATTCTTTATTAAGTCAAATATGGTTTTTTTAGATGTGGTAGCTTGTTATGGCCACTGTTTGTAAATCATGCATTGCGAATAGTTGTAAAAGCGATGATGTGTTTCCCATCGCTTAAAAAGACAATGATGATCTTTATGGCCTTTTATTATGAGTAGTTGAGGTATTGGTTTTATTATGAAATCCTTGGCCAAGTAGTGTGTGCTATAAACTCTTAGCAAGTGAGGGGTTGTTTGAGTCATGTATGGTTTGTATATGATTGCAAAGGATGTACCAGTTTTGTGTGTAGGTGGTTGAAAGTGTGGTTTGGTGAGGAAAGCAGTGTATTGGATGTGTTAATTCTTTTGGTGGAGTACATTCATGTGGGCTTCAAAGGAATGCATCCGAGTAAAGCTCGGTGGATGGAGAAAGAAAAGGTGAGGGAGTAATTTCCTCACTTGCCAATTGATTGAAATGGATTTTGGCTGTCCAAAAGATCTTAGTGGGGAGGATTAATCCAGGTGGATCTCTAAAAAGTATCAGTGGCATGGTAAAAAAGGCTCAAAACTCAAAATGGCATAAACTCTATAAACATAACATTGGATCAAAGTGCACACCATCCTGATTCTAATGGTGTGAATGACACTCAAATCCAAGTTATTATGAAGAAGTTAGAGCAATTCAAAGATCAAGTTTGACTTGGACAGGTGGCAGGAGGAAGTGACATGGCAGAACTCCTAGCAAATGGGGAAGCACCAAATGGCAGGCCACCATTGTTATAGACATTTTTGTGCCTAACAGCATGGAGCATGAAATGTCAATAATCTGAGGGATCCAAAGTCCCTAAACATGTTGTTCTCACCCTTAGAGGAACAAGGTCTGCAAACCACAGCACTGAAAACCAGTTCTCCACCTGAAAACACTCAAAAACAGGCTATTTCTGGATCATGTCAGCTGCTCCACTGAGCATCTGTGCTAAATGTCAACTGCTCCTCCTTGTACCTGCGCTGAAGGTCAAAATCAATGAAGGCTACCTGCGCTGGGCGAGATTGGCCAAGTGGCACAGTCATTTTGCAAGGTGTCAACTGCCCAGGAAGCTTCCAAACTGACACTTGGTTCAAGGAATTCGCCCTATGATGAGTAAGAGGGTCTTGATCTCCAAGTGGAAGCAATATTCTCCAAGTGGACCCAAGAACTGAAGATTAACTAAAGTGGGAGAGGACACAAGTCAGCTTCAGGCCAGTCTCAAGATGACTCATCCTTTCTCCAAATCTCCTATATATAGAGCTCTCTCATGAGGTCTAGGGAGGCTGGAATTTTGTGCAAGTAAGGAAGTGCTGTTGGTTTGTGTATAGAGCTATTGGGTGTTTTGCTTGAAGGAGGTGAAGAGGAGATTTCTTTCAGCTGGGAGGTGTTGCTGGATTGGGCCCATTGTGGTTGTAACTCTCTCAGAACTTTACTTCTATTATCAATAAAGTATTTGAGGTTCTTCTATATGCATGTGTCTTTATGATGAATAGATGCTTGTATATTTGATTTATGCTAATCCTATAATCGATTATGGATGTATGCTTCTTGTAGTTTCCTTTTCTTATGCTTTTACAGGATCTGTGTGTAGCTGGGCCGGTGAAAGGGAAAAGAGCTAGGAGCAAGCAGCAAGGAGTGAAGATTGGATCGAATATTAGCGCAAGATAACGGTTAGTAGATCATCCTTTTCTTCCCTCTCTCATCTCATAAAGAAGAAACTTTGAATAGCTTTGCATTCAGTTGTTGCTGAAGTACTATCACCTTCAGAGTGGGATAGAGGCATTCTGCATTAGATACTTTTCCCCCCAACAAATTGGCGACTCCGCTGGGGAGCGTATCTTGTTGGTTTGTTGTGTTTCTTGCTATTCATTTCATAAACAAAGGGAGTACCGAATCGAACTGTGTTTGAGTCCATCAAACACAAAGTAGAGGGCAGCTACTCTAGCTCGGTTTCTGGGCAAGTTTATGATTTGAAGAGCTGATCCACAAGGACTCTAATAAGCTCTTAGTGATAGCTTTTCATCCTCCTTTACATCCCTTAGTGTGTCCTTGACTGATAGCTTCTGATTTGAGCAAAAACTGTGAATTTTTTAGCAATCTGTGACCCGGAAACCAAGACGGACGAAAGTCCGTTCTTCATTGCAGGCTGTACAAAGGCAGTCTGCATTTCAGCGCAGTTCCCGAAGGGGCTACCTGCGCTGAAGGTCAAACAGGCAGTGTTACACCTGCACTGGACCAGTCTTGGCTTGAGTTACTGAGGTTTCCTACTGTGTCTTGCCTTGTTTTCACTATTGTTTTTTGCTGTTTGTTGCCAGTCAGTAGGCCTATCTGAAATCATCTTCCTTTGTCATTATTCCGCCTCAGTTGTATAAAGAAACTGTATTTGTTCTTTTGTGTTTCTTGTGTCATTTACAGTTTCCCATAACGAAAGTGAACCAGTCTTGCATTGACCTCTTAGATCTAGACCTGTGATTAAGTGTCGTTTTGATCTTAAGAGTTAGTTTATTTGCTGTTCATAGCTGATTGAGTTTGTCGCTTTCGTTATATGGTTTGAATTTATATATTTCTAAGTGTCGAAACAAGTGAATCGTAAGGTGTCTTTTGATTTTGGACAAGCTTGTTTGCTTTCACTTGAAATTGAATTCAAAATTATACAACAACTTTCTTTTGTATTGTCGCACAAACATTAAGAAAGAGAAAAGAAATACCTGCATCTTTGCATTTTGCATATAAGTTTGTATGTTGATTTAGGAAAAAGTGCATTAGCGAGTGCTCTTTGATCTGTGTGAAAAGGATTTCATCTCTCTTTTCCCTCAGTAGTTAAGATTTTCATAAGTCGAAAAGATTTGAAAAGCTTGCTTCTCATCTTAGACTGCATTTAGGAATTTGTATCAATACATCTCGTGGTGAACCTTGAAAGGCAAACTTTAAAAAGATCAACTTAAAATATATTGAATGAACCTAACAACGCTTTGAAACATAACGCAAACATCTAGAGGTCTAAGCTAGAGACGTGTTCCGGCGTCGTTAAACATAGTGACTGTCGATCTCGACGAAGGTGGGTGATTCCTCCTGAGAGTCGGTGGCACTAATACGGACTTGTGCTCCCACGTACCGTCGCGTATATATTGGGAGACCCCTGTAGGATCAAAGCCTTTATCCAATAGGAAACTGTGTCGGCCGCCCTACTGATCGCAAAGCAGTGAACACAGCATTCACGAAGATCGACCACTCGTACCGTAAAACGTATTCTGTGGTTTTGCGAAAAGTTTGGCACACCCTCTGCCTAGAACTCCAGAGCAGTTTCTTTTGGCATTTTTCAAACTCTATAACTGAAAAAGTCCAACCGAGCATTTGTCACTTCGGGCTCGTTAATACATCGAAGGAGACTAGAGTCATCTTTAGCTTTTTCTCAACTCTTAAAAAGTGAAAAAGCAAGTTGTGTCTAAAAGCGTCTAATAAAATTCATTCAATTCGGAAACACAAATTTCCCCTTTTAATATTTTAGTTGATCGAGTAATCCGCAATCGTGGAAGAAAGTCAATTGAAACCCCGTCGTTCGCGGAGGCTTACGAGTCAACCGTCTTTGTCCCCGGAATCGAAAACAGTACGGGCAAAGCGAACTTGTTTAACCGGTTGAAAATCTCCTTTGAAAGTTAGAACAAGTGTTCCTACTACATCCGAGGTTCCGGTTACTCCTAACATTTCTGGAAACCCTGCCTTTATAGAAGAAGTCCAACAGCCACAGAAGGACAGTGATACTGATCCTAGTCTGGGGGCAAACACTTGTGTAACTGAACCAGTTCCATCTGTAACCGGTCCAGAGAGTTTTGCTCCTCAAACAACTGTCGCTGTCGAAGCAACCACTTCTTCGGAACCAGAAATATTTTACGGACCTGACGGTCTTCCTCTTCCATCGGGTTTGATTGCGATAAAGGAAATTGCAGAGGATCCGCAAGCAAGTACTCCAACTCATTTTGGAGTCGGGGTCACTCTATTTCCTTCATCAGAAGTTAATCCACCACAAGTGGAAGTCCCTGTAGAATCGCTAGGCAATCTATTGGAGAGACTTAAAATGTCTGAACAATCGTCATCATCTAGGACTGTGTCAAATGACACAGCGACAACAGAAGCCCCTGCCGTCACTCCAACGATGTTTGCCGGCATACCAGCTGTCCCAACTAGCTCTCAACAGCTAGAAGGAGTCCACCAAGGGACTATGTCGACAGTATGGTCTGTTCCAGTTTGTTCATCCGGAGTAATACCCGGTAATTCTTATGTTGAAACTCGACAGATTGATCCTCATGGAGGTCAGTTTGGGCCATCTAGTCCTCAAGGACTAACAATACCTCTGAGTTCCGGATTGCTACCATATGGGGGGCAGTATGCCTTTTCATTACCTCCTCCGGGAGGATATCCATATGGCAGTTCTCAACAGTATTCAGGTTATACTGGAATTGCATCAAGTAGTTGGGTACCTATGCTACCTCAACAACCAAGGATTGTATATTCTATGCAACAGTGTGTACCTGTGACGAACATCCCAACCGCCCCGGCTATTGTAACCGTGTCCCAAGTTCAAGCGATACCTGTTACATGTCAACCTCAGATTTCTCAGGTTGTAATGCAACAGTCGCTTGACCATGGGTCACAACCACAATCGCCAACTGGTGGGACGACACAAGTACAAACGGGTACAATTACCCCACACCTTGGTCCAATGGTTAGCATGTCGCAACAGAACATGGCGTCACAACCATGGCTTGTACAATACCAACAACCGCAGTTCTAGCAAGTGTACCAAGGTTCTGAGCAACAGATCTTTGCGAACAGTGGACAACCGTATATCCAAAACGGTCAAAACCAACCACTTTATAGTGGTCAAGTCCACCAGCCGTATCAGTCATACCAACATCAATTACATTATGCTGGTATGCAAAGACCCACTGCTCAAGCGATTCCATCGTACCCTGGTTACGCTTCGCCTAACCTGAATCAACAGTTACCATTCGTGACAACTTTAGAGTTACCCGATTTACACCATTTAACAAACGATCCGATTGCTTATGCCCCTTGGTGGCCAACGATTCCTCATAAACTTCCATCTGACATTCCTAAATTCAATGGAAATCCAGGTGAAGACCCGTCGAATCACGTGATGACTTTTCATCTGTGGTGTTCGTCGAACACCCTTAACGACGATTCGATAAGACTTCGCCTTTTTCAGAGGACATTGACAGGTCCAGCGGCTAAATGGTATATTGAATTGCCAAGAGCCTCTTTCGACAATTTTAGTTCCCTAGCCACGACTTTCTTAACCCACTTTCAATTACCGATAAGGTATGAAACAGGAACATAAATATTAACCAACTTCAAACAGACAACTGCTACCCATATATCTGATCATATACATGAGTGGCGTCGTCGTCGCAGGATGGTGAAAACCTATGTTCCCGATCAGCTGTTAACTGAATGGTTTATAAAGTCGTTACTTCTGGCCATTACGGAAGATGTGGCCAAGGGGGAGTCGTAACAGAGGAGCAAGTAATTGCTCGTGCACAATATTTGGACTTAGTTTACACTCAGTCTGGCACACTCTATGACAAAATACCTGACGCCCCTAGACCAGAGTTTTCAATTCCTCCCCCTCCTAAATCAAATAGTGACTCTCATGCCGGTGATGGCGTGATTGGCACAACAAACGCGAAATCGATAAAGGCTTCGTCAAAGAAAGCCCGTAAGAATTCGGATCAAAATGCAAAAGAAGAAATTCTTGCTTCGGAAGTAAATGCCGTATCGAAAGATAAGGGCAAAGAAACCAATCAACCAGGGAGCAAGAAGAAACAAAACAAAGGGAAGAAGAAGAAACAGGGTGAGTCATCCCCTGGAAAAGATTCTTCAAACCCTCCTGGCAAAGGGAAACAAAATTATCCATGTCTAATATGTGATGATAAGGATCATAACACAAAGAATTGCCCATTCAAAGCTGAGTTAAAGAGGTTCTTTAAAAGTTCCCAAACCTCAGCTGTGTTAACTGATCCATTTCCCAACCCAGGTCAAAATCTGGTTGATAGTGGAAATGCTTCCCCATCGCAAGTCCTAATGTTGTCGGTTTCGAAACAGCAGAATGATGCTTTGATTTCAACAAGGAACAAAGATTATGGGAATCCTCAGGTGTCGAACGAAAAAGGTAAAGATCAACCAAGTAGTTCGACAACAACTTCGACAGAAGTTGTAACACCCACAATCCCTGAATTAACGATAAAACCGCCAAAGGGTGTTGTACACAAGTCGACATTTAATCCTCGCGCCAGAGCGGCGCATCATTATAACATAGTGGAAGATTTGGCCCAATCGCCATCCGCTATGTCGACGCTTGAAGTGCTACAAAATTGTCCAACCCAAAGGCAGGCATTGTTATCGGCAATTGGTGGGGTTGATCCTAAGGATTCCAATCTAGTATCCTTTGATCACAAGGGATATGATCCTCAGTTACTAGCTCAGCTAGCTTTCCTTATTCAAGTGAAAGAACTCAACAAAACTGTTCATAGAACGATAATTGATGAGGGAGCCTCGACATGTATTATGTCAATGAGTTGCTGGAAAACTTTAGGATCTCCAACCTTGTCACGATCTTCGACGACATTGAAAGCCTTCGACGGAAGGACTTATACCCCTTACGGTATCCTTAATAACTTGAAAGTTGAACTAGGAGGAAAGACAGTAGAAATTGATGTAGAAGTCATTGATGGAAATCTTGACTATAACATCCTACTGGGTAGACCATGGATTTATGCCATGGCGGCTGTCGTGTCGACTTATTTTTGGAAGATTGCATTCCCGTTTGAAGGAGGGATTACGATCGTCGACCAATATAATTTCCTCCCTAATGGTTCACAAGTTACAGGAAGCATTCCCATGATCCATGAGAGCAACCATTCAATTCAAGATATCGGAGTAGGATTATTGAAAGACCCCACATTGATGGGAACTTTCACGCTACCACCTCCTATTTATATAGGAAATGTACCGTTTGTAGCAACCTGCAACATGATATCTTCCACGAAGGTCAACATGGATCATTCAATGGTTTTGCCCCCAAGCCCTTTGGAAATATTGTAGCAATCAATGTTTCAAGCATGGGAGGCAAGCCCAAATCAACGCTCGTGAAGCGTTTGGGTAGATAGATGTAGAGAGTATGGAACCCCATTAGATCCTTGGTCTAAAGTACATGGGACTGACGAAGGAATCTTACAATCAATGATGATTGAGGGGGCACCATGGAATGATCACCACCATCGTTCCCTTCTTCCGGAATATGAAGAAGATACTCAAAGTGACCTTTATCACCCTTCAGTATTTGAATTCCTAACGAATACTGTAAATACGGTGGATTCCGAGCGAAACCTATCCAATATTGAGGAGACTATAGCCATAAATATCTCGACTAAAAAATATGTTGTAGAGAATATTTATGTCGGCAAAGGTTGTTCCCCTTCAGAACTGGAAATATATAACGCTCTTTTTCACGAATTTAGAGATGTCTTTGCATGGTCATATGATGAAATGCCAGGCATCGACTCGAGTATCGTTGAACATGAAGTTAAAATGTATCCTGATGTCAAACTAGTAAGGCAACGGCTTCGGCAGGTGCACCCGAAGAAAGCCGCTGCCATTAAGGTGGAAGTTGAAAAACTCCTCCATGCTGGATTCATCTACCCGGTTCCTCTAACCGATTGGGTATCAAATATTGTCCCTGTTATGAAAAAACAAGGGACGATAAGAGTGTGTGTTGATTATAGGGATCTAAACCAAGCTTGTCCGAAGGACAACTACCCTACACCCTTCATCGACCAGATAATTGATGAATGCGCCGGATGTGAAATCTTTTCATTTATGGATGGATTTTCCGGGTATAATCAAATAAATATCCGCCCACAGGACCAGTCAAAGACTGCATTTATTTGTCTGTGGGGCACATTCGCTTATCGAAAATTACCCTTTGGTTTAAAGAACGCAGGGGCGACGTTTCAGAGGGCGATGAATTATGCCTTCCATGACATCAAGAACATTGTTCAACCTTATCTCGACGATCTTCCAGCTCATTCGCGAAAGCGGACTGATCATCCGCAGCATTTAAGAGCGATATTTCTACGTTGCCGACACTACAAGATAAGACTCAATCCGCACAAATGTGTGTTTTGCGTCGGTTCTGGTCGTTTACTTGGCTTTGTAGTCTCTAAAGATGGGATTTGTCTCGACCCCTGTAAGGTTCAGGCAATTATTAATTTGCCTCCACCTTCAAATTTGCTTCAGATTCAGAAACTCCAAGGGAAAGCAAACTTTCTGAGGAGGTTCATTCCAAATTACACAGAACTTGGTAAGGGTTATACTCGTCTTTTGAAAAAGGATGTACCTTTTGTCTGGGACCAGGTGGCGCAAGCTTCCTTTGATGCTCTGAAAGATTGTCTAGTAAAAGCATCATTAATGTACGCCCCAGACTATCAAAGAGATTTTAACCTGTATCTAGCTGCAGCAGATACGACCATTGCGATGGTTTTAGTTCAAGAAGTCGATGAAATTGAACATCCTATCTATTATTTAAGTAAAAACTTAAACGATACAGAAAGTAAATATTCTTATGTTGAAAAACTAGCGCTTGCAGCTGTTCAAGCGATTCAAAGCTTTCGACATTATGTCCTCTTTCAGAAAACTACCATCCTGTCAGATTGCAACCCCATGACTTATATACTGTCGCGACAGTTGCTGGGGGGCAAATATTCAAAATGGATAGCGATCCTTCAAGAGTTTGATCTGGAATTTGTAAAATCCAAATCAAAGAAGGCCCTAGTTTTCGCAGAATTATTATGCGATCTCCCATCTTCGTCCAACGATGAAACATCGGAAGAGTCAATCGTGGACGAAAGTTTGTTTCTGATATCTGTAAGCGATGAGTGGTATGGAGATATCATAGTTTATCTCCAAACCCAAAAGTTCAGGCCTAACACCTCACGCTCCGAACAAAAATGTATACGATACCAAGCAAAAGATTACATGATCGTCGGTGATACGCTTTACCGTCGTGGTGTCGATACAGTTCTGAGGAGGTGCCTTACCCATGAGGAGGCCGAAAAAGCCCTGAATGATTGTCATTCAGGCGCGTGTGGGGGGCATCAGTCTGGATATGCAACAGCACAAAGAATCTTACGAGCAGGATACTTCTGGCCAACCATGTTCAAAGACTGCATAACCGCAGTCAGAAGTTGCCATGCTTGTCAAATCTTTGATAGCAAAACCAGACGACCACCAGCACCTTTACAGCCAATAGTTGCTGTTGGGCCCTTCGCCAAGTGGGGCATCGATTTCATGCAATGTAACCCCACCTCGACCGGGGGGCATGGGTATATTATAGTCGATGTTGACTATTTTACCAAATGGGCCGAGGCGATGCCTACATTGGATAACACTGGTGAAACAGCTGCCCTTTTCTTTTTCAATCATGTAGTCGCCAGGTTCAGCGTACCACAGGCTATAGTCACATATCATGGGTTGCATTTTCGCAATCACATGATGGTCGAATTAGCTGCCAAGCTAGGGATATCTCACGACAGCTCTACCCCATATTATCCGCAAGCCAACGGACAAGTTGAGGCAATCAACAAGGTCCTAAAGCGTATGTTGCAAAGGATGATCGGGGTTCATAAAAGAAGATGGCACCTAATCCTGTACTCAGCTTTGTGGGCTTACCGAACCTCGGTAAAGAACGCAACCGGGTTCACACCCTTTCAACTGGTGTATGGCCTGGAAGCAGTCTTACCGATCCAGTGCGAAATTTCGTCGCTTAAACTCGCAATTGATCTTCTCCCCGGAAC
Organism: Pinus tabuliformis; assembly: GCA_031772625.1. Classification (NCBI taxonomy): domain Eukaryota; kingdom Viridiplantae; phylum Streptophyta; class Pinopsida; order Pinales; family Pinaceae; genus Pinus; species Pinus tabuliformis. Next base: position 757,719,913 of record CM062808.1, on the reverse strand, counting down.
CTCAGAAGAAGAGGCTCGTTTCTTGGAATTAATCCAGTTGGATGAAACCCGTCGTGACGCCGCTTTGGCTAACGAAGCTCATAAGAAACGAGTCAAGGCTCAGTTTGACAAAAATGTCAAACCCCGTGTCTTCTCAGAAGGTGATTTGGTCCTACTTTATGACCAAGAATCCGATAAATTGGGAGCAGGTAAATTCAAGTCCTTATGGATGGGCCCCTATATTCTTAAAAGGGTGTTAGCAAAAGGAGCCTACGAGTTAATGGATTACGATGGAATTCCACTGGCGCAGCCTCGCAACGGGTTGTATCTCAAGCGTTACTACGCTTAAATAGTAACCTGTATGCTTTTGTTGTATTTTGTTTTCGCTTAAGCATTTGTTCTGGTCGAGTGATCCACCTTTTTCATTGACGGCAGATGTCAAACCTTATGGAGACATGTGTTGGATGTGCCGACGGAGCGAGTCGTAGTTCGCGGAACCTGTCCTCCACAGCCTGGGCCATTTTTGATCCAAGCGGCGAGTTAGTAAGTTTCAGAGGTGTATGTATTGGGCAATCAACGAATAACATCGCTGAGTATAGCGCGTTGATATAACTACTCTCTGATGCCATCACACGTGGCATACGCCGACTAATTGTCAGGCTAGACTCACAGCTTGTAATACTACAACTCAATGGTATATATTCTATTCGCAATCCAGCTATTTATCGCATGTTCCTAAGGGTTAAGATCTTGGAAAGGCGATTTGATTCAATTCAATATCAACATATTTCAAGAAATTTAAACACATTAACCGACTCATTAGCAAACTATGTGTTAGATAGACATTTGCAACATTCATAAAAAGGACACATCATCAAAGATTGTACATATGGATCACGTAAATCAACCAGAATAAAATCTGAAAATCAAAATATATAAGCTGTTTATATAAGTTCATACATAATGTTCTGTAACCAAGACAAAATTGGTCATATGACCTAAAAACTCAAAAAGATGCTAGGGGGCACCCTAGCCTAGTGGTGCTCATGATAGTACGTCACGGCCTGTGCAATCATGCGCAAGAGACGAGTCCATCGTCTAGGCACACCAATGGTGTGACGCTGCATCTGTAAAGGTAACTCGTCGATCTGTACATCCAGAAGGCCACGAGTAAGGCTCTCAACCTGCTCCTGCACAGCTGTAAGGGTCTTAGTGTCGTCAAGATCGCGGATAACAACTCTCCTAGCAGGCTCCCCTGCTGGGGCAGCAGCTGGTGATCTCGGACGAACTGCTGGACGAACAGGACCAATATCTGCATGCACCCAAGAGTACAATTAAAAGTCTTGATAGAATAAAGCACAGCAACGTTATGAACAAGAACAATAAACAGTAATGTGGTCAAAGAGTTTACCAATAGCACCCCACTGCTCGCCATCCGGTAAAACCAAATCCGGATCACCTCGGAAATCCATACCCACATATGGATACTCAGAAAACGCCATCTCCTGGCGCTCGAACCACCTAAAGAAGGCCTCAGTGAAAGTAATCTGAGGTTGACCTGCATGCCTAGACATGTGGTCAACCCACCTCTGCATGCGTGGCTCGGTCAGAGAGGGCAAGTCAAGTATGATGTACTGAGGCTGCATCAGTGGGATTTTCTCCAAGGCAAAGGCAGTCAGAATAGAACCAAATCCAAAGTTCTTCAGCTTCCCATCCTTTACCTTGGTCAATTGAATTTTCATCTGAACAAGTACCGCATCACACCAGTTGAATACTTTCGGTTGGAGACACTCCAAGGCGTGCTGCATATAAGACCTGTTGGCAACATGTAGAGCTGCGCTGTCGGCCATCCTACCAATAGTGAACAGAATGGACCTGAGAGCCCGATCAGTAATCTCTCGGATAACAATCTTGTCGTCTCTGCTCGGCTGAGAACCTTCCCTGCAATACTGGCGGACATAATCTCTGGTGGAATCAGTCCCCCGGGCCGTACCTGATAAGGAAATGGGGGCACCTCGTCTTGACAGTCCAGTCAAGAAATACATGTCCTCTATGGTCAAGGGGATGGTCTTTCCCCTAATCTAGAACACTTGGTTAACAGGATCCCAAGCATTAAGCATATACTGCAGTAAAGAAATCTGTGCTCTCATGCTAGAGATACGGAAGAACTTCAGCAGGCCACAGTTCCACAGCACGTTCACTGTGACCGGGTCATGGAGGGCAATCATGTCCTCCTCTTCATGTTCTCGTTCTCGCCATGTAAGGGACATTTTTGTTCAAGGTTCCCTGCAAAGCAAACAAGAGAAAGAGTGAATTCCTGATTTGATGAGAAACTGGCAAAAAAATCATCAAAAATAACCTTAAAACTCAGTCTTTTTGAGCCCAGCGCAGGCAGGAAGTCTCCCACTTGCGCTGAGGGTCAAGCTGCCTTAAGGCAGCTTGACCTTCAGCGCAGGTTTTGAAAGGGAAACCTGCGCTGATCCTAGGGCGCCCTGGCAAAACCCCAGGGGCTCAGAAAGACTGGAAAACAGGCAAAAAACAGGAAAAGGAAACCATGAAAAGAAAGAGCTAGGGTTCAGCTCCTACCTGGTCTAGACGGCGCCGAAAATCGTCCGCAGAATCTCCCGGAATCAGCTGATGAAAATCAAGGGGGAAGAGGCACCTCCAGAGCTCCAACAAACCAAATGCAAATGAAATGGTAAATGAGAAGTAAAAACACCTTTTAATGGCTTTTTACATAGTACAAAGTGAAATATTAGGGTTATAATCTCATTTTCATGCAAATATTATCCATTTCTAACATAGTTTGTTGCAGCAATTGAAAAATACAGTACTACATTTGAAAAGAGAAAAGCTAGTAATGGTAAAAAATCAAAAAATTTGACCACAATTCGAGCAGTTTTAGCATAAAGTTCATGCTCATTAAAAAATAAACGCAAGATCCGAGCAGTTTTAACGCGGTTTTCATGCTCATTAAAAAATAAATAAAAGTAGTGAGCAATGTTTCCTCCAGAGGTTAAGCTCATTTTTATCTAAAAAAAGAACCTATTCCGGTAAATAACCATTGTGATCGTAAATTTATTAGCCTTGATCGTGTTTGCACCCGCCACCTCCATTCCATTTGGCCTATCGTTCACCTCCATATGATTGTTTACCCATTTTGAGGAACAGCTGCGAAGAGTGATTTCACTTAGCCGTCCTTGTGACACTGCCGTGATTGGAAAATTCCAACCTGTACCTGGAATCTGCTGCTATCCCTGTTTATCACTCGTTCCTCAAAAGACGAGTCTTCTTTGAGCTCTTTTCAATTGACTCGTAAAATATGAAAAGTTTTCCGAGTTTTGGCCTTCCAGCTCGTTAAAAAGACCGGAAGAGCTATCCCTCCTCTAGATTTTAATCTTTTTGGACCTGAGGGATTATTGCACAAAAAGGTCGAGCGCTTGTTTTATTCAGCTCGTTAAAGTTATCGAAAATTCATCCCTTTTGTATTGTTTTATACTTTTTCGGACTTAAGGGATTAGAGGATGAAAAAGGAATTTTGGAGTTAACTTTCTGTACCTTTTCAGACTCTCTAAAAATGAAAAGGACCGAGTTGTCTTTGTCGCTAGACTCGTTAAAATGATTAAATAGCGACAAACTTGTCTTTAGACGAGAACGAGTTTCCCTATCGCTAGGCTCGTTAAAACATAGCGATGGGTTTGCCCGAAGGGCAGGTTATAGAACAAGCATATGTTATCCTCCTCAAGCTTGACAAAAATAAAGAGGTACTGGTCAGAAATGACTGGGGAAAAATTGGGAGAACCTCAAAGTTTTGATGGTAGCAAGTCGCTCTTGAACATGACACTTTGTCCTCCGTATCACATCGGGTTGGGTTGTTTCATTCACCGGTCTCATCACCATGGTCTTAGCCAAACCATCCGTATTTGGGGTAATGCTACCGATCCATCACATCAGTGTCGTTATATGTTCAAGAGATGTGTTCAGAAAGAGTCAACCGTGTCCCATCCACTGCCATACATTATCCTTCATCCACCCATGATCGCCACCCTGAATCATATTTCACAGATTGTTTTCACCTCCACTAAAGTCATTAGCTCCGTTCCGTGTCACTGATGTGGGATTCATTAAGGCCCTTCTTTGACGGATCGCTTCTTGTCGACTTCAGCTCATTATCCAAGAAGTTGATCTAGGAACACCCCCCCAGTACTTTGAAGCTTGCATGCCTCAATGGCAAGTTTATCACTTCCGGCGACAGGTATACATCAATGACCTTCGACCAGAAGATTTTGCGTGGTGTTCGACACCAAGTCCTTTATTCACACCACGTGAATTGTACTGTAGTACCTTGAGGGTCATTGTCATTATTGGTGATTCCTCTCGCGCTTGTTAACGGTATACATTATTGACCGGTAATCAAGCGATGTCTTTCCATGTTCGACTTCAGCGCAATTCTCACATGGATCGACTTGTACTTAGAGTGAAGATCGAACGAGATTGAAGACCCCGGATCTAGTTTCATCCATCCGGGCTGCGATATATATTCAGGAAATATAAAGACATTGGATATGTACACTATTGCAGTAGATGATCATCCTACTCAAAGGATGATAATTTCAGCAGAGAATTATCAGTCTATTATCAGACGGTCGTCTGTTATGTGTACCAAAATGAATTTATAAAGCTGAGCATGGGAATGCCCGCCTCGGCTAGATCATGAAAGCAGAATGAAAAATAATGTATTGTATTGTATTTTATTGCAGGGCACCTCTCAGCGATTGAATGAACTTCGGATCCTCCTAATAAAGCATTTCACCCGATAAACGACCTCATACTTTAGGGGGCAATTGTTATAGACATTTTTGTGCCTAACAACATGGAGCATGAAATGTCAATAATCTGAGGGATCCAAAGTCCCTAAACATGTTGTTCTCACCCTTAGAGGAACAAGGTCTGCAAACCACAACACTGAAAACCAGTTCTCCACCTGAAAACACTCAAAAACAGGCTATTTCTGGATCATGTCAGCTGCTCCACTGAGCATCTGCGCTGAATGTCAACTGCTCCTCCTTGTACCTGCGCTGAAGGTCAAAATCAATGAAGGCTACCTGCGCTGGGCGAGATTGGCCAAGTGGCACAGTCATTTTGCAAGGTGTCAACTGCCCAGGAAGCTTCCAAACTGAAACTTGGTTCAAGGAATTCGCCCTATGATGAGTAAGAGGGTCTTGATCTCCAAGTGGAAGCAAGATTCTCCAAGTGGACTCAAGAACTGAAGATTAACTAAAGTGGGAGAGGACACAAGTCAGCTTCAGGCCAGTCTCAAGATGACTCATCCTTTCTCCAAATCTCCTATATATAGAGCTCTCTCATGAGGTCTAGGGAGGCTGGAATTTTGTGCAAGTAAGGAAGTGCTGTTGGTTTGTGTATAGAGCTATTGGGTGTTTTGCTTGAAGGAGGTGAAGAGGAGATTTCTTTCAGCTGGGAGGTGTTGCTAGATTGGGCCCATTGTGGTTGTAACTCTCTCAGAACTTTACTTCTATTATCAATAAAGTATTTGAGGTTCTTCTATATGCATGTGTCTTTATGATGAATAGATGCTTGTATATTTGATTTATGCTAATACTATAATCGATTATGGATGTATGCTTCTTGTAGTTTCCTTTTCTTGTGCTTTTACAGGATCTGTGTGTAGCTGGGCCGGTGAAAGGGCAAAGAGCTAGGAGCAAGCAGCAAGGAGTGAAGACTGGATCGACTATTAGCGCAAGATAACGGTTAGTAGATCATCCTTTTCTTCCCTCTCTCATCTCATAAAGAAGAAACTTTGAATAGCTTTGCATTCAGTTGTTGCTGAAGTACTATCACCTTCAGAGTGGGATAGAGGCATTCTGCATTAGATACTTTTCCCCCCAACAACCATTGGTCCTGCATTTCGCTTATCTAGAAGGCATAGGTCAGTGATTTCAAATTGGCCCTAGGAAAGAAAAGTTACGATGCAATAAACGCATATCACAATCACAAAAGGAAAGTGTTTATGAATCGGCCCTGGAAGGATCCAAGTTGTGATTGAGATATCACCTATCACGGATCGGAGGTGGATCAAGTGTTTATGAATCAACCCCCTATAGTTAGGGTTGCAATGCGATAATTGCAATCGCACATCGCAAAGGGAAGGCAGTATATAATCAAACCCCAGCAGTCGGGATTGTGATTGCGGTATTGCAATCGCATATCGCACAGGCCGCGTGCATAGACCGTAAGATCTGCACGTTTCATTGATTTGTGATTTTTGATATGGTGTATCGACACTGATGAATTATGGTTCTCCATTCATAGCACCGTCCGGTCCATTAAAGTCGTTGGTTTAAGGATTTAAGCGTCTATTCTATGTATTTAAGTTGTCGGTTTAGGGAATTAATGAACAGTTAAGTAGATAAGCAAGGAATAGTCTGTGGAACTGTTTTTTGGTATTTTTACTATGTTTAATAGGGTTGTACCTACAAACTATTCCGAGACCAAGAATATCTGTGTATTGAAACAAAATCGCCTGCTATACTTGTCGTTTGTCGAGAACTGCTTGGGGATTGAGGAGTTAGTTGCCAGCTTATATAAAGGACTATCCACATCAAAAAAAGGGGAGACTGACACATAATTTAGAAGATCAGTGCATACAATAGTAACCTAACCTAATAGTGGGTCAAGACGTCACCTTGAGTAGCAGGGAGGTTCCGAGAGGGTGCAGAAAGCTCGATTATCCGAATTGGGTGTTCGGGTAGGTGTTTTTACACGATTTTTCACTAGGATTTCGGTGGTAGTATATGTTTCTGAATATGGGCTATCCATTCTTCATCCATGTTCCATCTTGGAGGTATAAGGATTGTAAATTAATGTTGCTTGTACTTTTATCTCTTTTTATTCCACTTAATGAAAGATGGCCTCCCCACTATTGAGCAAGGCCTGGAGACCTAGTCCATGGTTTCATGCTTATCTTATTATTTCCACATTGTTTTATTTGCCTTTAAGTTCCATGGTTAATAAGATCTGTTTCATGTAATTCTGATTCATGTATAAGTAAAATATCTTGGATCATTATGTCCATCAATCTCCATGTTAGTTTGTTCCATTGGGTGGGTCAGGGCTTATTTCTCTTTTGGTTCATCTTCTGCCTTTCTTTTGGTTTTTTTTCCTCCCTTTTACGGAGTTATTTGATTTCCCTTGCTTGGTTGGCCACTCGATTCTCTTGGGGTTTCTCCTTCCTCTGACATAACGTCATATTTGTTGGTATTATTCAAGCCTTTTTGGGGTTGTGGTTGAGTTGAAGTCTGGGGGTTCTTCGAATTTTTCTTTTTCCTTTGGAATTCCCTAGAAATTCTTTGCATTCTCCTAAGGCTTGGATGAACCTTTGGCTACTTGAGACTCTCGGGGTTCTGGCTGGTTCAATGGGTAGTCACGATACAAATGCCCATTTTCATGGCATCGTCAACACCGAAAGGAAATGTGTTCATAGTCTAGGGGTTGTTGCCATACCTCATCTTGGTATTCTATCTCAATAAATTATGGTAGCAACTCTGTTATATTCATGTATACACAGATCCTGGCATATGAAGTATACCTTGCTCGGCGGGTTGAATATGCAACTTTGACAAATCTCCCAATAGATTTCCCGATTCCTTCCAATATTTTTGGATCACAAAAATCTACCGACAAAGAAAATAGCTGAACCCACACCAGGGTTGCCATGAATTTCTTCTGGTCTGTGTCATAACACTCTTCCCAGTGGCACATGAAGAGCCCAACATTATAAAAAAAATAAGGCCCATTTTCAGAAACCTTCTCCTTGTCTTCCAAACTGGTAAAAATCACAGTGAAAAAGCCTTTAGCCCCTAACTTCAGTTCAATATGTCCTTTTGGCTGCCATTTGAGCTGGATCCATTTCACCAAATCTCATTCAATGGTCCAAACCCTAATAAACTTGCAGATCAGAGCATGGTCTTTCATAAACTTTTGGTACCTCTCCAATTTGTTAATGGGGAGGGTTTTTGATTGCTCTTGAGAGGCATTCTCCTCTCATGCATGCTTTCCATTGAGAACCCAAAACTAGGGTGCCCTTACCACCTCCATCCGGATAGCCTGTGGTCATTTTTGTGCCTGGAGCACTTGATTCCCCAGTAACGATATTCCTATAGGAGGGGATCTCTCCCCTCCCCACAAGCGTGCACATTCCTCATCGTTAATAGCGTATCAGATGGCAGGTTAACTGGTTAGGGAGAAAACATCACTCCAGGTGTGATTATTGGTTTGGAAGCACAAACCCTAACAGAGCTCATCTTCACAATTTTTTTATTGCATCCAAACTTTACAAATGATCAACTAACAATAAAAATAGAGGAAAACATAAAACCTTTATCATTAAGTAATAAATGTCACAAAATATATTACATATGTTAGGAGCTCTGTGACACAAGTTTCTGACCAACCATTCATAACCTTTAAGTTCATCAGCAAAAATATAGCAGAGAGAAGACTTGTTTTGGAATCTTCATAAATAGGTTATGTTTCCTTCTCAATTAGAGGTCTATCAAAATCACCATCTAGCTGGTGGTCATCATCATCCATTCCAACATTATTAAATGTCTCCTGGATCAATATATTTTTCCCCTCTTCTTCAATTGTGTTTGTTTGGTGTGGAGCCTGATTATCTTTTGTATTCAAATGTATCACCTCATTGGACCCCAGTTCGTAATGGGGCAGCAACACTGGCCGTAAAATATTCATTGGAAGGGGGGACGGGGGCAGCGCCCCCGAAGCTAAGAATAGATGTAAAATTGCCTTGTAAAATGTTGTAATTTCGTAGTCAATTTGGGTCGTTCATTAGGCAGAGATATGACGGTAGAAGTTATGTTTAATTTAGGGTTTTTTTCCCTAGAAGGCAACCCCTCGCTATATATGAGGGAATTATATTACGTCTATGTAGATCAGTATTCTGAGTGAGGAAGAGAGAGGAGATTGAGAGAAAAGAGGGAATTACAGCAGATTTGCTATAGGTTGTATCTCTTCAGTTTGCTGGATAATATAAAAGGAAGGACTGGTTGTTTCTTTGTAGACGTAGCCCAAACTGGGTGAACCACATATATCTGTGTCTCTCTTGTTTTATGCGTTTTCTGTGTTTATATTTCTGCAATATTTTATGTGTTCCATTGCATTGTAATATATATTTTCTAACAACTGGTATCAGAGCCGAAGGTCTTTTTGGCTGATAAACTCGCAGGAGAGAAGGGTTCCTGGTTTGAGTGGGAGCAATGGTGGAAGATGGTAGGTTTAGGGTCGAAAAATTTAATGGCCAAAACTACTAGCTGTGGAAGATGCAGATGGAAGATTATTTATACCAGAGAGATCTATACCAACCATTGAGTGGAAAGGCAAAGAAGCCAACGAGAATGATAGACAAAGAATGAGATCTTCTCGACAGAAAAGCACTTGGAACAATACGGCTGTGCCTAGCGACGTCAGTAGCATTTAATATTTCAAAGGAAACAACAACAGAGGATTTAATGTCGACATTGGCCAAACTATATGAAAAACCCTTGGCCTCAAATAAGGTATTTCTTATGAAGCATTTATTTAATATGAAGATGTCAGAAGGTGGATTTGTTGCTGATCATTTAAATGAGTTTAATACAGCTACCAGTCAGTTAAGTTTTGTAGGGGTAACTTTTGATGATGAAGTTAGGGCTCTGTTATTTTTGTGCTCATTGCCACAAAGTTGGAATGGTTTAGTTATGGCCATTAGTAACTCTATCTCTGGATCTAGTACTTTAAAGTTTGATGATGTTGTTGGTGCAATCCTTAGCAAGGAAATGTGACAGAAAAGCTCCGGTGAGAAAACAGGTAATACTTTGACTGCAGAGACTAGGGGAAGAAAAATGGAAAGAGGAAAGAGCCCTGGATATCGCAGTAAGTCAAGAAAATGCAGATCCAAGTCCAGATTGGGGATAGTGTGCTGGAAATGTGGGAGGAAAGGACACCTGAAGAAAGACTGCAAGTCTCGAAATGGAAAAGAAGGAGACGCGCAACAAGAAAATAATCATGAAGCGAATGTAACAGGTGATGTGTTGCAAGATGCTTTGATTCTTTCATTAGAAAATATTATTGATGCCTGGGTGGTAGATTCAAGGTCCTCATTCCATGCCACACCTGATAGGAAACATTTTTATGATTATGTTCAAGGAGATTTTGGACATGTCTGATTGGGTGATGAGAAACCCTATAAAATCATTGGAATGGGTACAGTTTTCATAAAACAACAAAATGGAAATTAGTGGCTATTGAAGGAGGTAAGGCATGTTCCAGATCTGAAGAAAAATCTGATTTCAATAGGGCAGTTGGGAGGTGAAGGTTGTGTAACTACTTTCACAGATAAAACCTGGAAGGTCACAAAAGGATCCCTGGGAATAATGAAAGGAGGAAAGGTTGGTACATTGTATTTATAATTCTGTTAATGCTTTAACCTCTATAGGAGAAGATACGACATTGTGGCATCATAGGCTCGGGCACATGAGTGAGAAGGGGATGCAGATTATTCACTCAAGAAATTTGTTGCCAAGTTTGAAGCATGTTGATTTAAAATTCTGTGAGAATTGTGTTTATAGAAAACATAAGAGAATCAAATTTCGTAGAGTTGGGAAAGAAAAGAAGAGTGAAAAATTAGAGCTCGTGCATACAGACGTATGGGGACTTGCTCAGGTATCACCTCTTGGTGGCTCTCGTTATTATGTTACTTTTATTGATGATGTAACCAGAAAAACATGGATTTATTGTATTCGAAATAAATCTGATGTATTTGATACTTTCAAGAAATGGAAAGCTTTGGTTTAAAATGAGATAGGAAAAAGGTTGAAGTGTCTCAGATCAAACAATCGAGATGAATATTGCAGCGAAGAGTTTGATAGGTACTGTTTAGAGAATGGAATTCGTAGAGAGAAAATAGTTCTAGGAACACCACAAGAAAATGGTGTGTCATAAAGGATGAACAGGACAATCATGGAGTGTGCAAGGTGCATGATATTGCATGCAAGATTGCCTTTACAATTTTGGGTAGATGATGTAGATTCTATTGTTTATCTAATAAACAGAGGGCCTTCAAGTTTCTTGGATGGTGGTATTCCAGAGGAAGCATGGATAGGTAAAAAGGTAAACTACTCTTTTTTAAAGAGTTTTGGTTGTGAAGCCTTTGCCCACATTAATAAATAAAATAGAACAAAGCTTGAGGAAAAATCAAAGAAATGTACCTTTATTCGATATGGTGTTAATGATTTTGGTTATCGCTTTTATGACTATGAAAAACACAAAATCATTAGGAGCAGAGATGTCATATTCAATGAAAAGGTTCTGTATAAGGATCAGCTGCAGGAAAAGAAACATGAAAAAGAAAACAGAGAATACACAGTGCTTGACGAGATCATAGGAAAAGTGATGATGCCTGAAAATCATAATGATCAATAGCCAGAACAACAACCACGATAGCAACAAGCACCTCAAACACCTGAAAGTGGTGTTAGAAGATCTATCAGGATAAGTAGACCCCCTGAACGATACTCCCCTTCATTATATTACGTATTGTTGACTGATTCTGGTGAAGCAAAATGTTATGAAGAAGCAGTGCAGGTAGAAACTAGGAAGAAGTGGGAGCAAGCCATGAAAGAAGAGATGGACTCCTTAGCACATAACTAGACTTGGGACTTAGTCAGGTTGCCTGCAGGTAAAACAACATTGCAGAATAAATGGGTTTACAAGTTGAAGGAAGAAGATGGAGGTAGAAAAAGGTATAAAGCTAGACTTGTGATGAAAGGGTTTGCATAGAAAAAGGGTATAGACTTTGATGAGATATTTTCTCCTATTGTTAAAATGACTTCAATCAAAACTATTTTAAGTCTAGTAGCAGCTGGAGATTTTCATCTTGAGCAGTTAGATGTAGAGACATCATTTCTCCATGGGGATTTGGAGGAAGAGATATATATGCAGCAGCGATAATGATATGAGGTAGAAGGGAAGGAGAAACTAGTGTGTAGGTTGAAGAAGAGCTTGTATGGCTTAAAACAGGCTCCAAGGCAGTGGTATCTAAAATTTGACAGGTTTATGTCTGAACAAGGTTATACTAGATGTCACTCTGATCATTGTGTTTATCTCTAAAGGAAAAAGGATGCCAACTATATTATATTGTTATTGTATGTAGATGACATGCTTATTGCAGGTTCTAACATGCAGGAAATAAATGTGCTCAAAATAAAATTGGCAAACTCATTTGAAATGAAGGATTTGGGTGCTGCAAAACAAATCCTTAGTATGAGAATAACTAGAGATAGGAAGAATCACAAATTAACATTGTCTCAAAGTGAGTACATAGAAAAGGTGTTGAAAAAGTTTAATATGCAGAATGCAAAACTAGTTAGTATACCTTTGGCTAGCCATTTAAAATTATGTTAGGAGGAGTGTCGCAAGACTCAGGAAGAAATGGTTCATATGTCTAAAGTTCCATATGCATCAGCAGTTGGAAGCTTAATGTATGCAATGGTCTACATAAGGCCTGATATTGCACATGCAGTGACAGTTGTAATCAAGTACATGAACAATCTAGGAAAAGAACATTGGATGGTGGTGAAGTGGATTCTCAGGTATTTGAGAGGTACCACAAATCAAGCATTATGATTTGGTGGTTCAAAAATTTCTCTACAGGGATATGTTGATGCAGATATGGTGGGTGATAGAGATAACAGGAGGAGCACAACAAGGTATGTGTTTATTGTAGGTGGAACAACTGTCAGTTGGGTCTCAAAACTGCAAAGTGTTGTTGCACTTCCAACAACAAAAGCAGAGTATGTTGCTGCTACAAAGGCTAGTAAGGAAATGATTTGGTTACAAAGGTTTCTAGATGAATTGGGTAAGAAGCAAGAGTTGGGAAAGTTATACAGTGATAGCCAGAGTGCCATACATCTTGCAAATAAATTTGCATTTCATTCCAAGACTAACATATACAGCTCAAGTACCCTTTCATACGGTCAGCGTTAGAAGATGGACAGTTGAAGCTGGAAAAGATACACACTAGCCAAAATCCTGCAGATATGTTAAAAAAAGTTGTAACTAGGGAGAAGCAGAGAATTTTCTCAGTTTCAATTGGTCTTCAAGTTTGATGAAGAAGATGAGAAACAGGCAGGTCCAAAGTGGAGTCATTGTCTAGCAAATTAAGTAACAGTGGAGTTACTATAATCTATCTCCAAGTGCGAAATTATTGGGTGTGGATCTTGATTATCTTTTGCATTCAAAGGTATTGCCGCATTGGACCCCAGTTCGTAGCCGTAAAATATTCGCTGCAAGGGGGGTCCGGGGGGGGGGGGGCGGTTGCAACCTTTGGGAGCCGCCCCCCCGGACAGGGGGATCCGGGGCAGTGCCCCCGAAGCTAAGAATAGATGTAAAATTTCCTTGTAAAATGTTGTAATTTCGTAGTCAATCTGGGCCATTCATTAGGCGGAGATCTGACGGTAGAAGTTATTTTTAATTTAGGGTTTTTTGCCCCAGAAGGCAACCCCTTGCTATATATGAGGGAATTGTATTGTGTCTATGTAGATCGGTATTCTGAGTGAGGAAGAGAGAGGAGATTGAGAGTGAAGAGGGAATTACGGCGGATCTGCTGTAGGTTGTATCTCTTCAGTTTGTTGGATAATATAAAAGGAAGGACTAGTTGTTTCTCCATGGACGTAGCCCAAATTGGGTGAACCACGTATATCTGTGTCTCTCTTGTTTTATGCATTTTCTGTGTTTATATTTCTACAATATTTTATGTGTTCCATTGCTCTGTAATATATATTTTCTAGCATAGTAGAATCATCATGTTCTTCCATAGGATCATTAAATTGATCTTCGATATTCGTTCCATGTCCCTGAACATGTGCTTGTTTAACAACCACATTATCCTGATCCATGGCTAGTGCTCTAGGGCATTGTTTCTTTATAATTACAAACAATCAAGTAATATTAATGTATATAATAAATATTTAAGCAATACAAATGTTTAAAATATAATATAGGAAAACAGAGACAAGAAAGACAACGATAAAGATATCTTAGGTAAGAGTGAGAAACAAGGACAACAAATTAATGATGAAGTTTGTGCAATTTATCAATATTTTTATGAATATGTTGAAGAAATATAGGAAAATTGTTAGTTTTGTTGACATGTAGAAAGAGAGACACTTTGTAAGATATATACTAAAAATTAAGAAAAAAGACCTATTCTTATTTCACCTTCATCATTATGTCATATTCTTTCCTAATTTCACTTGGAGACCACAAGTTTGGTGTGGATGGTAACTTTCCTCAGCTCAACTAATTAGAGACCACGATTTAATTTTAATGAGTTCAGAGCCAAGGTATTAGGTGCAATAGGGGTTAAGGGGTTATTAGAATATAAGCATTAGGGGTACTTAGGAGTTTCTAGTCTTGATGGAGCAATCGACTTAGGCTAGAGTGAGAAACAAAAACAATAAATCATTGATGAATCTTGTGCAATTTATCAAGATGTTTTTGGAATGTTTTGAAAAAAATTAGGAAAAATGTTACTTTTCCTTACATGTAGAAAGATAGACACTTTGTGAGATATATAGTCAGAATCAACAAAAATAACCTATTCTTGTTTCTCGTTCATTATCATGTCATATTATTACTTGATTTCACTTAGTGACCTCACAAGATTTTAAGTTGATGGAAACTTTCTCTCTTATCCCTAGTCGTTAACCCACCCAGAATATTTAAACAATTAACTAGCTCTAACCATTTAATCTCACTTAACCCCTAACCTCTTAGGCCTTATAATCCCCCTAATCCTTAACAACTTAACCCCATTCCCCTTAATTAAGCCCTTAAACCCCTAATCCAAAGCCCTTAAATCTTAACATCTAAACCATTAACCCTAAACCCTTAAGTGATAACCGCTTACCCTTTAAACCAATAAATTAACAACCCCTTACCCATTGCCTAATGCCTTAATCCATAATTCTAAACCCCTTAAACCATAAACCTCCGACTGCTACTCCCTAAAACTCCATCAACCTCTAAATCCTCTAGGCCTTAAACCCCCTAAATCTAACTTAAACCCTAACCTCTTAAGCTATGAACTAGTAACCCTAACTTATAGTTTGAAGTTGATTTTTTTATAATTTGAATATTTGATGATTTTTAAAGGCAAAATTTTATGATATATTTTAGGTAATTTTTTGATTGATATTGTTTCAAATTTAATATTTATTAATAAAAATTTAATAATTTTAAGTATATAAATATTTTTCTTTTCTCCTATAGAAAAGCCCATAATGTTTTATTAAAATATAACAAAAATTACACATTGTAAACACAACATGAGGTGTGTATGCATCATTTCTGCTCATCTACAGTAGCTTGTCTTTCATCTCCACGCTAGAAAGTGCACATATTAAAACAAAAAGACCCAAATTGAAACAAAAATAATTTTAAGCCAACTCGAAGGGTATCTGGCATGATGATCAACACTAAAAATCAATATTTGTAAATGTCCATCTATATGAATAAAAAATGCTATAAAGTTCAATATATACACATATAAATATAGATTGTCAAAAAGGGAAAATAGGCCAAAAGTAAATGGGTCATAGAGGATGTCAGTCTATTTGGATGCTTATCCGCCTTGATCCAATGTGAGAGGGAACACCACAGTGCAATTATGTAATGAGCCAATTAGCATGTTGCTAATGAATACAAACTTTTGAGAGGTTTTCGACAATCTGATTTAATTCCCTGAATATATGGCTGGATGAAAAGAACGAAAGCATATTCTTCAATCTTAATGCTTCATCCAAAATGGGACCTAAAAAGAAATTTTTACAATTTTGAAATTTGTTTATCCAATTGACCACATGTTTTGAATCGCCATATAGCTGGAGTTGAGAAACACCCTATTCTATGTAAAAGGATAGAAGAAGGCAACATGCTTGTAGTTCTACAAAATTATTCATGTCAGGAACTAGTCCAATGAACACCTAAAATGAGATATCTGATGATATATGTAATATCAATCCACCTCCGGAGGAATCATCCTAATCATTTGAAGTTCCATAAAAAAATTCCCATGAGAAAGAAAAATATGGATGTATATTTGCTAGGGTACGAGCTCTGTGAGCATATTTCTCTTATGGAAAGTGGCTAAGAATGGACAAAGCCTGTGCAGTAATCATCCTAGGAGATGAGTGAGATATTGAAAAACTGCTTGACAATAGGCAATTCATATGCCCCAATAGATGATAAGAGGAAGAGACATGAAGGTTTGGAAGGATTGAAAAGAAAGTCATTATTGCTAGGAAATTTCAATTGAAGGGCCCATCCAACAACCAATTTTAGGTTCCTAAGATATACAATGATCCCATATGGATTGAATGTAGTTGCATTTTAGGAATATGTGATCAATCATTTCGTCCTCACATTAACAAAATTTATACCAACTAGGGTTGATGTCAAAACATATTTTTAGAACCTCCCACATGGGGACCTTCCCCATCATAATACACCACATTAGAAGCTTAGCCTTTGGAGTACATTTTTCCTTCCAAACACAAGACCACCATCATTGGGGCAAAGTTGGAAAGTTATCAGTAACAATATAATTGTAGCTAGATTTTGGAGAGTATAAACCACCTTTTTCTCCAGAACAAATCAGTCCATCCTCTTGATCCATAAACCTAACATGACCTCCACGAAGGGAAAATATGTAGTTCCCCAATGTTAAAAAAATATAACCCTTTAATATCCAAATCTGTGGCCAATTTCCATCCTTGATTCCATATAGAAGAAGAAGTTAGATTTGGAATATGAGCTAATTTGAAAATGCCACAATCCATCAAAAAATTTATCAATGGCTCATGGAGGATATGATCAAGGTTTGAATCCAGCCATGGATCCATGTCCAAATAGAACAAACACCAAAACCAACTCTCCAGACCATCCCTCTTTGAATAGTTTCAAAATTGTTTAGGACTCCCCACCAAATTAAATATATACTTTGTTGTGGTTTGTCTGCTCGAAGGACCCAATCTTCAACAGATAAAGGGGAAATGTATTTGTTGATGATAACTTAGGTCTATAAACTTTGAGTTGTTAGGAGACACTAGCTACTCTTGGAAGCAAGAGCACTTGAGAAAATAAAACTATTCTTCAAACCCCATCCCCCCATGGATTTAGGAAAAGAATTTTTTTTCCATCCTACCCATGGAAGAGAAAAATCCTGATGAGATCATGACCAAAGGAAATTATAATAGATCCTTCTGACGTGTTGTAATATTTCTTTTGGGATCCAAGAAAGAAATTCCCAATTGACAATAATAGCCTCCAACACAAATTTTATGAGAACCAGACATCCTGCATGAGAGAGCCATCTATAGCACCAAATATTTATTCTCTTTTCTATTTTGGACATCAACCATCTCCAATTAGTAATTATGTATGTATTTGGTTTCAATTGAAATCCAATATACTTTAAGCCCTTCTCAATATTTGAACATGCCATCAGAAAAAGATCAATAATATTCTGAATATTGGCATATTCCAAATTTGAAACTGAAAGAAGATATTTTTAGAATTTGAGCACTATACCCGAGTCTTTCCCAAAGATGGAAAAAATTATCTTGAGGAAAGTCACCTCTTATATGTCACCATTGTTGATATTAGGATATCATCAACAAAGAGGAAATGAGAGATCTAAAGGGCACAAGACACAAAACATGCTTGAAATTCCCCATTAGATTTTTCTTCCATAATGAGCCGGCTAAGACCCTCAACAACCTATCGAAATAAAAGAGGAGAAAGTGGACACACCTTCTTGAGACCCCTTTGATCACAAAAGAAAGGTGAAGCATATCCATTAATAAGAACAACAAATGAGACCATTTGAATGCAACTCATAACCCATGTTATGAAATGAAGGCTAAAGGAAACATGACTTAGGAGAAGTCTCAAGCAATTATAACTGACCCGATCATATGCCTTTGACAGATCCAATTTCAAAACAAGTCCCTTTAAGTTCATAGTCTTTAAGCTATGAAGGCCTTCCTGGGTCACTCCAATTTCCTCATGGATCCATCTCCCTTTAAAAAAACTGAATTGTTCCATTGAGATAGATTTAGATAGAACAAGCTTGAGGAAAAGGGAAATAATTTTCGTGATAACTTTATATATTGCATTGCATAGTGAAATGAGCAGGAAATCCTTAAAATAAGATGGATGGTCAACTTTTGGAATAAGAGCTATAGAGTTTTTTTTTAATTATACACAAACACAAATATATGTGTGTGGAAAAAATGAAAATAAATAATACAAACATACACACATATAAACTTTGAAAAGGAAGATAATTATTATTATTATTAGTTTTGGTTAAAAATAATAGTTTACTATTATTTAAGAAAATGTATACTATAATGTAACTTTTTATTAAATACATTTATTAATTTTTAAAAATAAAAAATTTCAATTTTACATATCCACTTAAAATTCTTTAAATATATATATATATATATATATATATAGACACACACTATTAACCCACCCCTAGGTAACCTCTAAACTATTAACCCCTAACCCACTAACCCCTTAAGTCATAACCGACAAACGTTTAATTAATAACCCCTTACCCTATAAGCCCCTAAACTATTATCCCTAAGTCGACCTAACCTCTTAATCCCTTAAACCATAAACCCCTAATTTACAAAAAAAA
This sequence comes from Pinus tabuliformis, assembly GCA_031772625.1. NCBI lineage: Eukaryota > Viridiplantae > Streptophyta > Pinopsida > Pinales > Pinaceae > Pinus > Pinus tabuliformis. The sequence goes on along the minus strand of CM062808.1, from coordinate 757,701,150 downwards.
TTGCAATATAAATACATATAATGAATAACTTACCAAGAGACAATATTCATGCCCACCTTCAAGGTGTCCAAATTATCTACAATGTTGTTTAGTTGTTTTTATTAAAAGTCTCCTCCTCTTATAGCCCCTGCATTTGTTACAAGGGAAATAACATTTTCCATCACCCATTTTTCCTTACCAAACTTTCAATATTGATTATCTTCAAAAATCAACTACAATTTAACTATTTGTAATGCAATTAATAAACTATTTCTAAACAAAAAATAAACCTTATATAATTTTTTTGTCGTCATATTTCCGACATCAGTATACTATGGGGAGACGTTATATAAAGGTAAAAAAATTTGATTGCATCCAACATCGACATTCCGACAGTGTCTTGGTTGACTTGGTCAAATATTAGAAATATGATGAACATCGCATACACGTCGAGTATCCGACATAATAATAAGGCATCAAATATCCAACAAATCTATTGGATATTTGAAAAAATTATATTTGTCATCGAATATCCAACACTTTTCATGGTTTTTTTTAAAAGATACAAAAAATAAAAATAAAAATCAACAGTAGGACCAATTTTATCAATGTTGTCAGAGTAAAGCACTGATTGTTTTTTGCCCATATGTAGTAAGTGTCTTAGTTATTCTCTTACAATGACTAATGAAATTCTCAAGGTTGAAAAACCTTGTAACAAGAATTACAACATGAAATAGGTGACCTACCAAATGGAACTCAATAGTGATAATAGGTAAATGAATGATATCATTAATACATAAATTAAAGATATAACCAATGTAGATATATTTTAACTCTATATTTATTAAACATCGAGAGAAACCTAGAAAAAAATTAAAACGTAAATATCTAAGTTATTAAAAATCTCAAGTTAAGATGGATCTATGGTGGTATGCTTTAGTTTGTACACTATAAAAATAGAGTCATATCAACTATTAGAAAAAGAGGAATCAAGGGAAATTTTGTTTGGCACCATATTTAACTAATTTTTATCAACCTAATATTGTAAGTTGATAAGAAGTGGTTAGAGATGGTGTGAAACAAAATTTCTCCATATTCCTCTTTTTCTAATAGTTGATATAGTTTTGTTTTTGTAGTGTTCTTATATGTGTGTGTGTGTGTGTGTGTGTGAATGGTTATTATTTCATTCACATTATATTTACTATAATTCATTTTAAATTTTATATAACAGAATATATCGAGCTAACATTAGATAGATGGGAGGATTGTTACAATATCTTTAATATTAGGATGTAATGTGTACCTCACATATTTTGGTGCAAAATTAGTGAAAACCATTTTTTGTAAATGGAACAACTAAAACATATACAAGTAAAATTGCTAGAATAACCAAAATAACCTATACGAAGGGGTTGAATACATTTTATAATAATGCCAAAACACTAAGAGGAAACCTTTAGGTTAAAGAAATCTAAACTTAATATGAAGTTAGCATTGTATATACATTCTTATGACATAAAAAGGGATCATTTTTGTTTTCTCACCACATTTGTTTTAGGTCCTTTTTACCTTGTTAGAGAAATCATTTTCACATTGATTTTTATGTCCTTTTTTAGATGAAAAAATCACCAAAATGTATGGCAAGGTGTTATTGCTAAGAAAAACACCCTCCAAAATTTTCCTACATTCAAATTTTGGAGCTCATTTATGATCATTCCATATTTTGTTTCGAGTCATTAATGTCATGATTAGTCATGTTAATCAAGTGTTCAAGTATTCCTTAAATAATTCTAAGTGTTAAAGCAGACTTCTCTTACATGATTATCTTCTGATGCCTTCATATTAAACCTCTTCTAATGAAGCATAGAAGTCAATGTGCATACTTGAAATTCAATCAATGTGCAATTCGTGATGACATTCATTACGCAGTTCCTAATGATAGTGAATGCACACTGCTTACAAATAATGATTGTGTAGTTCTTGTGAACAATGATTGCATAGCCCTTGTGAGCAGTGCTTACGCAATTCCTATAGGCACACTCTTTATCGACAGTTAAAGTGTACTTCTCTAAATTAGTTAATTCACTTTTGGCTCCTAGTTCCCCAACATGCACTAAGCATGCCCACCAATATTAACTCTAATTGCATGTATTCTCTCCTTGTATATAGATTTCAGTCTATATTTCATCCTTATGTTCATCTTTCACTTTTGAGCTCTATGTGCTAGTGGATTTGTTGACGGTGCTGGACCCACCAACATGTAAGGGGATATCCTTAGTAATAAGTGCCAATTAGACCTCAAACCATTTGGTGTAGGAGTCCTAGCAGTGGGTCATATAGCAATGCCTTGACCACAATTTCTCACAGAGGCAAGTAAGATAACTCTGTTGGTAGCAAGGGTGTGACCGCTGCAGTGAGTCAAGGAAGGTGCATGAGAGGTTCTAACACATGGGGGTTGAGATGAATGTTCCCCTTGGCAACATATAAAAATACTCGAATGGGAAGGGAACACACGAGTTAAGATATATCGCAAGCTGGAAAGTAAGTCAGCTAGCAATCCAAATTGATGGTTAAACCAATCAACACATTTAAGAAAGATTCATACATGCTCATACAGAACAGTCCATACATACGTATGTAAGAAAGAAAATACATATGCCATTTAGAGTAAACAAGATAGCTGGAATACAATACAACATATGCATGAAACATGCTGACTCTTATTATATAAAGAAGTGTAAGTTCCATTCATACAATACATCCATGTAAACGTACTAGCCCCAATAGTGGAATGTTACATGCACATCTGCCTTCTCCTTCAAAGAGATGAACTAGCTCCATGCAGTCGAGAAGCCAAGGTGTGTTATAATACTGTCCAAGCTCTCCAAGATAGTCTTATCAGAAGCTTGGCTAACGAAAAGCCCATACAACGAGTTATGAGGTACTATTTATAGCAAAGGGTGGGGTGACCCTTGACATTCCCCCTTGTGGTCGTTCAAATACCATCATGACTCTTCACCTACTTTATGACTATTACATCGAACTATCGACACTTGAATTACACTTGACATGACTTAACATTACAATGCACATGTTCCCATGTGAGACAAAATGGCTTGAGCAAGTCATGCAAGACATCACTGACCCTCGATCCATTGTGATGAGACCAAATCTTTGACATGCTTGTGGTGAAGGTAGTGAGCTAATGCCAAGCTTGGTCATCCATGATGGTGTGCATGCACCCCATGGTGACATCGTGTTGAAGCAAACTCTTGCCTTTGTTGCAACTGGTGCATTGGTTCGGCTCCTTCATCCAACTCATCTACTAACATGTGCATGGTCTTCTTGGGTGCGGTGGATCAAAAACACACTGATGCATAGTGTCCATGCTAATCTTCAAGTGTGTGTTGGTGGTCATGCACATCAACTTGTTGAAGTACATGTTCAACTCCAGTTGGACTTGCTTCTTGTCTTCGCCTTGGTGAGTGTGTTGAATGGGTTGGACCGCATAGATGCGCAAAATGACATGCATGGTCTTGAATCTCTTACACGCGATCGACACCACTACTCACCATGTCTACTTCATGCCAGCTACAGGGATAGATTTAAAACTTGTATGGACATAGTTTCATTTGTGAGTGCATGTTGTGCCCACTGTTGTTCTTATTCCTTTTGTAACTCATTCGTCTATCTATGTAGCTTCATGTTCTTCCTTGAGTTGATACTTCAACACATGCAACTCCTTCTTTGTTCCATTCTCTGTCTTCACGTGATTTTCATGTCATGCGTCACCTCATAGCCTTAGTCTCCAAAGTTGCTTTCATCATCAGTGGATCTGCTTGAGCTTGCAACTTTGTTCTACCTTGTTGTCGTTAACAACCTTCCTCTTGCATTCATTGCATTCATTGCATTCGTTGAATTCGGTATACTGCCGTCAGTTGTTGTTCACGATGCTGCTCACTGTGATGCTACCATTGTCATAACTTGATGTCCTTTTCTACGAACAACTTGATATCTTCATGAGTAGGCAAGCTCATAGACATTTGATTGATTTCATCTCCAGGTGTGCTCTGAACAGTGTCTTCGACTCTCCTCTCTCAGAAACCATTGTACCTACACTGCTAAGAGGCAGATGAACACTTGCAATACTTGGAGACATGGCAACATTCATGGAAAGCAATCTGTCAGGAGAAAACCAAAATGAACCTGAGAACTAACTTGCAACACACCTGTGTGACTGATCATGAAGGTTGCGCAATTTTGGCTGGGAGGTCGGGAGACTGACTGCCAAGACTGCATAAGGCATAGTCTGGGCTGCTGGGAGAATGACTGACTACTGGAACTGTGTAATGCATAGTCGAGTCTGGGTATTGACTGCTGGAATTGCACAATGCGCAATCTCAATTGGAAATGGTTGTAGGCTTAGTGACTACATTACGCAATTTTTTGGGCCAGCAGTCACTGTCCCTCAAAAATGTGCAAAGAAGTCCTAGAGGATAGTGGTTCGGAAGAAATGCACATTTCTAGAGAGGAAGGCAAAGCCTTCCTTCCCCGGATTTCGCAATGTTGTCTCAGTGAAGGCAGAGTTTGGGCCGAGGTTGCCCAGACTCGCCGAAGGGCAACTAAATGTGAATGTGTGCGAATGCATGGTTATACTGAGTGTAAGCATAAGTGAATGATCATGCATGAAAATGGTGAATGACAGATTCAAAAAATGCAACAACATGCATGTGGGTGAGGTGAGTCAACAAATCAGCGGTTGTTCGTGAAATTTTTTATGCATGCGATAATAGTGAGATAACAATGAAAACTAAAACGGTCCTAGTACAAGCTAATCCGTATCAAAACGACAGAAAGTGCTCACTGAAATCAAGTAGGCATCGTTCATATGAAGTGAAACACAAAAAGTGCCAGAAATGCAACACAAGATATGGAAGGCAAGCTTACCCCAAGATAGCTGAGCTGAATGAGTCGGCAACTCCTAGATGTGATGTGGGATAGCAGAGATGTAAATTTGATGTGAGGAATGAGCTCTGCAGCATCCGGTTGATGAGTTTTGATAAAATCGAGGTTGTGATGCGCATGCCACAAATCTAGGGAAAGTGAAACTTGCAGGGAGGTTTTTGAAGTGATCCTTGCATGTAACCTCCAACTGACCAAAAATAGATCCCTGAAACAAGGGATGCCTTTGAATTCTACCTTGGGAGAAGTAGCTCATGCATGCAAGTCTGTTTTGCTTGGTCCCGGAGGGAAACCAGTCAACTTAGCTGCACATGCAAGAGGTTGTTCGAATGCTGGGAGAAAATGCGCATTTCTGGCTGGGAGCTGGGCTAGCTTCCCAAGATATTTGCACAATTTCTGGGTAGAGCAACTCAGTGCTACCTATATCTTCACAAATTCTGGGCTGAGCATCCATGCTGGGGAAAATTTGAGTGTTGACTGCCAGAATTGTGCAATTCTGGAGCCCAGCAGGCTATCAGTCATGATTGCACAATTTCTGGAGGGAAGGCTGGTTTCCTTCCAGAATTGTGCAATTTCTTGGGGAGATGCTCAGCCTGTAGTTGGACCAAGTCCATGTGATTAGCATGTGGGGGGAATGCATCGAGCTGTGATCAATAGTCTTCCTTTGTGCAAGCAAGACATTGGATCTTGTGAACTTGACGAAGCAAGACAAGTTGCTATGAAAAGCTGGTAGGGAGGCTCCAAAACAAAGCTAAGGAAAAATTTTGGAGGTTGGTTGTAGCCGCTACAACACTTGGTGACACACTGGTAGAACTCCAACTTTCTGAATGGACCTTATTCATGAAAAGCAAGTCTAACACCTTTGGAAGTATTTTTCAGTTCTCCGCTCATCTTGGATTCAAACTAACTTGATTGTAAGATGTTGTATCTGCCAAAATCTTGGTCAATTGACACACATTCCAAGCCAAGGCAACACAATTGTTTTGATTGGGGTTGAGGGGTATATGGGTGCACAAGCAGTATAGTCGTCAGAGTCATAGTTTCATCTCTAGTGTTGCTCCGTTAGCAACAGGCCTGGACAGTACCCCGATGGAGTCACATAGGAACACAAGCATGGCTTCGCTATCATGGATCCTGGTTAGTACCCTAACAGAGTTACTTGCATCACCTCTCTGCATAGGAAGCCTTTCTCTTCTTTTTCGTTATTCATTTTTCATTTTTTCAAACTTGTTCACTTTTTTCATTTTTGTAACTGTGCATAGCACTTATTCATTCCAGAGGCGGAAGACGAATCCCGACTTATTGAGAGAAGAAGAGTTTGTTCCAGCAGAGAAGTAGTTTATTATACCTCTGATGTGCCTGTTAAGGTTTTCCCCTCACGTTACTCTATTTGATTGAGCTGACAAGGGTTAACCTAAAAACAAATGAGTAGAGAAGGTGACACTAGTTAGCACGCAAGCATTGTGTTTTCACCAAGTTTCACTTCGAACAATACGTATTTTCCTTCGACGTGTCATCGAATAATAGTAACAAGTCCTTCGAGGTGTCATGGAATGACATATAACCAAGTAGTGATAGCAGCACAAGGCCTCTTGTACTTTACCCAACTTCTTCAAGAGTCATACATGGTTTCATGCGAAACTACGCTACGAAACAAAACAAGTGAACTAACAAACAAAAAAACAAAGCAAGAGCAGAAGAAAAAGAGAAATAAAAGCAAGCAAGTAAACAAGAGAGTAGACAGACAAACAAACAAAGCAAGTAAGCAAACAAGCATGCAAACAAACAACTCAAAAGCAAACACTACTCCTACTCCTAAGCTAACAGTGCATGGGTCATCTCACGTGAAGTGATACTTCCAATGTAGCCACCGATGCATTGGTTGACCCACATTGGTGAAGGCATGGTTTGCGAACAAGACAGTTGTGTGAACCAGCAAACGAGAAAGATGTAACAGTGAAGACAAACACACTCCCAGCTTACAAGCAACCACAGAACAAAGATGAGTGAGAGCACATGACATGCATTCTATGGGACTTCCATGATGTTGTGCTACATTGCATGTAGATGTTAAGTGTATGCATTCTCTTGACTGTGACATGCAAGAAAATGTGAGAAATGTAGACCACTTGTGTTGTGCATGTGTGCTTGTTGTGTAAGATTCCTCCAATGCATGAGTGATGGGATCGTGTAGTTCAAGTGGAGGAAGTGAAATCTAGGTGCTTGGTTGATCTTCAATGCAAAGCAGAGAGTGATGAGGAGCCTTGAGTGTTTCAACAATTTCTTGACCGGAAGTGAAACCAACCTCAAGACAACGAGGGCCTGACATAACCATCAGCTCGAGCTGAAGTGCCTCGATAGTCTGACTTTCAACTTCATTGAAAGATAGATCATTGTAGAACAGTGCCTTGGACATATTAACATCGATTGAATCAACATTGTGATTGGATGAGGAAGTGAATAGATCATGACAACCAAGATTAAAAACTTTGAGATGTTCGTCAGCATCCTCATGATTTGATGAATTGGGCAGAGGTGTAGATGGGAAGAAAAGATATTCACCCTCTGTGTTTTCAATAAAGATAGATGACAAATTGGATGGATTTCCTGAGGAAGATGTGTCCTCTCTGCAATGTAATGATAGACAGACATTTGACATGTCCTGTGAATGATCGGAAGTAGAAGCATCTGGAAATGAGTTTTCATAGGGGAAATCAACATTGGAAGAATCACAAGGGATGTCAGGATGAAATGGATGAGGCGCGGCTGAAAATGATTCATCCTTCACCACAAGTTCTCCTTTAGATTCCCACACACACTCATCATGAATGATGGCGTAGGTTGGCTACATAACTCCAACTCCATCGACAACTTGATCCTCATTCACAATAGGTGAGGAGTCCAGAATGGAAGAACACAAGACAGTACAATCTGTAGGATCAAAAGAAACTGAGGATGGAGGCCGAGGGAATGAATCCACGTGACAACCAATAGGCTTGCAAGCCAAATCTATGCATATACCAAGAGCAGGTGGGGTGGGAGAATGTGACAGTTCAACAGAGGCATGTGCATGATCTCCCACATCACTCTACAGTGGTGGAGCTATTTGATGAGGTGAAGGTGGACAATCACTTGTGACAACAGCTGTGCCTGCTCATGGTTGCACAGTTCCATCACCAAAATATGAGTGGGATTCGAGTGATTTCAAGAATTGCGGATTTTCAGATATGTGAAGAAGATACTCAAATCTTCCATAAAGAAATTTGTTATGAAACCAGCTCACAAAAAGATAGAAAAGATAGATCAACACCTTAGAACTCAGTCTCTTCGAGGGGGCAACCTCCTTTACATTACACAAATGAATGATTTTTTGATGATTCAAATGACAAAACCTCCTTTCTATATATAGGAGTCTAAGGAGTCACAATATAACCTAGCCGACCTAACAATAATAATATAAAGGCACAAAAATAACAATAGAGGGATTCTATGGGGCACAGTAATAATAATATGGGGACAATAGGGGCACAACAATATTAATAAGGGATACAAGTACAATAGTAATGGGGTAATCACTAGTATTGTAGGGACCTAACATGCCCCTCTCTTTAAAAAAAGTGTTGTACTCAATGCTTGAGTAGTTCTGGATGCTTCTGTATAAAATTCTCATCCTCCCATGTGGAATCTTCAGTGGATAAGTTCTTCCACTTGATGAGATACTCCGAAATTGATCGATTTTGTAGCTGTCGAGTTCTTGTTTCTGTGACTGCTTCTGGTTCCAATATAATTTTTCCTTCCTCGTCAAGTTGTGGAAATATTGTTTGAACTAGGATCTTGTTGCCTATAACCAGATAACCTTCTTTAAACATGAAACATGGAAAACTGGGTGCACTTGAGAAGCTGCAGGAAGCTCCAATTTGTATGCCATAGTACCAATCTTTTGCAACACCATGTACGGACCATAATACTTTGGTGATAATTTATTATCCTTCTTAGATTGCTTTAGGGACATTTGTTTATATGGTTGTAGCTGTAGGAATACCCAATCACCTACATCAAAACTTATTTCGTTGCGATGTTGATCTACCTGTTGTTTCATTCTATTCTGCGCCAACACAAGGTTATCCTTTAAGAGTTGGAGGACTTCTTGTTGATGCTCGATGTGATGTTCCACTTCTTGAACCTTAGAATTTTATCTTAAATAGGATGTGATGGATGGTGGCTGATATCCATAAAGTGCCATAAATGGGGTAATTTTTGTTGTTGTATGGAAGGAAGTGTTATACCACCATTCAGCTAGAGGCAACCATTTGACCCATTGTGTCTGTTTATCATATACAAAGCAACGAAGATATCCTTCCAAAAACTTGTTTACTATCTCAGTTTGCTCATCAGATTGAGGATGATAAGATGAGCTATGAGCTAACTAAGTACCAAGACAAGAAAATAATTCTGTCCAAAAATTTCTAGTGCAAATGGGTTCTCTGTCACTTACAATAATATTTGGGTTTCCATGTAGCTTTTGAATTGTTTCCATAAATGCAGTAGAAACTGTACTGGCTTTAAATGGATGTGATAATGCACAAAAGTGTGCATACTTGGTAAGTCTGTCAACTACCACCATGATGACACTCTTTCCCTCAGACTTGGGTAAACCTGTGATAAAATCCATTGAAACCTCCTCCCAACATTGGCTTGGAATGGATAAAGGTTGTAATAGACCCTGGGTCTTAATTGTTTCAACTTTATTTTGTTGGCAAACCAAAAATTCTGCCACAAACTTTTGAATATCCGATTTAAGGCCATCCCAAAAAAATTCCTTCTAAATCCTGTGGTAAGTTTTTAAAAATCCCGAGTGCCCTCCTAAGGGAGAAGTGTGCAATTCCATAAGAATCTTTTGTTTTAGTTGGGAATTCTTACAGAGGTATAAGCGATATTTGTACCATAACAAATCATTTTTCCAGCTAAATGTATCAGATGTACTGGAATCTTGTTGTAACTTTCGAATAAGTGGTCACACTTCTTCATCATTCTTTCATTCCTCCCTTGCTTCATTTATCCAATCTAGTTGGATAATAGAAATAGCGCACAACAATGCTTCCACTTCCTCATCCTTTCTTAAGAGTGCATCTGCCACCACACTTTGCTTCCCTTTTTTGTAGATGATTTCAAAGTCATAACCCAACATCTTTGTGACCCACTTTTGTTGCTTTTCAGAGGATAATATTTGTTCTAAAAAGTATTTAAGGCTATCATGATCTGTTTTTACCTTGAAGTGTCTTCCCATTAGGTAGGGTTGCCATTTCTTAAGTGCGTGTAGTATTGCCAACATTTCCTTCTCATAAATGGCTTTGTGTAAAAAACTTTCCCTTGATTGGACGAATTTCAAAAGCAATGGGTCTTTCATCTTGCATTAAAACAGCACCAATTCCATTTCCTGAAGCATCACATTCCACAATAAAGGTTTTTGTGAAGTCCAGTGTAGCTAAGACCGGTGCTTGGCACATTGCCTCTTTAAGATGTTCGAAGGCCTTTATTGCTTCTAGAGTCCATGAAAATGCATCTTTCTTCAATAATGTTGTTAGAGGTGCTGCTATTCTCCCATAATTCTTAACAAACTTGTGATAATACCCTGTCAACCCGAGAAATCCTCGCAGATGCTTTATGGATGTGGGGATTTTCCATTCCTTAATGGCTTTAATTTTGCTAGGATCTACCTTAACTCCTTCATGAGATACAATATGACCCAGATATTCCACCTCTTATACTCCAAAGAAACATTTGGATCTTTTTGCATATAATTGTTTCTCCTCCAATAGTTGTAGCACCCTGTCAACATGTTCAACATGATCCTTCCAAGAATTGCTGTAGATTAGTATATCATCAAAAAGTACTAACACAAATTTTCTAAGGAAGGGTTTGAAAATGGAATTCATCAAACCTTGAAATGTAGAAGGTGCATTGGTAAGGCCAAAAGGCATGACCAAAAATTCATAATGACCCTCATGAGTTCTAAATGCTATTTTCGGAATGTCTTCAGTATTCATTCTGATTTGATGATATCTTAAACGAAGATCAAACTTGGTGAAGTAAATTCCATGCAATTCATCTAGTAATTCATGAATGACAGGAATGGGAAACTTATCTTTAATAGTGAGCTTTTTGAGCTCCCTATAATCTGGGCACATGCGCCATGATCCATCCTTCTTGTGCACCAATACTACTAGAGCAGAGAAAGAAATTTGACTAGGTTGAATTATACCCGCCTCTAGCATTTCTGCAACCATACGTTCAATTTCACTCTTTTTTGCATAGGGATATCTGTACAACCTAATGTTTGGAGGAAAACTTCTTGGAATCAGATGAATAGCATGATCATGATCACAAATAGGTGGGAGACCTTTGGAAGTCTGAAATACCTTGGAATGATTGTCCAAGACTTTTTGGAGATCTGGAGAAATAGATGATTTCAATGTGGAAACATCTAGCGAACATAATTGTGCAATTACACCTCTTTGTTCCTTTTTTATAAGCTTTGTCATACCGTTAGAGCTAATTATCTTCCTGGTTTCCCTGCAATACCCCTTAATTCAACTTCCTTTCCTTCCACAGAAAATTTCATGAAAATTTCTTGAAAATTAAAAGTTGTTGTAGCCAAGGATTGTAGCCATTGGACTCCTAGTACAACATCAACACCTCCCATTGGAATGGAAAGCATTGGGATAGTCAATACATATTCTCCCATGGATAGCTTGATATTATGGCACTTTCCAGGGCAATTTATCATTCCTCCATTTGCAACCATCACTTGACACTCTGGTGCTGGATATAGGAAGAAATTCAATTCTTTTGCTATCTTATAATGAATAAAATTATGGGTACTTCCTGAATCAATCAACACTATTACCTTTTCCTTCTTGATTTTTCCTTCTATCTTGATGGTTTGAGGAGTGGTAATTCCAGCCAATGCATTACAAGATATGGTCGAATTAATTTCTTCTTTATCTAGGCATTGTCCCTGGAGTATATCCTCTTCTTTTGACCTTTCTTGCTCCTTTTCTTCTTCCTCTTCACAATCTATGTAGAATAATTTCTTCTCATCACACTTATGACCTTTAGTGTATTTGTTATCACAACTGTAACAAAGCCCTTTTGCTCTTTTTTCTTCCAATTGTTGTCATGCCAACCTTATAGGTTGTGGAAGGCTAGGGGCAACAACACTTCCATCTTTATAGTTGTAAGTGGTATGCTTCCTAGTTCCCATAATTTTGCTTTCCATTTTTCTTGCTAATCTGAATGCCTTCTCTAATGAATCAGGTTCCCAAAGGTGAACATCATGTTGGATATTATCCTTTAAAGTCCCTATGAGCACATCAATCCTATGCTCCTCTGGTATATTTTTTACCCTTAGGTTCAATTTTTGGAACTCCTCAATGTGCTCCATTATTGAACCCTTTTGTTGATACTTATCAATTGGCTAAAAAAGTGTTTCTTTTTGTATCCTCATAATGTGCTGTCAATTCTTCAATAAAAATTGCCCAAGTGATAATTTTTTTATGAGAACAAAGCCATTGATACCATACAAACTGATTTTGTTCCAAATATAAAGTTGCAATACATACCTTTTGTGTGTTTTGCACATTATTGAGATCGAAAAATTGCTCGATCTGTAATATCCATGTTGCGGGATCCTTGCCATCAAGTTTCCTCATATCGATTTTTGGAATATGGTGGGTCTTTGATCCAACATTAGAGTCTATGAAATCATGATTAACATTTCTTTTGTTCTCATCATGAGTTTCCTTTACTACCCTTTCACCATTAGTAAGTATTTCTTGTAGAAAAGTTTTCAAATCTGTCTTCAAATCTGCCATGCCTGTCTTCAAATCTATCTTCAAATCGTCCATCTTAGCTTCCACATCATTCATCTTAGCTTCTACATATTTCTTTAAACCATTCATCTTAGATTTTTTTACTTTTTGTGTGAGTGACATTTGTTGCACTTGGTCTCATAATTTTGATATATCATGTTTCATTTCTTCCTCTTCTTCATAAGTCATGCTAGAGATTTCAGGTTGCTTACTAGGTGTTTGCATTTTCTTTCCTCGGGGCATGAGTTACCGATAATAATGCTCTACTATGCCCTTTGAATTCCTTCAAAATAAATTTTCAAACCAAGCTTAAGCAAAAATTTAAAAAAATCTACACACCTTTTTTCACTTTTTAGGAGCTCGACATTGCCTCTGATGCATCTCTGTAATTTCAGATCATCCAATTCTGAAATTGTGACCTACAATATCCCTTTGTGTACTCTTTCCAATGCCACAAGTCTAATTGAATTTAGATTCTCCAAGGCAGAGTTATGCACAATCTTTTAAGATGACCTAATTATAGACCTTTTCAGAAGAGCGAACTTGTAGGAAGTGCCACGTGTCACTGTTTCGACCTTAGGATCTGACACAGGTAATCACAGTCCGTCCTCTTTTTATAATTTCTTATGAAATTTCAATCTGATGCTTAAAACAAAATTTATGACTATTTTCACCAGGTCACCTATTTGGAATGTAATTCGGGAGTCTGCAAAAATGCCAACTTCCTCAGATCATATCTTTGCAAATATAGCGCGAAAAGCTCTAAAATTTGGACCTGAAGTTCAAAACGATTTTGGCCCAAATGGGGTTTTTTTTAGTGTTTGAAACATTGCAGAAAAAAATTTATAGTGCAAATGCCATGATGACCTGTTTGGAGCAGAAAAACCCTAGAATTGAAAGCTATGATACCAAATGTTATGAAACCAGCTCACAAAAAGATAGAAAAGATAGATCAACGCCTTAGAATTCAGCCTCTTTGAGGGGGAAACCTTCTTTACATTACACAAATGAATGATTCTTTGATGATTCAAATGACAAAAACTCCTTTCTATATATAGGAGTCTAAGGAGTCACAATATAACCCAGCTGACCTAACAATAATAATATAAAGGCACAAAAATAACAATAGAGGGATTCCATGGGGCACAATAATAAAAATATGGGGACAATAGGGGTATAACAATATTAATAAGGGATACAACTACAATAGTAATGGGGTAATCACTAGTATTATAGGGACCTAACAAAATTCCAAATCAATTTCATCTTCAGGGAATTGGTATGCAAGATTACAAAAGTGTGTGTAAAATTGATCAATGGATTCATCGGGTGCTTTTCGTAATTTCTAATTTTCTTCATCAAGTGCTTTCTAGTTAAAGTGATTGAAAGCACAATCTATCTCTGTAACCAGATGAGAAAGAGAATGAATAAATTTTTTGGGTAGCGTGACACACTAGTGCATGGAGTTCCCTCAAAGCGTGTAGACGAGCAATGTGTAACTCATGTATTCTTCAGAGAATCCATGTCTTTCACATGAGCCTACAACGTTGACCGCATGCCTAACCAAGGCTACGTAGCCTCCACCATCAAATGTTTTATGAGACAAGTTATCTGAGAGCTTTTCTGAGATGATGAAATCATTTCCATAAGACATACATTCCGGAAGAGCAACTCAGTAGTTAGTCATGATAGATGTGTAGAGATTCAAAACAGATGTGAGGACTCAGCTTGTCATCTGGCCCTCCTTCTAGCACCAAAATTTTGACAGTACTGGACCCACCAACATGTAAGGGGATCTACCTAACAAGAAGTCCCATTTAGATCTTAGACCATTTGGTGTGGGAGTCCCAGCAGTGGGTCGTATAGAAATGCCTTGACCACGATTTCGCACAAAGGCGTCGAGCAGTAAAAAGGGTCTTTTAACCTCTATTTACCCTACATTAATTATCAATCCAAGTATGATTTTTGATCTCAAAGAGTGTACTCAGTCTGAGGTGGTCACTTGTCAAGAGTAATGCTAGTAGTATAGTGCTTTTTGCAATAGTAAATAAATGCTGGAAACAAACTCTAGATGTATTGGTAAGAAATTGAAATGCTTTGTAACTAAGTCATTCCTTTAAGAAACTACAACACTTCATCAGTCAAGGGTGCAGTAATGATAACTCTTCCCTTTGTAAACTAATGCAAATGAAAAGCAATCAAAGAGAAGATCTCCAATCTGGGAACTAGACAACAATAGTCAATGTTCACTATAGTTGCAGATCATTATGTTCACACCAAAGCAATTACTTGAAATGATAATTCAATTAACAGAAAAGGGAATAACAACTAAGCTATTGAAAAGATTGAACAACAAAGCTTTAATCTACAAGGATGAATTAAGCAGCAATCATAATCTAAAGGAATTAAGGAACAATCTTTAACTCAGAAATGATTTGAAGAGCAAACCAAGAATGGAACAACAAACTAAGGTAAGCCTACGAAATATTAAATGGCAAACTGAATCAATTGTAAATGCAAAAGTAACTAAATAAAATGTTAACACACATCGAATCTATAATGATGGAATTAGTAATCTAAGTTTTGGCACAATAAATATTGATCACGGTTATGAAGAAATAACAATTGCGGGTACAATGGAATGACAATCCAAATGAACAGCAATCACACTTAGAGGTAAACTGTAGCTAAATAAAAAATAATACTAATCTGTAAATGCACAGCAATGTTATGCTATAAACGAACATTAATGTTAATTTGTAAAGGAACAAAAATGTTACACAGTAATGTCAATCTATAAGCGAACAATAGTGTGATACAATCTCAGAATGAACAACATAACATTTTAGTTGCAAGAGATAACCTTACTACTAGAGTATGAATTAAATATAATACAGTTAGTAAACAAGATGACAAGGAACAACATATTACTGAAATGAAGCAAGTAAAAGAAATCAAACCACACACAACTTGGAATTGGAAAATAATGGTACAAAAAGCAAGTGATCCACTAGGGTTGGGTCCTTAGCCTCTAGGGACGCACTGCTATGGTTACTCTAGAATCAAAGACGGAACATCAACAAAGTTTATGTATTAATCATGAAAACAGAGTTACAGTAACTGCTCTTTAAAGAGAGTCGATGATCAAAGTTCAGTTTGTAATAGTAAATTCTATAAAACAACAATAATCCGCCCCTTGGGCTAGCAACACTGTCCTTTTTTATAGTGGTCAGGCGAAAATACCAAAGATACAGATATTCTTAAGGTAGCGATCCCTCAAGATCAAAGGATCCTAAGAAATTTGCCATATCGTTATCCTTCATTTGTCTCTTCGTCCTTTTGCGCTGATTTGGTATTTCTTCTTCCTTTCCCCATCTCATGCGCTCTAATCTGGATTGCCTCGTTTGGATGCAGTTCCCTGTCAGAGGGACAATAGTTGGTTTTTCCTTGTCTTTTCCTCTGAAATGGCAATCTTCCATTTTATTCATTTTCTGCATAGAAAAAAGTAATAATTAGTCATTTTACGTTACTTACAAATCTCTTAAACTTTATCATAATCCTTCATCATATGCCCATTTCATAGTGTAAAGAAGTTATGAATTAAAGGAAAAGATAACAAAATAAGTGGAAACTACATACCTTCTCTAATGCTCAACACACCCCCCTTCTTACCCTTTTTCATGCCCTCATGGAAACATTGTAATTGACATGGAAGGTAGTTAGGGAATAGGCTGGAGAAGGGTTCTTAGTTGGTGGTCTACAACGATGATTCCTAGCTAATATTTCAAAGATATGCCTCGCTTGACCTTCAGGCAATTCATATAAGGCTCTATATCCTGGTGCAAGATACCAAATGACTGGACTTAGGAATCTACAGTCTAACCAAGACGAGCCTTCTCTCAAAATGAAGTCACCATAGATACCCAAGCGGTCGGCAACTCACTTAAAATTCTCATAATTGAATGGTTCTCTATTTTGGATATTCTGATTT
Source organism: Pinus tabuliformis (assembly GCA_031772625.1). Lineage (NCBI taxonomy): Eukaryota > Viridiplantae > Streptophyta > Pinopsida > Pinales > Pinaceae > Pinus > Pinus tabuliformis. The sequence continues at coordinate 757,684,347 of CM062808.1, read as the reverse complement.
GAAGTCTGGTATTAGAATTGGGTTGCTGCTATGGCAAGGTCTTTGATGGTTAAGAAGTATTCTACCCCTTGCCGGATGACTGCTGTGTGAATAGGTCCTCATTAGGCTCCTATGTTTATTCCATAATTGCAACGGGTGTCTAGGTTCACCCCTTACCCATAGATCTAATCCATTCTCCTATCTTTGGAAGACATTGTAGGCTTTAAGCCACTTTATCTGATTAACACCAAAAGAAATAAATGCCTGAAGTTGGAAATCACCCACAAAAGGGCTAGGGTTCTATTCTATTTCTCCATCTAACACAAGATTGTGCAAATAAAATTCACATAACAATCGCTGGACTTTCACCCCGTAATGCTTACAATAGTTTATGAAGTCATCAATGGTTTTTATATCTATAGGCACTCCCGCCTTAAAAACCTTAATTTTTGATTGGAAATATCTTTCCATAAAAAACAAAGCATAGTTTCTGGCGGGTGCCCTACATGCTAGAACATCAGTATACAGAGAACATAAGGTATCCATTTGATTTATAACTGTGTCTAGTATATGGGTTATCCTTTTGACTCTTTCCTTTGCCTTTCGCCATCCATCGAAGGCTTAGCTCTCCGATGCATTGATGTTCTTTAACTGCTATTGTAACTTCTGATATTTTTCTTAAGGAACAATTTCCTCTATGAATTTCTCTATCATTTGTTGGGCTCGTGCCAAATCTTTTCGCAGAGTTACTATCCTCAGGTCATTATCCAACATGACAATTTTGGGTTGGAGATGTACTTGGATCTCCTTATTGCGACATCTAGTCTTTATGTTCTGAGTTTCCTTCTCACTAGAGGATAGTGCCTCTATATGGATTTCCTTATCATAGGTCGGTGCGTTGTTCGTTTGTGCTTCTGCATTTGCAACAGCCAAATGTTGTTCCTTGCGATTCTGAATAACAGGCTCGACTCGAGTCTTCTTGGTCTTTTTCTTATGGGGTTTTTCTTGGGTGGTTGTACATTTTGCCCCAGAGGCTCCTTTTGAGTTCTTCCCCATTTTTAAGACTCTTATTTGTTGTCGAAGTTGCTTAATTACATTAAGCAATCTTTGCTGTTCCTTTCGCAATTTATTAATTCCATCTGTTTTCTTAGAAGGAACAACTGTTTCTTTTCTCAGGCCTGGGCTTTGTAATTTAGATATTGTACCTTCGCTTTGGCCAATTTCCATATTTCCTTCTTGGGAAACTTCTTCAGTGTTCTGTTGATCAGGTTTTTCAGAGGTAGAAACCTTGATTTGTTTAGTTGTTTCCTGGGCAGCTTCTTCTTCTGCCTCTTCTTTGTCATGCAATTCTTCGGATGTATTCTGACTAGAAACAAATTGTTCTTCTTCCTCCTCTTCAACACTCTTCTCCCCAGATACACTCTCCTCATGAGCAGAGTGATCCTCTTCTTCTTCTTCCTCGTCACACATTTCCTCAGATGCACTTTTATCATGAGCAGAGTGCTCCTGTGGCCCTTCTTCCGTATGGGGGTTGAGTGGGCTATGAGGTTGGACATACACACCCATATTGGCCGAAATTTGGGCCAATTCATCTTCTTGTAGAGGGTTTTGCAGTGGAATTTCACTGTGTTGCTCTATTTCCTCCCCAGGTTCTTCTTCATCATTTTCCTCCAATTCTTCTTCATGCTCCCCAACTTCAATTTGTGGGGGTCGTTTGTCTTCTGAATCCTGTATTTCCATAGGCTAGCTAATGTTTCCCTAGGAATTTCCCAGCATTCCTCTGCTCCTTACCAATCTGACCGAATGTCTTCATTTCAGTGGTCTGCTCGATGTGCTGGCAATATGTTTTCGTTTTGGGGCTGGCAAAGCTAGTTCCCCATCTATCGAAAAAATCAATTCTTCCCAACTACTCTGCTGTTGGGAAAGACTGTAATTGATTATCAATCAAATTAACCCATGATGGCTTACAACTGACTCTACATGTTGAGATTTTCTCATGCTTTGGGCAACATCATGTAATAAAAAATTTAAGAACGTAGGAAAATTCACAACACATTTTCGATTTAACATGGCTAAAATTTTGAGATGGTGTGGTCTTACCACATCTTTCCTACCATCACAAATGATGTATATTTGAATAATTCTCGCAAATTCTACCCACGGCTCTCCCAGGGTTGCCGACAGGACTCCTTGCCCTTTGACAGTAAGGTTCTGCCCTTTGTCCTGGAAGATGGTTATGGTGTCTCGCAATCTCACCTTTTTCAGAGTCCACACAGGTCCAGTGGCTAGCAGTCTCGAAACTTCAGCAATTATGTCATCTGTGACTGCTATCTATCTCCCTCTCACCATGGAATGATTTTCTTGCAAATTCTACAGAAACTCAATTTCCACCGTCTCGTTAGATTGTTGTAGACGGTTAAGGTAAGCTATCCATCCTGCCCTTGCTAGGATTTCTCGTGCAGCGTCAGAGACCATTAACACCTGTGGCTCATTGCGAATTGATCTTCCTCCCATCTTATTCACGCTTAGCACACTGTAAAAACATAGAGACGATGATGGAACAACAGGCTATTCAAATTTTTAACTTACTGCTAATTTTTGCAGAGCAAAACACGGAAATGGTGTTGGAACAGCAAGCCATGCATATTGGGAAACGAAATACCGTTATACTTGCTATTCTCAAGTTTTGGTGAAGTCATTATACCTCCGAATAATGGGCTGACACATATGCCAGCGAATTATGGAGATCACCCGCACCCCACTGTAATGTGATAGGCCATCCTCAGCAGTCAAATAAAGGAGTAGCATGTTGAACTGCAATCGTACAGTGGAATAAAGGAACAACATATAGATATATGACATGTTTACAAAAATGAGCGGATTACTGAAATCAAGGCATATGATAGAATCGCAAATAAATATAGAAATGCCATGATATTATGCGAAAAATGGAGGATAGGACAGCTGACGTGAATAAAAGTTCTTATGCAGTCATTATCGACTTTTACCATCATGATTGATTTGTAAATGATTTTCATGTATCAAAGGTTCAAAAGGGTTATATACATAATCTCATTTGGAATCACTATAAAGATATAAGAAGAAGGGTTTTACAATGATTATTGGTGTGTAAGAAATATGACTTCAATACCATCAATGGAGCTCTGTTTCCCACAGGTGTCCATAACCTTGACAGAGTTGCTTATTTCACCCTTGGAACCATAATCCTTTGTGTATGTATAGGAAAGTGCTGTGCAATGTCAGAATGAATGCCATTGTGCTGGCTTGGTAACCAGATGAATCACAATGCCATTCACCAGGAAGGAGTGAAAGGTGGGCAGGCCGGCTCATGATGAGACCTCCTATTCCAAGGACTTTTTATTTTTCTGATGTGCCTCTTAGATCATATCCCTGGTGTGGTGGCCATAGTGGGAATGCCACTTCACTTTCTTCCTTATGATCATGGTAGGCTGGCTCTTGATGAGACCCCCTATCCTTCATCTGACAAATCATGTTAGTAATCATATAGATATACATTTTTTTTCTTTTCTTCTTCTTCATTTTTTTTTTTTATACATAGCACTTTTCCTATTTATATACAGAGGGTGGCTCAACACTCCTTAAGAGTAGGGATGGTGGAAGAAGTCTGAACATCTCAATAGAGAAAAATATGCCCTTATTCTTATTCAATAATAATGATCAAAGAGAATTATGGGAAAAAAACCATCATGATAAAAGTAGTCAATCACATTGGTATTAGTGAAAATAATGACAGCAAAGTAATATAAATAGTTGTGCCCTTTCCTCTTTTCTCTAATCAATTCAAAGCAATTTCTTTAAAGATAACGATTTTTCTTTGATTTGCTAATTTTAGTATCCTCTAGTTTTTGTATTCTTGCATAAATGTATAGTTGTGCCTTAAATGACCATCACTCACAAAAAAATCCTCTAAGTGGTGAAACACAAATACACACAAAAAGAAGAAAAATGCACTGAAAAAGTGTTGTTCTTTAGATGGAACTGCTACTGTTTCTTTAGAGGGACAACAAAACAATATTTCCACATACAAACTACAGTTCCTTTAAGATGAATAACAACCAAAAGAAAAGTATACTCGGAACTGCTGTTACTTGAGAGGAACAACAACTGTTCTTTAATTGGAATAGCAAATAAAGCAAGCATGAAACAAAAATGTGGAAAGGTTGTTCCTTCAGAAGGAACAACAAAAAAACGAAAGTGTTGTTCCTTCGGAAAGGAACAACAAAAATGTGGGTGAGTTGTTCCTTCGAAAAGGAACAACAAAAAATGAAAGTGTTGTTCCTTCGGAAAGGAACAGAAAAAGTGCGGGAGTGTTGTTCCTTCAGAAAGGAACAACAAAACGTGAAAGTGTTGTTCCTTCAGAAAGGAATAACAAAAAGGCGGAAATGCTATTCCTTCGGAAAGGAACAACAAAATGCAAAAGTGATGTTCCTTCGGAAAGGAACAGAAAAATGCAAAAGTGCCATTCCTTCGAAAAGGAACAACAAAACGACAAAAATGTTGTTCCTTCGAAAAGGAACAACAAAATGCAAAAGTGTTGTTCCTTAAAAAAGGAACAGAAAAATGGCGAAAGTGTTGTTCCTTCGGAAAGGAAAAGAAAAATGTAAAAGTGTTGTTCCTTCAAAAGGAACAACAAAACAGCGAAAGTGTTGTTGCTTCAAAAAGGAACAACAAAATGTAAAAAAATTGCAGAAATGCGGAAATCTGTACAGAGAGAAATTTACACAAACAAAATAGAAAAAGTTATGTACTTGATTTAAAAGCAATAAAATTACTTAGTGAACCAAAGGCGAGGAAGTGTTCTCTTCCTCAGCCAGAATCTGCATGTCAGAGTCTTCCTGGAGTTGCTGGTAGAAGGATTCCCGAGTAAGCGGTTTGTGGTACAGTCGAACTCGGTGGCCATTTTCTTTAAAGGTATGTCTAGATCCATCAATGGTAGCTAAAGTAATGGTACCATTATCATGCACTTTCTGGATTTCATACGATCCCAACCAGCGAGTTTGAAGTTTCCCTAGAAAATCCTGAAACCTGGAATCGTATAGGAGTGCCCAATCTCCTTTGCGGAAAACTTTCTTTTTGATGTGGGCGTCGTACCATTTTTCTCTCTGTTGTTGTATTAATGTAGTATGTTGAAGTGCAGAGAGCCTCATTTCATCTAGCTCGTTGATTTGCTGTAGTCTATTAATTTGGGCCTCACTTAAATCTAGACCGACTTCTTGTGCTGTTCTCAATGTTTGTATTTTGAACTCTATTGGAAAGATGGGTTCCTTTCCAAATACTAACTGATATGGTGAATAACTGGTGGTGTTTCTCCACATTGTTCGGTATGCCCACAAGGCTTCCGCCAATCTCGTAGCCCAATTGTGTCTGTGTGACGCAATGGTTTTTGTTAATATTGCTTCTATTACTTTGTTCGTGCTCTCTACTTGGCCATTTTCTTGTGGGTGGTATGGAGTGTTAATCTTGTGCTTAATATGATAGTCTTTTAATGTTGCAACAATTTTATTACCTGCAAACTATGGTCCTCTGTCCGTGATTATGTCTCTTGGGAGGCCAAATCGCACAGATATTTGGAACAGGAAATGAATGACAGCGTCTTCTGTAGCTCTTGGAAGTGCCTCTGTTTCAACCCATTTGGTCACATACTCAGTTGCTACCAAAATATATGTTTTCTGGTTTGATGATGGGTTGATCAGACCAAAAAAATTGAGCCCCCAACGCTCAAATGGTTTGATGACTAGTTGTGGGTTTAAAGGCATTTCATCGGATTGTCCAGGGCATCCTGCTCTTTGGCAACTGTCACAGGCTTGAACAAATTTCTTTGCATCTTTGAAGATTGTGGGCCAGTAATACCCTATTTGCAGAACTTTGTGACCAATTCTTCGATCCACGAAATGTCCGCCACATGGTCTGTCGTGATAGGCTTTAAGAATATCAAATATTTCATCTTCATGGATGCATCTTCTGATGTGCATGTTTGCCTCTGTATGAAATAGGTAGCCCCCAATCCAAGAAAATCAAGTACTACGCTACACAATTTGTTTTCGTTCATTAGGGGTCAGATGCTTTGGTAATTTTCCTACTGCTAAATAATTTGCAACATTAGCATACCAAGGTGTTTTGACAGTAACAACGAATAAATGTTCATCTGGAAATTGATCTTCGACTGTTGTTGCATCCATTGGCTTCGGCATTCGTGAGAGAAAATTAGCTACATGATTCTCTTTCCCAGGTCGATCTTTTATTGTGATGTCAAATTCCTGCAATAAAATCAACCATCTTGTTACTCTACCATTTGTAATTGGTTTATTTGCTAAATATTTTATGGCAGAGTGATTTGTATATAAAACAACAGGATATCCAGTGATATAATGCCTAAATTTATTTATAGCATGTATTACAGCTAAAAATTCTTTTTCAGTAACAGTATAGTTTAGCTCAGCAAGAGACAAATTCTTGCTAATATAATAGATTGCATATGGTTTTTTGTCTTCTTCCTGCCCAAGGACTGCTCCAATAGCTATGTTTGAAGCATCTGATGAAATTTGAAATGGTAGGTCCCAATTTGGGCCTTTGAGCTCTGGGGTTGTTGTCACAAGCTTTTTAGATCCTCAAAAGCGTGGTCACATTTATCTGTCCAAACAAAATCAACATTTCCTATTAGTGCATATAGAGGTGCAACTATTTGAGAAAAGTGTTCTATAAATCTCTTATAATAACCAGAAAATCCAAGAAAATTGCGTACCTTTGTCTATGTAGTAGAAGTAGGTATTAAAAAAATTATTTGAATTTTGGCTGGATCTACCTGTATTCTAGTTGCTGATATATAATGACCTAGGATGAGTCCTTCAGTCATCATCATATAGCACTTTTCATGGCTCAAGCAGAGCCTGGTGGCGATACATTGTTACAACACCTTTTCCAATGTGTCTAGTGCTGGGTCGAAATCATCTCCATATGGTGTGAAATCATCCATGTATACTTCGAGCCCTTCATTTCTTAAATCTGAAAAGATGCTAGGGATAGCCCTTTGAAATGTGGCAGGAGCATTGCATAGGCCAAAGGGTAGGACTTTGTAGGCAAACGTTCTCCAAGGACAGGTAAAAGTAGTTTTGTCCTAGTCTTCAGGGGCAATCTGAATCTGATTGTACCCACTGAAGCCATCCAAGAAAGAAAAGAATTTCTTTCCTGCTAATGTATCTAATACCTGGTCGATGAATGGAAGGGGAAAGTGGTCTTTCTGGGTTGCTTTGTTTAATTCTATATAATCTACACAAATCCTCCACTTTCCATTCTTCTTTGGCACCACTACTAGCGGAGAGACCCATTTTCTATCAGAGATTGGATAAATAAAGTTTACATCCAAAAGTTTTTGTAATTTAGCTTTCACAATGTCTTTCAGGTGAGGGTTAAGTCTCCGTTGGGGTTGGCGAACCGGTCTCGCATCCTTTTCTATATAAAAGTGGTGCATACATAGTTGGGGATCGATTCCTTTCATGTCTGGATAATCCCATGCAATAGCTTCCTTATATTTTCTCAGTAGTTGGACCAACTTTTCTTCTTGTTCAGGAGTCGGGTTATTATTGATGTTTAAGGTTTTTCCTGGCTCAATCTCTATAGTTTTGCTATTTGAAACAGAGATAGTAGGTATTGTTTGATTGTGAGTGTCTTTGAGAGGATCTTCTTCTAATTCATTGTCAAATGTTGCCTCTATCATGTGACATTGTATGTGGGATTTGGATTCAGCTTGGTTAATGAAGTTGTTAATAACATCATCGTTTGTTTAATATTTAAAATCGAGGGCATCTTTTATGGTTAATGGGGATCTAATGTTTTCGGTAAGGTATGATATAGGATGTTTGTTAGTTTTTATTATTGTTACACTTGGCTGGGCTGGAGGGTATAGGGCTATATTCTTGATGTTACTTCCTCTAGTTATGGTCATACTGCCTTGTCAGCAGCCAACGTAAGCATCAGCGATTGCAAGCCACGGTCTGCCTAAAATTAACAGATGTCCATTGAGTCGGTTTTTGGGATATATTATCAGAAAGTCAGCGGGATTTTCCCAAGAATCAACAGATACCATGACATCATGTAGTGTGCCTTCTACCCTAACCACTGATCGGTCAGCCAATTCTAATAAGGTGGAAGTTGGTTCTACTCATGTAATGCCCAGTTTTTGTCAAGTGGTGGTTGTTAAAATATTAATTGCAGCCCCTAATTCAACTAAGGCATTTGAAAAGGTTTGTCCATTGACTTTCACTATCACTATTGGATTTCCTGGGTCTTCGTATTTGATGGGTGCTTCTCTTCCTGATAACAGATCAGATAGGGTGCCAACTACTTGGACTGTTGGGTTATTTGTTATTCTCCTCGGTTTTTTTATACACAGTTCTTTGATGGTCTTCGCATATATTGGGATATCTTGGATAGCTTGGAGGAGTGGGATTTTTATGTACAAACTCTTTAGTTCTCCCATAATATCAAAGTCAGGATGTTCTATAGGGCGCGGTATGATTAATCTTTCTGGGAATGTGGGAGAAGATGTGGTTGCTTGGTCATGAATCTATTGTCTGACCACATCTTCTTCTTGTAATGGTTGTTCTGTGGGTAACTGATTTTCAACTTGGACATTTTTATCTCCCTCGGTTTCTAAAATGCACCTAGACATTAATTGAAGGTCATTGCATTCCCTTAGATTGGTTTCTAGTTCTGGTGTTTCAATTAATTGAATAGGTTTCACCAGTCTGTTATTTGGATTCGGGTTGGGTTGTGCTGGGAGTTGCGGTATTAAGTTGAACTGGGGGTTTTGTTGTAGTGTTGGTAGTGTAGGTTGAGGGAGTGGAATGGTTCCTACTGGCTGATTCATCAGTCTTTGCCTGTTTGTCTACCAGGCTTGACTCTGCGAAGTGGGAGGGGACCATTGTGTTGGATATGCATTGTTTTGCCGATATGGTGGAGCGTAGGGAAAATTAGGCCAACTAGATTGGCATGTTTGGTTTGGCCATGGAGATGATGAAGGAAATGGTTGTTGTGACCAATTTGAGAAGGGAGGTTGATTTTGCCACATTATATTATATTGCTAAGCATGATATTGTGGAGGTTGGAAAGAAGAAGATGGATCAGGGAACATACCTGATTGTTGCGGCTACCATTGACGACGCTGATTAAGTAGGTACACCGATTCTAGTTCTTCTTCCACTTCTTTGTATACTGCTTTCAAACTAGGAAGTGAGGGGCAGCTCTCCGTAGAGTGGTCTTTTGTACAAATGGCGCAAACTTGAACTGCATCTGATGGGCACTCTTTGTGACTATGTTTCTTTCTGCATCTAGAACAGAATATTGCCAGATTTTGATCTGCTTCTGATTGTTTATGTTTTTCTTGCATAATATCGAGATGCATTGTCAAAGTCCCCAATATATCAGTTTTGAAATTTTCTAGTAAATTTCCAATTTCTGCACGAGTTACTCCTTCTCCAGGGATCTTGTTGTCCCTTGTAAACCTGTCATATTTTGCTGGTTTTAGCCTTGCACTACCTCGTGAGCTCCTGATACATAAATCAATGATGTTAGCAACATCTTCTTGATAGATGTCTCCTTTTCCCATAATATTCAGTGTTTCAATCCATTGTTCCTTCATGCCTTTAATTAATGTTGTTTTTAGCACATTGTCAGGTAAGGGTAATGATGCATAAAGAGATTTCTGAAGATTATACTGAAAACGTTCAACATATTCTTCTAGTATCTCATTAGGTCTAGCCACCATCTGAAATATTTCATATTTTAACTCTCTAGACCTACAATAATCCTGTTATTTTTTTAAGAAAGCACCTTTCATCTGATCCCAGTCATTTATGACACCTCCACCTAATCCCATAAGCCATCATAAAGCAACCCTTTTTAATGTAGATGGAAATAATTTTAGCTTTTGGGGATTGGTGGTATAGTCATATCCCCTTCACAACACATCGAATTCAAACAGAAATGCATCTGGGTCTTCCGATGTTAGGCCATGAAATGTAGGGATATGCTGGAGAGGAATTGCCTTCATAGGTGCATTGACTACAGTATCTACAATGGGATATTGCAGTGTGGAGGTTTGGGGGGTTTGCTGGTTCTAGGCCATTTGGTCAAAGATGTGCCAATAACCTTCCGAGATTTCTAGGAGGGTATTCCTACGCTGGTTACACAGAATAGGAATGGCTTTAACAAGAATGGCCTTAACAACACTCACTTTGTTTGGGATGATGAGAGTTTCTAATGTCTGGGGGGATTTTTGCTCTTGAGGTTCTTCAACTTCGTTCTGGATGATTTTTACAGTACTTCCCTTATCTGGGCTGCTTAATGGCTGAATTATTCGAAGAGGAGATCTTGGTTCTTCAATTTCCCCTATTTCTCCTCTCCCTTCGTAGAGATTACTAAGGTTCCCTTCTTGCAATGATTTTGGGCTAGAATTCTCAATTTCTTGAAAATCTTGCTCCTCAGTTTGGCTATGCACCTCAGCAAAGGCTATAGATGGTGATCCTGTGGCCTGAAGGGAACTAGTAGGTTGTCTAGAAGCAACTTTTCTAGGTCCTACTAAAGGTTGAGATTCTTCTTTTTTAAATATTTCGTCTATAAGGGTCGATCGGCCAAGGATCACCGACCCCTTAGCTTTATCAGGCATGGGTAGTGGTTTAGGATTCTTTTTAGGCTTTTTCTGCTTAGTCATGCACACAAATCAAATGCTGATTTCTACCCAAAATAACAACAAATTTGCAGGAAAGCAAGCAGGGGAGCAAGGTTGTTACATGCTTCGTACATAGGTTCTTACCTTCCATTTTTAAAACCCAATTCTCTCCTAGCAGGTACTTACACTACTCTCAAAAGAAACAAATGGCTACACTCTTCCCTGGCAACGGTGCCAAAATGTTGAGTAGTAAAAAGGGTCTTTTTAACCTCTATTTACCCTACATTAATTATCAATCTAGGTACGATTTGTTATTTCAAAGAGTGTACTCAGTTTGAGGCGGTCACTTGTCAAGAGTAATGCTAGTAGTATAGTGCTTTTTGCAACAGTAAATAAATGCTGGAAACAAACTCTAGATGTATTGGTAAGAAATTGAAATGCTTTGTAACTAAGTCATTCATTTAAGAAACTAAAGCACTTCATCAGTCAAAGGTGCAGTAATGATAACTCTTCCCTTTGTAAATTGATGCAAATGAAAAGAAATCAAAGAGAAGATCTCCAATATGGGAATTAGACAGCAATAGTCAATGTTCACTACAGTTGCAGATCATTCTGTTCACACCAAAGCAATTACTTGAAATGATAATTCAATTAACAGAAAAGGGAACAACAACTAAGCTATTGAAAATATTGAACAACAAAGCTTTAATCTACAAGGATGAATTAAGCAGCAATCGTAATATAAAGGAATTAAGCAGCAACATTTGACTCAGAAATGATTTGAACAGCAAACCAAGAATGGAACATCAAACTAAGGTAAGTCTATGAAATATTGAATAGCAAACTGAATCAAGTGTAAACGCACAGCCAACTAAATCAAATGTTAACACACAACGAATCTATAATGATGGAATCAATAATTTGAGTTTCGGCACAATAAATATTAACCATGGTTATGAAGAAACAACAATTGCAGTTACAATGGAACGACAATCCAAAAGAATAGCAATCACACTTAGAGGTAAATTGTAGCTAAATAAACAATAATACCGATTTGTAAATGCACAGCAATGTTACGCTATAAACGAACAATAACAACAATGTTACTCTGTAAAGGAACAAGAATGTTACACAGTAATGTCAATCTATAAGGGAACAGTAATGTGATATGATCTCAGAATGAATAGCATAACATTTCAGTTGTAGGAGATAACCTTACTATTCGAGTATGAATTAAATATAACAGAGCCAGTGAACAAGATGACAAGGAACAATAGATTACTGAAATGAAGCAAGTAAAAGAAATCAAACCACACACACTTGGAATTGGAAAATAATGGTATAGAAAGCAAGTGATCCACTAGGGCCGGGCCCTTAGCCTCTAGGGACGCACTGCTGTGGTTACTCCAGAATCAAGGACGGAACAACAACAAAATTTATTTAATAATCATGAAAACAGAGTTACAGTAACCACTCTTTAAAGAGAGTCAATGATCAAAATTCAGTTTGTAACAGTAAATTCTATAAAACCACAATAATCCACCCCTTGGGCTAGCAGTGTTGTCCCTTTTTATAGAGGTCAGGTGAAAATACCAAAGATACAGATATTCTTAAGGTAGTGATCCCTCAGGATGAAAGGATCTTGAGGGATTCACCATATCGTTATCCTTCAGTTATCTCTTCATCCTTTTGGGCCGATTTGGTATTTCCTCTTCCTTTTCCTGGCTCATGAGCTCCTATTTGGATTGCCTCGTCTGGATGCGGTTCGCTGTCAAAGGGACAACAATTGGTTTTGCCTTGTCTTTTCCTCTGAAATGGAAATCTTCCATTTTCTGCATAGAAAAACCCAAAATAACAAAAAATCTGCAGGAAAGCGGGTAGGGGAGCAGGGTTGTTACATGCTTCATACATAGGTTCTTACCTTCCATTTTTAAAACCCAATTCTCTCCAAGTAGGTACTTACAATAATCTCAAAAGAAACAAATGGCTACACTCTTCCCTGGCAACAGCGCCAAAATGTTGAGTAGTAAAAAGGGTCTTTTTAACCTCTATTTACCCTACATTAATTATCAATCCAGGTACGATTTGTTATCTCAAAGAGTGTACTTAGTCTGAGGCGGTCACTTGTCAAGAGTAATGCTAGTAGTATAGTGCTTTTTGCAACAGTAAATAAATGCTGGAAACAAACTCTAGATGTATTGGCAAGAAATTGAAATGCTTTGTAACTAAGTCATTCATTTAAGAAACTACAGCACTTCATCAGTCAAAGGTGCAGTAATGATAACTCTTCCCTTTGTAAATTGATGCAAATGAAAAGCAATCAAAGAGAAGATTTCCAATATGGGAATTAGACAGCAATAGTCAATGTTCACTACAGTTGCAGGTCATTCTGTTCACACCAAAGCAATTACTTGAAATGATAATTCAATTAACAGAAAAGGGAACAACAACTAAGCTATTGAAAATATTGAACAACAAAGCTTTAATCTACAAGGATGAATTAAGCAGCAATCGTAATATAAAGGAATTAAGCAGCAACATTTGACTCAGAAATGATTTGAACAGCAAACCAAGAATGGAACATCAAACTAAGGTAAGTCTATGAAATATTGAATAGCAAACTGAATCAAGTGTAAACGCACAACCAACTAAATCAAATGTTAACACACAATGAATCTATAATGATGGAATCAGTAATCTGATTTTCGACACAATAAATATTAATCATGGTTATGAAGAAACAACAATTGGAGTTACAATGGAACAACAATCCAAATGAATAGCAATCACACTTAGAGGTAAATTGTAGCTAAATAAACAATAATACCAATCTGTAAATGCACAACAATGTTACGCTATAAACGAACAGTAACAACAATGTTACTCTGTAAAGGAACAATAATGTTACACAGTAATGTCAATCTGTAAGGGAACAATAATGTGATATGATCTCAGAATGAATAGCATAACATTTCAGTTGTAGGAGATAACCTTACTATTCGAGTATGATTTAAATATAACAGAGCCAGTAAACAAGATGACAAGGAACAATAGATTACTGAAATGAAGCAAGTAAAAGAAATCAAACTACACACGCTTGGAGTTGGAAAATAATGGTATAGAAAGCAAGTGATCCACTAGGGTTGGGCCCTTAGCCTCTAGGGATGCACTACTGTGGTTACTCCAGAATCAAGGATGGAACAACAACAAAATTTATGTATTAATCATGAAAACAGAGTTACAGTAATCGTTCTCTAAAGAGAGTCAATGATCAAAGTTCAGTTTGTAACAGTAAATTCTATAAAACCACAATAATCCACCCCTTGGGCTAGCAGTGTTGTCCCTTTTTATAGAGGTCAGGTGAAAATACCAAAGATACAGATATTCTTAAGGTAGCGATCCCTCAGGATGAAAGGATCTTGAGGGATTCACCATATCGTTATCCTTCAGTTATCTCTTCATCCTTTTGGGCCGATTTGGTATTTCCTCTTCCTTTTCCTGGCTCATGTGCTCCGATCTGGATTGCCTCGTCTGGATGCGGTTCACTGTCAAAGGGACAACAGTTGGTTTTGCCTTGTCTTTTCCTCTAAAATGGAAACCTTCCATTTTCTTCATTTTCTGCATAGAAAAACCCAAAATAACAACAAATCTGCAGGAAAACGGGCAGGGGAGCAGGGTTGTTACATGCTTCATACATAGGTTCTTACCTTCCATTTTTAAAACCCAATTCTCTCTTTGCAGGTACTTACACTAATCGCAAAAGAAACAAATGGCTACACTCTTCCCTGGCAATGACGCCAAAATGTTGAGTAGTAAAAAGGGTCTTTTTAACCTCTATTTACCCTACATTAATTATCAATCCAGGTACGATTTGTTATCTCAAAGAGTGTACTCAGTCTGAGGCGGTCACTTGTCAAGAGTAATGCTAGTAGTATAGTGCTTTTTGCAACAGTAAATAAATGCTGGAAACAAACTCTAGATGTATTGGCAAGAAATTGAAATGCTTTGTAACTAAGTCATTCATTTAAGAAACTACAGCACTTCATCAGTCAAAGGTGCAGTAATGATAACTCTTCCCTTTGTAAATTGATGCAAATGAAAAGCAATCAAAGAGAAGATCTCCAATATGGGAATTAGACAGCAATAGTCAATGTTCACTACAATTGCAAATCGTTCTGTTCACACAAAAGCAATTACTTGAAATGATAATTCAATTAACAGAAAAGGGAACAACAACTAAGCTATTGAAAATATTGAACAACAAAGCTTTAATCTACAAGGATGAATTAAGCAAAAATCGTAATATAAAGGAATTAAGCAGCAACATTTGACTCAGAAATGATTTGAACAGCAAACCAAGAATGGAACATCAAACTAAGGTAAGTCTACGAAATATTGAATAGCAAACTGAATCAAGTGTAAACGCACAGCCAACTAAATCAAATGTTAACACACAACGAATCTATAATGATGGAATCAGTAATCTGAGTTTCGGCACAATAAATATTAATCATGGTTATGAAGAAACAACAATTGCAGTTACAATGGAACGACAATCCAAATGAATAGCAATCACACTTAGAGGTAAATTGTAGCTAAATAAACAATAATACCGATCTGTAAATGCACAACAATGTTACGCTATAAACGAACAGTAACAACAATGTTACTCTGTAAAGGAACAACAATTTTACACAGTAATGTCAATCTGTAAGGGAACAGTAATGTGATATGATCTCAGAATGAATAGCATAACATTTCAGTTGTAGGAGATAACCTTACTATTCGAGTATGAATTAAATATAACAGAGCCAATAAACAAGATGACAAGGAACAATAGATTACTGAAATGAAGCAAGTAAAAGAAATCAAACTACACATGCTTGGAATTGGAAAATAATGGTATAGAAAGCAAGTGATCCACTAGGGCCGGGTCCTTAGCCTCTAGGGACGCACTGTTGTGGTTACTCCAGAATCAAGGACAGAACAACAACAAATTTTATGTATTAACCATGAAAACAGAGTTACAGTAATCGCTCTTTAAAGAGAGTCAATGATCAAAGTTCAGTTTGTAACAGTAAATTCTATAAAACCACAATAATCCACCCCTTGGGCTAGCAGTGTTGTCCCTTTTTATAGAGGTCAGGTGAAAATACCAAAGATACAGATATTCTTAAGGTAGCGATCCCTCAGGATGAAAGGATCTTGAGGGATTCACCATATCGTTATCCTTCAGTTATCTCTTCATCCTTTTGGGCCAATTTGGTATTTCCTCTTCCTTTTCCTGGCTCATGTGCTCCGATCTAGATTGCCTCGCCTGGATGCGGTTCGCTGTCAAAGGGACAACAGTTGGTTTTGCCTTGTCTTTTCCTCTGAAATGGAAATCTTCCATTTTCTTCATTTTCTGCATAGAAAAAGGTAATAATTAGTCATTTTATGTTACTTACAAATCTCTTAAACTTTATCATAATCCTTCATCATATGCCCATTTCATAATGTAAAGAAGTTATGAATTAAAGGAAAAGATAATGAAATAAGTGGCAACTACATACCTTCTCTAATGCTCAACAAGAGGCAGGTAAGATAACTCTATTGGTAGCAAGGGTCTGACTGCTGCAGTGAGTCCAGGAAGGTGCATGAGAGGTTATAACACATGGGGGTTGAGATGAGTGTGCCCCTTGGCAACCTATAACAGTACTTGGATGAGAAGGGAACACACGAGAGAAAATACATCACAAGCTGGAAAGCAAGTCAGATGGCAATCCAAAGTGATGGTTAAACCAATCAACACATTTTAGAAAGATTGATACATTCTCATACATAACAGTCCATACATGTGTGCGTAAGAAAGAAAATACATATGCCTTTTAGAGTAAACAAGATAGCTGGAATACAATACAACATATGCATGAAACGTGTTGGCTCTTATTATATAAATAAGTGTAAGTTCTAGTCATACAATAGATGCATGTAAACTTGCTAGCCCCAATAGTGGAACGTTACAGCCACATTCGCTTGCTCCTCCAAAGAGAAACTAGCGCTGTGTAGTGGAGAAGCCAAGGTGCGTTACAATATTTCCCAAGCTCTCTCCAAGATAGTCTTATCAGAAGCTTGGCTGACGAAAAGCCCATACAATGAGTTATGAGGGACTATTTATAGAAAAGGGTGTGGTGACCCTTGACATTCCCCTTTGTGACCATTCAACTACCCTCATGACTCTTCACCCACTGTATGATTGTTACATCCAACTATTGACACTTGAATTACACTTGACATGACTTAACATTACACTGCACATGTTCCCATGTGAGACAAAATGGATTGAGCAAGCCATGCAAGACATCACTGACACTCGGTTCGTTTTGATGAGACCAGCTCTTTGAAATGCTTATGATGGTGAAGGTAGTGAGCTGATGCCAAGCTTGTTCATTCGTGATGGTGTGCATGTCCCCCATGGCGACATCTTGTTGAAGTGAACTCTTGCTTCTGTTGCAACTGGTGCATTGGTTCGGCTCCTTCATCCAACTCATCTGCTAACATGTGCATGGTCTTCTTGGGTGCAGCTAAAATGGTACACATTGATGCATAGTGTCCATCCTGATCTTCAAGTCTGTGCTGGTGGTCATGCTCATCAACTTGCTGAAGTACATGTTCAACTCCAGTTGTACTTGGTTCTTGCCTTCACCTTGGTGAGTGTGCTAAATGGGTTGGATAGCATGCGTGTGCACAATGACATGCATTTCGTTGAATCCCTTGCTTGCGATCGATAATACTTCTCACCATGTCTACTTCGTGCCAACTACTGGGATATATCTAAAACTTGTACGAGCGCAGTTTCATTCGTGAGTGCATGTTGCACCCACTGCTATTCCTGTTCCTACTGCAACTCATTCATCTATCTATGTAGATTCATGTTCTTCCTTGAGTTTCTGCTTCAACACATGAAACTCCTTCTTTGTTCCATTCTCTACCTTCGCACATTTTTAATGTCGCACCATCACCTCATAGCCCGAGTCTCCAAAGTTGCTTTCATCATGAGTGGATCTGCTTGAGCTTGCAACTTTGTTTTGCCTCTGTGTTGTCAACAACCTTCCTCTTGCATTCATTGCATTTGGGATGTTGTTGTTAGTTTTTGTTCATGATGTTTCTCATTGTGATGATGCTGTTATCATATCTTGATGTCCTTTTCTACGAACAACTTGATATATTCTTGAGTAGGCAAGCTCATGGACATTTTATCGACTGCATCTCCAGGTGTGCTCTGGATGGTGTCTTCGACTCTACTCTCTCGGAAACCATTGTACCTGCACTGCTGAGAGGTAGATGAACACCTGTAGTACCTTGAGACATGGAAACACTCATGGCAAGCAATCTATCAGGCGAAAACAAAAATGAACTCGAGAACTGACTTGCAACATACCTGTGTGACTAATCATGAAGGTTGTGCAATTTCGGCTGGGAGGTCAGGAGACTGACTGCAAAGACTGCGCAAGGCACAACTTGGGCTACTAGGAAAATGATGAATTTTTGTAACTGCACAATGTATAGTCGAGTCTAGTTGCTGATCGTTGGAATTGCATAATGCAGAATCTCAGCTAGCAATGGTTGTAGGCTCAATGATTGCATTGCGCAATTTTCTGGGCCAGTAGTCCTGGAGGACAGTGCCTAGGTAGAAATGTGCATTTCTGGAGAGGAAGACAAAGCCTTCCTTCCCCGGATTTCACAATGTTGTCTCAGTAGAGGAAGAGTTCGGGCCGAGGTTGCCTAGAATCATCGATGGGCAATTGAACATGAATGTGAATGCGAATGCATGGTTATACTGAGTGTAAACATAAGTGAATGATCATGCATGCAAATGGTGAATGAAATATTTGGAAAACGCAACAACATGCATGTGGGTAAGGCGAGTTGACAAATCTGTGACCATTCATGAAAACAATTTTATGTATGTGATAGCAGTGAGATAATAATGAAAACTAAAATGGTGCTAGTACAAGCTAATATGTATCAAAACGATAGGAAGTGCTCACTGAAATCAAGTAGAAAGCGTTCATATGAAGCGAAACACAAAAAGCGCCAGAAATGGAGTTGAGTTGAATGAGCCAATAGCTCCTAGATGTGATGTGGGATGACAAAGCTACAAAGTTGATGTGAGGAATGTGCTCTGGAACATTTGATTGATGGGTTTTGATAAAATCGAGGTTGTGACATGAATGGCACAAATGTAGGGAAAGTGAAGCTTGGTGGGAGGTTTCTAAAGTGATTTGATCTTGGTTTTCGTGTTCTCGCTACTTCTTCATTTGATCACAATGTTGATTTAATTGTTGTTAAACTATTTAAGACATTAGTCTACGATGATCTATCTGTCAATGAACTCAAAACCCCGTAGACTATCGAGGAACTTCAGCCTAAGCTGATGGTTATGTTAGGTCCTTGCTGTCCTAATGTTGGTTTCACTTTTGATTAGGAAATTGTTGAAACACAAAAGGCTCCTCATCACTCTCTGCTTTGCATTCAAGATCAATCTAACACTTAGATTTCACTTCCTCCACTTGAAATACAAGATCCCATCTCTCATGCATTAGAGGAATCTTACACAACAAGAACACTTGCACAACATAAGTGGTATACCTTTCTCACATTTTCTTGCATTTCATAGTCAAGAGAGTGCATACACTCAACATTTGTACGTAGTGTAGCACAACACCATGGCAAGTCCACTGAGTGGATGACATGCACTTTCACTCATTTTTGTTCTGTGGATGCTTGTAAACTTGGAGTGTGTATGTCTTCATCATTATATCTTTCATGTTTGCTAGTTTGTGCAACTGTGATGATCACAAACCATGCCTTCACCAACATGGGTCAATCAATGCGTCAATGGCTGCATTGGAAGTATCACTTCACGTGACATGACCCATGCACTATTAACTTAGGAGTAGGAGTAGTATTTTCTTTGAGTTGTTTTCTTACATGCATGATTGCTTCTTTCTTTGTGTGTTTGTTTTCTTGCTTGTTTGTTTGCCTACTCTCTTTGCATATGCATTTTCTTCAGCTTCTTTCTTTCCTTTTTGTTTTGTTTTCTTGTTTGTGTCCATAGGTTAGTTTCGCATGGACCATGTGTGACTCTTAAAACAAGCTAGGTGAAGTACATGAGGACTTGTACAACTATCAATACTTGGTTATCTGTCATCTTGTCTCTTATGTAAGAACTTGTTTCCTTCAGTCCATGATACATCGATAGAAAATACATACACAGTCCGGGAGAAGCTTAGCCCACACATGTACCGGTTGCAATCACTTGACGGGAGGGTTGAAAACCTTCCTGTCAATGACGAATATTTCAAGCATTATTTACAATAGGTTGGGCACGCCACGTGCCATGTACATAGTCTACTTGTTGCCTGTTGTTTTCATTTTGTTTGCCTTGCTTATTATCTTTGTTATTATTTGGTTTGTTCTTCTTACTCTTTTTGTTTACGTTTGTTTTGTTTGCTTGATAGCTTACTATTTTTGTTTTGGGAAATAAGTGCTAACAAGTACTATGTTCTGGATTTTGAATAGAGTATGTGGCTGAGATTTGAAGAAATGTGTGACACTACATCACTTGGCCAGTCTTGTGCTCATCTTCTCTTTCCTTAGTTATAACCTTTGGCCGATGAAGTATTAACGGAAAATACAAGCCATCTTTATGGGAAGTTTTGGTCCAACCACGAACCTGTGTCCACACTAGGAAGCCCCATTCCTGCACTCAGCCTTTTGCTCTGTGTGTTCAAGTTCATCAACTAGTAGAAAAGGAGAAGGGGAAAATATAAACAAGCAAACCTATGTCAGAGGTCTTACATGCTTCTCTAAAGGAACAACCTCTTCTACTCTCAATAAGTCAGGATCTCTCTTCCACCCCAAAAATAAATAAGTGCCTATGCACAGTCCTCTTGAAAAATACAAAGGTGAAAGAAGAGAAAGGCTTCCTACATAGAGAGGTGAAGCCCACAACTCCACCAGGGTACTGACCAGGCTTGATGGAAGTGGAGAAATGTGTGTGTTCCTGTGTGACTCCCCCGAGTATTGTTTAGGCCTACTGGCAGCGGAGCAACACCAGAGATGAGAAATTATACTCTGAAAATCTTCAACTCACAAGCTAAAATACCCTTCCCGAATTTGAAATACTATGATCAAGCTGAATGTTTGATTGTGCTTGACTGAGTTGGCAAAAGGTGAACCATGTATGTCCATGATGTAAGTGGGGAAGCTGAAGTAACCTGCATAGTGATTCAATACTCCCTGAAAGACCAAGACCTCGTGCTATCAATGAACCAAAATAGAGAAGCTAGAGTTCTACCAGTGTGTCGTCAAGTGTTGTTGCGGCTACAACCACCCTCCAAAATTTTGGCCTGCACCCAATTTTGGAGCCTGCCTTAATAGTTTCACTTGATGACTACACACATTCGGGATCACTTCATGACCTTGTGCGAATCTTCGCACCCACCTTGATTGATCATTTCACCCAAGTTTTTGCATATCGATGTCAAAGTCATAGTTGTGACCATGTTTTGGTTATACTCAAAGTCTTCACTTCGTGTGTAGTTGTTGGGTTTGCTATGAAAATGTATGTTGCACTCACACACGAATTCACATTCACTGTCATGCTAGTGTCATCATAGTCAACCAACGATCAGTCACAAGTGGCGCGCTTGTCACTTATACCGTCGGTCAGTTATGTTGAGCATGTGTGTCTAGATGGTTTGAGTCATCTCGTCGTCAAGTCATGTAAGCGTGTGTTTGTAAGATCACGTATTCATCCTTCACTCATTCACAAGCTAAAATACTATGATCAAGCTGAATGTTTGATTGTGTTTGACTGAGTTGGAAAAAGGTGAACCATGTATGTCCATGATGTAAGTGGGGAAGCCGAAGTAACCTGCATAGTGATTCAATACTCCCTGAAAGACCAAGACCTCGTGCTATCAATGAACCAAAATAGAGAAGCTAGAGTTCTACCAGTGTGTCGTCAAGTGTTGTTGCGGCTACAACCACCCTCCAAAATTTTGGCCTGCACCCAATTTTGGAGCCTGCCTTAATAGTTTCACTTGATGACTACACACATTCGGGATCACTTCGTGACCTTGTGCGAGTCTTCGCACCCACCTTGATTGATCATTTCA
Source organism: Pinus tabuliformis (assembly GCA_031772625.1). Lineage (NCBI taxonomy): Eukaryota > Viridiplantae > Streptophyta > Pinopsida > Pinales > Pinaceae > Pinus > Pinus tabuliformis. Next base: position 757,662,495 of record CM062808.1, on the reverse strand, counting down.
CCCAAGTTTTTGCATATCGATGTCAAAGTCATAGTTGTGACCATGTTTTGGTTATACTCAAAGTCTTCACTTCGTGTGTAGTTGTTGGGTTTGCTATGAAAATGTATGTTGCACTCACACAAGAATTCACATTCACTGTCATGCTAGTGTCATCATAGTCAACCAACGATCAGTCACAAGTGTCGCGCTTGTCGCTTATACCGTCGGTCAGTTATGTTGAGCATGTGTGTCTAGATGGTTTGAGTCATCTTGTCGTCAAGTCATGTAAGTGTGTGTTTGTAAGATCACGTATGCATCCTTCACTCATTCACACACTTAATGACTTTGTTGAAGTTCTTATGATTGGATTCCCCTCTAATAGCTAGACCATCACCCCACCATCGACTCGATTGACTGTCACCCAGAACAACGTAGAAGCACCAAGAAAGCCATTTCAAGTTGCGATGTTCGTAAATAAATCAATCAACCTTCATGCTGGTCAACCGGAGAGTTTGACTTGGCAAACACCTAGGGACTGACTCCCGTCAAAAATTGCACAGAGGTTGCAAACCTTGCCCGCTCCACTGACTAAGAAAAATTGCGCAGTTTTCATGAGTAAGTCCTCTGCTACCCCGCAGTCCGCTCAGCTCAAAAACTGCACAGAGGTGGCCGACAAGTCAGCCTCCTAGCATCAGTGTAGTTTTTCTCGCTAGTAGCTCCCAACAACTGATTGATAGTTCCCTCCATGAATTGTGCAGTATTTGCTGCTAAGCTCCAGCAACTAACTGCTAGTTCCCTCTAAGAATTAGGCAGTTTTTGCTACCAAGCTCTAGCAGCTGGCTACCAATTCCCTCAAGGAATTGTACAGTTTTTTTTTCCAGGCTCCTGATAGCTGACTGCCAGTTCTGCGCAAGAATTGCATAGTTTTTGCTGCCAGTGACCCAGAAGCTGACTGCTAGGTCCCCTCAGGAATTGCATAGTTTTTGCTGCCAAGCTACGACTATCTGATCATTCTGAAAATTGCACAGATTTTTCCTGCCTAGCCTTTCTGCAGCCTAGACTGTTCCTCTAAAAAAATACACAGTTTTGTCCTCCAGCTGAGCTAAACCCCGCGGACAGTCACTATTTATTTAGATTTCCCATATTCATCACCCAGTGACTCTTACGTAGTTTTCATCAGCAGTACCCGTAGCCTCCATCCCACCTCGCAAGCTTGTCACCTCTCTCGTTTACCTGCATTCAAAATGATCATGCATCATGCTAAACTAGGAGGTTTATATATTTGATGTCATCTTGTCATGAGTGACTGCAGACACAGGTACACAAACAAACATGGTGCAATGACGGATGGGGTGAACAAAGGGAGAACATGCAGAAGGATAGGTTCACCAACAGATGAACATACGATGCATGCAAAGAGATGTTCTCGTGCATGGATGATCATGAAAATATGTGTTCACAGATGGATGGACAAGCAAACATGCAAGATCTATTCACGAACGGACGGACAAGCGATCATGCACCTTTTGCGAATGGACGAACCTGTCAAGCTTACCAACATACAAGCAAGGAGTAATGTGTGAATGAAACATCAAGCAAACCAATGTCCATCAAAGACTCTGTGCATTTTTCCATGCGGAGGTGAAGTTGTGACATACCATGAGGACATCCATCACCCAGCAACGCTGTAACTTGACATGCACACCAACAACAACATGAATGTAGCAGCGTTGTCATGTCATGAGTCATGTCATCCACATCTCTATTGTGGGCCATACTGTCAATCAATGTAATGTAAAGTGGAATTCCAAGAGACCCACTTGTTGTACGAAGAGTCATGTAAAGTCGAAAAGTCATGGAAGTCAAATAGTCATGAGGGTAGTCAAACAACCACAAGGGTCAGTTTCACCCTTGGCTATAAATACCCCCTCATTTGTACATGCAAAGGACTTTTTCACCTCAGCTCCTCCCACATAGCCTTGAGAGTCTGTAATATTTTCTTGGAGGAGTAAGTAGTGGCTCCAACACTCGCACGTGGGGTTAGTGATGTATGGTGTAATGATGTGTCTTGGAACTTTTGCTTAATTCAGAAGCCTTCTAATAGGCCAACACATTTTCACACATGTATTGTAACTGTTGTAAGTCTAATATTTAACACTTGTAATGCATGTTTCTTTAACCCGTGTTTAACAGTTGAACTAATTCACTTGTTTTAATATGTATATGTTAATGAAAATGTGTTGTATATTCTATTAATGTTGTCTCGCCCATGTAGACTACTCTCTCGGACACCAAACAAACTTTCCGCATAAAACTTTCTATAACAGCCGTTGTACTCACACGGACTAATCTACTGAGTGTTATACGTGTTATCTTCCCTTGTGTGTTGAGACTGTCGCATCCATGTGGACTATTCCGTGGGAAGCTGTGAATGTCTTGTTGTGTTGTGTGTTCCTATTAGGGTTGGGAGTACTCCCAACCGAATTGGGACTCTCTCCCACCCTCTCCCTCTATGGTGAAAGAACCATTGACACAAGAGACACTTACAATCTCCAGACATGCATACCTCACTTCTCAAAAGAAAAAGCAGACCACTCTCATGTGCTGACAAGCAAGTGTTGAGGCAAATCTTTAAGATAATGGCAACTGGGCCATCATACTGGATGGGACTCCCACACCAAACGGTGTGAGTTCTAGTTGGGACTTCATACCGGGGTGATCCCATGAATTTTGGTGGCTACAACATTGTCAACACCTTATTTCTCGACTCTTTCTCCACCAATGATTTAAACTCACAAAGATTTGTGAAGGTTTGATCCTTTTTCTACATGAAAAATATCCAACATTTTTTAGAAAATCCATTAACAAATATAACATAGTACCTATGTTTGTTCCTGGATGCTGTCAAGAATGGTCCACATACATCTGAATGGACTTTCTCTAGAATAACCTCTACTCAATTGTCTCTATCTTGAAAGGAAGACTTGGAATATCTTCCCAAAGTGCACCCCTTGCAATTATAAACTTGCTTAAGCGTATCTTTGGGAAGATCGGTAGAGATCTGCTGCAATATTGTCAAAGCCCCATGATGCATGTGGCCCAATCACTTGTGCCACAAATCACCAACATCTCAGCTCTGCACCCTTTCTTCTTTAGTGCTCAAAGTAGCACACTCTTCTACGTCTAGCTTATAGAGATTCTTCACTCGAATCCCTATCTTCTTTACTTGACCCATGGCTATGTGTCGAAGGAACGCCTTTCGTTTCGAGAAGATCACATCATAGCCTCTATCCTCAAGCACAACAATAGATACCAATTTCTTCTTCAGCCTAGGCACATACAAAACATTCTTCAAGGTGAGTGAAGCCTCATGTTCCCTCTGAAAAGTAATCGTTCCTAATCTAGTAATAATGTACTTCCCATTGTCACCCATCTCAATATGCATCTAGAGATCTTTCTCCTCAAGGACACTGAATAACTCTTTGTCGGCAATCATGTGGAATGAAACTCCACTTTCTAAGTACCATACACTTCCCATCATTGGTGACACCATGCATGCAATAAGGGAGAAGTCCAGCTCGAATTGAGAGGCCAAATCCTCACCTGCTCCTCCTCCTGAGGACCTCTTCTTGGACTTCTTGAGTGGACAATTTGTAGCAAAATGGCCCAACTCATGACATTGAAATCACTTAAATTTCGTCATGTCTTTCTTCTTACCTCCATGATAAGAACCCAATTTATAATTGGTAGCTGTTGAGTTCTTGTTTTTGTGATTGCTTCAGGTTCCAATATGATTTTTCCTTCCTCGTCAAGTTTTGGAAATATTGTTTGAACTTGGAGCTTGTCACCTATAACCTTCTTTAAGCATGAAACATGGAAAACTGGGTGCACTTGGGAATCTGCAGGAAGCTTCAATTTGTATGCCATAGTACCAATCTTTTGCAACACCTTGTATGGAACATAATACTTTGGTGATAATTTATTATCCTTCTTAGCTTGCTTGAGGTACATTTTTTTATATGGTTGTAGCTGTAGGAATACCCAATCATGTACATCAAAACTTCTTTCGAAGTGATGTTGATCTTTGTGTTGTTTCATTCTATTCTGTACCAAAGTGAGGTTATAAATTAAGAGCTAGAGAACTTGTTGTTGATGTTCAATGTGATCTTCCACTACTTTAACCTTATACTTTTCTCTTAAATATGATGTGATGGATGGTGGATGATATCCATAAAGTGCCATAACTAGGGTCATTTTTGTTGCAGTATGGAAGGAAGTGTTATACCACCATTCAGCCAGAGGCAACCATTTCACCCATTGTGTTTTTTATCAGATACAAAGCAACGAAGATATCCTTCCAAACATTTGTTTACTATCTTAGTTTTCCCAATAGATTGAGGATGATAAGATGAGTTATGAGCTAACTGAGTACCAAGACAAGAAAATAATTCTTTCCAAAAATTTCTAGTGAAAATAGGATCTCTATCGCTTACAATAATCCTTGGGTTGCCCTGTAGCTTTTGAATTGTTTCCGTAAATGCAGTAGAAACTTTACTAGCTTTAAATGGATGAGATAATGCAAAAAAGTGTGCATACTTGGTAAGTCTATCAAATACCACCATGATGACACTCTTTCCTTTAGACTTGGCTAAACCTGTGATAAAATCCATTGAAAACTTCTCCCAACGTTAGCTTGGAATGGATAAAGGTTGTAATATACCTCGAGTCTTAATTGTTTCAAATTTATTTTCTTGGCAAATCAAACATTCCGCCATAAAATTTTGAATATCCGATTTAAGGCCATCCCAAAAAAAATCCTTCTTAACCCTATGGTAAGTTTTTAAAAATGTTGAGTGCCCTCCTAAGGGAGAAGTATGCAATTCCATAAGAATCTTTTTTTTGAGTTGGGAATTCTTACCTAGGTATAAGCGATCTTTGTACCATAACGAATCATTTTTCTAGCTAAATGTATCAAATGTACTGGGATCTTGTTGTAACTTTTGAATGAATGCCCACACTTGTTCTTCATTCTTCAATCCATCCCTTGCTTCATTTATCCAATCTGGTTGGACAATAGAAATGGTGCAAACCAATGCTTCCACATCCTCATCCTTTCTTGAGAATGCATCTGCCACAACATTTTTCTTCCCTTTTTTTGTAGATGATTTCAAAGTCATAACCCAACATCTTTGTGACCGATTTTTCCTGCTATTTTGAAGATAATATTTGTTCTAAAAAGTATTTAAGACTATCATGATCCGTTTTTACGTTGAAGTGTCTTCCCATTAGGTAGGGTCACCATTTCTTAAGTAAATAGCTTTGTGTAAATAATATCCTTTGATTGAATGACTTTTCAAAGAAATGGGTCTTTCTTCTTGCATTAAAACAACACCAATTCCATTTCGAGAGGCATCACATTCCACAATAAAGGTTTTTGTGAAGTCTGGCGTAGCTAAGACTGATGCTTGGAACATTGATTCTTTAAGATGTTCAAAGGTCTTTGTTGCTTCTGGAGTCCATGAAAATGCATCTTTCTTCAATAATGTTGTTAGAGGTTCTGCTATTCTCCCATAATTCTTAACGAACTTGCGATAATACCCTGTCAACAAGAGAAATCCTCGCAAATTCTTTATGGATGTGGGGATTTTCCATTCCTTAATGGATTTAATTTTTCTAAGGTCTACCTTAACACCTTCATGAGATATAATCAAGGATAATTTTAAGGGCGAATGTTCGCCCTTTGGCGAAATTAAGGGGTTTTAAATTTTTAGTGGGCGAATATTTTGTATCATAGTACATTTTTACAAATCACCTCAAATAGCCCACCTTATTTTAAGGGAGAGGGTAAAAAAGGTAAATTTAGCCCTTGAAATTAGGACTTACAACGTTCCATTCGCCCATTTTCAAGAACAGGTTTTATTTAAGTGAATCCATTCGCCCATTTTCAAGAATAGGTTTTATTTAAGTGAATCCTATGGGCCAAATACCATATTTATAAAAGAGGTATGGTAAATTAATAAAAATATAAATAAATGAGAGGTATGGTAAATAAATAAAACATTTTTTATATTTACTCCATAAGTCACCTTATATATATGTAAGGGTGTAAACAAATAAAAATATAAGTAAAGTGGAGGTATGGTAAATAAATAAAATGTCTTTTTATACTTACTCAAAAGGTATGGTAAATAAATAAAAATATAAATAAACTAGACGTATCGTAAATAAATAAAACCTCTTTTTATATTTAGTCCATAACCCTCGTTCTATTTATGAAGCCTCAAGAAAGAGGTTTTATTTAAGTGAATCCTATGGGCCAAATACCATATTTGTAAAAGAGGTATGGTAAATTAATAAAAATATAAATAAACGAGAGGTATGGTAAACAAATAAAACATTTTTTATATTTACTCCATAAGTCACCTTATATTTACGAACACTCAAAAAATGGGTTATATTTAGGTGAAACCTATGGCCAAAATACTATGGGACAAATACCATCGACTAGATTGTTATTAATACCATGCAAAAAACCATTATTAACCCTAATATTAGAATTAATAAAAATAAAAATGGCACATGGTATTGACCCATGGTATTCACCAAAATGGCACATGGTATTGACCCATGGTATTCACCTGGAATGTAGTCTATTTAAATGGGGGAATTAAACTAGCACGTAGCCTATGCTAAGATTCACTAGGAATTTACAAATTTTTATTATTTAGTGAAAGACTCGCCAAGATCTTACAAGATTTTATAATTGAGTAAAATATTCGCCATGCCTGGTGAGAGATTCGCCAAAAAATTATATATACACATTATATTATTGATAAAATCGCCTTCCATTTTTCCTATATACCATGGAGATTCGCCCATTTATTATATTTATAAATTTAGGGGGGGTTCTTAAAATTTTCCCTGGATATAATATGACCCAGATATTCCACCTATTATACTCCAAAGAAACATTTGGATCTTTTTACGTATAATTGCTTCTCCTCTAATAGTTTGAGCACCCTGTCAACATGTTGAACATGATCCTTCCAAGACATGCTATAGATTAGTATATCATCAAAAAATACTAACACAAATTTTCTAAGGAAGGGTTTGAAAATGGAATTCATCAAACCTTGAAATGTAGAAAGTGCATTGGTAAGGCCAAAAGGCATGACCGAAAATTCATAATGACCCTCATGAGTTCTAAATGATTTTTCCAGAATGTCTTCAGTCTTCATTCTGATTTGAGGATATCTTAAATGAAGATCCAACTTGGTGAAGTAAATTGATCCATCCAGTTCATCCAATAATTCATCAACGACAGGAATGGGAAATTTATCTTTAATAGTGAGCTTTTTGAGCTCCCTATAATCCGGACACATGCGCCATGACCCTTCCTTCTTGTGCACCAATAATACTGGAGCAGAGAAAGAACTTTGACTAGGTTTAATTATACCATCATCTAGCATTTCTACAACTATATGTTCAATTTCACTCTTTTTTGCATAGGGATATCAATAAGGCCTGATGTCTGGAGGAAAAATTCTTGGAATCAAATGAATAACATGATCATGATCACGAATAGGTGGGAGGCCTTTGGGAGTCTCAAATAACTTGGAATGATTGTCCAAGACTTTTTGGAGATTTGGAGAAACAGATGATTTCGATGTGGGAATCTCTAGTGAACATAATTGTGCAATTACGCCTCATTGTTCTTTCTTTAGAATCTTTGCCATTTCGTTAGAGCTGATTATATTTATCGGTTTCCCTGTGATACCCCTTAATTCAACATCCTTTCCTTTGAAAGAAAATTTCATGAAAAGTTCTTGGAAATTAAAAGCTATTGAACCCAAGGATTGTAGCCATTAGACTCCTAGTACAACATCAGCACCACCCATTGGAATGGAAAGCATTGGGATATTCAATAGATATTCTCTGATGGATAGCTGATATTATGGTACTTTATAGAGAAATTTATGGTTCCCCCACTTACAACCATCACTTAACACTCTGGTGCTGGATATAGGAAGAAATTCAATTCCCTCGCCATCTTACAATGAACAAAATTATGGGTACTTCCCGAATCAATCAACACTATTACCTTTTTCTTCTTGATATGTCCTTCTACCTTGATAGTTTGAGGAGTGGTAATTTCGGCCAATGCATTACAAGGTATGGTCAGATTCATCTATTCTTTCTCTAGGGTTTGTTCCTGGTGTATATCATCTTCTTTTGATGTTTCTTTTTCCTTTCTAACTCCTCATCACAATCTATGTAAAATAATTTCTTCTCAACACACTTATGACCTTTAGTGTATTTTCTATCACAACTATAACAAAGCCCTTTTGCTCCTTTTTCTTCCAATTTTTTTGGTGTCAATCTTGTAGGTTGTGGAAGGCTAGGGGCAACAATGCTTCCATCTTTATAGTTTTGAGTGGCAGTTTTCCTTGTTGCCATAAGTTTTCTTTCAATTTTTCTTGCTAACCTGAATACCTTCTCCAATGAATTAGGTTCCCAAAGGTGAACCTCATGTTGGATGTTATCCTTTAAAGTACCTATGAACAAATCAATCCTATGTTCCTCTGGAATATTTTTTACCCTTATATTCAATTTTTGGAAGTCCTCAATGTGCTCCATCTTTGAACCTTTTTGTTTGAGATTTATCAATTGGCTAAAAAAAGTGTTTCTTTTTGTATCCTCATATTGTGCTATCATTTCTTCTGTAAAAATTTTCCAAGTGACAATTTGTTTATGAGAGAAAAGCCATCGATACCATACAAACTGATTTGGTTCCAAATATAAAGTAGGAATGCGTACCTTTTGTGTGTTTTTCACATTATGGAGATCAAAATATTGCTCCATCTATAGTATCCATGTTACGGGATCCTTGCAGTAAAACTTCCTCATATCGATCTTTGGAACATGGCGGGTCTTCAATCCACTATTAGGGTCTATGGAATCATGATTAACATTTATTTTGTTCTCATCCTAAGTTTACTCTATGTTTTTCACATTATGGAGATCGAAATATTGCTCCATCTGTTGGGTGTGGAGCCTGATTATCTTTTGTATTCAAAGGTATTGCTACATTGGACCCCAGTTCGTAATGGGGCGGCAAAGCCACCCATAAAATATTCGTTGCAGGGGGGGTCTAGGGGGGGCGATTGTGACCTTTGGGAGCCCCCCCTTGGCGAGGGGATCGGGGGCAGCACCCCTGAAGCTAAGAATAGATGTAAAATTTCCTTTTAAAATGTTTTAATTTCGTAGTCAATCTAGGCCGTTCATTAGGCGGAGATATGATGGTAGAAGTTATGTTTAATTTAGGGTTTTTTGCCCTAGAAGGCAACCCCTCACTATATATGAGGGAATTGTATTGCATCTAGGATATCTATATTCTGAGTGAGGAAGAGAGAGGAGATTGAGAGAGAATATGGAATTACAACGGATCTGCTGTAGGTTGTATCTCTTCATTTTGCTGGATAATATAAAAAGAAGGACTAGCTGTTTCTCCATGGACGTAGCCCAAACTAGGTGAACCACGTATATCTGTGTCTCTCTTGTTTTATGCGTTTTCTGTATTTATATTTCTACAATATTTATGTGTTCCATTGCTCTATAATATATAATTTTATAACACGATCTGTAGTATCCATGTTACGGGATCCTTGCCATCAAACTTCCTCATATCGATCTTTGGAATGTGGCAGGTCTTCAATCCACTGTTAGAGTTTATGAAATCATGATTAACATTTATTTTGTTCTCATCTTGAGTTTTCTCTACTACATTTTTGCCATTAGGAAGCCTTTCTTGTAGCAACTTTGTCAAACCTTCCTTCAAAACTTCCATGTATTTCTTCAAATCTTCAATGTTGTCATTATTTTAATCATGATTACCATTTTTTTTTTTTGATCCTAAGCTTTCTCTACTACCATTTTGCCATTAGGAAGCCTTTCTTGTAGCAACTTTGTGAAACCTTCCTTACAACCTTCCATGTCCTTCTTCCAATCTTCAATGTTGTCTTTGATACCATCCATCTTAGATTCCACGCCTTTCTTTAAACCATCCATCTTATCTTCAATGCATTTCTTTAAACCATCCATCTTAGCTTCTGTTACTTTTTTTGAGAGTGAAATTTGTTGCACTTGGTCTCATAATTTTGATATATCATTTTGAATTTCTTCCTCTTCTTCATGAGTCATGTTAGAGCTTTCATGTTTCTTACTATGTATTTCCATTTTCTTTCTTCGGGGCATAATTTAATGATAATTATTCTTCACTATGACATTAGAATTCCTTCAAACTAATTTTTCAAACCAAACTTATGCAAAATTAAAAAAAACTACTACACACATTTTTCAATCTGTAGGAGCTTGATATTGAATTTGACATATCTCTAAAATTTCATATCTCCAAGGTCTAAAATTGCAAACTATGGAAGCCCTCAAAGTCCTCTTTCTAACGCCACTAGTCTGATCGAAATTGGATTCACCAAGAAAGCGTTATGTGCAATATCCCAAGATGACTTGATTATACACTTTTTCAGTAGAGTGAACTTGTATGAAGTGCCACATGTCACTGTTTGAATCTTTGAACTTGAAAATGATTAATAGGAAACTATAGTTTGTTCTCTTTCTATAACATCTGATGAAATTTCAATCTGATACTCATAGAGAAATTTATGATGATTTTCCCACGGTCACTTGTTTGGGATGTAATTCGGGAGCTTGCAAAAACCCTAAATTCCTTGGATCTTATCTCCAAAAATATAGAGAGACAAGATTTGAAATTAGGACTTGAGGATCATCAAGATTTCAGCTCAAATGGGGTTTTTTTAGCTTCTAAAAGTCTCAGGAAAAAAGTTATATCGAAAATTCCATGATGACCTTTTTTGAAGCAGCAAAACCCTAGAATCCAAAGCTCTGATACCAAATGCTATGAAACCATCCCACAAAAAGATAGGAAAGCTAGATCAACGACTTCAAAATTAGCCTCTTTGAGGGGGAAACCTCCTTTACATTACACAAATGAACAATTCTTGGACGCTACAAATGACAAAACCTCCTTTCTATATATAGGAGTCTAAGGGGTCACAATATAATCAAAGCTGACATAACAATAATAATATAAGGGCACAACAATAACAATATTGGGCTTTTATGGGGCACAATAATAATAATATGGGGACAATAGGGGCACAATAATAACAATAAGGGCTACAATGACAATAGTAATGGGGGAATCACTAGTATTATAGGGACCTAACACCATTCCTCTTTACCTTTGTCATGACCTTTATAGATACCTTCAATCTATACCCCTCCTTTGACTCAACATGAAATTTTGTTTTTTCCAATTCTTTTACAAACCATTCCTTCAATGGCATCCTCGTAGGAAGCACTTGTGGTTGAAATATTACGAGAAAAAATGGGGCACACGATCTCTTTGCAAGGTTTCAAGGGAGGGGTATTGGAAAATAATTTTCTTATCCTCTATAGCACTTAATACCTTCTCAACATATAATTGAAACAAAAAAGTGAAAATTGGACCCAAAGATAGATCTCAACGTTCAAGGCTAAACTCAAATAGAAATAATAACACCATGGATTAAGCATTGACATTTGGGTTTGGTAGAATCAAGGAGATCCTTTCAAGACTGTGACCCTTTTTTTAGCATTCTCAAATGGAAGGTTTAAAACCAAAATTAAAAATGGGAGATTTTCACCTTAGCCTTTGCAACCTTTGCCCAAGAAAAATATATCTAATGGACTATCTTGGATATGTTAGGTCTTGGATTTATAGAGTACCCAGTCAATGATTTTGAGGCCAACTCCCAAGCTCGAACTAAAATTTAGTCCTATTGAAGAGGAAACTTGAAAAATACTGCTAATAGGAGATATTTTTCCTTCCTTTTGATTTATTTACAACAAATATTAGTGCCTCTCCTTTCTTATCTCCGTCTTCCATTCCCCAAAAAAAATTTTAATTTTAGATCATAAAAAATCTATATTGGTAAGCATTGGAGTCATTTTCCTCAACTCATGGGGTACCTTTACACCTCAACCCATGCAAGTGGACCTAACTCCATGGTAGAACCTATCACACTCTACGATGGTTCTAATTGTCTCCTCAAAATTGGGGCATAACACACCTTACAATGTGAAATGGTTAAACCATATGAAACTTGTGGGAATTTTTCCTTCATGGAACACATTCTAGATAGTATTCATCAAACACAATGCACTAACATCACTAACACACAAAAAAAGTTTAATATACCTGTAATATGTGGCCCACACCCAAGCGCTTATGTTACACCTCCATAAAATGCACCTTCAACTTTGGATGTCCAAAAACTGTAATATTCTAACCCAATATGGCCTATTTGTTAGATTTGTTTAATTCATTCCTTATAAAATCCTTGCACCTCCTTAACAATCCATGAGAAATTTAATCCAATGGTCACCGTCCAAGTTCCAAAATCTCCTTTTGCAACATGAAAAAAACACCTATATATGTTTCAACAACCTTGCCAACCTCTTTAGCGGGTTGCACATATATTTCACATTTATTCTTTTTCTTGCAAAGTGGTATTTCAAGGAGAGGGTATCAACTTCAATAAAGGAATGTTCACTTAGTATCACTACCAATTTTCCTTTCTGCAACTTGTCAAGTGTGTTAAGTTAGCTTCACAACTTCTCATCGTGAATAAATTGCTTTTCTACACCTCTAAGTGAGACCACAACCCCCCAAACCCTCTAACTATTCCAAATCAACCCTTCCTAGAGTCTTCTTGGATGTGCACCCATGCCTCAAGTAGAACATAACACTAGCATCCCAAATGTTCATGCTCGTTCCATGTTTTAATGGCTTGCTGAAACCACATCATCAGACTGCTTAAAATGAAATGTTTACATCTTAAGGCAAAGCACCTACTTTTCTTATGACAACCTAATCTATGTGAGTAGCTTGGAGAGGACTCCATTTTATCAAGATAAAAACTTAGGGTCTTACAAACCCATTCACACAACAATTTAAATATATTTCACCTAGGGTACCTATCCTACTCGTTCCAAATTTGTCATATGACTTTTAAGAAACTAACACTTATTTTTAATTATTAAATCAAATTTCTATGTACTCTCTTTTCTTTGCACCCACCTAATATGCAATAACACTTAAATAGTTTCAATACAAGCAAGTTGAGAGAAAATATTTCCTTCTTACACTTAAATGTTTTCAACACAACCAAGTTAAAAGCATGTGTTTCCTTGTGGCATGTTATTCCAAAAGTACAGTATGTCTACCTCCATAAACTTTAACAACAAAATTTTTGCATAAAAATGGTAATGTTGAAATTAGATTATTATTATTATTATTATGATACATACGACAAATATGCAAGAAATGATTTCAAACACAACAAAAAACATGCAAGAGGGCGTTAGTTTCTCAAATACAACTAAAAAAATACTATCCAAGTGAAAATAAAATAATGTATAATGTGTTTAAGTGAAAATAAAATAATGTATTTATTGTTTTTCAGGAAGGAAAATTCTAACATATTTGAAAAAATTAATCGTTAATTTTTCTTTACAAAATCACTCCCAACCCCAATCTTTACAAAATCCCTCCCAACCCCAATCTTTGTTTACGTTCAAGAACATGCAGTATTTGTTCACTTTTCATAGAGCGGGAGCAAAAACTAGATTGAAGAGAGTTTTGAATTAGGGTTTTACTAGTATCAAACCCAATATCAAACCCCACCATCAGATCTTCAATACATTGATGATGCCAAGGTATGTTATATTTTTAACTTCACTACATTTCCCCCATTTTCAATCATCCACACAGAGAGGAGTACACGCACCTCAGGTCTTTTGTTCAAAATCCACATTTTTTTCAATCCACACTTGTATGTTTAGGCTTTAATCTTTGTGCTGCATTTTGTTACTATTTGCAGGGAGGGCGTTGGCATTTGATGAGTTTGAGAGGCCATTTATCATAATAAAGGAGAAATAGCAGAAGATTCGAATGAGAGACTTAGATGCTCAGAAGGCCAACATTGTGGCCGCGAGCGCCATTATGAGAATCCTATGCACCTCACTTATCCCCAAGGGAATATGAAAGATGCTCCAGAACCCTGACAATGATGTCACCATTAGCAAGCTCCTGTTCCATTTATTCATTCTCTATTTTAGGATTGGTGAAACCCCTTAAATTATGAAAATAAGAAGAATTTACTTTAAAAACCTTATGGTTTATAATTTGAAATTACTTAAAAAAATTGTAGATATTTTGCAAGGAGTGAAATAACCAAATAATGTGTGATCTTATTTCTCACACACTACGAGGCCCATTGAGTTCCTGTAGAAAAAAATAATCAAATTTGGTAGTTAAAGGCCATTGTAAGATATTGTCGCATTCCATGATACTATTTCCAAGTTCTTATATGGGAAGTTGTCTAATGGATGAGGAAAAAAGTATTATCATTAGAAGAAGTCTTGTGCTAATTAGCACCTCCGAGCATCCTTCCAGAGGAGAAATGCAATGGAACTATGCCAAGATATAAAAAATTCACTTTTATGTACAACTTGCTCTCATGAAATTCAAAACTATCTCAACCAATAAAGTAGCTTTTCTTCTGTTGCTTCCCTCTAGTACTTGGGTAGTGATCAAAATCAAGATCGCTGGCTAAAAATTAATTAAATCAATGATGGGGGAAATTTTTCAGGTCCTAGTGCCATGGCAAAAGTTCCAAAGTTCAAATCTGTTCTCTGGAGCCCCCACCAAGCAAGTGTAGCTAACTAGAATGAAAATTGGAGCATACTCTCCCTCCTAGTTAAAATCCAAGAAGGTTAATGGGTGGATCACCATCCATATATTCCTGACCCACCCCTGAAATCATTTAAGGGGGGGGGGGGTAAACTTGCATGGATGATAAGCGGGATCTACCCCCTATAGTTGATAAGTGAACTTAGCGAGCCCATCGCTTCAATGAACCGGATTAATTCTTGGGGGTAACCGATGGATCTGGGGTTCCACCCTCCTACCCATTCTAGAGGATGGTGGGGACTACCTGCCACAACGGTCAGTTTGTTGGCACCATTCAATCGAGCAGGGAATTCAAAACAAAATGATAACAACTCTACGCTCCTCTACCTATCACCACCTAATCTCTTTTGCCACGCGTCCTCAAATTTTTGAAAGTTTTGAACTGCCTCCTGGTGAAAACAGCTCCCACCTTTCGTCTGCTCTGAAAATGTCATCCAACCATTCAACCAGTTTGGAGCACCCCCTCCATCACCATTTTCAGTTTCTTGAGAGAAAATAGGTAACTCGTCAGTCCCTTTCACTTGCAAATTAAGTTGATTATTCATTGAAAAATGAAGAAGGCAGCACCAAAGCTTTCTAAAACTCATGGGGTTAAACCCTCCTCTAGTGTCGAGAATCTCATGGATACTAAGGTGAAATTGTGGACCCCTATAGTGCTTACAACCTCGCAGGACTACAATTTAACTTGTATGGTAGCCACATAAGAGGGGAAGACCCATTTCAGGTGTTTGACTCGGGCCTGTACTACCAAATTGCACTAAAAGTGCACCATTTTCTTGATTTTGTCTCCTAGCTAGCAACAACATATATAGATGAGAAAAATTATTTTATCTCCTTAACCAGGGTCAAAATCCTTGAGGTGACCCTAGAGATAATTTAAAAGACCCTAGTTTACCCAGGTTCCTTTGAACCCCATTAGTTCACATAAACGACATTGGGCTACAATTAGAATATCCTCACAGCTAATAAGAAACAATCCTTTCTACAAAGGGTCTTGGCCCTTGATCTACAATCTTTGCCTATTGTTGCCAATTTCCCTATAACCCTCTTTGTAGATCCTATTCAAACCATCCTATCCCTAATTGGTCATATGTTTCGGGACGATGATACAAATATATCTTTTGAATCCTCTCTAGGGTTTCTAAGGAAAATGATGTAACCTGACCATTTGTTTAACATCCTTGCTTACCAAGCCAAGGCCACAAGATTCCAGCTACACCACTTTCCCACCAGCTCCTATTTTAAGTATTACTCCATGCTATTCTATTTGTTTGTGTGCACTCATATATATTAATTCAAGTGCCTGGATTTCTATTTTGTGGATTCCAACAAATAGAGGAAGAATATTTTCAATTGGGACATTGTTGCTATGAAAAAACAAGAGCATGAGGGATATTCCCAGTTTATATCCTCCTATATGGCCATTGCCTAAAAAATAATTGATGGTGTTTCCCCTCCTAGAGTTCTCCCTCAACAAAAAGAAATCTTCCAACTCAGCAAGGATGCTAGGGTGGGCGACTAGTACATGTTTGAGGACTTCACATAAATAAGGGTCTATGGGTGTGAGCTTCCTCCTTACCGCTTACCTATGTTTATGCCCATGCAGATTTTTTCTCTTGAATACATTAGACAGAGCTTGAATGCAGACCAAGTTCACTTTGTTCCATCTAAGAAGGAATATATGTTTAAATTGGGTAGGCTTGTGGGACCTTTTATTGTCAATTCTAGGTAGGCCCACATGGCAGTTGAGGAATTATTCGGGTAGATGAATTTTAGCCTAGGGGAAGTCTGGCATTATGATCCTCATGGTGTCATTTCCAAGAGAAGAGAGAGCATAAAATATTCGACTTATGAACATGAGGATAGGCCTGAGATCGAATGGAAAGCTAACTTTGATTCATGGCCTATTAATATAGAGATGGAGATTGAGACTCAAACATCGAAGGACAAGGCACATAAAAGGACCATTGACCAAGCTGAAGATGTTGAGATGGAATATGTACACCCCAGTAAAAAGGAAAAAACCCAAGAGATAGAGGAAGAAGAAATTGAGACCAGGCTAGTAGAGACAAGACCAGATCAACTAGGCTTCTAGGTGACCTTGGAAGACCCATTACAGACTGCTACCTCATCCTCTTCAAAGGTTGTTGTTCCAAGTTCCAAAATAAGTGCTACTACTACTGAACCAAGCTAGCCTATTAGAAAGGTCATTGAAGAAAGAAACAAGAAGGTAAGGGATGAGATGCAACGACAAATGACATCTCACTTAGTCCCCTAACAGACTAGACTTCTAGATGCCATGGAATTAAAGATAAATCAAATGAATTTCTCCTTGTAGCATCCACTAGCATAGTCCCTGCCTTCGAACTATCAGTTTAAGGCACTGTACATTTCATTAGAATTAACTAGTGTCACTCTACCATATAAGATTAAATTCCATAGGAAAGTGGGGGAAATGTTGTACATTGAACTAAATATAAATGCAATGACCATCAAGAAGGTTGAGAAGTTGTTGGAGAATGAAGAAACAAGGTTGAAATGAGAGAGAGATAACTCTAGAGCTCTACACATACAGAATGAAAACTTCAAAGAGTTGTTTGTGAAGTTTGGGGAAAATCTAGAAGACAATAATGCATTTGAATCCCTCCTTCAAAGTTAAAAAGCAGAGATACAAGAGATAATACACAAACTGAAGATGTTAGGTAGTGAACATGTGTATTATAAGGAACTTGCACAAGTGGAAGAAGAGAAAGAAATCTTGGCCAAAGAACTAATAAAAAGAAACAATGAGATGGTAGCCCTCAAGCAACAGACAAAATAATGTCAACAGAGGATAGACATGCACATTTGTGCTGTGGCTGTGCTTGAAAATCCCCAAAATCCCACAGAGAAGCTCACCAATACCCTCATCGAAGTCCAGCTTTGAGAAGGGGAGTTTAAGAAAGTGCAAAAGGATTTGGACATTGTCCATAGGAACCTAGCACAGAAAGAAAAACAACTTGAGACAACCAAGACCAACATAGACATAATTGGTAAGAACTTACAGGCAACAAACTAGGAGATTACTAAGCTAAAAGGCAAGATGAAAGGAAATATGTCTCTCTTGTTGGCCAAACAACTTATCTGGGATGAAATCATAGCAAGAATAAAAATAAATTGGGAATACATAACTCTGATGGATGAACAAAAATTTTTGATTAAGGATTATGATTTTTTTATCGTTGCTTCCAAAAAAGATGGGGAAAAGAACTCCTAGATTGACAAAAAGTTCATCCATTTTGTGAATGAAAGGCCACTTAGTGAGTTGATGCCAATTGATGTAATAGATAAAGTGTTTGCAATCATGGAGAACTCTAAAGTTTCCCAAAAGAAGGAGGCCAGAGGCAAAGCTGAGGAATGCCTAAGGGTGGTATAGAACGATGTGGATGCTTTCCATGATGAGTTTGATGAAAGCATTAGGGAATGGTTTCCTAGTTGTTGGGATCTTGTGGGAATGATAATCCCATGGAAAAAATACAACTAGAGTTGTTGGAGGCCAAGAGCAAGTTAGATTCCTCCCATGATAAGAATTCCACCCTTAAAGGTAAAACAATGGTTAACTATCTCAGAAATGATTTCCAACTATTAGGGTTGATAAAGACCTTGTTTTACCCTACGTTGGACTATATAGGGGTCTCAAATCTCAAGATCACATATCAACAATTCTTTCATGCTCCTGTACCAGCTCCAACATTATGGAAAAGGTGTGAGAAATTTGTAAATCCTCTTGTGCTTTAGATCATCAAACCAACGACGCTGCCTCTAGGTCCTGCTTATCATGACTAAGGATGTTGTTGATTATGTCAACCTTGACACTTTGATTATCTATTTTACATAGACGCTTATTTAACAAGAAAATATGTCAGTTAAATAGAATCTGGTTTGTACAACTATGTCATTGAGCATGCTGATATTTTTTTCTGATGATTCATTGGAAAATCAAGAAGGAATATTTTGTACTGGGCTCTCCCTTTGAGGCCCTATATAAACAATTTATGATATCGAGCCAAGGGTTCAACATTTTTGTTTTCTAAGAGAGAATATATGCAAATTTTCCATGAAATGTATGCACTATGGAATATTAATAAAAGTTTTTAGCGATGCTAGCTCATATAAATGTGCAGTATGTATTTCCTCTTGTATTTGTTCCATATGTTTTCATTGTTATTCTCAAATTACATGTAATAGCAGCCGTTGGATATGTTTTTCATGGAATTATGGATTCATCTAGGTCTAATGTTGATTAAAGATGCCTACATTTGATATGAATCATTATCTTTAAAATGATCTCCATGTATCTCAACATTTCATTAAAATCTCCTTCTCATTTGTTTCACACTGAACTTAAATGAACAAGATTCTTAGGTTAAGCCCTGTGCATTGGTTTTTTGTCCTCTTTATTTCTTCCATATGATATACTACAAATTGCCTTTGAAATTGCATGTGCATATGATGTTGGTTGCTAGAGCCAGATATTAATGCTTATGTGAGTTATGTTTGGCATTCAATCTTGTATTTCTCTTCTTAAGGAAGGTTATGAATCAACTCCATCATGAATATAATAGATATAGAGTGTAATAGAAAATATCATTAGATCTTTAAAGAGCTCATCAAGATGTCCTAGGCGCTGGTCTCCTTTCAACTAAGATGTTGTCTCTAGGAGCTACAACAACTTCATTTTCTATAACTCCTCAGTCACTTGTCCTTTATTGAACTAAGACCAATGTCCTCAAACCATAAATAGATATCTCAAGTACTCCTATGTAAGGCATGTTTGACTGCCATCAGCTCCATCCTCCCTAAATGATGACATGAGGATTTCTTGCTTCCATTATTGGAGTGATAAAATATGATCTTACACCGTATCTTTAACTGTAAATCAGGAAAGCATTATAGGAAACATTGGTACAATTTGGTGTGATATATCAATAGGTTGGTATTCAGTTGTTCTATTCCACTAAAGATCAAGCAGAAGAACATAACATGCAACAATCAGGTTGAGACAAAGACTTGCAACTTCCAGGGACATTGTCATAACAATTACCTCAGGGAGTATCTTGAAATCATTCACAACTTTATCTCGCGCTATTACAAATATAGTTCCATCTAGCCTTCTATATTGTATGCATGATTATTTTAGTGGAAGCTCAAGGAAATCTAGCATACTTTTCCACTGGGAGAGAACTATGGCTTTCGTCGATGTCTTCATAATATGCTTCTTTAGACTTGTCTTTGCATGTTGATTACTATTACCACTACCAGACATTCCAACTGAATCTTTATTGATATTATTGACATAACTATTGCTACAGGCTTAGAGAGTTTCTATTGCAACTTTGATCTTTGAAGAATGAAAGTCTGGACTATCAAATTTTAATCCTAGTTCACTAACTCCTTTTAAACTTGTAGATATCTCATCATTATCAGTATCATCAAAAGTGAAATTCTTTAAGGCAGTTAGAGAAAACACATAATCATCCTTGAGACGCCTTTTGCAGCCTTTAGTAGGTAAAATGCTATTATCTGACTGAGTAAGATGATATAATATGCATTTATTGAAAAATACATGACCATAGATGGTGACAATGACTTCTTCAGGGACATCATTACAGAAGCCACAAAGAGCCAATGAACCTTCCAAATGATTTTTCAAATCAATTTGTTTTTCCATGGGTAGCTTCCTTCTTCCGAATAATATCTCCAAGTAGAAATGGACAAGCAGCTTTTAAAAAAAGAGAGGATGATCACACGCTCGATGAAGACGTAAAAACATCATTAATATATTCACATCTATGTTCTTTTTCATATTTCTTGTAGCAACATAGACCTTGAATTGAGCTTGTGAATGAGCTTCAAGAAAGTTTTAAAAATCACATTCTTCCTGTTATCACTCAGATTTTCTTTAGAATTTATTGAAAGAAGGAAAGGGATCTGAGGTAACCATAAACCAATATTTTAAGTACAGAATCTAGCCAATCTGTACTCAGAGAGGGCTCTCTCTTTATGATTTAGCTTTATTTGAAAAGATTTTAGGCTAATTATAAATGTTCAAGGTTCTTTTGTTTGAGATTGGTGGAATTATGAAACAAATGGGCGAACTAGGCTTCAGGCCATTGGGCTATGGAGTCAATCTGTGAGAATTCACTGGATCAAGTCAAATTCTTGAGGTGGGATTTCAACTGGCAGGATAACAGAGTAAAAACAAATTTAGGGCTTAAATGGATGATATTTTTGTTCAAAACAAGAGGGCAATTAAGAATCCTCAAGTTAGGATTAGAAAGAAGAGGAGAAGATAGGTCAACCAGCATAAGGCAATTAAGAATCCTGTACTAGGGACTTATTAAAGAAATATAGAGGGATAGAGGAGAAATTAAGAATTCCTTTACCGAAATAGTTTAGAAGAAAACATGTAAACGACATACTGTTGATAGCAGAGAGCAACGAAGCTAATTCTGATATACTTTGACTAATTTACCATTTATTTTTGAGATGCATGGAGCACTAAAACATAAAGAAAACACATAAATCACAAGGATAGAATACTTATTTTCTATTAGACTGCACATGAATCTGATGAAATGTCCTCAACTTTTATTCATTTTCCAGCAAAAATCCAGACTTGAGTACAAAAGATTTCTTTGCTTGATAGTCTAGAGTTACAGAAATGTTATAGAAACCAAACCTAATACTTCGAATGGAGAAGTATTTATACAAAATTTACATCAAAATATCTCATAACTAAATGAGATTTATTCTAGGTATATAGAAGATATTTACACACAAATATAGAGACAGATGGTCTCGAATATAGAAACAGATAGCCTGTTTTTATTGAAGGAGCTGGAGGCATGCTCTACAAATGTGCATCTTGTTGTTGCCCTAGTAACTCTATGGTGGACATCTGATTTGACCTTTTCAACTGATACTTTTTCACCTGTATCTGATACACTTTACATGTTTACCAACTTTCATCCTTTTTACCAAACTTTATAGTGGTAAATATTTCTATTTACCTCGTTGTTACTATAGTAATTTAAATGATGTCTGTCATGTTAGTCCACCATTCTTCATTTGGTATTTTCGTCCTTACCAACTTCCTGTAAATTTCATCAGCCTCTGCATACTTCACAAAATTGGGCTGTACTGGGAATAAGTTCTTTACTTTGTGTTCAATAAAAAAGAGGTTCTCTAAACCGTTGTATAAAACTTTTCCTATTGGTAATGCCTTGGCTGAAGATGAACTAGCATGATTGTCAGCCTATTGATGTAATTTATCAATGTAATCAATCTAAACCATTAGCCTATCATTGATGACTAAAGGGCTTGGGAGTCCTTTAATTCTTATGATTTCAAATTTTCTCATGAACTCATTTATATCTTCCTGTATGCTTTGACATCAACGTTCCAGGCCTTGCATCAGATTCCTTTTGGTCAACACTTTCTTCAGTTCGAGGATGGTAGCAGTCCTATCCTCAATATCTAATTGTTCTAATTGTTGCCTGCTTTTACTGTTCAGAAAATTGATTAATCTAATTGCTTCCTCAGGTTTTCTACCCAGCTCTTCTCTGGTCTTCTCAATTTCTTCAAGAGCAAGCTTTACTAAATCAATCTGTTCAAAAATAATTTGAATTGATGACCAAATATCATTGATGGAATCAATGATATTGGTCCACAATATCTTCCTAATGTCTGTCAAAGGCCCTTCAAAAGTCAGGTCCTTCTCCAATGCTTTAATCTGTTCTGTCATGCTCTTATTTTTCCTTCTCTCTTCTGCATAATTTATCTTTGATAAATCATATTTCTGCTCCAAAGTAGTGAACTTCTCTTTTACCTTCTGTAGCTCTATTACTTGGAGCTTCATTTCTTCCATTGACTTAATTAAGTCCTCTGTGCTCTGTGTTGATGTACCTGCTTGTGTTGTACTTGTTGCTTCCACTGGTGTGGTTGTTGCCAAAGGAATGTTTGGTGCTAAAACAATTGCCATAGTGGAAGGGACTGCTGTTGAAACTGTAGGCACTATAGTCTGGGGCTGGATGGTCAACTCACTTTTCCTTGACTACATTGCTTTCTCCAATTCCTGCTCTGTTTCCTTCAATTTCTCGTTTAACTTAAGGACCAAGTCCATAAGTTCTTCTTCATTTTTCTTCTCTATAATCTCGAGTGTTTGAGGGTATATGAGGGGTGGCAATTTCAGTTGTTTTCTAAGTGCAGCTATGTCTTCATTCTTCTTCTTGATTAAGCTTTCTGCTACCTTAACATCCTTTGGGTCATGACCCAACTCAATTACTAACTCTTCCAATGATTTTATTCTATTATCCTTTGCCTGTGAGGAGGCTTTCTCCAGCTGCAATTGGGCTGTAGTGTTGCTCAATGAATTTTGAAATCTATGAGCCATCATTGCTTTGCTGGTCAATGTTGAATAGACCATATCACCCATTTTCTTGTGTAGTTCAATCTAGTCGATAGGGTGGATGTCTTTAGCCAGAACCTCAAAATCAATATTGAGATAATTTGCCAAGGATTTTGGCTGCTGCACTGTGGGCTTCAGGAAACTCATCTGCATTTTATCTTCTTTGATGTCAAAGGTTGACATCAGTCTGGTCTAGTTTGTGGAGGCCACCTTTAAATATTGAGCATATACTTGGGCCTTTAGCTACTCATTATTTGTCTTGATCTCTTTGAACTTCCCATTTATATCTATAATCTTCTTCCAAGAAGACCTGAAGGATGAAACCTCTATGCTGGGTTGTCTTTCTAGCACTTGCCTTTGTGAACTTGAGGGTGTCCCACCTGTTGGGGATGTTTGTAAACTATCTGTCTCCTCCTTCCTCATGCTCTCTGTAGTCTCCCCAATGAATTCTTCCTCTGAATAAGGATTCAACCTTTGCCTCTTAGCAAAGGGTTGATCTGTGGGTCTGCTAGAAGGGGTAGCTACTTCCCTTTCTCTTTTCAAGTTTCTTTCCTCATTTATAGGAGTCTGTAGCACTGGAGGATTACTCATGTTTGTTTGAGCTGGTAGTGGCTGTGGTGGAGCCAATTCTTCCAAGATCTCAAGTTGCTCTAATTCCTCTGACTATTCTACTCTTTCTGGTTGTTCTGATGTAGGGGCACTTGTTTCCTGAGTTTGCTTCTGTGAAGGCTCTGCTGTGGGAGCACTGGGTTCCTGTGCTGGCCTTTGGGAAGACTCTGCAAGCACCTGTACAAAGGAGTCTAGGTCAAGTCTCTTCTCCAAGCCTCATTAAATTTTCAACTTCAACTTTATCACTATCAAGGATAATTTTAGGGGCGAATGTTCGCCCTTTGGCGAAATTAAGGGGTTTTAAATTTTTAGTGGGTGAATATTTTGTATCATAGTACATTTTTACAAATCACCTCAAATAGCCCACCTTATTTTAAGGGAGAGGGTAAAAAAGGTAAATTTAGCCCTTGAAATTAGGACTTACAACCTTCCATTTGCCCATTTTCAAGAATAGGTTTTATTTAAGTGAATCCATTCGCCCATTTTCAAGAATAGGTTTTATTTAAGTGAATCCTATGGGCCAAATACCATATTTATAAAAGAGTTATGGTAAATTAATAAAAATATAAATAAATGAGAGATATGGTAAATAAATAAAACATTTTTTATATTTACTCCATAAGTCACCTTATATACATGTAAGGGTGTAAACAAATAAAAATATAAGTAAAGTGGAGGTATGGTAAATAAATAAAACGTCTTTTTATACTTACTCAAAAGGTATGGTAAATAAATAAAAATATAAATAAACTAGACGTATCGTAAATAAATAAAACCTCTTTTTATATTTAGTCCATAACTCTCGTTCTATTTATGAAGGCTCAAGAAAGAGGTTTTATTTAAGTGAATCCTATGGGCCAAATACCATATTTGTAAAAGAGGTATGGTAAATTAATAAAAATATAAATAAACGAGATGTATGGTAAACAAATAAAACATTTTTTTATATTTACTCCATAAGTCACCTTATATTTACGAACACTCAAAAAATGGGTTATATTTAGGTGAAACCTATGGCCAAAATACTATGGGACAAATACCATGGACTAGATTGTTATTAATACCATGCAAAAAACCATTATTAACCCTAATATTAGAATTAATAAAAATAAAAATGGCACATGGTATTGACCCATGGTATTCACCAAAATGGCACATGGTATTGACCCATGGTATTCACCTGGAATGTAGCCTATTTAAATGGGGGAATTAAACCAGCATGTAGCCTATGCTAAGATTCACTAGGACTTTACAAAGTTTTATTATTTAGTGAAAGACTCACCAAGATCTTACAAGATTTTATAATTGAGTAAAATATTCGCCATGCCTGGTGAGAGATTCGCCAAAAAATTATATATACATATTATATTATTGATAAAATCGCCTTTCATTTTTCCTATATACCATGGAGATTCGCCCATTTATTATATTTATAAATTTAGGGGGGGTTCTTAAAATTTTCCCTGATCACTATCTTGTTCTACTAATGTCCCTTCCCTCCATTCATTTAAATTGGCATATTGTTCTATTTCATGGATTTTGTGATGGATGTAAGGTGACAACTTATGTTTTATCCTCCTATTACAGATGAAACCGTGAGGGTCATAAGCCCAAACAAAACTTTTCCTTAAATGCTTCTTCGTTTCTATTATTTCTTTTACTTCTTGCTTTGCTTTCCTATTGTTGCACACAAATGGGCCTAAGTGGTCTTTGATGCTCAGCTGGGCTTTCTTCTTTACTTTCATGAAGTGGATTTGATCAGATTTGATTATTTTCCTGTAGTACCCCAGGGCAAATAATCTCATGGGGACATACTTGGGCAATTTGTAGGGCGGCAGTTCACACCCATAGACTCTGATCTCAGTATGATTCTGGTATAAGTACCAGTCACCTATCCTATACTGCTTTGACAACTGAAGGATTCTTTTGATATCATCACTGATTCTAGGGGGGGAAATTCCTGTCAGCATGGTAGTTATAGGATGGACAAACTTATCAATGAAATCTATGTATGAATAGGGAGAAGAGGGTGAGTAGTGAAAAATAGAGGTCCAGAAAACGACTGACCTAGGGTTACCTTTGGTATCAAGCTTATGTATAGAGAATGGGAATTTATTAGTTTGGTAGTAAAGGAAGAGGTGATACAGGACTATAGAATACTTGAACACTCTCTCATTCTCTAGCCTCATGAATTGGTCATGGATTTTGTCAGCTATGAATGCAGCATAGTCATATTTGGCAGCAGGAGGCTGACCAGGGGTGAAGATAGACATGAAAGCTAGGGTCAATTCATCAACAAACTCACTAGTATTGAAACCCATAATGCCAACAACCATATTAACAATATCTTTGCCCATATCAGTGAAGAAACATGTTAGGTAAGGAGGGGGATATTTGGGTATATGATTCTTATCCATGAAAGTATGGAAAATACAGCTAAGTTCAAAACTATACATTTTGGTGGATTTTTCTAGTAATTCTGCAATGGAAATGGGGGTGAGGTTCTGGTAAGGCTGAAGCTGCAACATTTCATTGATTGAATCAACAATAATTGTAAACAGGATTGACTGGTCGAGGGACATTACGGCTCTGAGATTAGGATTTTAATTGGCATGAAATTGATGGATAATGTCCAGGAAAATGTGCATAGAAGGGAATAGGTACTTTGGGAGGTTTGATTCCCATAGTCCTATGGTATCAGAATTGTTCAGGTAATTGTCCCGACATCGATAATATACTTTCAGAGGGCATTTATTAGGTTGAAGGTCTTTTATTTGGAAGTCTTTATCTGCTAAGGGAAGGTAGTCCAAGTCCCTGTGAGGAGTAGTGATTGGAGGTACATTTAGGGCCATGGGGGTTTCCATCCCTGGTTCTTGTGTTTTCAGGGACGAAACTGGGATTTTTCAATGAAATTTGTTTAAAATAGAGGTGCCTGGGAAGTTTTGGACTAAGATAACAACTCAATTGAACTAAAAACTTTGTGTTTTAAAGCAATTTCAAAGGAATTTCAGTATACAACAGGGTTTTCGGGAGAAAATTTGGTAAATACTTGTTCCTGGGAAATTGGCTATGATTTTCACATTCGCAGGATGCACACAGTGGACTGGAGCAGCGTTGAAAGGCAATGTTCAAGGTGGTTGACAGTTGGGGGACGCGCTAGTTAATTTTGGATGTGCTGCGTGCATGCATGGGATTGTTCTAAATAAAGGACGAAGAATAGATTACATTTGTTTTTTATGCAAAGTCAATATTTTGGCGGGTTAGCGACAAGGACAGATGGTGTCAACTTGATGATGTGACATTTTGTCGTTTATGGGAGGCGGTAAGCGGGTTTCATCGCACCGCTTATGGGAGGTTGGTGGTATTGAGGGAGGGTTGCACGATTCCATTTATCAATTGACACATAGCATCAACGATTTTTGGAAAATCGCTCATATCACATTTTTAACATCCGACCAAAGGCCCCACACGATATGAGTGATAGCCATTGGATCTAAGAGATTTGATCGGATGGTAGTCGGGGATTGGGAAGTGACTGATGGTTAATGGAGGGGGCCTGACATTAATAAAAGGATTTTAATTACATTGGGGGTGATGTGATTGGTCAAAAAGTTATTAATTAATCCTGGTGATTAATTAATCCTTTATTTCAGTGTGGCGGGGGTTGGAGTTCTTAATTAGTCACAGGTTGACTAATTAATCCCATTTATCAAAGTTATTAAGGTTATTTTTCAACTGCGGGGCAAGATATATAATTATTGGGATTTTAATAATAATATGGCAATGGGTGATTTTTCGGAATGGTTAATATGACTTAGTAGGATATGAATATGCACTAAGTTAAAATGTTTTCGAAAGAATTTCATCATACAACATTCATGACTTAGGCTAGTAGAATATGAGGGTTTTGAGATAAAATGTTTTAATTTCCCTAAGTAAAATAGGATTTTACTTTAGGAAAAGATTTATAAAGGGAATGAATGAATTTATGAAGGGGAAATATTGATGAAGGGGGCTTAAGTACTTTAGGCATTTTAAATTATTGGGCCGAGGGTCCAGTCCCTCAAAAAGTCAGAGAAATGCTCTGAGCCCCTCTAACTTGTTATAGGTGCCTTTAGTACTTAGGGGAAATTAGTAAAGATTAGGGGAAAAAGAGTGAGGAAGTTAATTAATTTGACTTTGAATTCTTGATATGTTGTCTTCATTTTGATCCATGCTTTGTCCCAAGTGATGAAAGAAAGAGATTTGAGCATTAAACTTAACCATTCATCACACATTTATTCTACAACCAATCATCTACTTACCCTACCTACTTAACCTAGCATTTTTACTTCTTTATTAGGGTGCACTTAAATTGGCAAACCCTTATCACACTTTTTTCTTTTACATATAGCAATCTATCTAAATCTACACTTATTACATCCAAGGGCTCAGATTAAACTGTTGAGCTCCTTTTATTCACTCTACCTATCTACTTATCTGCCAAGATTAAATAGTTTGGTCAGATTTTATTCTCTATCTCTATAAACATGAAATTGAAAACATGGAATAACCAAGTTTAAACTATTTGGCTACCAAGGATTGTGGAATAGGTGACAAGCTACACACAACCTTTATTACACAAAAGTAAAGCAGTAGCATTTGGACTTGCACACTTTCATGGTCTTTTCATTTTTTCCTAGGGTTCATTTTCTTTCAATTTTTCTGACCTTTTCATTCTTTTTACCCTTTGATTTTTCTTTTAGGGAATACCTCTACATTTTTTAATTTTTGATTTTTTACAAATATGGAAAACATTTGTAGAAAGAAAAGGTATGTACATATTTCAAAACTAAACCAAGCCAATCATGATATATGACACCTATTGGTATAGGAGCATAAGAGTGGCTCGACTTGGGGATGGCTTTTCCTGGTGGAAAGTCAAGAATAGTAGATTAATGGCCTTCTGAAAGACTATGATTTTTCTCTGCAATTTCCTTTTCCCTGCTGCTTTATTGGTATGTATGACAATAATATTTTTGAAGCTTAGGGCCTTCTCTTTAGGCTTCAACTTCAAAACTTTTACCATCCAATCAACATTGAACATTATAAAGGATATAGTATGTACAACTAAACTTGTAAAATTAGTAAATGGGGTCAATGTAGTGCTTTAACATTCGACCATTGACTGGTCCTCCTTCAATCTCTGTACCATCTAATTCTTTCAGAAAATATGCATTATTTCCTCTGAAGGCATATATTATATATGGTCCTTTCCATAGGAAGTCAAACTTCCCATGTTTCCCTTTGTCCTCTCTTCTTGAATCCCATTTTAATACTTTGTCTCCCAGATAAAAGTCTCCTACTTTGGTCCTTTTGTAAAAAATCTTCTTGAGTTTTTCTTATAGTACTTGGGATCTTTGGTACACTTCCTCCCTAGTTTGTTGTACATGGATGGTCTGGTTAATTCTCCTTTATATATCATTTGGTTCCACTTGGGCTTCCTGAAGTAGTTTCATGATAGGAACCCCTAAATATGAGGGAAACACTACCTCCATTCCATACACTAGCTCATAGGGACTGGTTCCAATGGACTTCTTGGTAGTAAGCCTGTCTGCCCACAAAGCATTGGTCAATTTCTTGTTCCAAGTTTTCTTATTTTCTTCCAATAGCTTTTTGATAATATTTATTAGAATTTTATTGGAAGATTTTGCTAGACCATTCCCTTGATGATAGTAAGCTGTGGAATGACGAAGTGTTATATGATATTTGTGACAGAAAGCAATCATTTTCTTTGACTTGAAGGCTGCAGCATTATCTGTGATGATTTTGTCAGGACAACCAAACCTAGACAGAATATTAGCCTCTAGAAAACCTATTATTACAGTATTGGTGGCCTATCTAGAGGGAATAACTTCTATCCATTTGGTGAAGTAATCAGTTGTAGTGAGGATCCATTTATGGTGAGCAGAAGAGGGTGGATGGATTTCTCCAATGAAGTCAAGACCCCATTGTTGAAAAGGTTTTTCTGTGGAAATAGGTTTCAACGGTGAAGGTAACAATTTTCTTTTGCCTTCAAAGATTTGGCATTTATGGCAGGAAGTTACAAATTTCTTCACATCTGGGAACAAGGTTGACCAGTAAAATCCAACTCTTAGAATTTTTTCAGCAATTGACTTCTAGTAAAGATGTCCACCGCAATCTCTTGCATGTTCTTGGAGTAATTTGTCAGATTCTTATTCTAATAAGCAACTTAACAAAATACCTTCATGATTTTTCCAAAATAAAATATTATCCATAATGCAAAATTTTGATGCTTTCATTTTCAAAAACCTACTTTTAGTTCTGGATAACCCAGGAGGAGCTTGCAGGTTTTGTAGAACATATAGTTTATTAGCATACCAGGGGGAATCTAAAAACGACTGGCTGATCTGTGGAGTCGCCATCTCTTGTTCGTTATCCAGCTCTACAATAAGATTGATGTCTAGGGCTTGGCAATTTGTTTCAGCCATGAGTTTGGCTAACCCCTGACCTTTAATTAACTTGGTAGGTTTTATCTCTATATCATACTCTAAAATAGTAGCTATCCATTTTCCCCTTTTGCCATCAACTCCATCTTGTGTCAGGATATATTTGACTACAACTTTAAGAACATAAGCTACTATATGATAATATAAAATATATACCCTGAAATCCTTAATAGCCTTTACCAAAGCAAAAGCTTGTTTCTCCATTATTTTATACTTTAATGAGGCATCTCTGAGAGATTACTAAAAAAGGCTATTGGTTTTTCACTTCCTTGATCATCTTTTTGTATTAAACTTGTAGCTATGGTGTGTTTTGATGCAAAAGAGAAAATAATGAAGTCTCTGTCAAATTTTGGACTTGTGAGGACTGGTGTTTGAGTTAAGGCTAGTTTAATTTTTTCAAATGATTGTTTAGCCTCAACTATCCATTTAATGGTCGAATCTTTTTTCAACATGTTATTCAATAATCTAATTAATTAAGCTAAGTTAAAGATGAATCTTCTTAAAAAAATTATCTTTCCTAAAAATGCCTGAAGTTCTTTAACATTTCTTGGGTGAGGTATTTGCAAAATAGCTTCAATCCTGGAGGGGTCAATTCGGATGCCATCTTTGGAAATGATGTGACCTAATAGCTTTCCTTCTTCTAAACCGAATGATCCGGATTTAAGCAGGAACGCAATAAATTACAGAGATAACCATAAATACAGAGATGCGATAACCATAAAAACAGAGATGCAGCGGAAATAATACTTCATTTCATTAATGGAGAATACTGAAATATGCTTACAAATAGAAATAACCCAGCTAGGGCGATGGTAGCTTATCTCTGAGAAGAGATGTCTCGGCTACATGCCTCTGAACTATTTCGAACTGTGTTAAAATGAGGCTCGAGGGCCTATTTATTATTGAGAAACAATGGAAAACCCTTCACATTCCAAAACCTAACCCTAGAAGATGAAACGCCAAATTGTGGGCCCCGTTTTTGGGTAAGTTGGTACATCAACTTCCCGGGGTCGCGAATTGGTCGTACTATCTCCGTTTGACACGCATGATAGCCCGTTGGAAAGATCTCTCCAAGGAATACGACGGAAAAGACGATTTTTAGACAAAAAAATCGCTGGCGGTGGATTTCCCAAAAAACGTCGTTTAGGGCCTCAAAACGGCTCCAGAAGTTTAGGACCCGAAAAACTGCTAAAAATAGTAAATTGTGCTATAATTAAGGAAACAGAAAAACTGAAAGAGACAGTTGTGGGGGTCCAAATGGGATAGGTGGGTGGCCACCAACATCCACCTGGATCATTCCTCCCCCCTTAGGAAGCAATGGTCCCCATTGTGTTGAGTTCCTCCCTGAGATGAGGAAGCTTCTGCTGAGCTGGGTCTCTGGTGAGCTGTTCTGCAATCTCTGATGTGTCCAGAAATGGTGGGGAGCATGGTTGGCGACGGTCCACATTGAACACTCGGTGCAAGTGAAGGAATGGAGGAATGCTGTGCTTCAAAGCATTGTTTCCCGTAGCCTTGTTACTGGTGTAAGGACCATGTCGAAGTGGTTTGAGTTTCTGATGGGTTCTGGTAAGCCGCTCCCTCTGCAAATGTAACCAAACTTTGTCGCCCACCTAAAAATTGTGTGGTACCCCTCTGGGTAAGGAGAAGTTGTTCATGTGTTCTGTCACGACCATATCCCTCTGTTGCTGCTGCTGTGTGTAGGAACCCTTCGCGGAGGTCATGGATGTAGCAATGAGCTTCCCCTTACTTTGGGAGCGAACCAGACAGAAAATAAATTTCCTAGTTTGTGAGATGAGCTTGCTGCCTTTCTTAGCAGTGATCAAAGAGGTGGCGGTAGGTGGGGCTACCTCCGGTATCCTGTATAATGAATTATCCAAAGAAATGATGACAGCGCGAGGCCTTGACTCATACACAGCATGTCGCCTCCACAAGTATGGCTGGCCTAATAGTACATCACAAACATCCAGAGGTGTAACATCACACAATACCTCGTTTGTGAAGGGCTTGATGATGTAGGGAAGGCGTCACTGCTGGTGAACTTTGAGATCTCGTCCTTCGTGAAGCCAACCGATACTGTACGGCTGTGGGTGTGGTGTAGTTGGTAGGCCCAACCGCTTCACGACCTCTGCTGAAATGAGGTTCTTTTGGCTGCCACTGTCGACAATGAATTGCAGCGGCGAACCCTTCACCCACATCTGTGAGTGGAAAAGACGTTCCCCCTCCTCTGGATCTTCGGGCTCATTTTTCTGGATCTTGGCAGTAGCAATAGTGGCGCTGGGATCCGCATCAATGATCTGCTTCCCTTTGTCATTCCCCTTGTCGGGTTCTGACTCAAAGTCTGAACATGCATCTGATTCGGAAGCCTTCAACTCGACCACCAGTGACTGCTTGGTCCGACACTCACTTGTGTTATGAGTGGGACTCTTGTGGAACTCACACCACTTTCCTGTGTCCTTCTTCGGCTTTGTGGTGTTGTTCTTTTCTTGCGGCTTCGACGGGTTGTCTTGGGTCACCTCGCCTTAGCTTTGTCCTTTGGGCTTTGGATTTGCAGATCCAAATTCTCGCTTCTTCTGTTTGAACTTTTGCTCGATTTTGACAGGGTATCGGTATGCTGTGCCGAGTGAGGAGATGTTCAAGAAGTCCATCTCTTGCTGGATGTATCTGTGTAGGCAGCCACGGTATTTGAGTACCAGATGCAGCTCAGAATCTTTGATACCTAATTGTGTGCGAAGGGTATGAAAAATGTTTGTGAACTTCGGCACATCTTGGTCTCGTCCCTGCCGCAGTGTGGTCCATTTGATGTATTTGTCCTCATAGCTTTTGACAGGGTAGTATTGCTCCTTGATGGCATCCCGGAAGTCATTTCAAGTGGGTGCGGCTGAAAATAGTGAGCCTGTACTTTCATCCTTCTGTTCGCAGTATGTTTCCACCAGTCCTTGACGTGGGGGGCTGCTTTGAGAAGAGCGAAAACAATCTTTCCCGACTTGAAAATTCATGAACAGAAAAATACCCATCTAGCAGATTTAACCATTTATCTACGGCATCCGCGTCTATTTGACCCTCGAATATGGGGATTTTGAAATTAACTTGTACCTTAAACGGTGTGGCGTTTCTAGAGTAGCTGTTGGAAGCCGATGTGTCGCCTCTGGGTAGCCGCTGAAGGATCTGCGCAAAGCTATCCATCATCGCGTTCCTTTGCCGCTCGAGGGCTTCTTCGAGCAAGATTCTGATAGGATCTCCTGCCCCCTCGTCTTTCTTTTCATCCGCCATGGGAGGTCGTCGAGATTTGTGAGGCTCATCTTGCAAAGGTTTGACCAATTCAAGCCCTAACTCCTTATATCCCCACCTCGTTGGGGACATCCAAAGAAAAACAGAGAAAAAGCAGACCGCTCTGATACCACTGATCCGGATTTAAGCAGGAACGCAATAAATTACAGAGATAACCATAAATACAGAGATGCAATAACCATAAAAACAGAGATGCAGCGGAAATAATACTTCATTTCATTAATGGAGAATACTGAAATATGCTTACAAATAGAAATAACCCAGCTAGGGCGATGGTAGCTTATCTCTGAGAAGAGATGTTTTAGCTACATGCCTCTGAACTGTTTCGAACTATGTTACAATGAGGCTCGAGGGCCTATTTATTGTTGAGAAACAATGGAAAACCCTTCACATTCTAAAACCTAACCCTAGAAGATGAAACGCCAAATTGTGGGCCCCGTTTTTGGGTAAGTTGGTACATCAACTTCCCGGGGTCGCGAATTGGTCGTACTATCTCCGTTTGATGCGCATGATAGCCCATTGGAAATATCTCTCCAAGGACTACGACGAAAAAGACAGTTTTTAGACAGAAAAATCACTGACGGTGGATTTCCCAAAAAACGTCGTTTAGGGCCTCAAAACGGCTCTCGAAGTTTAGGACCCGAAAAACTGCTAAAAATAGTAAATTGTGCTATAATTAAGGAAACAGAAAAACTGAAAGAGACAGTTGTGGGGGT
This sequence comes from Pinus tabuliformis, assembly GCA_031772625.1. Taxonomy (NCBI): domain Eukaryota; kingdom Viridiplantae; phylum Streptophyta; class Pinopsida; order Pinales; family Pinaceae; genus Pinus; species Pinus tabuliformis. The sequence goes on along the minus strand of CM062808.1, from coordinate 757,628,112 downwards.
CCAAATGGGATAGGTGGGTGGCCACCAACATCCACCTGGATCACCGAATAAAGATTTTTTTGGATTTAAGAAAATACCATATTTTCTGCATTTTAGAAAAACTTGCCTAAGATGCTCCAAGTGATGTTGATTTGACTTGGAAAAAACAGTGAGATCATCAAGATTTATAACAAGAAAATCATGAATCTCTTTTGAAAAGGAAATGTCCATTGCTCTTTGAAAAGTTGCTCCTGCATTTTTGAGTTCAAATGGCATTTTAATGTACATGAAGCTACCCCATGGTGTAGTGAATGTAGTTTTCTCTTGGTCATCAAGATGAACTAAGATTTGGTTATAACCTGAAAACCCATCTAAAAGTGAAATTCTAGAAGAACCCACTACCCTTTGCAGTATATGGTCCATTTTGGGTAAAGGATAGTTATCTTTAAGTGAGACCTTGTTCACATTTCTCAGGTCAACACATAATCTTATTTCCCCCATTTTCTTCCTAGTAGGTACTAGGTTAGATACCCATTCTGAAAATCTAATAGGGGCGATAATTCCTGCTTCATACATGCGTTTGATTTCTTTCTTAATTGATGGTAATAACATAGGGTTAATTCTTCTGAGTTTTTGCTTAAAGGGTTTTTGATTTTCTTTCAAAGGGATAGTGTGCTGAATAATAGAGGTGTCATAGGATTTCAAATCTTCGTAACTCCAGGCAAAGACATCCTGGAATTCCCTCATTAGTTCAACATACTTTAGCTTTTGATCAAGAGGTAAAGATTTTGACAGTTTTATCAATTTGGGATCATCCTGTGTTCCTATGTTATAGTCTTCAATGTTTTCTTTTAAAGGCTCCATTTTAGGTTTCTTCAGAATGTCATTAGAGTCAAACAAATCCTCCAAAGGAGTCAATCCTTTGGGTAAATGATTATCCTTCAGATTTATAGCCTCTATTTCTTCTTCAATTATCTCATATAGGTGCATTTCTTTTAGGTCTTTGATTTCTTCTTGTGAGAATTTAGTAGGGTGAAGCATGTTTATTGAATTCTCCTCCAGAAAGTTAATGTCTACCACATTAGTATGATCAAAATCCGAAACTAGGTCTACATCTATATTAATGCTAGCAAATTCTTCACCTAAAGTTAGAAAATTATTAATCTGCTTATCACTATCAAAAACCTGCCAGTTCTTAATATTATTAGCTATGGCTGGCCTATGCGTAATCTTAGTAGTGTACTGGTGATTGGGCTGGAAAAGAAATTTGCAGGTACTGGCAAACATAGCTAGGCTATGAGCTTGCATATTATGTTTTCTAGGAATAGTTGAAAGATGGGTTTCTAAAAGATTGTTAAGGATTTCTATGAGTGTCCCTCTGTAATATCCCTCTAGGATCTCTCGTTATGTAAGTTCCTTTTACCTGTTTAACTATCAGTTCATAATCTCCCATGATTGATACCCTTATAGCTCCTAACCTTTTGACTAACTTGAGGCCTAGCAAGAGTGCTTCATATTCTGCCATATTGTTTGTACATTTAAAATTCAACCTATAGGCATGTCCTTTTGCATGATCATTCTCTAAGTTATAGACCCATACACCTGCCCCTGCACCCAATTTGTTTACTGAACCATCAAATTCTAAATGCCATAAAATTTCATGTTCATAATTTGTATCTGGGGTAGTGTAGTCTTTCTTAACTAAGGTATCTGGTTTTTCTTTATTATCTGATTTCTCTTTGTCATTTGATATCTCTTGAATTTGGACAGTTGATCTTTCATTTAGAATTTCTTTTGGTTTTGTTGCTATACTATTTGAAATATCTTCTAGATTAGTTTCAGCATTATAGAGAATAAAGGAATCCATATCAGAATGTACTGAGTAAATGGGAAAGTTGTGAGGCTTTTCCTGACTACTCACTACATACTTCATTAAAGTTTCTCTATATAACTTCTTTGGTTGTCCAAAAATAGATATGGTAGCGTATGACATGTCTAATTGTAGAGACCCTTGAAGTTTGGCACCCCAGGATCTGGACAACAACATGCCATACTTGGGTGGAATGTCTGCTACCACTATGTCCATAAGTATAGTTTTGGCAGGGTATTGAACCAATGAAACACATAAATCCTTTATAAGACCTAAACACCTCACTTGAATAGAATCGAAGGAAAATAAATCCCTATAGGGTCTAGTGATGTCTAAGTTGAGTTTCTCCATTACAAACTTGGGCATGAGGTTGTGAGAAGCACCAGAGTCAAACATGGCATTATGCAAAATCTTATCATGGATATTGAGACTGACATAGAAAGGTGGTATCCCTCCTTCCAGTGGTTTCCCATTCACTTCAGGACCAAAAATCAATTCAGGTTGGTCATCAAAGAGATTTACAGAATCTACATTTTCATTGATATTTAATGATTTGCTTATTTGAGACTTGTAAATATCATGTTTCACCAATTCTATCAAAGGAACAGAAATATTAAGCTTGGCCACCTCTGCTCCTAAATTAAAGGGCAAAATTGTCTTGTCAATTTGAACTTTTGGGTTTCTAGCAGAAATGTTTTCTATGTTTTCTTTTATTTTAGGATTTGAAACATCCTTTTCTGATTTCTTTGATGCGATATTTTGAGGTTCTTCCATTGTTTCCTTGGAGGGAATTGAAGTGGAAGGTTGTTTATTACTGGGCTGGTTATCAGACACATCTTCTATGGTGGGGCTGGAAGGGTTTTGATTAGTTCTTGAAAGGATTTTAAGTGTTCTTGTTAGTAGACCCGTTTTACCCTTTTTAGGTTGATTGGGAGCTATTTTCTGGTTCGTTTCAGGGTTATCGATACTTTTTCTACTTCTCAGGCTATACTACTTATGTACTTCAAAGATGGTAGAGTCATATCCTTGTCTGAAATCAAATGATTCTCTTGTTTGAGTTTGAAATTGTTGGAGTATATGAGACTCTTGGTCATCCTGAGTTAGAAATACATCTTCCTGCCCCTCCAGATCCATTAAATTTATCTGAGTGTCTTGCTCAGGGCCTACTGATTGAGAGGCTTCTGCATAGTTTTCCTAGAAAGGTGGTTTGATATTTTTGTCAGGAATATTCTTACCAGTGTTTTGATTCTGATTTTTCCTAAAATTAGAATTTCTCTCGGGATTGGCCTGCTAGCCATCCCAAGGATATTTCCTTTCAATTTTATCAACTCTGTCAAACAATTTGTCCATTCCTTTAACAATAGCATCAATCTTTTGTTCAAAGGGTGAACTTTCCTCTTTTGTAGGTATTTTTCTATTGTTTCTGGCTTTAGCTCTTTTAGAGAGCAAGTTGGCTTCAACACTTACAGCTACGCTTTGCATTTCTTCTAGAGTAGGGGGATTTATTTCTCTCAGCTGAAAAGCCATGTTTGAATCAAATCCATCAGGAAATTTGATGAGGGCTAAACCAAGAGGGGGTCTAAGGTCAAGTGGAATGGCACTATAAACACTATTGAATCTAGTGCAATAGTCCTGGATGGTTTCATGAGGTCCCCTTCTAAGGTTCTTGTATTCAGATAAACTCTGAAGGGGGTCTTCCTTTTCTTCCCACCTGTTCAAGAATTGTTGGTAGAGAGTTCTTAGGTTATCTATACTATTGGGTGTTAAGGCTCTAAACCAGGTTCTAACTTCCCCAGACAAACTTTGAACAAAAGTTCTAGTTTGAACATCAGCAGTGTCTATCTCATATATTTCAAAGTAATTGGTCATATTCTTAGTATGCTACTGAGCAGTGTAGATTCCAGTGCCATCAAAGGTGGTAATATTACTCTGATAGTATTGAGGCATTGCACCTAGGTTAGCAGGTAGCACCAGGGGAGCATATCTGTTGGCCATTTTTCTGGGTTGGGTGAGAGTAGAACCAGGAGTTGGGGTAATGGGAGGTGTTTGTGTTGTGGAGGAGGAACTAGAAGTGGTAGTAGGATGTTGAGTGATGATAGATTGAAGAGGGAGTGAAGGGATGAAAGGAGGAGTGGAATGGATTTCAGATGAATGAGGGAATAATGATGAGCTAGCAGAAAGAGAAGTAGTCTCAGAAAGTTTAGGTGTTCTATCGGTGATAAGAGATGACTGAGTGGAATCCTGCAGATATTGATCAATTGACAAATTGGCTCTTTGGATTTCAAGTTCTCTGAGGAATTCTGGATCTTGGACTAGATCTAATAATTCACTGTCAGATGAGGTTCTAAACAGAGAGAGTTTGAAGTTTTCTTCAAAAGGAAGATCTTCTAGGGAAATCCGTTTGACAGGACATGAATGTGATTTGAACAAAGGTCTGGGACTTATTGAGCTTTCTTGCCTTCTAAGGATTCTAGGAATCAGGTTAGGATTTTCAAACACAGGGGGTGGGTTGGGATCAGGATTAGCCCTAGTGTAACAAGTCCTTTCTGAAGCCATATTTTAAATTTTTATGAATTTTCTTATATAAAATTTCCAAAATAACTTCTAAAATCCTCTAAGATGCTTTAAATCAAACTTTTCGGTTTCTTAAAGGTTTATTTCAACTGAAGAATTGTTCATTCCCCAGTGGAGTCACCACTATGTTATCACTCAGATTTTCCTTAGAACTTATTGAAAAAAGGAAAGGGATCTTAGGTAACCACAAACCAATCTTTTAAGTACAAAATCTTGCCAATATGTACTCAGTGAGGGCTCTCTCTTTATGTTTTAGCTTTATTTGAAAAGATTTTAGGCTAGTTATAAATGTTCAAGGTTATTTTGTTTGAGATTGGTGGAATTATGAAACAAATGGGAAAACTAGGCTTCAGGCCATTGGGCTATGGAGTCAATTTGGGAGAATTCACTGGATCAAGTCAAATTGCTAAGGTGGGATTTCAACAGGCAGGATAACAGAGTAAAAACAAATTCAGGGCTTAAATGGATGATATTTCTATTCAAAACAAGAGGGCAATTAAGAATCCTCAAGTTAGGATTAGAAAGAAGAGGTGGAGATAGGTCAACCAGAGAGCAATGAAGCTAATTCTGATATACTTTGAATATTTTACCATTTAGTTTTGAGATGCATGGAACATTAAAACATATAGAAACCACATAAATCACAAGGATAGAATACTTATTTGCTATTAGACTGCACATGAATCTGATGAAATGTCCTCAAATTTTATTCATTTTCCAGTAAAAATCCATACTTGAGTACAAAAGCTTTCTTTGCTTGTTAGTGTAGAGTTACATAAATGTTATAGAATCCACACCTAATACTTCGAATGGAGAAGTATTTATACAAAATTTACATCAAAATATCTGATAACTAAATGAGATTTATTCTAGGAATATAGAAGATCTTTACACACAAATATAGAGACAGATGGTCTCGAATATAGAAACAAATAGTGAACGGATTATTGTTGTCCCTGTTTTTATTGAAGGGGTTGGAGGCATGTGTTGGGCCGTGAATATGACCACTTTTTAAACACTTATTTCATCCATTTTTACTCTTCTTTATCATGTCATTTATTATAATTTATTATATAAATCCATTTTATAATGATTTATGCTCTTATGGATGAATATTATTTCTTCTCCTTTATTTTTAATAAATTGATGATTATGCATGATTTTATCAATAAATTTGTTGTAACATTACTCATCATTTTTAGCCTCCAAGATAATTTCCAGATTGAAGATTGATCATTAAATATTCCAACTCAGAAATTCGCTGGAATAAGAAGTGATAGTTTTGCGGTTGAGATTCCGAGCAAATGAAGAAGAATCTGGAAAATATAGAACATGGGTTTTCTCTAGAATGGACCAAATTAACTTTTCCAAAGCATGGTTTGCCAAAATTCGGCTTGTATGGAGAGAAAAGCAGGGTTCTTTGAACATAATTTTCTTAGATTTGTTGTGTGGCCGTTTTCCAAATCTCAGCTGCAAAGCCAAATTCGCCTTTCTCTTGTTGAAATATGGATGGAAATATATTTTCTTGTTGATCAATTGGTTAGAAACAATCCAATTTTTTAATAATGAACATATTGTAATCATCACAGTTGTAACTGCTCTCTGATCTCTGTGTATTTAAATCAGAACAGAGATCAGAGAAAGGAATGCTAGATTCAGAATTGAGGATTCAAAATTAGAGATTCAAGAATGATGATGGATTATTCATGATGAAATAGGATAGGATAGGAGGAAAGAGGGATTGTTGCATTACCATTGTAATTCTCAAAGCTTCTATTGTTGTAATGATTTCACAGTTTGATGATTAATAAGTAAAAGGGTTGTTGTTCATTCGCCTTATCTAAAGTAGCCTAGCAGCATCCGCTGGTGGCTAAGGGTCCAGCCTTTGGTGGATTACGCTACTGCTATGTATTATATCTTTACAATTTCTGTCGTGTGATGGTTTGATTTTATTTCTATTTATCATAATCATATTACTTTATTGCTTGGTATTTCCAGATTGAACGAATCGATCTGTTTTATATACTATACTTAAATTGCATTGTTATTCATTTCCTTTTTAACTGAGATCATTGCTTTTCGCAAGCATATTGTGGTGCTATTCATTTCATCTACAGAGCTTCATTGTTCTATTTCAATTATGGTTTCATTCCATTTGCTATTCTGTTTGATTGATATTCATTACAGATTGTTGTTCAATAGGATTGGTTATTCGATTCCATTAATTACAGTTTGTTGTTCAGATTTATTAAATAGGATTCTTTGTTTAATTCATTTAATTACAATTTGCTATCCATTTACTTTGTTGTTCATTTCTATTGATTAATTGCAAAGAGTTTTCTTTTAAAGAGTTTTCCTAGTTTACTTTCAATAGCAGCTTTAGTTCAATTTCTATTTCCTTTTAATTGCTTTAAAGCAGGACTGTCAACTGTGGAGAACGTTGGTTATTGCTTCCTTGTTCCTAGATCGATTGTCTTGTTCCAGTTTGATTTCAATTGCATCAATCTCTAGAGGAATGAGTTATTGCTATTGTATCCTCGATTAACGTTTGTTGAGTGAATAGTTGGATTTCAGAGCATTTGAGTTTATGTTGTTGATTTTCAAGTATCCATTTATTCTTACATTTAGAAAACTTGTACTAAATCTTTCATAACATTACTCTTGAGTAAATAGCCACCTCAGATTGAATACACTCTTGAGATAAAAAGTCGTCCCTGGGTTGACAATTAATGTGAAGATAATTAGGAGTTAAAAAGACACCTTTTATCGCTCAACATTTTGGCACTGTTGCCAAGGAGAGTGTAGCCATTTTTAAAGAGTAGTGTGCATCTGATGAGTGCCTGTTAGGAAAGAATTGGGTATTAAAAATGGAAGGCAAGAACCTGTGTACAGAGCATGTAGAAGCCCTGCTCCCCGACCCACTTTCCAACATAATTGTTAAAGAACTTAGGGTAGAAATAAATGTTTGAATTTCTGTGTGAATGATTAAAAAAAAAAATTGAAATTTTGAAGAAACAAATCTCATGATTTCACTCAAGTGGTGATGTAAACACCACCCATTTCACTAACCAATTGACAGGAACATTTGAAGAAGGAGCCTCAAAGAAACACATGAAGAACATCTTCTATTATGGTAAGAAATGGCTCACATTTCTACTTTTGAATTTCCTATCAAAGATCTAGGAGGGGTGACACAAATGCACATAATTCCCCCATCTTCTCTACTAAATTTTCATGGTTTGACAAATGAAGACCCAGATACATTTTTATTTGAGTTTGAAATACTTTGTAGAGGGTATGATTATTACACTAACGATCAAAGGTTGAAAGTGTTTCCTCTTACTCTAAAAGGAGCAGCTCTCCGATGGTTTATGAGCCTAGGTGGGAATTGCATCCAAACATGGGAGGACATGAAGAACATATTCTTGAAGAAGTACCAAGACTATTGCAAATCCAATGAAGATATTTTCAATATCATACAAGGAGAAGATGAAAGCTTGGAGGACTATGTAGATCAATTTCATTACAACTTTCAAAAATCAAAACATAAGCATTTGGAAAAAGAGAACTTAAAAGCACTCATTCTTAAAGGAATCAAAGATGAAATTTTAGAACTATTAAATCTAATAGGAAAAGGTGATGTTTTTCAGTTATCATATGATGATGTTTGTGAATTGTGCATAAGGTATTCAAGAGGAATCTCCAAGGCTGGTAAGAATTCTAGAGATGTTTGTTTCTTCTTTTCCAAATCTGCTATAAAAACAAGAGACATAAGAGTTGAAATCAATGCTTTATTTGAAAATTTTAAAGTTGATTTTATTAGCTCTCTAAATTCAAAATTGGATGTTTTGCAGGTTCATAAAAATAAATAATTTGATGAAGTGTTTTGCCCTCATGACCGAAAGGAGCATCCCATAGATAGTTGTTCTTCCTTATCTAGGATGGAAGTATCATATCAAAGAGATGAGGAAGCTGCAACAAAGTCAAAACCATGGAAATCATGGCCTACAGGTATGGTTCAAAACACTTTTTCTCCATTCTCTTACTTGCATAATCCATTATGGAATACTAATGTGTTAGGGCAGCCATGTCAATTTCAATATAACCACCACCAATCTTGTCTACAAGTTTGGCATGGTTCACCTTATGATTGCATGACTACTCTCCCTAATCTTGTAGCACAAACATATTCTCCATATTCTTCACCAACTCTTCCATAACATCTTGCTTGCCCATCAAAACCATCCACACAACCCAATCAACCACATCATCAAAATGCTCCATTCCATACACAATTTCCTGCTCAACTAATTCCACACCCTCACCACAATAAACTAGTACAACATGCTTACAATGTTGAGCTGCAAAATTTACCCACCATTCCCACCCATTCTATCTCACATGCACCATTGGAGAAAACTCATATTGAGATTCAGAATGTTTCAAATTCAAAAATTGTAGAAGTTATGAAAGAAAATGAGGTTTCTTTTAATATGCATCAACAAGTCATTTTAAAATCTCAAGAACTTCATGATATGATCGCCATGGGAAATCAAGAAAGTAAAGGATATATTGAAGATTGGTTTCACTCCATCACTTGTTTGTAGTATCACTCTATGCTTCAACAATTTTTGGCACCATCTTTTCAAGGGAAGTTGGCTTCTCATACCCTAATTTTTATCAACATGCATTTTTCAAATTTGGGTATGTACATACTAGAGGCCTTATTTCTAAAATGATTCCACTAGAAATACTCTTATACATAAACATATTCGATTCTCAAAGAAGAATAGGATAGTGGAGAAAATAAAATAAGAAATAAAACAAACACATTTTTTTATTTTTGTAAAAATAGTTGTTTCTTTGTTGCAACACTGTGAAATCAACATTGATGATAAATATTCTAATTTATGTATATGTAGATGAATTATATTGAAAATAACAATTCTACAAACACTTATATTCATTTTTATCATCAATATGGAAAAATTGCTTGAATATCATTTTTTTGGCTTGCGGGCTTGATGGAATTTCTGAAAATGCAGTCGAGACAGTCATGTTTTGAGGGGTCAAAAGGGAATATTTTTAAAACCTATTTCTATCCTAATGTCCCTTGCTATCTACTTTCCAACCCAATTTGAATCATTCAATTTGGATCGAAACGAAAAAGTTAGAACCAAAACATTGACAGGGTGTCTAGCGGGCAGCTTAGGAACAGAGTTTGGACAGTCAGTTTTTGAAGGCCTAAATGACAATATTTTTAAAACATGTTTTTATCATATGTACCACTTGATGTATTATTTCCAATCCAATTTGAATCACTCAATTTGGATTTGAAATGAAAAAATTAGAATCGAAACATTGACAAGGTGTCTAGCAGGCAGCTCAGGAACAGAGTTGGGACAGTGAGTTTTTGGAGGCATAAATGAATGAATTTTTAAAACATGTTTCTATGATAGATTCCCCTATGAATCTAGTTTACAAGGCAATCTGAATCACTCATTTTTGATATGATATGGGGAAGTTATGATCAAAATACTGACTGTCTATCGTAAATCAGCACTCTCAAAACTCTGTTTTTCCGGTTGTTCCTTAGAGTATTTGACCTATCAATTCTTTTTGTATTCAAAACCTATTTCTATTGGAGATAAATAAATGAATCTAATTTCATTTCTAATTTGAATCATTCGAGTCTAACATCAAACGAAGAATCTATGCTTAAAACATTCACTGTTGTTCTAAGTGGGTAATCGAAAATGACTTTGTTATGCAGGTTGTTCTAATTAAAATTGACATATCATATCATTGAATTTTAAAACCTATTTCTATTGGAGATACACATTTGAATTAGCTCTCATCTAGCTTTGGAATCACTCAATTTCGATGAAAAAAAAGAAGTTGTGATTAAAACACTGCTGGTTAGTATGGTCGACTATTGCTCTCCCGCAGGGGACAAATAAATTTTACTTTGTTATTTTCTCCTTGGATTTATTCTACAGAGTAAATAATTGTTAGTTTTTTACATAATTCTTGGATTAGGGGAGCCCACGCACCTCTCTTTCTCCATGATTTAATGTTTATTTGCAGGTAGATACTCGTTTTTTGCAGGTCCTAGGAGAAAAAGAAGGTCAATTTATGGACAAGTGATTCTTGAAAGAAATTTTAATGAAACAAGGGAATTTCATCCAACTCATTACCCAACGGATTCATAATAGAAGAAATAAAGAACTGATTTGCATTTGAAGATTCATGTCTTGTCACTGCTGCCAAAATATTTTTCAAAGAGATCATTTCTTTTATATAACATCATAGCTATTGTAACTTAATTTATTTATTTACATATTGTTTTTAAATAAAATGTTGTTTCTTTTTTGATTTCTCTTATATTTTTTGTTTCAGTTGTTACTTCATTCAAACTATAAATCATCCTCAACATCAATACCCTTAACAGCTAATTCATTTTTTTACGTGCTTGCATTTTATGATTGTGCATTTTGCTGTTCCTTTTCAAAAAAGGAACAACACTTTCGCATTTTTGTTGTTCATTTTCAAAGGAATAGCACTTCTGCATTCTGCTATTCCTTTTCAAAAAAGGAACAGTACTTTCACACTTTTGCTATTCCTTTTCAAAGGAACAACACTTCTGCATTCTACTGTTTCTTTTCAAAAAAGGAACAACACTTTCACATTTTTGCTGTTCCTTTTCAAAGGAACAACACTTCTGCACTTTTATGTTTTTGCTGTTCCTTTTCAAAAGAACAACACTTCTACACTTTCACATTTTTTCTGTTCCTTTCGGAAAGGAACAACACTTCTGCACTTTCACGTTTTTGCTGTTCCTTTTTAAAGGAACATCACTTCTGCACTTTCACATTTTTGCTGTCCCTTTCCAAAAGGAACAACACTTCTGCACTTTCACGTTTTTTCTTTCCCTTTCCGAAAGGAACAACACTTCTGCACTTTCACGTTTTGCTGTTCCTTTCCGAAAGGAACAACACTTCTGTACTTTCACATTTTTGCTGTTCCTTTCTGAAGGAACAACACTTTCACATTTTTTCTATTCCTTTTCAAAGGAACAACATTTTCACATTTTTTGTTGTTTATCTTAGGAAACAACACTTTTTCACATGCATTTTTTTTTTGTTCCCTATAGGGAACAACACCTTTTTCATGTGTATTTTCTTTTTGGTATGCATTTTCTTTGTTATTCTCTACAAGGAACAACATTTTTTTTTGAGTGTTTTTGCTATTCCTTTAAAGGAGCAACACTTTGGGAGTATTTTCGAGAGCAACCCTTCCTTCCTCTTGTGGGATTATTCCTAGTTCATCTCAACCACATTTTACTGATTCTCTTTCATGGCATGAATTACACTACCTTTATGAGGACAAGAATTATGGATTCTATTGAAGCGAGTTAATATCATTCACATTATAATCTTTAACAAAACAACTCCTTAATGATATATTATTTTCAAAAGGGACACAATTATTTGTATACTACTTTACTGCATTTTTTCTACTGTACATGATACTGATTGATCATCTTAATACCATGCTGGTTCCACCCTTCCTGGTTCTAATCTTCTTTGTCTATAATAAATGAGATCATGGGTATATTTTTTTTATTGACATGTTCAACTTCTTCCACCATCCCTACTCTTAAGGCGTACTGAGCCTCCCTCTTTTTATCATAAAAATGTGTCATAACAGCAAAATTTTGTTTGCAGATGGAGGATAGTGTGTCTCATTACGAGCTAGCCTACCATGTTCATAAGGCTGTAACAAAGTGACATTCCCATTATGGCCACCACACCAGGGTTATGATCCATTGGATAGCCAAATTATCCTTGGAATAGGAGGTCTCATTACGAGCCAGCCTGATCACGTTTTCTACATCCTAGTGAATGGCAGTGTGGTTATCTGGTTACCATGCCAGCACATTGATCTTTTCTATAGAATAGCACTAGAACTCTCCATTTATAAATTGAGGATCTTAGCTCATATGGGTTAAAAAGTAACCGTGCCGAGGCTATGGATGTCTGCTGGCAGCAGAGGCTCTGCTTATGGTATTGAAGTTATATCTTATCGTCAATTATTACTATAATACCATTTTCTTATTTTTTCTTTTTATCGGAGAAGTTATTTCCTTAATTTTTTCTCTATGTTGAACCTTTACGCATGAGAAATTATTTTCTGATCAATCACATCATTTTTCAGCTAGAATACCGTCAGCAAAGCATCTTTTTATCATATTGCTGTCATTTTCTTTTTCTCGCATAAATTATCATCAATACAAAGAGTTCTATCTCTTATTCATAACTATATTTATACACTCTGCTCTCATTATAACCATAACTCTTGCTGTTATATCTCTGATATGTGTACTCTGCTTCATTTACTACTATATTGTTCATTCCCTTGCCTTGCCATCAGCATAACACCTTTCATAGGCTTTATGGTCATGGAATCCATTTTCCAATTGAAGGTGAGAATCTATACATTATGGGATTGCATACGATATGATTACTGCACTATGCCATAACTTGTTGATTTGAAAAATTTGCATACATATAAAAGTTTTTCTGATTGAAATTTTTGCATGCATCTTATTTGTTGTTATTCAAAACTAACACTGTGGATTCAAGAACATTGTATGCAAAATAGTGCTTTGTTTACAGGAGAACAACAAGTATGGGGGAGAACTCTATTCGCAGCATAACCACATTATTGCAACTGACAGAAGAGGCTCGAGCAATTCGCGAACGTGAACAATTGTTCAAACATGATGTGCTTACCTGGATTTCACCTTTTGCATCACTTTCGACACCAACTCTGCCTACATCAGCTTCAACAAATGCCAGTCCATATATGTCATTCCAAATTTTTCTTTTTGGAGGTAAAACTTGAGGTAAAATAACATAATTTTCTGATTTATTATGAATTTGGGAGAATTTCATGAAAATCTGTTTTGAGCATTATTTATCATCCTTCATTCCACATCTTTACCACTTCCCATTTTTCAGCGGCATATCATCTTTCAGTTTGGGGGAGTGTTGCTTTCATTCATTTCTTTCTTATGACCATGTCTTTATCATCCATTGATATTCTTATTTATTCTCAACACCTCTCTTATTCCATGTTGTTTTACACCAAGCATAGAATTCAACAGATGGTAGCAACCACCTTTATTTCTTTTCTAACATTACATGAGGGCATGCTAATTCTTCAGAGAGGGGGAGGAATTGCTACGCATAATGGATGTTTTCTACTTTCTTCGTCATTTAAGGCATACACTTTTATTTTTATACAGTGCAAAAATTGATTTCCATATATTTTTAAAACTATGAACTCAATTCTTGTGATTTTTGGAAAACACAAACATATCATTAAAATACACAAACTCAGATAGTTTCAAGTTAAATTAGTTCATAAAATTTTAGAGATCATGCTCTATCACCTACAGCCATTTTGTTTATATCTCATGATCCGTGCATCAAAACAATCTGTTTTTTGGATCATAGAAGCATTAATATATTATAAATCTACTTGCAAAATTTCAACAAAATCTAGTTTGTAGTTTTTGAGAAAATGGTTTGTTACGCCTTCATCAAGATTTCTAAAATTGAATATTCATTAATTGAGGAAGAATTCATTTGTTCTATCCACTTCATGAGCTGGGATGAACAATTTTTTTATTGCTTGGTTAACACATGGGTTTTGTCTTTGGGTTGCATAAGGACATGCAATATATTCAATGTGGGGGTGTGTTGGGCCGTGAATATGACCACTTTTTAAATACTTATTTCATCCATTTTTACTCTTCTTTATCATGTCATTTATTATATAAATCCATTTTATAATGATTTATGCTCTTATGGATGAATATTATTTCTTTTCCTTTATTTTTAATAAATTGATGATTATGCATTATTTTATCAATAAATTGGTTGTAACATTACTCATCATTTTTAGCCTCCAAGATAATTTCCAGATTGAAGATTTGATCATTAAATATTCCAACTCAAAAATTCGCTGGAATAAGAAGTGACGGTTTTGCGGTTGAGATTCTGAGCAAATGAAGAAGAATCTGGAAAATCTGGAACATGGGTTTTGTCCAGAACGGACCAAATTAACTTTTGTAAAGATTGGTTTGCCAAAATTCAGCTTGTATTGAGAGAAACGCGGGGTTATTTGAGCATAATTTTCTCATATTTGCTGTGTGGCCGTTTTCCAAATCTCAGTAGCAAAGCCAAATTCGCCTTGCTCTTGTTGAAAGATGGATGGAAATATATTTTCTTGTTGATCAATTGGTTAGAAACAATCCAATTTTGTAATGATGATCATATTGTAATCATCACAGTTGTAACTGCTCTCTGGTCTCTGTGTATTTAAATTAGAACAGAGATCAGAGAAGGGAATGATAGATTCAAAATTGAGGATTCAGAATTAGAGATTCAAGAATGATGATGGATTATTCATAATGAAATAGGTTAGGATAGGAGGAAGGAGGGATTTTTGCATTACCATTGTAATTCTCAAACCTTCTGCTGTTGTAATGATTTCACAGTTTGATGATTAATAAGTAAAAGGGTTGCTATTCATTCACCTTATCTGAACTAGCCCAGTAGCATCCGCTGGAAGCTAAGGGCCCATCCTCTGGTGGATTACGCTGCTTCTGTGTATTATATCTTTACAATTTCTACCGTGTGATGGTTTGATTTTATTTCTATTTATCGTAATCATATTAATTTACTGCTTGGTATTTCCAAACTGAATGAATTGATCTGTTTTATATACTATACTTAAATTGTGTTGCTGTTCATTTCCTTTTTAACAGAGATCATTGCTTTTCGCAAGCATATTGTGGTGCTATTCATTTCATATATAGAGCTTCGCTGTTCTATTTCAATTATGGTTTCATTCCATTTGCTGTTCCGTTTGATTGATATTCATTACAGATTGTTGTTCAATAGGATTGGTTATTCAATTCCATTAATTAGAGTTTGTTATTTAGATTTATTAAATAGGATTCATTGTTTAATTCCTTTAATTACAGTTTGTTTTCCATTTACTTTGCTGATCATTTCTATTGATTAATTGCAAAGAGTTTGCTTTTAAAGAGTTTTCTTAGTTTACTTTCAATAGCAGCTTTAGTTCAATTTCTATTTCCTTTTAATTGCTTTAAAGCAGGATTGTCAACTATAGAGAACGTTGGTTATTGCTTCCTCGTTCCGAGATCGATTGTCTTATTCCAGTTTTATTTCAATTGCATCAATCTCTAGAGGAATGAGTTATTGCTACTGTATCCTCAATTGACGTTTGCTGAGTGAATAGTTGGATTTCAGAGCATTTGAGTTTATGTTGATGATTTTCAAGTATCCATTTATTCTTACATTTAGAACATTGTACTACATCTTTCATAACATTACTCTTGAGTAAATAGACGCCTCAGACTGAGTACACTCTTGAGATAAAAAGTCGTCCCTAGGTTGACAATTAATGTGAAGATAATTAGGAGTTAAATAGACACCTTTTATCGCTCAACAACATGCTCTATGAATGTGCATCTTGTTGTTGCCCTAGTAACTCTGTGCTAGACATTTGATTTGACCTTTTCAACTGATACTCTTTCACCTATATTTGATACACTTTACCTGTTTACCAGCTTTCATCCTTTTTACCAAACTTTATAGTGGTAAATATTTCTATTTACCTCGTTGTTACCAAAGTAATTTAAAGGATGTCTGTCATGTTTGTCCACCATTCTTCATTTGGTATTTTCATCGTTACCAACTTCTTGTAAATTTCATCAGCATCTGTATACTTCACAAAATTGGGTTGTACTGGGAATAAGTGTTTTACTTCATGTTCAATAAAAAAGAGGTTCTCTAAACCGTTGTACAACACTTTTCCTATTGGTAATGCCTTGGCTGAAGATGAACTAGCTTGATTGTCAGTGTGCTGCTGTAATTTATCAATGTAATCAATCTGAACCATTAGCCTATCATTGATGACTAAAGGGCTTGGGAGTCCTTTAATTCTTAGGATGTCAAATTTTCTCATGAACTCATTTATATCTTCCTGCATGCTTTGACATCTACGTTCCAAGCCTTGCATCAGATTCCTTTTGGTCAACACTTTCTTCAGTTTGAGGATGGTAGTAGTCCTATCCTCAATATCTAATTGTTCTAACTGTTGCCTGCTTTTACTGTTTAGAAAATTGATTAATCTGATTGCTTCCTCAAGTTTTCTACCCAACTCTTCTCTAGTCTTCTCAATTTCTTCAAGAGCAAGCTTTACTAAATCAATCTGTTCAAAAATAATTTGAATTGATGACCAAATATCATTGATGGAATCAATGATATTGGTCCACAATATCTTCCTAATGTCTGTCAAAGGCCCTTCAAAAGTCAGGTCCTTCTCCAATGCTTTAATCTGTTCTGTCATGCTCTTATTTTTCCTTCTCTCTTCTGCATAATTTATCTTTGATAAATCATATTTCTACTCCAAAGTAGTGAACTTATCTTTTACCTTATGTAGCTCTATTACTTGGAGCTTCATTTCTTCCATTGACTTAATTAAGTCCTCTGTGCTCTGTGTTGATGTACCTGTTGCTTCCACTGGTGTGGCTATTGCCAAAGGAATGTTTGGTGCTAAAACAGTTGCCATAGTGGAAGGGACTGTTGTTGAAACTATAGGCACTATAGTCTGGGGCTGGATGGTTGACTCACTTTGCCTTGACTGCACTGCTTTCTCCAATTCCTGCTCTGTTTCCTTCAATTTCTTGTTTAACTTAAGGACCAAGTCCATAAGTTCTTCTTCATTTTTCTTCTCTATAATCTCAGCAGTTTGAGGGTGTATGAGGGGTGGAAATTTTAGTTGTTTTCTAAGTGCAACTATGTCTTCATTCTTCTTCTTGATTAAGCTTTTTGCTACCTTAACATCCTTTGGGTCATGACCCAACTCAATTACTAACTCTTCCAATGATTTTATTCTATTATCCTTTGCCTATGAGGAGGCTTTCTCCAGCTGCAATTGGGTTGTAGTGTTGCTCAATGAATTTTGCAATCTATGAGCCATCATTGCTTTGCTGGTCAATGTTGAATAGACCATCTCACCCATTTTCTTGTGTAGTTCAATCTGGTCGATAGGGTGGATGTCTTTAGCCAAAACCTCAAAATCAGTTTTGAGATAATCTGCCAAGGATTTTGGCTGCTGCACTGTGGGCTTCAGGAAACTCATCTGCATTTTACCTTCTTTGATGTCAAAGGCTGACATCAGTCTGGTCTGGTTTGTGGGGGCCATTTTTAAATATTGAGCATAGGCTTGGGCCTTTAGCTACTCATTCTTTGTCTTGATCTCTTTAAATTTCCCCTTTATATCTATAATCTTCTTGGAAGAAGACTTGAAGGATGAAACCTCTGTGTTGGGTTGTCTCTCTAGCACTTTCCTTTGTGAACTTGAGGGTGTCCCACCTGCTAGGGATGTTTGGAAACTATCTATCTCCTCCTTCCTCATGCTCTTTGTAGTCTCCCAATGAATTATTCCTCTGAATAAGGATTCAACCTTTGCCTCTTAGAAAAGGGTTGATTTGTGGGTCTGCTAGAAGGGGTAGCTACTTCCCTTTCTCTTTTCAAGTTTCTTACCTCATTTAGAGGAGTTTGTTGCACTGGAGGATTACTCATGTTTGTTTGAGCTAGTAGTGGCTGTGGTCTAGCCAATTCTTCCAAGATCTCAGGGTGCTCTAATTCCTCTGACTGTTCTGCTCTTTATGGTTGTTATGATTTAGGGGCACTTGCTTCCTGAGTTTGCTTCTTTGAAGGCTTTGCTGTGGGAGCATTGGGTTTCCTGTGCTGGCCTTTGGGAATACTCTGCAGGCACCTGTACAAAGGAGTCCAGGTCAAGTATCTTCTCCAAATCTCTCATCACATTTTCAACTTCAACTTTATCACTATCTTGTTCTACCAATTTCCCTTCCCTCCATTCATTTAAATGGGCATATTGTTCTATTTCAGTGATTCTGTGATGGATGTAAGGTGACAACTTATGTTTTATCCTCCTATTACAGATGAAACCGTGAGGGTCATAAGCCCAAACAAAACTTTTCATTAAATGCATCTTCATTTCTATGATTTCTTCTACTTCTTGCCCTGCTTTCCTGTTGTTGCACACAAATGGGCCTAAGTGGTCTTTGATCCTCAGCTGGGCTTTCTTCTTTGCTTTCATGAAGTGGATTTGATCAGAGTTGATTATTTGCCTATAGTACTCTAGGGAAAATAATCTCATGGGGACATACTTGGGAAATTTGTAGGGAGGCAGTTCACACCCATAGACTCTGATCTCAGTATGATTCTGGTATAAGTACCAGTCACCTATCCTATACTGCTTTGACAACTGAAGGATTCTTTTGATATCATCATTGATTCTAGGGGGGCCAATTCCTGTCAGCATGGTAGTTGTAGGATGGACAAGTTGATCAATGAAATCTATATATGAATAGGGAGAAGAGGGTGAGTAGTGAAAAATAGAGATCCAGAAAATGATTGACCTAGGGTTACCTTTGGTATCAAGCTTATGCACAGAGAATTGGGATTTGTTAGTTTGGTAGTAAAGGAAGAGGTGATACAGGACTATATAATACTTGAACACTCTCTCATTCTCTAGCCTCATGAATTGGTCATGGATTTTGTCAAGTATGAATGCAGCATAGTCATATTTGGCAGTAGGAGGCTGACCAGGGGTGAAGATAGACATGAAAGCTAGGGTCAATTCATCAACAAACTCACTAGTATTGAAACCCATAATGCCAGGAACCATATTGACAATATCATTGCCCATATCAGTAAAGAAACAAGTCAGGTAAGGAGGGGGATCTTTGAGTATATGATTCTTATCCATGAAAGTATGGCAAATACAGCCGAGTTCAGAACTAGACATTTTGGTGGATTTTTCTAGTAATTCTGCAATGGAAATGGGGGTGAGGTTTTGGATGGGTTGAAGCTGCAACATTTCATTAATTGAATCAACAGTAATTGTAAACAGGACTGACTGGTCAGGGGACATTACGACTCTGAGATTAGGATTATAATTGGCATGACATTGATGGATAATGTCCAGGAAAATGTGCACAGAAGGGAATAGGTACTTTGGGAGGTTTGATTCCCACAGTCCTATGGTATTAGAATTGTTCAGGTAATAATCTTGGCATCGACAATATACTTTCAGGGGGCATTTATCAGATTGAAGGTCTTTTATTTGGAATTCTTTATCTGCTAAGGGAAGGTAGTCCAAGTCCCTGTGAGGAGTAGTGATTGGAGGTATATTTAGGGCCATAGGGGTTTCCATCCCTGGTTCTTGTGTTTTCAGGGACGAAACTAGGATTTTTCAATGAAATTTGTTTAAAATAGAGGTGCCTGGGAAGTTTTGGACTAAGCTAACAACTCAATTGAACTGAAAACTTTGGGTTTTAAAGCAATTTCAGAGGAATTTCAGTATACAACAGGGTTTCTGGGAGAAAATCTAGTAAATACCTGTTCCTGGGCAACTGGCTATGATTTTCACGTTCGCAGGATGCACACAGTGGACTGGAGTGGTGTTGAAAGGTAGCGTTCAAGGTGGTTGACAGTTGGGGGATGCACTGGTTGATTTTGGACGTGCTGCATGCATGCATGGGATTGTTCTGAATAAAGGACAAAGAATAGATTACACTTGCTTTTTATGCAAAGTCAATGTTTTGGCGGGTTAGCGACAAGGACAGATGGCGTCAACTTGATGATGTGACATTTTGTCATTTATGGGAGGTAGTAAGCAGGTTTCATCGCATCGTTTATGGGAGGTTGGTGGTATTGAGGGAGGGCTGCGCGATTCAATTTATCAATTGACACGTAGCATCGACGATTTTTTGAAAAATGCTCATATCGCGTGTTTAACGTCCGACCAAAGGGCCTATGTGATATGAGCGATAGCTGTCAGATCTAAGAGATTTGATCTAACGGTGGTCGGGGATTGGGAAGTGACTAATGGTTAATGGGGGTGCCTGATGTTAATAAAAAGATTTTAATTACATCGGGGGCGATGTGATTGGTCAAAAAGCTATTAACTAATCCCGATGATTAATTAATCCTTTATTTTAGTGTGGCAGAGGTTGGGGTTCTTAATTAGTCATGGGTTGACTAATTAATCCCATTTATCAAAGTGATTAAGGTTATTTTGCAACCGCAAGGCGAGATATATATTTATTGGGATTTTAATAATAATATGGGTAATGGGTGATTTTTTGGGAGTTAAATAATAATACAAGTTAATGGTTAATATGAATTAGTAGGATATGAATATGCGCTAAGTTAAAACGTTTTCGAAAGCATTTTATCATACAAAATTCATGACTTAGGCTAGTAGAATATGATGGTTTTGAGATAAAATGTTTTAATTTCCCTAAGTAAAATAGGATTTTACTTTAAGAAAAGCTTTATAAAGGGAATGAATGAATTTATTAAGGGGAAATATTGATGAAGGGGCATAAGTAATTGAGGCATTTTAAATTGTTGGGCCCAGGGTCTGGTCCCTACAAAAGTCCGAGAAATGCTCTGAGCCCCTCTAACTTGTTATATGTGCCATTAGTACTTAGGGGAAATTAGTAAAAATTAGGGGAAAAAGAGTGAGGAAGTTAATTAATTTGACTTTGAATTCTTGATATGCTATCTTCATTGTGATCCATGCTTTGTCCCAAGTGATGAAAGCAAGAGATTTGAGCATTAAACCTAACCATTCATCACACATTTATTCTGCAATCAATCATCTACTTACCCTACCTAATTAACCTAGCATTTTTACTTCTTTATTAGGGTGCACTTAAATTGGCAAACCCTTATCACACCTTTTTCTTTTACATATAGCAATCTATCTAAATCTACACTTATTACATCCAAGGGCTCAGATTAAACTGTTGAGCTCCTTTAATTCACTCTACCTATCTACTTATCTGCCAAGATTAAACAGTTTGGTCATATTTTATTCTCTATTTCTATAAACATGAAATTGAAAACATGGAATAACCAAGTTTAAACTATTTGGCTACTAGGGATTGTGGCATAGGTGACAAGCTACACGCAACCTTTATTACACAAAATTAAAGCAGTGACATTTGGACTTGCACACTTTCATGGTCTTTTCATTTTTTTCCCGGGGTTCATTTTCTTTCACTTTTTCTGACCTTTTCATTCTTTTTACCCTTTGATTTTTCTTTTAGGGCATACCCTCTTTACATTTTTAAATTTTTGTTTTTTTACAAATATGGAAAACATTTGCAGAAAGAAAAGGTATGTACATATTTCAGAGCTAAACCATGCCAATCATGATATATGACACCTTGGTATAGGAGCATAACACTTCCACAGAGAACTCAACCTTTTGCAAGGTAACTATTTTAGAAGGTAATGTGATAATGGGTTCTCCATCGATGGTAGTACCTTTTGTGCATAAGAGAATTAATGTCTCCAAGACAACTTGGAGCTTCTGGTATCCTGAAATTGGATTTATGGAAATCAACAACTTTATTTAGGAAGTGAAAGACTTATAAAAAACATATGGATCATATTTAAGAAACCTAAATTAGATGAAAATATCATCAATAGAATTCTGGATTGGTGTCCCAGAGAGACACCACCATCGTTTAGCCCATAAACCCCAACATACTCTAGCAATTTGGTTCTTATGATTCTTAATACTCTAAGCTTCATCTAGAACCACCCTAAATAAACCCACTCTTGCAAGAGGGGGAGGAATATAATCACTTGAGGAGCCATTTTCTCCCTTTCTACTCTTTGTCTTCCTAATAGTCTCTAACATCTTCTTTTTCTTTTTAAGAATAAATGAGTCAACTAGACTAAAATAATTAGGATTTATTTCAACTTCTTCATAATCATCTCCAAGATCTTGTTACGGAACCTCCATACTTATGATGGAATAAGTAGTCAGAACAATTTCATGCTTTTCCATCTCATCATGGTCCTTTGTCCTGTTGCTTCCATGATAGACCAGGAAAAAAAAATTGGTTTTTGTGGTAACCTTGTCATATATTTCCTATTCCCATTGCTTAAGAACACTTTTTGGACACACAGCCAAAGGGATAACAGATGGTTGGCCTTTCTTTATAGAAAATGTGTTTTCTTTCCCCTTAATGTATTCCTCCAAAGCAATATCATTTGCATCATTATTTGATGTATTTCTTTGCAAAAATGTTGATACTACATCTTCTTTATCTATATTTACAATAGATGTTTCAACCTTTACTTGATTTGAATCTTCTTGAAGAGATCTATTAGGATGCCTCTCCTTCAAAATTAAAGAAATCATTGAGACAATCTTCCCAAGCTCCTGATCATCTGCAAGAATACCACCAGCACAGTGCATATTGGTTTCCCATTTTAGAAACATCCAATCCAATGCAATCCTCTAATGCTTTAGCAAAGGTACTGAAAAAATACCATCATTAGGGGTAGCTTCCACTATTTGCATATCTTGGTACTATGATACTACTCTGAATGTCACTGCTTCATAATCCTTTGGCTAGGATGACACATGTGGACCAAATACATTTAAGGATATTGCACAACCTATAATAGAAAGAAAGTGCCTCCATGTATTGTTGTAATTAGGCTTGTCTTCTGTATCTAAATCACCATTCCAGCATGTAATATCATTTAGGTTAGTTTTCTCAATCACTTCCTCATCAAGATTTACTGAACTAGATTTCCAGGTAAAATGAAAGATCCCACTACTCCACTCCCTGATTTGTGGTTTCTATTCAAAACTCCCATTGTTCCGCTCCTCCTTAATTTATGGATTGTGTTCAATACTCCCACACATCCACTCCTCCCTAGATTGTAGCTTCTATTCAAAACTTCTATCTATCCACTCCTCCATGACTTGTGGTTTTTGCTCAACACTAAATTCTAAATGTTGGTAAGGATTCCCTGTATTTTTCTTCCTTTCCGTAAATTTTCCTCCCAATGCAGTTCCAAATGATCCCTATAATCACAACCCAACTAGTCTTCTTTCATCAGCATTGGTGCACTTTTTTTGAGAATTCTAATTTGAAAGGTTAGAGCTTTTCTATGGTATCTTCCATGAACCTTTCTTTAGAGTTTTTATTTGATGGTTTACCCCAGATAGGAGGTTTTCTATTAGCATCAACATTCACACTATCTAGTTTAGAAATGTGTCCAAACTGGTTAATGGTGATTTCAACATCTTCATCACGTTTTTCTATTGGAGTGAGGTCTACTAGCTCCCTTGCCACTAAAACTTGGAAAATCCATCCTGAAATAGTTTCCTTGACATTGTTTGCACTTAATTTTTTTATTTACCATAGGAATATCATCACCAATAAAACCATACCTTTTACGATTCCTCTTAGCATCTAATGAATTCACAATGGAAATATGTGTGATAGTATTATTTTTCATGTTTGTTGGGAGCATCCAGTTTGATGTCGAAACAAAGACATCTCTTTATTAGGGCCTTTGAGAGTCAACATGATACATAGTTCCCAATTCATCAAGGTATGACACACTTTCCAACTTTTGAAAAATATATGATGATGAACTTAGGGTAGTTTTGCATAGTTGTTCTGATTGTAAGCTCTCACATGAATTTGGATTTAGGCTCTTTCATAGGAAGATATCTGGTATATCAAATAGAATAATATGATCAGTCCCTTGGACACAATTCTCTATGTATATAGGGCTCATAATTGATATGGAATTTGGATGAGTCTAAACCCATTGAAGGTGTGCCAAGGTTTAGCTATTTTTCCTTCTTAATATCTTCTTGCAAAGCTTTAGCTTGGATAGGCGAAGCTAGGGGCTTTTCCATGATTTGAAAAAAATCATTGAATTCCATATCTAAGTCCATTAGATGTCCTATATCACCCATAATATTTCAGAATAATCTTGTGTGAATAATCCTTCAGAACAATCATAAAACTTTGCAATGAAATAATACTCTATCAGATATTGAAATGACACTTGAGAGAGTCTTACTTTGGTATTGGTTTAAGTGATGCTTAGTCTCAAGGATGTAGGAATATTATGAGATCAAAAGCCTAAATTTATGTCACAATGATCTTCCATAGAAGGATGGAGATGTGCCTCAGGAAAAAGTATGGGAAACCTTAGAAAAATTCCATAGAGGTCAATAGTTAGCCTTTCAAATAGGAAAAAATACTCTAGAGAATAATGTAGATGAGGTTAGCCACAAAACCAATCGATGTTTATGCCTTAGGTGATATGAATACCCTCATATTCTAGGGTTGAAATAATCCCATATAAAGGTTGGTCTTATGTCTCAAATAATCCAAAAAATAACCCTTAGGTCTGAGACTTAAATAGCCACAATGCTTAAGTGAATAGTTCTAAAGAATGTAAAAATGAATCCTTAGTCAGTCCTGAAATATGCATGTAGTAGACCTTGGAACAATGTGTAATAGACCTCATATTATCTTGAGATAGGGTCAAAATTCAACCTCTGAGGTTGTCTTGGATGACACAGATGTAAGCCTCATAAAAACATAGAAATTTACGTTAGAATTAGCATGAATTCATCTTGTTCTGTAGCTAATCTCCATACACAAAGAAACATAAAAATGAAATCTAAAATCACAACAAGTTTGGCATCTATCTTCTATTTTGTGCTTTGCCCTAGGCTTCAGAAATTAAGGGAAAAAAACCTTCTTATCAATTCTTTCCTTTGGAGAGCAGACAAGTTTCTTTTGATAGTGGTCATGTAGGCTTCTAGGAGGAGATTACATGGCCTAATCACCTTGGAGGCAACCTTTAAAAAAAATTCAATTTCAAATTTAAACATTGGAGCCAAAAATTCTTAGGACTAAATTTTAAATTTTAAATTTCATTTTTGGATCCAAAGAAAAATATAATAACCCAACCAGAATAATCTTCTAACCCAAATCATCAATGAGGTGAAGCAATTTGTAATTGATGTGTTAATGGTATTAAAACTAGGTTGTTTTGATTTTATTTTATAACTCCATAATATTTCCTAGATTATTTCTTTTTTGTATTGTACAAAAGAGATTCTACACCTTTCCAATATATATCATTTGAATATTGAGATGGGAATATTGCATACTCGATAGTGTTATTGTTGGAAATAATACTGAGAGGGGGGGGTGAATCAGTATTATCTAGCAATTTAATAAATCTTCCTTATTTGATCTTTGAATTGTTTTTGCATGTCAGTACCATAAAATAATGAGCATGAACAAAGAAAAACAGATAGTCACACCAAAGAACACAAGATGTAAGGTGGAAACCCAATGTGGGTGAAAACCACCTTCTGCAATATGTCTCTATCTTCTTTCAAATTAGAAACTTCTTTTACAATGATTTTGTACTGGTGCAGTCCTTTACCAGTACGCAGGCTGCAACCTGCAGAGAGCTACAACTCTCTCTCTCTCTCGTTTTCCAGTCTACTCCTGGAAAGGAGCTACAACCCCCTACTTATTTTCATAAAGCATCAGATGATCAACAAGTACATAACAGTTACAGTCCACTACAGATATCAGATCAGCAATAACAGAAGTAACCCAGAACACCTTATCAACAGAGAAATTCAATCAACAGAATATCTTAAGACAGAGACGCAGTTTCTCCTTCTGTGGCCTACGACCAGACGCAGTTAACCTTCTGCTCCCCTGCGTCCACACGCAGATATCCTTCTGCTGCGCTGCGTGCCAACGCACTGTTCCTTTAACTGCTCTGCGTTCTGTTGCTTCAGGGACGCATCCAGAAACACTATCGCGCCGCGTCCTTCTGCTACAGGGACGCACCCAAAAACACTATCGCGCCGCGTCCTTTTGCTTCAGAGACGCACCTGAACCTTGAGCGCTCTGTGTCCCCACGCAGATCTCCAGTCACTGAACTGCGTCCCAGACGCACCTGAACTTCTTCTGCCCTGCGTCCCCACGCAGATCTCCAGATTCTGCACTACGTCCCGACGCGCTTTCCTTTCACTGTACCTGCATCCCTTCGGGTATGAATGATTTCAAGACTTTAAGTGTAACCCAAACAGTCAGATCTACAGATTTGATCTTGCGCCAAAGGGATCTCAGTCCTTCAGTAGATTCGCCTTTTAGATCTAGACCAGATCTCACCCAATAAGATATTCAACCAAAGACATGCATAAACCAAATGATCTCCTTTGCTTTATATAGGCAAGCTCCTCCTCAAATCATGGAACAATACCACGAGCCGACACCACAATAACACAATACCGTCGGCTAGATACCAAGAGTAAAACACAAGAAACCCCCACGTGTGCTTTTCTCTGCCTTAAAATGTGTGCACTGGGTGGACGCACCTCCTGAACGGCTGGCCTGCGTCTCTGGACGCATCTTCTGCATGGTGTACCTGCGGGTACGCACTTTCTGTAAGGTATACCTGCGTCCTCCTTATTTCCTTCAATATTTGATAGCTGATCATCAACTTCTGTTGCTGACTTGAAGAACAGTGACCTGTCACCTGAATGGGTTGCCATCAAGGACAACACTTTAGTCATAATGCCAACAATCTCCCCCTTTGGACTTGATGGCAACCTCACAAACTTCAGCTTCATTCTCCCCCTTTGACATCAAGGGCAAAAGGGGTATGCTCCCCCTAAGAACATGCTCCCCCTGAATATGAACCAGATCTGCAACAAAGAACCATAATCCACCATGAAAGAGATAGAGACATATTGCAGCTATTTCCAAGACCTCCTTCTGACCATCCTCCATAATGCCGACAATGCATTATATGCTCCCCCTGAACCTGTACCATCAATCAGAAAAGATTCAACAACAAGATGATGCATCAACAACCCCCAGCTTTTTCCTGAGGTACTCAAAGGTGTCCCTGGGCAATGGTTTGGTGAGAATATCAGCAACTTGTTCCTTAGAAGGAACATACTCCAACTTGACCTTCTGTTCAAGCACTTGTTCCCGGAGAAAATGATACTTGATTGGTATGTGCTTGGTTTTTGAATGCATAACCGGATTCTTTGAGATGCTGATTGCACTTGTGTTATCACATAAGATGGGGATAGGTGGTGTACAAGGGATTTGAAAATCCTGCAAAGTCTGCATCATCCAAAGAAGTTGGGTGCAACAAGATGCAGCAGCAACATATTCCGCTTCAGCTGTAGACAAGGCAATTGAACTCTGTTTCTTGCTGAACCAAGATACCAGTCTGGAACCCATAAAGAACGCACCACCACTTGTGCTTTTCCTGTCATCCACGCTTCCGGCCCAATCTGCATTTGTATAAGCATGAAGCGTACGATCTGTATCTCTAGGATACCATAAGCCATAATTTTGAGTCCCTTGAAGATATTTGAAAATTCTCTTCACTGCCTGAAGATGAGTCTCCTTCGGATTTGCCTGAAATCTTCCAACTATTCCAACTGCATGCATGATGTCCAGTCGGGTACCTGTCAAATATAGTAAACTTCCAATCATAGATCTGTAGGTTGGTTGATGTACTGCTGCAGATCCATCATTTGCACTAAGACTACATCCTGTGATCATGGGTGTACATATTGGTTTTGCATCTTCCATGCCGTATTTCTTCAAAATCTGTTTGAGATACTTGGTTTGAGATAAAAAGATTCCTTCTTCCTTTTGTTGGATTTGCAAACCAAGGAAATATGTCAGTTCTCCTAGCAAGGACATTTCAAATTCTTTCTGCATGACCGAGGCAAAGCTTTGACTCATAGCTTCTTCATTGCTGCCAAAAATAATGTCATCTACATACACAACAAGTATTAGCAATTTGTCATTTTCAACTTTTATATACAGATTGCTATCTGCTGAACCTTTTGAAAAACCTTCTTGATGAAGATATTTGTCCAACCGGTAGTACCAAGCCCTTGGAGCTTGTTTGATACCATAGAGAGCCTTTTTCAATCTGCATACAAGATTTGGATCATTTCCAAGAATGAACCCATCTGGCTGTTCAATGTACACTTCTTCTTCCAAGTCTCCATTCAGAAAGGCTGATTTCACGTCCATTTGAAATAATTTGAAGTTTTGAAAACTTGAGAGAGCAAGGAACATTCGGATGGCCTCAAGTCTTGCAACAGGAGAAAAAGTTTCTTCAAAGTCTATTCCTTCTTGCTGTGCATACCCTTTACAAACAAGTCTGGCTTTGTTTCTAATTACTTCTCCATTTTCATTCAATTTATTTTTGAAGGCCCATTTTGTTCCGATAACATTCTTATCCTTTGGTCTAGGAACCAGCTCCCAAGTGTTGTTCTTTTCGATTTGCTCAAGTTCTTCATCCATTGCTTTCACCCAACATTCATCTTTGCATGCTTCTTTCACATTTTGTGGTTCAGTAGAGGAGAGTAATGCCAAATAGCTTGAGGCTTCTGCAACTGTTCTTCTTGTTTGTACACCTGCTTCTTTCTGCCCCACAATCTGAGATTCTGGATGATTCTTCTGAACATATCTGGATGGAGTCTTTTCTTCTATTCTTGTTTGCTCCTCTGGCTCTTCTTGAGGTTCTTCTTCTTCATCATTCTGTCTTTGAGGGTAGCCTTCATCTTCTTCGATGTCTTCATGATGGACTTGCCTAGGAATGTATCCCTTCTCATCAACCACTACATCAATGCTGTCAACAATTCTGCCAAGTCTTTTATTGTAGCACTTGTATGCTTTGCTATATGGAGAGTAACCAAGAAGAATGCCTTCATCTGCCCTAGGTTCAAGTTTGCCAAGCTGCTCATCAGTATTCTTGATATAGCATTTGCTCCCAAAGATTTTGAAGTGCTTTACCAAAGGAGTCCTGCCACTCCAAAGCTCATGAGGAGTTTGAGTGCTGTTCACCCGGACATTTGTTTTGTTGAGAATAACAACCGCAGCATGTGCAGCTTCACCCCAGAAAGTTGCGGGAGTTCCTGATTCATCAAGCATAGCACGAGCCATTTGTTGGATTGTTCTGTTCATTCTTTCAACAACTCCATTTTGCTGAGGAGTTCTAGCTGTAGAGAATTCTCTCCTTATCCCATGTTCATCACAGAAATCGAAAAATTCATTTGAAGTAAATTCCCCACCTCTGTCGGATCTGAGGCACTTAATTTTGTGACCTGATTCATTTTCAACCAAGGCTTTGAAGGATTTGAATTTTTCGAATGCTTCATCTTTGTGCTTCATAATTCCTAACCAGAAAAACCTGGAGAAATCGTCAATAAATAATATCAAGTATTCCTCTCCTCTAGGTGTTCTTTTCCTGAATGGACCACATGTATCTGTATGTACTAGCTCAAGAGGCATGCTAGCTGATACTTCTTTCTCTGGAAAGTTAGTTCTGGTTTGTTTTCCAAACTGACATGATCTGCATATGGTGTTGTCAGGAATTTTGATATCTGGAAGATCGCGAACTGCCTGATATTTGCATGCTTTCCTTATTTGTGAGAAGCTTAGATGTCCCAACCTTCGATGCCATAACCAGTGCTCTTCATCCTTGCTCAGATAGCATTGTTGTTGTCCTTCTTCAAATATGTATAGATTATTTGGAGTTCTTTTGCCTTTGAGTACTGTTTTACCTGTATCAAGATCACGAACAAGACATCCATTCGATCTGAAAATAACCTCGGTTCTTTGATCACACATCTGACTGACACTTAGAAGATTATGCTTCAATCCATCAACATACAAAACATTTCCAGCTTTGACCTTTTCTTTTAACTGAGCAATGCCTTTTCCTTTTATAGTTGCAGGAGTATCATTTCCAAAAGAGACTTTCTTTCCCTTTTCTAGAGCAGAATAAGATTCAAGTTTTTCTTTATCACCTGTCATATGCTTCGAACATCCACTGTCAATGTACCATAGATTTTCCTGTCCCTCTGCATAAAATGCTATTCCACATCTTTCTGTTTGAGGTTCCTTTATTCTCCATGTTTTGGTGCTTGAGGCTTGCTCCTTTTTCTGCTGAAACCTGCTCCTGCATTCAGATTCTTCATGACCAAAGTTATTGCAAATAGAACATTCGACTTCATTTTCAAGAACCGAAAAGTTGTTATAGGTCCTTTTTGTAATCCCTGTCATACTTCTTTGTTTTTGAGCTTCCCTAGTCATGATTGTTTTATATGCAACACATTGAGCTGCTTTGTGACCAAAGTTATGACAAGAAAAGCATTGTCCATTGAAGAAACTTCTGCGGTTATCGAATCTACCAGCCAACTGATTGTAATTTCTATTTTCATCTATTCTTGGACCAAATTGAGAAGATTTTACCTGTGGCTGGTTCACCCTTAAGATGGATTGCCCTTGATAGTTTCTGTTTGTAATTCGTCCCTGCTTTACCTGATGATCTTCATTGTTCTTTTGATCATCTCTTCTTGCTACATCAAGATAACTCTTTGAGGTGGATGCTTGAGAGGTTTCTCCATTGTAGCCCAGACCTGTCTTGTTTAGAGGAGACCGCTGCACATTGATAATCTTATCCAAAGTTTCAGATCCTTTGACAAACTTAAGATTAATAGCTTTTGTTTTCTCAATCTCTTTTCTAAGACCAACAATTTCTCCTTCTAGTTTTTCAAGATGTTTTTCCTTTTCATCAATTTGAAATTGTAGAGTATCAATGATCATATTCTTTTCTTCTATACATCTCTTGAGTCTAGTGATTTCATCATAAAGGTTATCCACATCTATAGCATCCATATAATCATCATCTTCAAATGCCATTAATAACTTATATTCATTACCTCGTTCATCTTCATCACTGTTTGATAGACCATCACTATCTTCATGGGTGTAGTAGCTTTTCTTATTTGCACTTTGTTTCTTGTTCCATCTAGCAGGTTCCTTTCCTTTATCCTTATAAGGACATTTTGTAGCATAATGACCTACTCTTCCACAAGCAAAGCATTTGAAAGGTAGCTTACCTCTGAACCTTCCAGAACCCCTTTGAAGATTTCTAACAAAATTTGATTCTTCTTCCTCTTCTTCTTGAACATGGCTTGCTTCATAGTAATCTTCTTTGCCTGATGCCTTGAAAGCAGCTTCCCTTCTGTCTGATGGACCTCCCTTTCTCATTTCATAAGCAATTAGAATTCCATGTAGTTGAGACATAGTGAGAATCCGGAGATTTTCCTTTTCTTCTATTGCAGATACTTTAGATTCAAACTTGGGGGATAATGATCTTAGAATCTTTTCAACTACTATAGCCTCTTTTATTTCTTCACCCAATTTTTTCATAAAATTAACAATCTCATCTACCCGAAGAAAATAATTAGCCACACTTTCATCATTATACATCTTGAGAGTCTCATACTGAATCCTGAGAGTTTGAAGTTTAGCTCGCTTTACCTGTTCATCTCCTTCATAGCTTGTGACCATTTTGTCCCATATCTCTTTTGCTGATTTGAAGTGCATTACCTTCATGAATTCCGTTTGGGATATACTTCCTAATAGAGTACTGACTGCTTTTGCATTTGTTTCATACTTCTTTTTCTCAGCTGGATCTGTAGGAGTAGCTGAAGGAAAAGCATAGCCTGTTTCTACAATGTCCCAAACTTCTGTACCAAGAGATTGAAGATATGCAGTAACTCTTACCTTCCAATAATTGAAGTTTGTCCCATCAAAAACCGGTGGCCTGATTGATGCTTCTCTCTCGTAGTTGCCCATGATGAACGATCTACCTTCAAGCGATCAAGCTTCTCTGAAGGACCTGCTCTGATACCAATTGTTGGAAATAATACTGAGAGGGGGGGTGAATCAGTATTATCTAACAATTTAATAAATCTTCCTTATTTGATCTTTGAATTATTTTTGCATGTCAGTACCATAAAATAATGAGCATGAACAAAGAAAAACAGATAGTCACACCAAAGAACACAAGATGTAAGGTGGAAACCCAATGTGGGTGAAAACCACCTGCTGCAATATGTCTCTATCTTCTTTCAAATTAGAAACTTCTTTTACAATGATTTTGTACTGGTGCAGTCCTTTACCAGTACGCAGGCTGCAACCTGCAGAGAGCTACAACTCTCTCTCTCTCTCTCGTTTTCCAGTCTACTCCTGGAAAGGAGCTACAACCCCCTACTTCTTTTCATAAAGCATCAGACGATCAACAAGTACATAACAGTAACAGTCCACTACAGATATCAGATCAGCAATAACAGAAGTAACCCAGAACACCTTATCAACAGAGAAATTCAATCAACAGAATATCTTAAGACAGAGACGCAGTTTTTCCTTCTGTGGCCTGCGACCAGACGCAGTTAACCTTCTGCTCCCCTGCGTCCACACGCAGATATCCTTCTACTGCGCTGCGTGCCCACGCACTGTTCCTTTAACTGCTCTGCGTTTTGTTGCTTCAGGGACGCATCCAGAAACACTATCGCGCCGCGTCCTTCTGCTACAGGGACGCACCCAAAAACACTATCGCGCCGCGTCCTTTTGCTTCAGAGACGCACCTGAACCTTGATCACTCTGCGTCCCCACGCAGATCTCCAGTCACTGAACTGCGTCCCAGACGCACCTGAACTTCGTCTGCCCTACGTCCCCATGCAGATCTCCAGATTCTGCACTGCGTCCCGGCGCGCTTTCCTTTCACTGTACCTGTGTCCCTTCGGGTATGAATGATTTCAAGACTTCAAATGTAACCCAAACAGTCAGATCTACAGTTCTGATCTTGCGCCAAAGGGATCTCAGTCCTTAAGTAGATTCGCCTTTTAGATCTAGACCAGATCTCACCCAATAAGATATTCAACCAAAGACATGCATAAACCAAATGATCTCCTTTGCTTTATATAGGGAAGCTCCTCCTCAAATCATGGAACAATACCACAAGCCGACACCACAATAACACAATACCGTCGGCTAGATACCAAGAGTAAAACACAAGAAACCCCCACGTGTGCTTTTCTCTGCCTTAAAATGTGTGCACTGGGTGGACGCACCTCCTGAACGACTGGCCTGCGTCTCTGGACGCGGCTTTTGCATGGTGTACCTGCGGGTACACACTTTCTGTAAGGTATACCTGCATCCTCCTTATTTCCTTCAATATTTGATAGTTGATCATTAACTTCTGCTGCTGACTTGAAGAACAGTGACCTGTCACCTGAATGGGTTGCCATCAAGGACAACACTTTAGTCATAATGCCAACAGTTATTACCTGGATTGAACCTCAGGCTAAAGGAAGGCAATGCCAGGGTAACCACAAACCATGCTTAGCCAAGTAGCTAGCCCTACTAGGCTAGGAGAGAGCTCTCTCTGTAAGGATCTCCGCCAAAATGACTAGATCAAGAAAATTATATTAGGCTAGGTATAGTAGCACAAGGTTTGATTTGATTTTGAAGGGGTTTTGCTGGATCAGGAGGAGTCAGACAGTTTGGGCAAGGAAACTAGGTCATAATTGCAGGGTGTTCGATGGGGCAAGGTAGGTATGAAGTTTAGCACTATGGGGTTTGATAGGTGAGGTGATTCAAGACTGGTGAGAAGCTAGGAAGAGCATGTGATCATCATGGATCCTTCCTAAACTATAGAAAACATAAACTGTGAATATTTTCCCAAAGCAGAGCATTAATGTTATGGATTCTTCCTATCAACTTGAAAACATCCACTTAGAAGAAATTAAATTATTAATGAAGTACAAAAAACATTTAAACATATGATCACAGGAGAGAAAACTGAACTAAACACCATACCACATGGATCCCAAAGAAATAGCTGCAATTTCTAATTAATCTCCTGCTAAACTGATACAAAATGATGTCTTTTCAAAACCTAAGCATCCAGCTGAGTCCAACCCTTTACAATGAGAAAGAAGAAGAAGATATAGACATGAATTAAAATTCCTCCCATCCTCAGGGGTCGAATCCCTGAGATGAGGAGCTAACCTAACCAACACTAAACAAGAAACCGAAATGTAGGCATCTTAACAACTTGCCTCTAAAAGTGGGGAAACTAATGCATTTGTGCTCAAAATGACTTTTAATCTAATGAATCTACCCTCTACTACTAATTATCCATCATATTTACAAGCCAAGTCATCATTTACATTAGTAAAACATCTTCCATGAGAGAAAATCCAAGATCACAGTCAAAACACAGTGAAATGGCAATCCTGTGCAAAATTTGTCCTATGCACAACGCCACTGGCCCTACGCGCAACACCACTTTCAGATCCCTTTTGGAGGCCTTCATGGCATCCAAATTGAGATCATGGTATCTCATTGGAAATCTCTTCAAGTCTACTTTCCAAAACATTTGGAATTTCTTCATTTGAAGATCATTTGACCCCTCAAAAGTTGATTCTCCCAAGACTACTTTTGTGTGTCCAAAAAGTGGCAGAAATGTCATTTTTGGGGTGTTTTTTGACCTTTTGGTAGACCAGTTCTGCTCCAAAATCTTAGAAAATGCATAGGGTGCATGTAATCATCGCTTTGAATCCAAAAATGAAATCCATTTTTCCACTGGGTGTCCCTAGGAAAAGCATACGCTGATGGCGCTGCGCGTAGAGCCAAGTTTCTTGTGTTAAAATTTCCAAAATTTTCCAAAGGCAAAAATTCCTCTGAATTTGATCAAAATTGGTGAGCAGCACCATCATCAAGCATCTTGATGAGCCAAGGAAGCTTTAGCAACCAAACTAAGCCTATCCTCCTCCTTTTTGCCTTCAAGAGCCCAACTCAGTGTGCTTTGATCTGCTTAACCCTTATATTGCAAATTTTGTTTCGGGTCCTGTAGTAGTAGGCCATGTGCCTAATGATATGATTGTCCCTATTGGCCCTTTGTAGCAGCTTCTCTAAGTGCAAATTGACTCTTTCAAGCCAAGTTTCTCTATCCCCCTCAATTTCCTTCTCAATTGAAGTCAAGGTGACCGGTGCTTCTTCCTCTTGCATTGTTGATTTGCCCTTGTCACTTTGTCTTTTTGTCTTGAGAGGTTCTAGCTCCATGAGGACCTTCTTATCACTCAACTTCTTGTTCTCTTGTTCTAGATATGTGATGACATACTTGGCTCTCGCCAAGTTGTCCATCAATGTTGGGATTTGAGCCTCTTTCTCTTGTATGATGATTTTTTCTTTTGTTTCTTCATCATGAGCCTCAAAGTTAGTTGTCTCTATGTCATGATGAATATGATGTTGTTCTAGCTCATCATACTCCATCAAATCAAAATCTCTCTCCTCCTCATCATTAAGACTTTCCTCCAACATCTTTTCTTTCCCTTTATGTAGTTGTTGCACCTGTACCTGCTGTGTTGATGAAGAAGGCAAAGTCCCTTCCACACCTTGTGGAGCAAGCATTTGCCTATGAGTCGATGAAGAAGGCAAGGTACCTTCCACGCCAAGTGGAGCAAACAATTGCCTGTTAGCAGAAAACAATTTTCTTTCCCCCCTCTAGTATGTCTTGTAGGTTTCAGGGGCTCTAGTCTCTTTCACCCTCTCATCTTTCTTTACCTAAGCACTGCTAGAAGGTCCTCCTAATTCTTGAGACACTGGTGGAGGAATTTGAGAACCCCTGAAGATGTCATGGGCAATGAATGTCTCCCAGGAGATGTTGAGGAGGTTAAGATGATGAAGCACAATTATTGTAATCAACGAATAGTGGTAGAGACTACTCATCTGTTGGGGGTATGGCTTTTTCTGTATAAAGTAGGCCATCTTCTCAATGTTCCTGAACAAGAAATAAGGGATGTTCAACATCCTCACCCTTGTAAAATGCATGAGAAGCCTGATGTGATAGGTGTACAATCTAGAAAATCTGCCCTCACAAGTGAAATATTTCATGATGATCTTCATCATGGGGGCATACTTGTCTTCAAGGAACCTGAAAGGAAAATTACTCTTTGCTTCAATTTTGTACCTACATTTGATGTATTGCTCATAATAGTGTTCATCTAGTTCCTGTGCCTTATACCATTTCTCTCCCACATTTGGAATCTTGGTTGCATCCACAATGATGGAGGGTGAAACTGTGAATGTCACCCCAACAAGAGTTATCTTGTTGTCATGGAGATTGGCTACAAAAGGCCTGGTAAGCTTAGGATGATGCTGAACTCTCACTACCTGCTCACATAACTCATAACAACCTAGATGCTTGAAACAAGTGACAACCAAACGAGAGGTTTGCAACTCTTTGAGGTTTGATGGTTCTTCTCTGATAATCCTACCCACCTTATGTGGTTTTCTCTGCTGTCGAGGTCTACCTGCTAAACTCTCACTGCCACTATTTTCCTCCTCCTCATAATATCTGTCTTCTTTGTCCATGTTTACCAAGTTTTCTTTCTAGGTTGTGTACCCCTAGAAAAGATATGGAGGGAGTGAGCATGGGTGATTAGGAATAAGGGAAGGGGAGATGATCTTTATGGGTATTTTAGTGGACTATACAAACATGAAAATGAGTGGGAGGGTATGGACCATGAAAATGAGGGAGAGGGACTAGGGTTTTAGGATATTGCTTTGGGGATGAATGAATAAGGGATATGGAGGGATACGTAAGAGGGGTTAGGGTTTTGAGAATAGGTGAAAGGAGATATGGGAGGGATAGAAAGGGTTTTAGGGATAAGTGATGGGAGGAATAGTAAGGGTTGGGGTTTTAGGGCATAAATAGAGGAGATTCTAGGGTTTCACATTTAGCATAGAGAATTAACCTCAAATGCATTATTTGAAAGGCAAGGATGAAGTTCACGGGAAAAAATTACTTGTTTGAGGAGTAAAGAAGACAAATTTTGTGTTTTTTGGTGGTAGGAGGTCATTTTGGCGCTTGTTGGCCCTACACGCAGCGCCACCTACAGGTGCGCAACGCCTTTCTCTACGCACAGTGCCATTGATTTTTGCACTGAGAAAACTTCCCTATGCACAACGCTCCCTTCCTATGTGAAATGCTCCAGCCTTCATGCGCAGTGCCACCTCTAACTACCCTATGTGCAGTGCCAACCTTCCTATGTGCATCTCCACTTCTCCTTGGCCATGAACTTGCTCAATTTCTCCTCTCTCCTTCAATGTTTATGTTCTTCTTTGTCAAATAAGAGTGATAGGCTTGAAAATGGAATGTGACATCTTATATAGGATTAGATTTTGATTTTTCATTAGAAAAGCCCACTTTCTAACGTTTTGGACCTTTTCCCAAATCTCTGTTTTAATGCCTTTTCTTCATTGTCCCTTTTCAGGTGTATGATGCTCAATTTGCATTGATTGGTGCAGTGGTTTCATTGTGTTGTAGCAAGGAGAAATGCTTGATGCAGCTGGGATCATTTATTACGTAAATTGACTTTAATTACATAAAAAACATAAATTAACTAAAAATACTTTGTTTTCATCTCAAAAACATGTTTTTGAGATGAAAATTACATTAGTGAAAAGAGATATTTGTATAGTGACCATGACTTACTAACAATCACTCTTGGTTTATTGATCATCCTCATACTTTTGCTGCCCTTTATTTACACTTTAAATCATGCTTTTGACATTGGAAGTGAACCCTAAGACCAAATGGAAACATGCCCTAAGACCTAATGGAAACATGATTGCTTTTGACTTTGAAACTGTGACTGAATACAACCTATAGATGGGTCAACAAGTGTAATTTATGAGGTAAAA
Organism: Pinus tabuliformis; assembly: GCA_031772625.1. NCBI lineage: Eukaryota > Viridiplantae > Streptophyta > Pinopsida > Pinales > Pinaceae > Pinus > Pinus tabuliformis. The sequence goes on along the minus strand of CM062808.1, from coordinate 757,590,091 downwards.
ATTGGTTTTCTAAGGAGAAGACAACCATCAGTGGATCAGCTTGACATGACCTAATGAAATGATGCAAAAATTTCAGTATGAGATCCCTTAAATGAAAATGCAAAGAGTAGATTTGATCCCTGATGGAAGTATGTAGATACTGACACTAACATTGGCCTTATTGGGGATGGTAGCTCCTTGGAGGTGTCAAGAACACTGTAGATCAACTTCCTAGTTGATTGGGCCAATATGGTCAAATAAAAGACTGAAAACCCATTTTTTTACAATTTTGAAGAATGATGTCTCCATACAAACTTAAAACTAACTCACAACCGACTCTAAACTAAATAAAAAACCAACTAAACTGAACACAAATCATTTAAGCTTTATAGCCTTCTCTCCGGGCCCCAAGCTCAGATGAGATTATACTTTAAATCTTGGAAGGAAAAGAAAACCAGTATATAGAATGAAGATGAAGCAAATTCAAGGAACAACATTAGAAGTAGTAGTGTTTCAGGAACCTACCATTTACTGGTCCTCCTGAGCATTCTTGACCATCCATTTCCTTTAATAAAAATGCATTCTATCCTCGATAGGCTGAGATTTTATATGGTCCTTTCCATAGATTGTCAAACTTACCATGCTTTCCTTTTTCTTCATTCCGTGCATCCCATTGCAACACTACATCTTCCAGCTGAAACTTTTCTGCCTTGGTTTTACGGTCATAAATCTTCTTTATTTTCTCTTGCAGCCGGAAAGTGTTTTGAGAAACCTCTTCCCTTGTTTGCTGAAGGTGAATCATTTGATTAATCCTGCGCTGAATATCATCCTCTTCACTTTCGGCTTCCTGTAATAATCTCATGACTGGGACTGCAAGTGATGTGGGAAACACCGTATCAGTACCATAAACCAACTCAAAAGATGACATACCTATTGATTTCTTGCTGCTTACTCTGTCGGCCCACAAGGCATTGAAAATATTTCAATGCCAATTATTTTTATTTGCCTCCAACATTTTCTTAATAATGTTCACCAAGGATTTATTTGACGACTCAGCTAATCCATTGCCCTGTGGGTAGTATGCCGTGGAATGACCCAATGTGATATTGTACTTGTTGCAAAACTCAACCATCCTCTTTGACTTAAATGTTGCTGCATTATTTGTAATAATCTTGTGAGGGAAACCAAAATGAGACAAGATATTAGAATCTAAGAACTGAATAATTACCGTTTCTGTAGCTTGCCTTGTCGAAATGGCTTCAATCCACTTGGTAAAGTCATCGGTAGCTGTCAAAATCCATATGTGTCGTGTTGATGATGTAGGATGAATTTCTCCCATGAAATCAAGTCCCCATTGTTGGAAAGGTGCATTTACTTCAACTGGATTTAGAGGAAGAGGAAGCAACTTCCTTCTTCCCTAAAAAACTTGACATTCTTGGCAGCTCATGACTATCTTATATAAATATGAAAACAAAGATTGCCAATAATATCTTTCTCTGAACACTTTGTTAGCTGTGGTTTTCCAAAACAAGTTACCACTACAATCTCCTCTATGGAAATCGTTCATTACCTGCTGAGCTTCATCTTCAACCAAACAATTAAGAAGAACCCCTCCCAGATCTTTCCAATATAGAGCACTATTTAAAATGCAGAATTTTGCAAACTTTAGTTTTAGTGATCTACCTTTACTTCTTGGAATTCTAGGAGGCGGCGAAAGATGCTCAAGAACATATACTATATCAGAATACCAAGGTTAGTATAGAAACATCTCTGATACCTGAATGAGTGTGCCACCATCTTTGTCATCTGACATTGCTACAATGAGATTTATGTCTAGAGCATGCTGATTCGATTCAGCCATTAGTTTTGCCAAGCCTTGTCCTTTGATCAGTTTGGTAGGCTTAATATCATGATCATACTCTAACATTGCTGTTATCCACTTACCTATTCTTCCCTTCGGATCAGTTTGCATCAAAACCTATTTGACAACTACATTAGGAAGATATGCTATGGTATGTGAATGTAGAATGTAGACTCGAAATCCTTCAATGCCTTTATAATATCTAAATCTTGTTTCTCAATGATATTGTAGCACAAAGCAGCATCTCGAATAGTTTGTCTGAAAAAAGTAATGAGTTGTTCCACTTGATCCTTCTTTTGCATCAACACCGCAGCCAAAGTGTGCTTAGATTCAAATGAAAATATGATAAAATCATGAGTTTAATTGGGACTGATCAAAACTGGGGCTGTGGTCAAAGAAAGCTTTACCAAATTGAAAGATTTCATGGCATCCTTAGTCCATTTCACAGTGCTGTCCTTCTTCAACATATTAGTCAACTCACGTAAATGCTTTGCCAAATTTGGTATAAATCTGTGTAAGAATTCCATCTTACCACTGAAAGCTTGAATCTCCTTTTTGTTGCGCGGAAAGTCTATTTGCTGGATTGCCTCCACCCTTGAAGGATCAATGTGAATACCATCTTTGGAAATTATATGACCGAGAAGTTTACCTTCCTCCATGGAAAAAAGACTCTTCTTTGGATTTAAATAAATCCTGAACTTCCTGCATTTCTGAAAAAAAATCCTTAGGTGGTGTAAATGCTCATCATCAGAACCAGAAAATACTGTCAAGTCATCTAAATAGACTACCAAGAAGACATCCTTCTCATTAGCGAAAGCTATGTCCATTTCCCGCTGAAAAGTGGCTCCAACATTCTTCAGCCCAAATGGCATCTTGGCATACTGAAAAGTTCCCCATGGTGTTGTGAAGGTAGTTTTGTCTTGGTCTTTTTCATGCACCAAGATCTGATTATAGCCCGAGTAGCCATCTAGTAGTGACATCCGTGATGCTCCAACTACTCTTTGTAGAATATGGTCCATCTTAGGAAGAGGGTAATTATCCTTCAAGGATACTTTATTGAGGTTCTGGAAATCAATGCACAACCTTATCTCTTCAGTCTTCTTTCGTACCGGGACCAAATTTGAAATCCAATCAGAAAATCTAATTGGAACAATGATACTAGCTTTAAACAATCTATTTACCTCTTTCTCGATGGATGGCAGCAGCTTTGGATTGATTCTCCTCAACTTTTGTCTAAAAGGTTTTTGATTTGGCTTGATAGGAATAGTATGTTGAATGATGTTCTTGTCATACACTTTCAAATCTGAATAATTCCACGCAAAAACATCAGAAAATTCAGAAAGAAACTTAACATACTTAGCCTTTGATTCGGGAGACAATGTTTTTGATAACTTTACAAGCTTGGGCTAGTTTGCTATTCCAATATTTACATCTTCAACTCCCTTGTACGTAGTAACCAAGTTTGGTTTTATCGCCACATCATCTTGATCAAACAACTCCTATAAAGGTATGAGACCTCTAGGAATAACATTATCCTTTAGCTATAAAACATCCATTTGATTTACCTCAATGTCTTGTTCATCATAATCACAAACATCATCAATGAAAGCATTCTTAAATTTCCCTTCATTCTACAAAAAGGCATTAATTTCATCGTCATCCCAAAAAACTTGCCAATATCTCAGATTATCAAGAACAGTAGGCCTATGTTTGACATGAATTTCAAATTTATTGCTAGAATTCATTGGAATCTTCAAATTGCTTGTCGCTGTAGTGAGTGAATTAGCAATGATGTTTTGACTTCATGGCACCATTGTCAAGGTGTACTCTGGAAACATTTTCAAGATGTCCAGGACTGCGTTCCTATAAGCTCTCATCCGTGGATGCTTCACTTGATATTCTTCCTTAACTTGTTTAATCACCAACTATGAATCACCATAAATAGAAATCCTTTTCGCACCCAGTTTCTTCAAAATTTTTAGACCTATAATCAATGCCTCATACTCCACTTCATTATTAGAGAAATTAAAAGCTAATTTGTAGGAACATACTCTAACATTACTTGGGACTTTGTGAGGCTAAAAAGCAGGACTTTGAATCCAAATTCCAATACCTGCACCATATTTACCCAAAGCACCATCAAAGTCCATGCTCCGAAGGCTGGCTTCATCTTCTAGATGTTGGAATTCTACTTTATTTTCAACCTTACCTTCGCCGATTACTTCATTTTTCTGCTCTTCACTGACCTTCTGCTACTGTGGAGGTTTCTTAGAAGAAATTGTGATTTTTTCTTTTTCTTTATTAAGAACTGCTCTAAAATTCTCGGAAATTTCTGGTACATCATTTACTTCTACAAGTTGAATATCTACATCATTCAATCCACTATCAGAGTACAAAAAAAAAGACTCTAAATTAGCATGTACAATGTTTATCGGATGATTCACAGGCTTCTCTTTACTAGTGATCATATACTTCATTTTCTTTTCCCAGTACAAGTTCCTCAATTGACCAAAAACAGGGATTGTAGCATAAGAGAAGTCAAGTTGTAAAGTACCTTTGAGTTTGGCTCCCCATGATCTAGACAAGAGCATACCGATTCATGGTGGAATATCAACTACTACCACATCCATCAAGACATTTTTGGCTGGTATTTAATCTAAAGAAACCACCAAATATTTGATGAGACCAATGCAACGAACTCTACCAGAATCAAATGAGTACAAATCATGATATTTCTGGGTGATATCCAGGCCCAACTTTTCCATGATGGCCTTGGGAATAAAATTGTGGAAAGCTCCAGAATCAAACATAGCATTATGGATAATATACTCATGTAGTCTAAGACTTAGATAAAAGGGCGAGACTTCGCTATCTTCAGGATGACCTTTTATGGTTGGACCAAAAATAAGTTCAAGATGATCATCCTCAACATTCACCATGTCAGACAAAGGCTCAATTTGTAGTATTCTAGATACATGATGTTTATAGTTGCTATTCTTCACAGTCTTAGTCAAAGGAATGGACACTTTCAATTTAGAAATTTCACTTTCTAAATTAAAAGACGAAACTTTTTCTACCTCTTTGACACAGATGTCCCTCTTATCTGTTTTCTCCTTTGTTGCACTATCCTTGTGCTGATTTTTTTTCTCGTTTGCAGTTGTACTTGTTGATGGTACCTTGCTAGGATTCTGATGAGCAAGCTCCTTTCTGTTATGAAACCAACTCACAAAAGATAGAAAAAGATAGATGAATTCCTTAGAAATAAGCCTCTTCGAGGGGGCAACCTCCTTTACATTACACAAATGAACAATTCTTAGATTATACAAATGACAAGACCTCCTTTCTATATATAGGAGTCTAAGGGGTCATAATATAATCAGAGCCAACATAACAATAATAATGTAAGGGCACAATAATAACAATAGTGGGCTTCTATTGGGCACAATAATAATAATATGGGGACTACATGGGCACAACAATATAATAAGGGGGTTGTACTAATAACAATAAGGGGTTACACTAGTAGTATAGGGGCCTAACTATCGGGTTCTTTTTTCTGTGACTGCACTAGGTTCCAATATGATTTTTCCTTCCTCTTCAAGTTCTGGCAATATCGTTTGAATTGGGATATTTTGCAACTTTTGAATGAGTGGCCACACTTCTTTATCCTTCTTCCATTCATCCCTTGCTTCGTTTATCCAATCTAGTTGGATAATAGAAATAGCACAAAACAATGCTTCCACATCCTCATCCTTTCTTAGGAGTGCATTTGCAACAAAAAATTTCTTCCCTTTTCTATAAATGATGTCAAAGTCATAACCCAACATATTTGTGACCCATTTTTTATGTTCTTCTAAAGATAATATTTGTTCTAAAATGTATTTAAGACTATCATGATCCATTTTTACCTTGAAGTGTCTTCCCATTGGGTAAGGTCACAATTTCTTAAGTGCATGTAGAATTGCCAACATTTCCTTCTCATAAATAGCTTGCTTGAGATGTAACCATAAAAATACCCAATCACATACATCAAAACTTTTTTCATTATGATGTTGATCTACCTATTGTTTCATTCGATTCTGCACCAAAGTGGCGTTATCCTTTAAAAGTTGGAGAACTTGTTGTTGATGCTCAATGTGATCTTTCGCTGCTTGAACCTTTTTCTTCTTGATATTTCCTTCTATCTTGAGAGTTTTCGGAGTGGTAATTTCTTCCAATGCTGTACAAGATATGGTCGGATTCATTTCTTGATGCTTGATGTGATATTTCACTTCTTGAACAATTTTCTTCTTGATATGTCCTTCTATCTTGATAGTTTGAGGAGTAGTAATTTTGGCCAATGCATTCCAAGATATGGTTGGATTCATTTCTTCTTTCTCGATGTGATGTTTCACTTCTTGAACCTTTTTCTTCTTGATATGTCCTTCTATCTTGAGAGTTTGAGTGGTAATTCTTGCTAATGCTTTACAATATATGGTTGGATTCATTTCTTCTTTCTCTGGGGTTGGGTCCTAGTGTATATCCTCTTCCTTTTATGTTTCTTGATTCTTTTCTTCCTCCTCTTCATACTTTATGTAAAGTAATTTCTTCTTAGCACACTTATGACCTTTAGTTCATTTTCTATCACAATTGTAACAAAGCCCTTTTTCTCTTTTTTCTTCCAATTGTTGTGGTGTAAGCCTTGTAGGTTGTGGAAGGCTAGGAGAAGAAACACTTCCATAATTATAGTCATGAGTGGTGGGATTCCTTGTTTTCATAATTTCACATTCAATTTTTCTTGCCAACTCGAATGCCTCCTCCAATGAATCAAGTTCCCAAAAACGAACCTCATGTTGAACATTATCCTTTAAAGTCCCTATGAAGACATCAATCCTTTGCTTCTCTGGAATATAATTTACCCTTCTATTCAATTTTTGAAGGTCCTCAATGTTCTCTTCCATTGAACCCTTTTGTTTGAGATTTATCAATTGGCTAAAGAAGGAGTTTCTCTTTGTATCCTCATAATGTGCTATCATTTCCTTCGTGAAAATTGACCACGTAACAAGTGGTTTACGAGAACAACTGCCCTTTATACAATAAAAATTGATCTGGTTCTAAATATGAAGATGCAATGCATACCTTTTGTAATAGTTGCACCTCATGTAGATCGAAATATTGCTCCATCTGTAGTATCCAAAGTACCGGATCCTTGCCATCAAACTTCCTCATATCGCCATTTCTTGATTTTAGGAACTCGATCTTGAAACGACTATAAATCTGTAATTTTGGCTCTTCCAGACCTGAAATTGTGACCTGCAGTAGCCTTCTATGTACTCTTACCAATGCCACCAGTATGATCAAAATTGGATTCTACAAGAAAGAGTTATGCACAATCTCCCAAGATGACTTGATTATATACCTTTTCAGAAGAAAGAACTTGTATGAGGTGCCACGTGTCCATGTTTTGACCTTTCAATCTAAAAAATATGTACAAGAAACTATAGTCCATCCTCTTTCTGTAACTTCTTACAAAATTTCAATCTGATGCTTAGAGAGAATTATGACGATTTTCCCAAGGTGGCCTGTTCGGAATGTAATTCAGGGGTCTGTAAAAACCTTAACTTCCTCAGACTATATCTCTAAAAATATAGTGGGACAGGATCTGAAATTTAGAGTGAAGGTTCAGACCGATTTCTTCTCAAATTTGTTTTTTTCTTAGCTTCTGAAACTTCATAGCGAAATAGTTATAGCGAAAATCCCACGATGACCTGTTTTAGCTTAATTCTGGAGCTTGCAAAAACCCTAACTTCCTCAAATCATATCTCCGAAAATATAGCGACAAAAGCTTTGAAATTCAGACCTGAGGTTCAAAACAATTTCTTCTCAAATGGGTTTTTTTTTAGCATCTGAAATGGCTCAGAAAAAAAGTTATAGCGAAACTGCCACGATGACCTATTTAGAGCAGCAAAACCCTAGAATCCATAGCTCCGATACCAAATGTTATGAAACCAGCTCACAAAAAGATAGAAAAGATAGATGAAAGCATTAGAAATAAGCCTCTTCTAGGGGGCAACCTCCTTTACATTACACAAATGAAAAGTGCTTAGATGATACAGATGACAAGACCTCCTTTCTATATATAGGAGTCTAAGGGGTAATAATATAATCAGAGCCAACCTAACAATAATAATGTAAGGGCAAAATAATAACAATAGTGGGCTTCTATGGGGCACAATAATAACAATATGGGGACTACATGGGCACAAAAATATAATAAAGGGGGTTGTACTAATAACAATAAGGGGTTACACTAGTAGTATAGGGGCCTAACACTTTCCCTTCTTCTGATTTTTTGAGAGGTCATTGTTTGATTGAACATCCTTTGTTTTCTGAATAGGATTGATTGGTACATCTATGCTCTTTAAAGGCTATTGCCTCTACTATTCACTCAAATCGTTCATGTAACCATGTTGATAATCATCAGACTCGGCCTGCAAAACAACATCATTTGCCAAGATGTAATCTTCATCCTTTTGAATGTCGGGACTCTCTGCATACTCTTCATCTTTAGTCAGAAATATGGGCATACCTTCAATAGTGAAAAAGTGATTTGTTTCAATTACCAGATCATCCTTATCTTCCTCTTCCATTCCTTGGACATAATTCTGCTGTAAGGGAGTTTCAATCTGCTATTGTTGTTGTGCTGGTTGCTCTGGCGCTTTTTGTTCTCTTTGCTTGATTCAGAATTGGGGTTGTTGCTGGCCTCTAAAATTTGGATTACGGATCTGAGGTTCAGGTCTATCTGTGATGGATAACTGGTCAACCATCCTTTCCATTGTTCGAATTAGTGTATCCATTTTTACATCTGAAGTAGATGCTTCTTCTTTCATGGTCACTCTTTTCTCGGATCTCATTCTTGCTCTTTTGGCCAGCAAATTTTCTTCTACACTCACAACATTCTTTTGCATGTCTTCTAGAGTTGTAGGATCACGTTCTCGCAACTGATATGCCATATCAGTATCAAATCCATCTAGAAACTTAAGCAAAGCCAATCCCTCCAGTGGTTTGATGTTTGTAGGGATAGCATTGTATACTGCATTAAATCTTACACAATAGTCTTGCACACTCTCGCCAACATTTCTTTTGATGTTCTCATACTCGGACAAAATCTGAAGAGGATTTTTCTTCACCTCCCATCGATCTAGGAACTGTCTATGGAGGATTGGTAAAGTAGTGATAGAAGCTATTGGTAGGGCTCTGAACCATTTCCAAACTTCTCCTCCAAAACTTTGTACAAACAGCCTCATCGTCACATCTTCAATTTCAACTTCATGGAGGTCAAATAAATCATGCATTCTATCTACATGTTGTTGAGATGTAATGGTTTGGGTGTTGTCAAAGAAAGGTATTTTCGTATGATAATTAGCAGGCATGGCACCAGGATTTTGAGGTAAAACAAGGGGTGCATATTCGGAAGCCATAATTGGAGGTAGGGGAGGTGGTGGATTTAAAGCAAGAATTGGGGTACTCGGTATATTCAAAGGGGGATTAATGACAGCTTGAGTAGTGTGAACAATCTGTAAAGATGAAAGAAGTGGGTAAGGGATTGTTTGAGTTGCAGTAGATGTAGAGGAGCTATTTCAAAAATTACAAGATGGCCTATTTTTCACCCAAGTGTCTATGTTTGAAGAAAGGTTCTGCAACTGATTGAGAGCATGAATAAGCTGTGACCTTGATTTACTTTGTGTAAACAAGTATTCAATGGGTTTGTCAAAAGATATAGAGGAATAAACAACTATTTGATCAATCCAACTCAAAGATTTATTGTGAAATAGACTTTGCTCAAAATGAACATCAAACTCAATATCTTGCAAAGTGTTTAACCTTTCTGGGAGTGAATGAACACGAGGAATGAAAACTTCACTTGATTGTTCCTCGGATACAATGAATTTCTCTACAACTTTCTTAGATTTGTGCCCAATTTTATGAGGATCACTGACAATGGTTGGAGGATTCGGATCTAGATTGGATCTAGTGCACTTTTGAGAAGCTAGTATGCTTAATTTTGAAAGTTTATATATTTCTTTACAACCTTCCAATTCAGCGTAGTAAATTCTAAAACTCATCATCCACAAGCTTGAGAATTCAAATGAAGGACATTAATGGGGTGATTAATCTTTCATTTCCCAGTATGGTCGCCACTATGTTATCACCTGGATTGAAACTTAGGCTGAAGGAAGGCAATGCTTGGGTAACCACAAACCACGCTTAGCCAAGTAGCTAATCCTACTAGGCCAAGAGAGGGCTCTCTCCATAAGGATCTCAGCCAAAATGACTGGATCAAGAAAATTATATTAGGCTAGGTATAGTAGCATAAGGTTTGATTTTATTTTGAATGGGTTTTGTTGGATTAGGAGGAGCTAGACAGTTTGGGCAAGGAAACTATGTCAGAATTGCAGGGTGTTCGATGGGGCAAGGTAGGTATGAAGCTTAACACTATAGGTTTTGATGGGTTAGGTGATTGAAGACTGGTGAGAAGCTAGGAAGAGCATGTGATCATCATGGATCCTTCCTAAACTATAGAAAACATAAACTATGAATATTTTCCTAAAGCAGAGCATTAATGTTATGGATTCTGCCTGTCAACTTGAAAACGTCCACTTAGAAGAAATGAAATGATTAATGAAGTACAAAAAACATTTAAACATATGATCACAAGAGAGTAAACTGAACTAAACACCATACCACATGGATCTCAAAGAAATAGCTACAATTTCTTATTAATCTCCTGCTAAACTGATACAAAATGATGTCTTTTTAAAACCTAAGCATCCGGCTAAGTCCAACAGTTTACATTGAGAAAGAAAAAGAAGATATAGACATGAATTCAAAATCCTCCCATCCTCAGGGGTTGAATCCCTAAGATTAGGAGCTAACCTAACCAACACTAAACAAGAAACTAGAATCTAGGCATCCTAAGAACTTGCCTCTAAAAGTGGGGAAACTAATTCATTTGTGCTCAAAATGACTTTTAATCTAATGAATCTACCCTATACTACTAATTATCCATCATATTTATAAGCCAAGTCATCATTTACATTAGTAAAACATCCTCCATGAGAGAAAATCCAAGATCACAGTCAAAACACAGTGAAATGGAAATCCTGTGCAAAATTTGTGCTATAGGCAGTGCCACTGGCCCTATGCATAGCGCCACTTTCAGATCCCTTATGGAGGCCTTCCCGGCATCCAAATTGAGATCATGATATCTCATTGGAAATATCTTCAGGTCTAATTTGTAAAAAATATGGAATTTTGATCATTTCAGGCTCATTTTAGCCATCAAACGTTGATTCTCCCAAGACTGGTTTTGTGTGTCCAAAAAGTGGCAGAAAGGCCATTTTTGTGGTGTTTTCTGACCTTGGTAGACCAGTTCTGCTCCAAAAGCTTAGAAAATTCATAGGGTGCATGTACTCATCGCTCTGAATCCATCAATGCAATCCATTTGTCCATTGGGTGTCCCTTGGAAAAGCGCAACATCGGTAGTGTTGCGCATAGAGCTAAGTTTCCTGTGTTAAAATTTCCAAAATTTTCGAAGGGCAAAAATTCCTCTGAATTTGATCAAAATTGGTGAGTAGCATCATCATCAAGCATATTGATGAGACAAGGAAGCTTCAGGAAGCAACCTAAGCCTATCCTCCTCCTTTTTTTCCTTTGAGAGCCCGTCTCAGCCTTCCTTTCATATGCTTAACCCTTATATTGCAAATTTTGTTCCGGGTCTTGTAGTGGTAGGCCATTTGCCTGATGATCTGGTTGTCCTTATTGGCCCTTTGTGGCAGCTTCTCTAAGTACAAATTGACTCTTTCAAGCCAATTTTCTCTATCCCCCTCAATTTCCTTCTCAATTGAAGTCAAGGTGACTGGTGCTTCTTCCTCTTGCATTGCTGATTTGCCCTTGTCACTTTGTCTTTTTGTATTTAAAAGTTCTAGCTCCATCAGGACCTGCTTATCACTCAACTACTTGTTCTCTTGTTCCAGATATGTGATGACATACTTGGCTCTCACCAATTTTTCCATCAATGCTTGGATTTAAGCCTCTTTCTCCTATATGATGATGTTTTCTTTTGTTGCTTCATCCTAAGCATCCAATTCAATTGTGTCTATGCCATGATGAATATGATGTTTTTCTGTCTCATCATACTCCATCAAATCAAAATCTCTCTCCTCCTCATTATTAATGCTTTCCTCCAACATATTTTCTTTCCCTTTATGTAGCTGCCGAACCTGTACCTGCTATGTTGATGAAGAAGGCAAAGCCCCTTCCACACCCTATGGAGCAAGCATTTGTCTATGATTTGATGAAGAAGGAAAGGTCCCTTCCACACCAAGTGGAGCAAAGACTTTCCTATTAGCTACAAACAATTTTCTTGTCCCCCTTTGGTATGTCTTATAGGTTTCAAGGGCTCTATTCTCTTTCACCCTCTCATCTTTCTTTACCTGAGCACTGTTAGAGGGTCCTGATTCTTCAGACGCTGGTGGAGGAATTTGAGAACCCCTGAATATGTCATGGGCAATGAATGTCTCCCAGGAGATGTTGAGGAGGTTAAGATGATGAGTCACAATCATCTTAATCAAGGGATAGTGGTAGAGACTACTCATCTGTTGGGGGTATGGATTTTTCTTTACAAAGTAGGCCATCTTCTCAATGTTCCTAAACAAGAAATCAGGGATGTTCAACATCTTCACGCTTGTAAAATGCATGAGAAGCCTGATGTGATAGGTGTACAATCTAGAAAACCTGCCCTCACAAGTGTATTTAATGATTATCTTTATCATGGGGGAATATTTGTCTTCAAGGAACGTGAAAGGAGAAATCCTCTTAGCTTCATTTCTGTACCTAGATTTGATGTAGAGCTCATAATAGTGTTCATCTAGGTCTTGTGCCTTATACCATTTCTCTCCCACATTTGGAATCCTGGTTGCATCCGCAATGATGGAGGGTGAAACTGTGAATGTCACCCTAGCAAGAGTCACCTTGTTGTCATGGAGATTGGCTACAAAAAGCCTGGTAAGCTCAGGATGGTGCTGAACTCTCTCCACCTGCTCATAGAACTCATAGCACCCTAGATGCCTAAAACAGGCGACAATCGAATGAGAGGTCTGCAACTCTCTGAGGTTTGATGGTTCTTCCTTGATAATCCTGCCCCCCTTATGTGGTTTTCTCTACTGCCAAGGTCTACCTGCTGAATTGTCACTGCCACTATTTTCCTCCTCCTCATAATCTCTATCTTCTTTGTCCATGTTTGCCAAGTTTTCTTTTTAGGCTGTGTACCCCTAGAAAAGGTATGGAGGGAGTGAGTATGGGTGATTAGTGAACTATTCAAAAATCATGAGAAATTAGTCAGTTACGACTACCTCTCACCCGATGCAATGAGTGCTAAGTGAACTATTCAAAAATCATGAGAAATTAGTCAGTTACGACTACCTCTCATGGAAATGGTCATACGTGAATGACTTACTTAACACAGTTGAATCCCAAAATGATATCTAATGAAATGATCTTTACGGTATTTTGGTGGACTATACAAGCATGAAAATGAGTGAGAGGTTATGGACCATGAAAATGAAGGAGAGGGACTAGGGTTTTAGGATATTGCTTTGGGGATGAATGAATAAGGGATATGGAGGGATATGTAAGAGGGGTTAGGATTTTGAGAATAGGTAAAAGGAGATATGGGAGGGATAGAAAGGGTTTTAGGGATAAGTGATGGGAGGAATAGTAAGGGTTAGGGTTTTAAGGCATAAATAGAGGAGATTCTAGGGTTTCACATTAAGCATAGCAAATTAACCTCAAATGCATTAATTGAAAGCCAATGATGAAGTTCACAGGCAACACTTACTTGTTTGAGGAGTGAAGAAGAAAAATTTGGTGTTTTTGGGTGGCAGGAGGTCGTTTTGGCCCTTGCTATCCCTACACACAGTGCCACCTATAGGTGCGTAGTGCCTTTATCTACGCACTGCGCCATTGATTTTTGCATTGAGAAAACTACCCTACGCGTAGCGCTCCCTTCCTACACGTAGCACTCCAGCCTCCAAGCGTAGTGCCGCCTCTAACTGACCTGTGGATGGTAAAAAATCTATTTACCTCTTTCTCGATGGATGGTAAATGATGCTTAATAGGAATAGTATGTTGAATGATGTTCTTGTCATACACTTTCAAGTCTGAATAATCCCACGCAAAAACATCAGAAAATTCAGAACGCAACCTAACATACTTAGCCTTTGATTTGGGAGACATTGTTTTTGATAACTTTACAAGCTTGGGCTGGTCTGTTGTTCCAAGATTTACATCTTCAGCTCCCTTGTCCATAGGAACCAACGCTGGTTTTCTTGCCCCATAATCTTGATCAAACAACTCCTCTAAAGGTATGAGACCTCTAGGAATAACATTATCCTTTAGCTGTAAAACATCCATCTGATTTACCTCAATGTCTTGTTCATCAGAATCACAAACATCATTAATGAAAGCATTCTTAAATTTCCCTTCATTCTGCAAAAGGGCATTAATTTCATTGTCATCCTAAAAAACTTGCCAATATCTCAGATTATCAAGAACAGTAGGCCTATGTTTGACATGAATTTGAAATTTATTGCTAGAATTCATTGGAATCTTCAAATTGTTTGCTGCTGTAGCAAGTGAATAAGAAATGATGTTTTGACTTCGTGGCACCATTGTCAAGGTGTATTCTGGAAACATTTTCAAGATGTCTAGGACTGCGTTCCTATAAGCTCTCATCCATGGATGCTTTGCTTGATATTCTTCTTTAACTTGTTTAATCACCAACTTTGAATCACCATAAATAGAAACCCTTTTTGCCCCCAGTTTCTTCAAAATTTTTAGACCTGTAATTAATGCCTCATACTCCGCTTCATTATTAGAGCAATCAAAAGCTAATTTGTAGGAACATACTCTAACATTACTTGGGACTTTGTTAGGCTGAAAAGCAGGAATTCAAATCCAAATTCCAATACCTGCACAATCTTTACCCAAAGCACCATCGAAGTCCATGCTCCAAAGGCCGGCTTCATCTTCTAGATGTTGGAATTTTGCTTTATTTTCAACCTTACCTTCGCTGATTACTTCATTCTTTTTCTCTTCACTAACCTTCTGCTACTGTGGGGGCTTCTCAGAAGAAATTGTTGTTTTTTTTTTTCTTGATTAAGAACTGCTCTAAAATTCTGAGAAATTTTTGGTACATCATCTACTTCTACAAGTTGAATATCTACATCATTCAATCCACTGTCAGAGTACAAAACAAAAGACTCTAAATTAGTATGTACAACATTTATCGGATGATTCATAGGCTTCTCTTTACTGGTAATCATATACTTCATTTTCTTTTCCCAGTACAACTTCCTCATTTGACCAAAAATAGGGATTGTAGCATAAGAGAAGTCAAGTTTTAAAGTTCCTTTGAGTTTGGCTCCCCATGATCTAGACAAGAGCATACTAAATCGTGGTGGTATATCAACTACTACCACATCCATCAAGATATTTTTGGATTTTATTTGATCTAAAGAAACCACCAAATCTTTGATGGGACCAATGCAATGAACTCTATCAGAATCAAATGAGTACAAATCATGATATTTCTGGGTGATATCCGGGCCCAGATTTTCCATGATGGCCTTGGGCATCAAATTGTGGGAAGCTCTGGAATCAAACATAGCATTATGGAGAATATACTCATGTAGTCTAAGACTCAGATAAAAGGGTGGGACTTCGTTATCTTCAGGCTGACCTTCTATGGTTGGACCAAAAATAAGTTCAGGATGATCATCCTCAACATTCACCATGTCAGACAAAGGATCGATTTGCAATATTCTAGATACATGATGTTTATAGTTGCTATTCTTCACAATCTCAGTCAAAGGAATGGACACTTTCAATTTAGCAATTTCACTTTCTAAATTAAAAGATGAAACTTTTTATACCTCTTTGACACCGATGTCCCTCTTATTTGTTTGCTCCTTCATTGCACTATCCTTGTGCTGACTGTTTTTCTTGTTTGCAGTTGTACTTGTTGATGGCATCTTGCTAGGATTCTGATCAACAAGCTCCTTTCCCTTCTTCTGAATGTTTGAGGGGTCATTCTTTGACTGAACATCCTTTCTTTCCTGAATAAGACTGACCAGTACATCTCTTCTCCTTAAAGGGCATTGCCTCTGCTGTGCATTCAAAGCATTCATGTAACCATAATGATAATAATTAGACTCGGCCTCCAAAACAACATCATTTTCCAAGATGTAATCTTCATCCTTTTGAATGTCGAGACTCTCTTCATACTGTTCATCTTCGATTAGAAATATGGGCATACCGTCAGTAGTGAAAAAGTGATTTGTTTCAATTAACGAATCATCCTCATCTTCCTCTTCCATTCCTTGAACATAATTCTGTTGTAAGGGAGTTTTGATTTGCTGTTGTTGTTGTGTTGGTTGCTTTGGAGCTTTTTTATTCTCTTTTCTTGATTCGAAATTGGGGTTGTTGCTTCCCTCTAAAATTTAGATTCGAGATATGAGGTTCAGGTCTATCTGTGATGGATAACCAGTCAAACATCCTTTCCATTATTTGAATTAGTGTATCCATTTTTACATCCGAAGTAGATGCTTCTTCTTTCATGGTTGCTCTTTTCTCGGATCTGATTCTTGCTCTTTTGGCCAAAAAATTTTCTTCTATGTTCACAACATTATTTTGCATGTATTCTAGAGTTGTAGGATCACGTTCCCACAACTGATATGCCATATCAGTATCAAATCTGTCTGGAAACTTAAGCAAAGCCAATCCCTCTAGTGGTTTGATGTTTGCAGGGATAACATCGTATACTGCATTAAATCTTATATAATAGTCTTGCACACTGTCACCAACATTTCTTTTGATGTTCTCATACTCGAACAAAATCTGAAGAGGATTTTTCTTCACCTCCCATCAATCTAGGAACTGTCTATGGAGGATTGGAAAAGTAGTGATAGAAGCTACTAGTAGGGCTCTGAACCATTTCTGAACTTCTCCTCCAAAAATTTGTACAAACAACCTCATCGTCACATCTTCAATTTCAACTTCATGGAGGTAAAAAAAATCATTCATTTTGTCTACGTGTTGCTGACCTATAATGGTTTGGGTGCTGTCAAATAAAGGTATTTTCATTTGATAATCAGTGGGCATGGCACCAGGATTTTGAGGTAAAACAAGGGGTGCATATCGAGCAGTCGTAACTAGAAGTAGGGGAGGTGGTGGATTTAAAGCAAGGATTAGGGTACTCGGTATATTTGAAGTGAGATTAATGACAACTTGAGTAGTGTGAACAATCTGTAAAGATGAAAGAAGTGGGTAAGGGATTGTTTGAGTTGCAGTATATGTAAAGGAGCTATTTCAAAAATTAAAAGATGGCCTATATTTCACGCAAGTGTCTACGTTTGAAGAAAGGTTTTGCAACTGATCGAGAGCATGAATAAGCTGTGACCCTAATTTACTTTGTGTAAACAAGTCTTCAACAAGGTTATCAAAAGATATAGAGGAATCAACAACTATTTGTTCAATCCAACTCAAAGATTTACCGCAAAATAGACATTGCTCAAAGTGAACATCAAACTCAATATATTGCAAAGTGTCTAACCTTTCCGGGAGTGAATGAACACGAGGAATGAAAACTTCACTTGATTGTTCTTTGGATACAATGAATTTATATGCAGCTTTCTTAGATTTTCACCTAATTTTATGAGGATCAGTAACAATCTTTGGAGGATTCGGATCTGGATTGGACCTGGTGTACTTTTGAGAAGCTAGTATGCTTAATTTTGAAATTTTACATATGGCATTACAACTTTCCAATTCAGCCTTGTAAATTCTAAAACTCATCATTCACAAGCTTGAGAATTCAAATGAAGGATATTAATGGGGTGATTAATCTTTCATTTCCTAGTATGGTTGCCACTATGTTATCACCTAGATTGAACCTCATCCTGAAGGAAGGCAATGCCTGGGTAACCACAAACCACACTTAGGCAAGTAGCTAGACCTATTAGGCCAAGAGAGGGCTCTCTGTAAGGATCTTAGCCAAAATGATTGGATCAAGAAAATGATATTAGGCTAGGTATAGTTGCATAAGGTTTGATTTTATTTTGAAGGGTTTTTGCTGGATCAGGAGGAACCAGACAGTTTGGGCAAGGAAACTATGTCAGAATTGCAGGGTGTTCGATGGGGCAAGGTAGGTATGAAGCTTAGCACTATAAGTTTTGATGGGTAAGGTGATTCAAGACTGGTGAGAAGCTAGGAAGAGCATGTGATCATCATGGATCCTTCCTAAACTATAGAAAACATAAACTGTGAATATTTTCCCAAAGCAAAGCATTAATGTTATGGACTCTGCCTATCAACTTGAAAACATCCATTTAGAAGCAATTAAATGATTAATGAAGTGCAAAAAACACCATGCCACATGGGTCCCTCAGAAATAGCTATAATTTCTGATTATTCTCATGCTAAACTGATACAAAATGATGTCTTTTCAAAACCTAAGTATCCAGCTGAGTCCAAATATTTACAATGAGAAAGAAAAAGAAGATATAGACATGAATTTAACCTCCTCCCATTGTTAGTGGTCGAATCCCTAAGACAAGGAGCTAACCTAACCAACACTGAACAAGAAACTGCAATCTAGGCATCCTAACAACTTGCCTCTAAAATTGGGGAAACTGATTCATTTGTGCCCAAAATTACTTTTAATCTAATGAATCTACCCACTACTACTAATTATCCATCATATTTACAATCCAAGTCATAATTTACATTAGAAAAGTATCCTCCATGAGAGAAAATCTAAGATCACAGTCAAAACACAGTGAAATGGCAATCTTGTGCAAAATTTGTCCTATGTGTAGCGGCACTAGCCCTACGCATAGAGCCACTTTCAGATCCATTTTGGAGGCCTTCTTAGCATCCAAATTGAGCTCATGATAGCTCAGTGGAAATCTCTTCAAGTCTAATTTCCAAAACATCTAAAATTTCTTCCTTTGAGGTTTATTTGACCCCTCAAAAGTTGATTCTCCCAAGACTGCTTTTGTGTGTCCAAGAAGTGGTAGAAAGGTCATTTTTTGGGTGATTTTTGACCTTTTGGTAGACTAGTTCTGCTCCAAAAGCCTAGAAAATGCATAGTGTGCATGTATTCATCGCTATGAATCCAAAAATGTAAGCCATTTGTCCATTGGGTGTCCCTTGGAAAAGCGCAGCACTAGCCAAGTTTCCTGTGTTATAATTTCCAAAATTTTCCAAAGGCAAAAATTCCTTCGAATTTGATCAAAATTGGTGAGCAGCACCATCATCAAGCATCTTGATGAGACAAGAAAGCTTCAGAAAACAACCTAATCCTATCCTCCTCCTTTTTTCCTTTGAGAGTCCATCTCAGCCTTGATTTCATCTACTTAACCCTTATATTGCAAATTTTGTTCTGGGTCGTGCAGTGGTAGTCCATGTGCCTGATGATCTGGTTGTCCCTATTGGCCCTTTGTAGCAGCTTCTATAAGTGAAAATTGACTCCTTCAAGCCAATTTTCTCTATCCCCCTCAATTTTTTTCTGAATTGATGTCAAGGTGATGGTGCTTCCTCCTTGTGCATTGCTGATTTGCCCTTGCCACTTTGTCTTTTTGTCTTGAGAAGTTCCAGCTCCATGAGGACCTACTTATCAATCAACTACTTGTGCTCTTGTTCTAGATATGTGATGACATACTTTTCTCTTGCCAAGTTGTCCATCAATGCTTGGATTTGAGCCTCTTTCTCCTGTATGATGATGTTTTATTTTGTTGCTTCATCCTAAGCCTCGAAGTCAATTGTCTCTATGCCATGATGAATATGATGTTGTTCTAGCTCATCATGCTCCATCAAATCAAAATCTCTCTCCTCCTCATCATTAAGACATCCCTTCAACATTTTTTCTTTCCCTTTATGCAGCTGCTACACCTGTACCTGGTGTGTTGATGAAGAAGGCAAAGCACCTTCCACATCCCGTGGAGCAAGCATTTGCCTATGAGTTGATGAAGAAGTCAAGGTACCTTCCACACCAAGTGGAGCAAACACTTGCCTATTAGATGCAAACAATTTTGTTGTCCCCCTCTGGTATGTCTTATAAGTTTTAGGTGCTCTAGTCTCTTTCACCCTCTCATCTTTCTTTACTTGAGCACTGCTAGAGGGTCCTCCTGATTCTTGAGACACTGGTGGAGGAATTTGAGAACCCTTGAAGATGTCATGGGCAATGAATGTCTCCCAAGAGATGTTGAGGAGGTTAAGATGATGAAGCACAATCATCTTAATCAAGGAATAGTGGTAGAGACTACTCATTTGTTGGGGGTATGGCTTTTTTTGTACAAAGTAGGCCATCTTCTCAATGTTCCTAAACAAGAAATAAGGGATGTTCAACATCGTCACCCTTGTAAAATGCATGAGAATCTTGATGTGATAGGTGTACAATCTAGAAAAATATGCCCTCACAAGTGAAGTATTTCATGATTATCTTCATCATGGGGGCATACTTGTCCTCAAGGAACCTGAAAGGAAAAATCATCTTTGCTTCATCTCTATACCTAGATTTGATGTAGGGCTCATAATAGTGTTCATCTAGGTCCTATGCCTTATACCATTTCTCTCCCACATTTGGAATCCTGGTTGCATCCGCAATGATGGAGGGTGAAACTGTGAATTTCACCCCAGCAAGAGTCACCTTGTTGTCACAGAGATTGGCTACAAAAAGCCTGGTAAGCTCAGGATGGTGTTGAACTCTCTCCACCTGCTCACAGAACTCATAGCACCCTAGATGCCTGAAACAAGTGACAACCAAATGAGAGGTCTGCAACTCTTTGAGGTTTGATGGTTCTTCCATGATAATCCTACCCCCCTTATGTGGTTTTCTCTGCTACCGAGGTCTACCTGCTGAACTGTCACTTCCACTGTTTTTCTCCTCCTCATAATCTCTGTCTTCTTTGTCCATGTTTGCCAAGTTTTCTTTTAAGGCTGTGTACCCCTAGAAAAGGTATGGAGGGAGTGAGTATGGGTGATTAGGAATAAGGGAAGGGGAAATGATATTCTCATTCTCACTCTTATGGTTTGTGATGCTGCACTTATGGCCTAGGGCAACCCCTCCTTCCAGACCTGGTCCAAAAATTTAAAAAACAGTGTTTTATTCCCTATACGCGACTTTGCCCTGTGTTAAACGCGTGTACACGCGGTTCTGTCATACCCAACCCGCGTGTATCTATTAAAACACTTAAAAAAATATAATTTCCTCTTTTTCGGGCGGTGATCGCGGGTTTACCTGCTGGATCACCTGTTAGTGCCCGTGGCCCAACTGTTCCCAACCAACTCCTAACTAAAA
The DNA here is from genome assembly GCA_031772625.1 of Pinus tabuliformis. NCBI lineage: Eukaryota > Viridiplantae > Streptophyta > Pinopsida > Pinales > Pinaceae > Pinus > Pinus tabuliformis. The sequence goes on along the minus strand of CM062808.1, from coordinate 757,568,852 downwards.
AACTACTTTGGAGAGGGTATAAAAAGACATCAAAGGGAAGGCCAAGGGGAGAGAGAAAGGAGAGCAAGATTATTATGCTGAGATTTTTCCCTTAGACCAGGTCTGAAGTCCTTGGTGCATTCTGCACTTCCCCCATCTTGCATAGGAAACCCTTGTTTCCATGTGTATTGGTGATCATTCATCCTTGACATCATCATTGAGTAAGACTTGGAAGGAGCTCTTGTTGGAGGCTGGAGGCTGGAACGAATCCGGGAGGAAGCTTGCTTGGAGCCTGCTGAAGGTGTTCAGGTGATATCTTTCCGATATATGTACTTTATTTGCCTTTATATATAAAGAAACACGTCTTTGTTCCCGAATAATCTTTCTTTATGCTTATGAGATTCTTGTGTTGAATTCTTATGAAAGTGGTTACTTAAAGATTTTTTATAACTAACTTTATAGCATAAAGATGATTTATACATAAACTTCTATACATGTACTGTTGTGTTCTTTGATTTGTTTGTCTTGCAGGTCAAAGAAAGAAGAAGGGAACTACAAGAAGGGTTTGCACCCTAACGGTCTTCTCGAACGTAGGACCTTAGGTATGTACCCTAAACATTAGAATTTGCTTAAAAGTAAAAAAGATGGCTGTGTGTGTGTGTTTCTTTGTATAAGCAATTTTCAGTCTGGTAGAGTCTTAGCCCAAAGGACCCTAGGGGTACTTTCCCTTCAACCAGAATTGGCGACTCCACTGGGGACAACACTCTTGTTGTTCCTAGTTTGGGTAGTCCTCAAGCCAATCAAGGCTCAGTCCCTCTGTTTGTTGGTTCTGACTGTCTGGTATTTTCTTTAACTCCAAGCTTTTGCAGTTTTTCAGTTTGTTTTTTTTTTTTTTTTTTTTTTTTCTTGAAACACTTCATATACGCACTTTTTCTGGATTACAGAAGCGTATATACGCAAGTTGCACTAAGTAAACACGCGTATACGCAGGTTTCCTTAGTTACAGTCGCGTATACACTCATTCTGCAAATAATTGCAGGCGTGTATATCACATAATTTTCAAGATTTATAATTTTTCTTTTGCTGAATGTCTGTCTGGTGGTTTGGGTCAGTTTAAAACAGTCAATTTCCAGTGACAGTTCTCTGTTTAACAGGGGGCATCTTGTTTCGAACTCTCTCTAGTTATAAGGAGTGCTAGTCTTGTTTTTCGTTGATTGCAAGTGTCATTGATTTTTGACACACAAGATTTCTGTTTAAGAATCTTGATTGCTCTGTTTCGGCAGAGTGGGAAGATTGTCTTAAAATCTTTGTGTCCATTTTGTTTTCATGACATTTGTGTTTGCTTAACGAAATCATTTTTATGACCATTTACTCCTTTGTTTCGGGAAATTTGTTTGTTACCAGTTTCTTGAAACTTGTCTTTTGATATTTTGGACTTTCATTGCTGCTTTTGATTGTCAAAAGCGTTTTCGAACACATTTTATTTTTGTTGAGTTTTCATCATTTGAAAGGTGTCAATTCACGAAAGTGTTTGGTGGCTTGTTTATCAATCATTAGTGTCAGTATTTTTGAGAGTTTCCTTTGAAAAAGACTTTTTGGTTTGATTGAAAGAAAATCTTTTGAAAGTTTTTGAGTTTCGCTTTCTTAAACTTGCTTCTCATTTGATTTCCTTTTTTGCGAAGTGAAAGTGCTTTGTTTTTTATCTTAAAACTTGTTTTTATTGTTTGGATGAAATGATTAGTAACAAATCATCTTCTATCTAAGCATTTCAGTGGCAAGACAAAATTTGGTAAAGCAGCAACTTTCCTTCTTTGTTTTTAGAGTAGTCTTTGAATCGTGCATCCACATTTAGTTCTTGCATTAGGGAAAGATTTGCATCTCTTTTTAGGCATATTTAGTTTTGTTAGTTTTTGTGAGTGTGGAGTCTGAAAAGAAAAAGAAAAAATTTTGTTTATATTACAAGTGCCTTCTGAACCTCATAGAAATTGCTATTCATCGAAAACAAAAGTGCATATGCATGTAGCTAGGTTTTATTAATTTCTTTTGCGTCCATAAAAACACCACAAGTTTCACATCCATTACCTTTGACTTAAAGAACAGCCTAATAAAATCAAGCGCTTAATTAAAATCCACTAGAACTTTTTGTTTTAGTTATTACACCAACAAGTTTAGGATTTTAGGGCCTTGGATTAGGCGAGTGGAGAGTTAACTCTCCAAGGCCACACAAAACGTCAAACATAAGAGTCTGATTAAACAGAGTAAATCCAATAGCGTTAGGAAGACCAGGAAAGCTCCGGATCTGGGAGTTAAGCACGAGGGTCTGTGAAGACAGGGAAGAGAGATACCCCCTCTCCTACTTGTCCGAACTTACCTCACGACTGTTCCGGCTGGCTTCTGCGACGAGTTGGTACCCATAGTTGCCTCTCCTAGGGATCTGCATAGGTGGCTGCGGAGGGGAATCCCGTGGCACCTGAGGTCGACGTTGTATCACTCTCGACAGTACTTCCGGAGGGCACCCTTGCGAAGCTTGGGGGCTTGCACCGGCGCAGACTGTTGTTAGGAGGTCAGCGTAACTTCCTCTGATACCTTCGCTGATAGGACTGGGCCCTCATCATCCCAGACTATCCTCGGAAGGCCCTTTGATTCACTTTCTTGTATTTTGGTGTCCGGTCTCAATCACCCGGAGCGGAAATACTTGAAAGTTGTTTGACTGGCTGTATCTTTAGGAACTTTATACTGTGTGCTCTGTGCTCCTAGTCGGCTTAGCTTTTAATTTTTTGAGTCTTTAGTTAGATCTTAACAGAAAATTCAAAGTGGCTGACCGGTCTCCAAGACGGTCTCGAAGACTTCGTGGTCTCTCGCCACCTAGTTTAGAGCCTTCTCCTAGAAGGCGCAGAGGGAATACTACCGGTGGGGTCCGTCCCACGCCGGCTGACGCATCGGGGATTGATCCTCCTCTCGGGGATATTAGCGGCCAAGCAAGGCCTGGTACTTTTGAACAAGAGAGGGACGCTCCAGTCTTTTCTCAAGTTCGCTTTCAAGCGGAGGATAACGTAGAGGTAGAAGAACTTTCAGAATCATTAGTGATTCCAAATTCTCCACTACCATCTAGTTACCCAGACGTATTGCAATACGTTGGGCCTCCATTATTTAGACCAGCGAGTCCAGGTTACGCTACGCGCTTACCATTTATGATCTCTACTGGAAGCATGGCTTCCACGAGTGCTGCGACTATGCAAACCCCAACATCGGTGCAAGGGGGAGGAACCATTTCCATCCCCTCCGCTTCCTTGTTCGGATCGTTTGCTAGCACATCTTTGGTTGGGTCTACCTCCATTCCGTCCACGAGTGGAAATGCCCAAACCAATGCTTTTAGTACTGGTTCCTTCCTTTTTGGCACCCAATCACAGGGTATTCCGTCAGTTCCGTTCAGTGCCGCTACGTCCATGATGGGCGGATCGGCTTCATTTCAGGGTTTTCCTTTTGGAAGTGGTCATATTCCACATTCCAACCCAACGGTAGGATCCATGCCTTTTTCTTCAATAGGACAAAGCAGCAATCCTTTCCAAGGTTGGAATAACCTTGGGGTTAGTAACGCAGGAACTGCGAATCCATTCATTGGCCAACAAGGAAGTAGGCCGTATTCCACGGTTAGCATGTTTCAAAGTATTCCTCCCCTCGCTTCGGCTTGGAATCCATATCAGGGGTTATCGACTCCTTACAATTCTTTAGGAGGAAACTTTGCAAGCTATGGAGCTTATACGGCAGGAGTTGGTCAAACTCCGAATTTTGCTGGACCACAAGGCTTGCCCTTTGGTTCAGCTGGTTCTACTGGTCACTTGGGGCAGCCTGGTGCCTCTCAAATCCCAGGACAATCTTTTCAGAACTTGGGGAGTTCTGCCCAGTCTGGGTGGAATCCCCTAGGTCCTCCTAGGCTTCCATTTCTGGCAACGTTAAACTTGCCAGATCTCACTAAGCTAACGAACGACCCTATCAGATACAATCCGGCCTGGCCTCCGGTCCCAACCAAACTCCCTTCGGACATCCCAAAATTCGAAGGGAAGAGTGGTGAAGATCCGGGCGATCATGTAACCACATTCCATTTGTGGTGCTCATCTAACTCCCTCATCGAAGATTCGGTTAGGTTGAGACTTTTTCAGCGCACCTTGACTGGTAATGCGGCTAAATGGTACATAGAGTTGCCAGGGGGCAGCTTTACATCGTTCGCTGACTTAGCCAATATCTTCTTGAATCACTTCCAGTTGCCTGTCCGCTATGATGCCGGAACTGAACTTCTGGCTACCTTTCGTCAGGATAAGGCAACCCACATTTCTGATCACATACAGGAATGGAGACGGAGAAAAAGGCTCATTAAAGCCGAAATCCCTCCGGAGTACCGTCTAGAGTGGTTTTTGAAGTCTTTGCAACCTGAGATCTCCAAGGATGTCTCCATGTCTGGGGTCTATTCTGAGGAGCAAGCCATTTTCAGTGCCCAGCAATTAGAACTGATCTACTCTCAGTCTGGGATCCTCCAAAAGTACTTGCCAGATGCTCCTGGATCTAAGGTTGATTTAGCTAAGCCAAAGCCAGGTCCGCATGCGGATGGTATCGTGGGGTCTGTAGACTCGACTACAGTGAACTTGTTGAATCAATTGCAGCAGTTGTCATTACAAACTGCTCCTAACAACCAAGTCACAATGTCTAATCCTCCTGCTTCCCAAAATTCTTCCATTAACGCCGTCCAATCCGATAACCCCAAAGGAAATCAAAATTCCAATGGGAAAAAGAAAGGACGTGGTAAAAAGAAGAACTCGGATGGGAAGCCCGATGCAAATAAATCCGGCAACAACGCTGGTGGTGGTAAGGGTGAGTCGAGAAAGAAAGTCAAGTTTCCTTGCAAGTTATGCAGTGGGGACCATCTAACTCATTTTTGCCCTAGAATCGAAGATGCTCAGCAAGGGACTTCTAGTTCGCAAGCTGTGTTGACTAACCCGTTTCCCCAAGGGCAGCAACTTCTTGCTGGCGCAAATTCGAATCCTGGGACCTCCTCAGGGGGCAACCAGGAAGGGGAAAAAGCATCAAATGTTTTTATGATGGGTTCAAACGTTAACGTGACTACTCGATCACGTGATTATGGTGAAGCCGAAACATCTAAGGATAAAACGGTTCCCGGAAGTAATGACCTTCATATTGAGCGACCTCCTGTTGAGACTGTACCTAGGATACCGAAAGGTTCCGCCAAACGCGCGACAATTAACCCCAATGCTAGAGCTGCTCAAAATTACTCCATTGTGGAGGATTTGGGTCAAAGCCCATGTGCTATGTCCGCTTTGGAAGTTCTCCAGTCGTGTCCGTCTCAGAGAAGTGCTTTACTCTCCGCCATTGGAGCAGTCGATCCAGCTAACTCTCTAGTGCTCTCTTTTGACATGTCAAATGTCAAAAAGAGACTCCCTCATCATATGGCTTTTCAGGTAAAGTCAACATACCGGAAAATCAATATTTTTCGCACCGTTATAGATGAAGGAGCTTCCACATGCGTCATGTCCATGTCATGTTGGAAGGCTATTGGTTCACCTTCGGCTGTTCCTTCACCAACCGTCTTAACTGCATTTGATGGCCATTCTCACAAGCCGCATGGGATTATCCCGGCCTTTCCTATATGTTTTGGAGGGAAGGTCGTTAATATCGAAGTTGAAGTCGTAGATGCTAACCTAGACTATAATCTCCTATTAGGAAGGAACTGGGTGTACGAGATGGAAGCCGTTGTTTCGACTTTGTTTCGTGTCATTTGCTTTCCTCATGAGGGGAAAATCGTTAAGGTTGATCAATTGGACTACGCTCCAATCGATCCTCAAGCAACCTCCGACTCTACTATTCCTTTGGTGGATAACCCTCGCCCGCCGACTGAGAATTTAGGAGTAGGGATGTATTCCTCATTGATGGGTACGTTTGATCTTCCCTCTCCTTTTGCAAGAATCAATGCTATTTCATCATCCAAGGAATCTTCTCGAGAGGAGTTCTTCTGAACTCATCATTTTTCCGACCCTTGGACCTTGCCTTCACCTACGACCACATTAGTTGAAGGGCAAGTTAATGGAATGGCGTTTCCTATATCTGCAGCTGAGCTTAGATATCAGGCTATCGTAGACTCTGCAGATAACCATTCTACTCCCTTTTCCGAAGAGGAGCTAGATGGTCATGTGGCCCCCGCTTGGAGCTTTGATTCTAACTCTGCCTTGGACTGCTTAGATTCGGTTCTACCTTCTGAAGAAGCAATCCTCGAAATTATGATGGGTATAGATCGACCTTGGGAAGACTTACACCATCGCTCATATTTTCTTCCTCCATTGCAGGAAGTAGAATCTAGATTCTCCGAGCTCGTTGGTAGTGATGTTTGTACGGTGTCGAACCCTTTGGCTCCAACACACGTGCATGCCGAAGGTAATATGTCGGTAATCTCAAAAACGATACCTATAAACATCTCTAAGAATCCTAACATCATCGAGAATATCTTCATCGGAAGTGAGTGTTCCCCTGAAGAAATTCAAATTTACACCGACCTATTCAAGGAATATCGTGATGTATTTGCTTGGTCTTATGAGGAAATGCCCGGCATTGATCCTTCTATAGTCCAACATGAGATCAAGACGTACGAAAACGCAAAACCGATTCGTCAAAAGCTTCAGCCGGTTAACCCTAGAAAAGCAGCGGCTATCAAAGCTGAGGTTGAGAAGCTGCTAAGGGCGGGTTTTATATACCCTGTTCCTCTTACGGATTGGGATTCGAATCCAGTCCCTGTGGACAAAAAGCAAGGAACAATCTGCGTATGCATCGATTTTAGGGACTTAAACAAGGCTTGTCCAAAAGACAATTACCCCACGCCATTTATTGATCAAATTATTGACGAGTGTGCGGGTAATGAGATTTTCTCCTTTATGGATGGTTTCTCAGGTTATAATCAAATCTCTATTCGTCCTGAGGATCAGCATAAGACTGCCTTCATATGTCCCTGGGGTACCTTTGCATATCGAAAGATGCCCTTCGGTCTTAAAAATGCTGGAGCCACCTTTCAGCGGGCCATGTCTTACGCTTTCCACGACATCAAACATATCATTGAGGCATACTTAGATGATCTCGCTGCTCGTTCTCGAAAGAGAACTGATCATCCTAGTCATCTTCGATTAGTCTTTGAGCGATGTCGTTTTTACAAAATCCGGTTGAATCCTAATAAGTGCGTTTTCGCGGTTACATCAAGTCGGTTGTTAGGGTTTATAGTTTCCAATGAAGGGATTCGGGTTGATTCCTTCAAGGTTGAGGCAATAGTTCAGTTGCCTCCCCCGTCTTCAATTCGTCAACTTCAAAGTCTTCAAGGGAAGGCAAATTTCTTAAGAAGGTTTATAGCAAACTATGTCGAGATCACTAAAGGGTTCATGCGTTTGCTACGGAAAGGAGTTCCATTCCTGTGGGACGACTTTGCGCAGCGGTCGTTTGATGCATTGAAAAAGGCATTAGTCTCTGCCCCGCTTTTGAGTCCACCGGATTATGGTAGAGACTTCCTTTTATATCTTGCTGCAGCAGAATCTACCATTGGTATGGTTCTAGTTCAGGAAGACGATGCTCTTGTCGAGCACGTGATTTATTATTTGAGCCGAGGCTTGATAGGCCCTGAACTCCGCTATTCTCCAGTTGAGAAGTTGGCCTTGGCAGCAGTTCATGCTGTCCAGAGGCTCCGTCATTACATTTTGCTACGCAAAACTTTTGTCTTAGCGGCGGTCAATCCATTCCAATTTGTCCTCAGTAGGCGAGTGATTGGGGGCAAATATAATAGATGGATAGTCATTTTACAAGAATTCGACCTCGAGTTCTTGTCCGCCAAGTCTAAGAAATCTATGGTCTTCGCGGAGCTAATTTCTGAGCTTCCTTGTGGAGAGGATATAGTTTATGAGGAAAGTTTACCTGACGAACATATATTCCTCATCTCTTCACAAGACCCTTGGTATGGAGATATCATTGTTTATCTCCAGACTTCGAAGTTTCCCTCTACTTCCTCCAAGGATGAACGTCGCAAGTTACGTCACCTGGCTAAAAACTATGTTATCATTGGTGACACTTTATACCGTCGAGGGGTTGATTCAATTCTTCGACGTTGTTTAACCTTAGAGGAAGCAGAGTCTGTTCTTAATGATTGCCACAGTGGAGCTTGTGGTGGTCATCTATCCGGGCTTGCTACAGCCCAGCGCATCTTACGTGCCGGCTACTTTTGGCCTTCACTCTTTAAGGACTGTGTGGAAGCGGTAAAACGCTGTCACCCGTGTCAAATTTTTACTCGCAAGATGCGCGCGCATCCAGCTCCCCTTTTTCCCGTTGTCATCGTCGGTCCCTTTACTAAGTGGGGTATTGATTTTACGACTTGTAATCCGCCTTCAGCGGCAAATCACAAGTACATTATCGTGGCTGTAGACTACTTCACGAAGTGGGCTGAAGCCATGCCTACTTATAAGAACGACAGTGACACGGCAGCTTTGTTTCTTTTCAATCAAGTTATCTCAAGATTCGGTATCCCAAGAGAGATTGTCACTGACCATGGCAGTCATTTCCAAAATCAGCTAATGTCCGAATTGGCTTTTAAATTAGGTTTCCGTCAAGAGCATTCGTCTCCTTACTATCCTCAGGCCAATGGACAGGTCGAGGCAGTCAATAAAACTCTTAAGACGATACTCCAACGGACAATCGATAAAAATCGGTCCAATTGGCACATTATGTTGTATCCGGCTCTTTGGGCATACCGAACCTCCGTTAAAACGGCTACTGGTTTTACTCCTTTTCAGTTAGTTTACGGGGTGGAATCTATCTTTCCGGTCGAATGTGAAATTCCATCTCTGAAATTGGCTGTCGAGCTTCTTCCTGAGACTTCGAGTCTCGAGGAGCGCCTAGTTCACCTGGAACATCTCGATGAGCAGCGTCGAGATGCCGCCACGACGAATGAGGCCCATAAGAAAAGGGTCAAAACTCAGTATGATAAGTCTGTCCGACCTCGTGTCTTTTCTGAAGGTGACCTTGTCTTGGTCTATGACCAAGATAAGGACGCCTTGGGGGCAGGCAAATTCAAGCCTATGTGGTACGGTCCTTTCATTATCAAACGAGTCTTAGAAAAAGGATCGTATGAGTTAATTGATTTCGAAGGAAACAAGCTGGCGGAGCCCCGAAATGGGCTCTATTTAAAGAAGTATTTTGCTTAGTTTTACCAGGCAATGGCTTCTTTGTATTTTATGTATATTTGTACATATCTTATCGAGCGTTTTCTAATATCAGCACTTTTGGTCTGCTTTGGCAGGTGTTGATGGATGATCTGGTTTATTTTGGATTCGCCGATGGTGCTAGTCGGCACACTCGGAATCTTGCTTCCGCAGCTTGGGTACTTTATTACCCAACTGGTCAGTTGATGACATCGAGAGGCGTGTGTATCGGTCCTGCTTCAAACAATATGGCCGAGTATACAGCTGTTATCAATTTATTATCCGAGGCAATCTCTTATGGGATCGACTCGTTGGTAGTATATCTTGATTCTCAATTGATAGTGTCTCAGTTAAATAACATTTATCGGGTTAGAGATCCATCATTATATCGCCAATATTTAAGGGTGAGGTTGTTGCAAAGATCATTTATTTACATTAATTATTTGCACATTCCAAGATCTCAAAATTGGTTAGCTGATTCTATCGCTAATCAAGCATTAGACTGGCATATCAATCATTCATCATCATAAAATCATGCATCAAAAAGTCAAACTGTATATATATATATATCGCAAAGCGTCTCGAGTGTACATATGCGTGTCCAAAATATACAAAATTGGGACTCAAATGCCCATAATCATGTCAGGCATATCTAATGCCTCTGCTCTGGATGAGCATCTAAATAACTAACTATAGCAGTGGCCACGCGCCGAAAGACGCGAACCCAGTCACATGGCATCCCAACCACATGACGTAGCTCAATCTCGCCAAGTGTCGCTGGACGTTGTTGAGCGTCCTTTCCGCATTCGCAGCCTCCTCTTCGGCTCCTCGGCCACGCCGTCCATGCCGTGGGAATCCATCTGGTCGCACGGGCCCAATGTCTGGAACATGATCATCATATCAGTCATTTGAATCTCATCAAAAAAAAAAAAAAAAAAAATATATATATATATATATATATATATATATATATATATATATATTTCAAAGTTCATCATTATGCTTGAAAAATCCTAAAAATCATAAAATCATAAAAATCAAAAAAATCTTACCGATCTCGCCCCATGCTGCGTCTGGTGGTAACACTAGGTCAGGATCTCCTCGGAAATCCAGTCCAGCATAGGGGTAGTCGTCTATGGCGATGATCTGTTGCTCCCACCAAGCAAAAAAGTCGTCGTCGAATGCATTCCTGGGCACTTCCCCACCCCCCAGACGTTTCATCAAGTCAGCCCACCGGCCCATGCGTGGATCACGTGGACTACTGATGGGAACTGCTACCCTGGGGCGGAGTGCGGGAACCTTCTCGAAGAAAAAAGTACATAAAATGGTTCCGTACCCAAAGTTCTTGGTCTGTCCCTTCCTGATAGAAGCAAGTTGCTCCTTCATGTTGGCAAGTAGAGGAGTACACCAGTCAAACACCGTGGTAAGACAGTCCACTGCTACGCTCATGTTTACCCGTGATGCCTGATGTAGCGAAGATGACCCGTTCACTCGAGCTATGGTGAACAGGATTATCCGCAGTGACAAACTCGCCACGTGTGGGATCGAGATCTGACTCCCGACCTTCCGATGACCTGGGCAGTAAAGTTGTACATAGTCGTCCACACTGAGACTATTCCGGGTCCTGCCCCGGGAGTGTACTACCTCTCCCCTTCGGGAAAGGCCCGTGATGAAATATATATCTTCCACTTCTATCCTAAGTGGCATCTGATCAATCATAAAAGCTTCTTCCTCGACATCCCAATAATCAATAAGTCTCTCGAGCAGACGCACATTTGCTTTCATATTCGGCAACTTGAAGAATTTTAACAATCCGCATCCCCGTAAGGCATCTAATGCCTCATCATTGTCCATAACTTCATTATCTACAGCTGAGTGCTCTCTTTCACGCCATGTGAGAGTCATCCTGGAAGAAAAAATCATTTTCATCCATTAGTTTTTTGTATAAAAATTTTTCGCTGCGCACACGCGGTTTACCCTATACACAGTCGCGTGTAGGGCCGTCGTATACGCGATTTATATACATCCAACCCGCGTGTACGCCGCAGAGCAATTTTTTGCAAAAATCTAACGGTGAAACATTAATTAAACTTCCTAAAAACTATCACAATTGATTGCAAGACAAGTTTAGTGCTTACCTGGAAGTTTTCGGCAAGTTTGAACGGTTGAATAAGTCACGGGGAAAGTTTGCTCCTTTTGCTCCACAATTTGCTCTCCAAGTCAAACGGTGAAAATGGTAAGTCCAAAATTTCTTTTTATAAGTTTTGAAAATGCAAAATTTTTTCAAAATTTTATTTTGTTTGGTTTCATGTCACTTTTAACTTGGGAGCTTGGAATGTCGAGATTGAGTTGTTTTTCAGGACATTTTGGACATTTTTCGACGGTTCGAGACGGTTCCATGACTGCTGACCCGTCATGGCAGGTATCGTGTTCTCACTGGCATATAGGTTAGGGACACCATTTTTCCGTTGCATTATGCATACTAGCCTCCATTTGACCGATACATCTGCCGTAGGGTCGACCCCATCATGTTATGGTTCGCAAGCCATTTTCACTCGCCGATTCTTTAAATCATGACATGATGGTAGAGCCATCCTTTTACATGGGCATCCTAGTTAGCACCTCACTGACATTTGTTGCCCATGCTGCTTCGTTTTGAGTAGGCTCGGGAGTCCTCTGTAGTCCCGCCATGACTTATGCGTTGAAGACTCATTCTTCTTTGCTTCTTCGCTTTGTTCTGGCCTTATACCCTAGAGGCTCCTATGTGTGTTGAGTTGTACTTCTGCATTGCATGTTGACCATTTGCACCTTTTGGCCTATAGCCGGCTTCACTTGGACTCGTGTTTAAGCCCACTTTTGACCATGACGTCTGCAAAAATCAACCTTGCATACCCTTGACCTCTGCAGCTTGACATACCCAGATCCGTGGAAGGGACATACCTCTGAGTGTCACTGACCAGTTTTTCACCTCCCTGCATTGAGCATAGGAACGTTCCTTTCCCAGGAACTAGATCATCTGTTTCACCGACACTCGTTCTTTCCACTGTACCATAGCATTCTTTTATTCTTTTTCCGGCTTATCAGAAAAAGACAAAAAAATTAAATATTCCAAAAAGAGCGGGAACAGGGACATTATTTCCATTTATTGTTGGCAGCTAGAGTCAGTCGTGTCGCCCTTGAACAAAGCACTCAAAACAAAGTCTCCTCTGCATGGGTGGGATTTAGTTTGACTTAGGCAAGCCATAACCTTGTTATCGAGTCAGTTCTCCCCCGATTGGTTATCTCTTCCAATCATATGGAGGGTTTGTTCGTGCCTCCTGCATGACGAACTTATACAGATTCATTATATGCTGCCACATAGTCACATTGAGTCGTGCTTTTGTTCAAGGGAAGTTAGCCTGAGTCGGCCTTTCTGCGGTGTCTCTTGACTCATTTTTCAGTCGGCCATCCCTGGTTGTCAGTGTCATGTCTATCATCACATCAGTTATATTGGTCCTTCACTCGTGCCGGTTTGAGAAGGTCCCCATTGACTTCTTGCTGGCGGGTCTTGTCCTTATCGACGACGACACATTGCTCTGAGGGCAGACCTAGAGACCGCACCCTGGCCCTATTTTCATTATTGATAGGTCACCTTGTGCTCAGCATCGATCAGTATCATGGGTCTTTGACTGAGTGGTTTCCCTTGTGTTCGACATCAGCATACATTATCACACATTGGGATTCGTGCAGTACCTTGGTTTCCATTTGACCCTATTGGTGGATACCTCGCCTCTGTGTCAGCTTTCATTATTGGTTGGTTCAGAGGGTTTCTGCCGTGCGCTAGCCACATCTTGTGTACGCCGGAAACGTACTTCGGTTGGGTTACTACATCTTTTTCGTCCGATTCCTTCCACATTATTGGCCTACGGGTTACACTCGCGCTAGATTGATGGAGGATGCCTTAATGCCTTCCTTCTAGCGGATCTTTCCCTATCGACTCCGACTCAATGCTCTGGGGCAAAGATCTAGAGTCCATTTGGCAGTACCTTGGGGTTTGCAGTCATTAGTGGCAGATTCCTCGCTATCGACACTGGGAAACCATCATTGTCTCCTGATTGATAGATTCTTACAGGTGTTCGACTTCAGCTCATCTATTCACACTTGTTAGATTGTACTGGGTACCTTGACGCTCATTATCATTATTGGTGAGTAGTCTCGCGTTTGTTAACGGTATACATCAATGACCGGTAATCAAACGATTTCTCACATGGTCGACTTCAAATCATTTATTCCCATGGTGTAGAAATGTACCACGGCGGTCGGTGAAGACCTCAGGTTGTATCAGCATTCATTGGTTCACTTGACAGTTGCTCCTGTTGCTGCTAGTTGATACCACTCCACCTTATATGTTGCAGTCAGTCATGGCGACATTCTATATGCTGGCACCTGAGTTTGCAGTGTAGTACCATCCTATTCCATCATGTTCAGTTGGTACCTTATGGGATCAGTCTTTGATTTCAGTGATCCGTTGCATCTTTCAGCATCATTGACAGTTTTATATGTGATATTCAGACATGTACTTACTCATTATGATCAGATGATCCATTATGTATTTTACAGTCATTTATACTTGTATACTTAGTGGATCCGCTTGTACTTGATATGCGGACATGCTTTACTTTTCCTGAGCATGGGTATGCCCGCCTCAGACAGTGTTTCTTTCTGATCTCCTTTCGGTGGCTTGGCAGGCTGAATTCTGGTGAAGTCCTCCTCGGTTTTTCGGCAGAGTTCCTTTCCTTGTACTTACTTAATGTATTTCGGCCATCATGTTCCCCTTCTGACCTCATACATTAGGGGGCATCTGTTATAGCTCCAAATCTCACTCTTATGGTTTGTGATGCTGCACTTATGGCCTAGGGAAACCCCTCCTTCCAGACCTGGTCCAAAAATTTAAAAAACAGTGTTTTATTCCCTATACGCGACTTTGCCCTGTGTTAAACGCGTGTACACGCGGTTCTGTCATACCCAACCCGCGTGTATCTATTAAAACACTTAAAAAAATATAATTTCCTCTTTTTCGGGCGGTGATCGCGGGTTTACCTGCTGGATCACCTGTTAGTGCCCGTGGCCCAACTATTCCCAACCAACTCCTAACTAAAAAACTACTTTGGAGAGGGTATAAAAAGACATCAAAGGGAAGGCCAAGGGGAGAGAGAAAGGAGAGCAAGATTATTATGCTGAGATTTTTCCCTTAGACCAGGTCTGAAGTCCTTGGTGCATTCTGCACTTCCCCCATCTTGCATAGGAAACCCTTGTTTCCATGTGTATTGGTGACCATTCATCCTTGACATCATCATTGAGTAAGACTTGGAAGGAGCTCTTGTTGGAGGCTGGAGGCTGGAATGAATCCGGGAGGAAGCTTGCTTGGAGCCTGCTGAAGGTGTTCAGGTGATATCTTTCCGATATATGTACTTTATTTGCCTTTATATATAAAGAAACACGTCTTTGTTCCCGAATAATCTTTCTTTATGCTTATGAGATTCTTGTGTTGAATTCTTATGAAAGTGGTTACTTAAAGATTTTTTATAACTAACTTTATAGCATAAAGATGATTTATACATAAACTTCTATACATGTACTGTTGTGTTCTTTGATTTGTTTGTCTTGCAGGTCAAAGAAAGAAGAAGGGAACTCCAAGAAGGGTTTGCACCCTAACGGTCTTCTCGAACGTAGGACCTTAGGTATGTACCCTAAACATTAGAATTTGCTTAAAAGTAAAAAAGATGGCTGTGTGTGTGTGTTTCTTTGTATAAGCAATTTTCAGTCTGGTAGAGTCTTAGCCCAAAGGACCCTAGGGGTACTTTCCCTTCAACTAGTTGAGGAGGTTAAGATGATGAAGCACAATCATCTTAATCAAGGAATAGTGGTAGAGACTACTCATTTGTTGGGGGTATGGCTTTTTTTGTACAAAGTAGGCCATCTTCTCAATGTTCCTAAACAAGAAATAAGGGATGTTCAACATCGTCACCCTTGTAAAATGCATGAGAATCTTGATGTGATAGGTGTACAATCTAGAAAAATATGCCCTCACAAGTGAAGTATTTCATGATTATCTTCATCATGGGGGCATACTTGTCCTCAAGGAACCTGAAAGGAAAAATCATCTTTGCTTCATCTCTATACCTAGATTTAATGTAGGGCTCATAATAGTGTTCATCTAGGTCCTATGCCTTATACCATTTCTCTCCCATATTTGGCATCTTGGTTGCATCCGCAATGATGGAGGGTGAAACTGTGAATTTCACACCAGCAAGAGTCACCTTGTTGTCACGGAGATTGGCTACAAAAAGCCTGGTAAGCTCAGGATGGTGTTGAACTCTCTCCACCTGCTCACAGAACTCATAGCACCCTAGATGCCTGAAACAAGTGACAACCAAATGAGAGGTCTGCAACTCTTTGAGGTTTGATGGTTCTTCCATGATAATCCTACCCCCCTTATGTGGTTTTCTCTGCTGCCGAGGTCTACCTGCTGAACTGTCACTGCCACTGTTTTCCTCCTCCTCATAATCTCTGTCTTCTTTGTCCATGTTTGCCAAGTTTTCTTTTTAGGCTGTGTACCCCTAGAAAAGGTATGGAGGGAGTGAGTATGGGTGATTAGGAATAAGGGAAGGGGAAATGATATTTATGGGTATTTTGGTGGACTATACAAGCATGAAAATGAGTGGGAGGGTATGGACCATGAAAATGAGGGAGAGGGACTAGGGTTTTAGGATATTGCTTTGGGGATGAAGGAATAAGGGATATGGAGGGATATGTAAGAGGGGTTAGGGTTTTGAGAATAGGTGAAAGGAGATATGGGAGGGATAGAAAGGGTTTTAGGGATAAGTGATGGGAGGAATAGTAAGGGTTAGGGTCTTAAGGCATAAATAGAGGAGAATCTAGGGTTTCACATTTAACATAGCAAATTAACCTCAAATGCATTAATTGAAAGCTAAGGATGAATTTTAGGTGCAACACTTGTTTGTGGAGTAAAGAAGAAAAATTTGGTGTTTTTGGTGGCAAGAGTTTGTTTTAGCCCTTGTTGGCCCTACGCACAGTGCCACCTACAGGTGCGTAGGGCCTTTCTCTACGCGCAATGCCGTTGATTTTTGCATTGAGAAAACTGCGCTATGCGCATTGCTCCCTTCCTATGCACAGTGCTCCAGCCTCCATGCGTAGCACCACCTCTAACTGCCCTGTTCACAATGCTAACCTCCCTATGCGCAGCTCCACTTCTCCTTGGCCAAGAACTTGCTCAATTTCTTCTCTCTCCTTCAACGTTTATCTTCTTTTTTGTCAAGTAAGAGTGATAGGCTTTAAAATGGAATGTGACATCTTATATAGGAGTAGATTTTTATTTTTCATTAGAAAAACCCACTTTCTAATGTTTTGGACCTTTTCCCAAATCTCTACTTTAATGCCTTTTCGTCATTGTCCCTTTTCAAGTGGATGATGCTCAATTTGAACTGATTGTTGCAGTGGTTTCATTGTCTTGTAGCAAGGAGAAATGCTTGGTGCAGCTGGGATCTCGAAAACATGGTTTTGAGATGAAAATTACATTAGTGGAAAGCGATATTTGTATAGTGACCATGACTTACTAAAAATCACTCTTGGTTTATTGATCATCCTCATACCTTTGTTGCCCTCTATTTACACTTTAAATCATTCTTTTTACCTTGGAAGTGAACCCTAAGACCTAATGGAAACATGCCCTAAGACCTAATGGAAACATGATTGCTTTTGACTTTGAAACTGTGACTGAATACAACCTGGAGATGGGTCAGCAAGTGTACTTTATGAGGGAAAACTTGGTTTTCTGAGGGGAAGACAACCATCAGTGGAAAAAATTGACATGGCATAATGAAATGATGCAAAAATTTCAGTATGAGACCCCTAAAATGAAAATGCAAAGAGCAGATTAGATCCCTGATGGATGTATGCAAATACTAACACTAACAGATAGCTCACTCAAAACACCTAGGTGACTTCTCTTGGTTGTAGCCATACAATATCATCTCCCTGACCTCCTTTTCTCAAGTGATTAGATATCGATCATTGGAAGAAAATCACATAAAAAATATTGAGGGAATTAGGTGACAGAATTTGTTGAAAGTCAAGGTAAATCACCTATTGCCACTAGCTATTTTTATGATAACAATGAACAAAGGCATTTATTATCAATGACAACTTTATGATTCTTAGAAGGTGTCTCCACAGCTCTTCATTTTACCTAAAACAACCTATCCAATGTTACTCCATGACGACCTTTAACAATACATCATGTGGTCTTCACTAATGCTTCCAAGTCATCTTATTAGATCTTTTAATAGTCTCTCTAAAAAATAAATTCCTCCAAGTTTTCAAATGCTTCAAATAACTGTGCAAAAAATGTATTTAAACCTGTTATAGACCTTAAAGAATTTCTTCAATGTGCTACAAAAGGGTATTTCCATTACTGCTTAGAAAAACCCTTCAACTGCTGCTACATGAATTTTTTTAAATTTGGTTCAAAAATGGCTTATAACAGCCTCAAGAAATGTCCCATAAACACCTTCGTATAAACTATTATACAAAGATCTCTCCCAAACTGCCTTTATGTCAATGCCTCAATGTTTCTAAGATAGAGTTTAGATCTATCCACAAGATTGCTTCAATAAGTCTCTAAACACTCTTCTTATAAGTCAAAATATGCTCTATGGTCAATGTTTTACCAAGATTTATTCCACAATTATGAGTTTGTCTCTCAAGTAAGCCACAAGAAGACTCAAATTTGAGCTATGTGCTAGCCTAGAAGGGTTGTTTCAAGAGAGATATGATTAAGCACAGTAAGGCCGAAGTTATAAGGTTATCCAAGACAATAAAAAAGTCCCTCTCTACCCACTCAAACAATCCTCCAATAGTGCTGTAGCTACAACATTTCACTACATCCCTAAACACTGACAATAATATGAAAAATATGCACAAAATGGCACTTTCCAACAAGAAATTCACACCATATTCAAGAGAAAAAGTGGCCCAAAAGTTCTCCTAGCCTCCATGTATAATGCCCCAGACCTGTGACTTTCTCTCAAGGAATCTAGACTCTAAATAAAGGGATAATCCCTTTCCAAACTCGTCCCTACATTTCTTCTTCCTTGTCTTAGTCACTATCTCCTCCTTTACAGATTTCAAATGATATGGACAAATTTTCTTGCTAAAAAATGGGAGAATGCATCCTTATATTTATATTTGTTTGTGTCTACTGAAGAGACATGTTAGTTGAAAAGGTGCGTGAGCCTACATAAGTCAGCTAGCAGACTTTTTATTTCAACATGTAAAATTAAAAATTTAATTTCTTCGAATTTCTTGAGAGTTAGGGGAAAAGTAAGGGATTAATGGAAAGGTCTTGAGCCCTTCTTTAAGCTGGTATATGAAGCTTTAAATAGATAATGTCCCTATAACAAAACAATATTTTTAATGTGACTGGTCTTGAGGTATGAGACAATCATAATTAAAAGTTAATATATCTCAAATGGAAAAGAGTTGGAATATGGACACATGTTGGAAAGGGTTTGATGATATCTTTAATATTTTATAAATATTTGTAAGATGATGTATCATAATGGTGGAAAAAATATTTTCTTCATGATTGTCTAGGAGCTTTTGAGTTTAGGGCTTTATGTCTTGCCATTTATGAAAATAGGATTTCAATTCTTGTCTAGGGAAGCTTGCATGTTAGGCATTTCTTAGGGTATCGTCAATAATACATTAATGCACAAGGGATATCTTAGGGTATGCTTAGGGAAACACCATAAGCTAGGGTTTTCTTCGTCAAACATATGACAAGAGGCTAGGTAAAAATAGTGTATTTAGGGCTTGATTTAGCTAGGGATTCACATAAAATTTAGGGTTTTCCAAACATAGGGTTTCCAAGCTTCTTGCAAGCTAGGGTTTCGTGTTTAAATGCACTTTAGGTCTAGGGTTTTTAATCAATTCTTAGAGTTAGGGTCTGGTCATGCATATTGTTTGCAATGCAATCAATTCTCTCAATGCATTTAGCACCAATAAATTCTCATTAATGGATTAAGGTTTAGTCAAGTAGTTAGGTTTTAAGGAATCTTCAACAATTGCATATTGACATTAATGACAACTTTGACCAAAGATGGCATATTCATACTAGAAAAAACCCATCAATTTGATGGTGCTTTGTTATGAAACCAGCTCACAAAAAGATAGAAAAGAGAGATCAACGCCTTAGAATTCAGCCTCTTCGAGGGGGCAACCTCCTTTACATTACACAAATGAGAAATTCTTGGATGATTCAAATGACAAAACCTCCTTTATATATATAGGAGTCTAAGGAGTCACAATATAACTCAGACGACCTAACAATAATAATATAAAGCCACAAAAATAACAATAGAGGGATTCTATGGGGCATAGTAATAACAATATGGGGACAATAGGGGCACAACAATATTAATAAGGGATACAACTACAATAGTAATGGGGTAATCACTAGTATTATAGGGACCCAACATGCTTTCCATGGCCTTTCCTAAGAGATAAGATAATTATTTCTTCTTACCACCATTACCTGAGAATTCTAAATTTAATAGAAAGCACTTTCTCCGTGAAGTTTAAAAAGCACTTCCATTCGACAATATTTTCTTCCATTTTCTTTCTATTTATTTCATGCACCACAACATTTTGTTTCCATAGTGACATTTGTAAAATTTTAGAATATAATAACAAGTGCCACCAACAAAACTTGTAGGCAAAGGAATTGAGTTAAACAATACTGAACTTCCCACTTTAGAACTCAATTGAAAAGTTTCCCTAGATTTATTTTTGATAGAAAAATGTGAACTTGAATCTTCAACTATTACTGATTGGCTTTCCACAATCTCATCTTCCAAATTAGAATCCATGTTGTTAAAACCACAATCCTCAGTTTCAGTAATTTATCTTGCAACAGTCCACATGACATGTTCTTTTATCTTTTATTCCTTTTCTATGGAATTGAAATGATAGCTCTATGAAGCATTGATTTCTAACTCCTACTTCAACTGACTTTGATGCTAGTGAAGGTACCATAATTATATCCTTATTTATGTGCCCTAAAAAATATGCTTTAATACTTCAAGTTAAGTCCTTCATAATTATTTTTTCATTTGTTTCTTTGAATGCTTCCTGTGAGCAATATACAGAAACATAAAAATAACCAGAATGAAAATTATTTGTTTGAATATCAGAACTCAAACATCTGAGTTCTTTCTCCCCCATATCAAATTCACATTCATCTCTCTTTAGTTTCTATAATATTTCATTTCTTTATTCCAATTTCCACTCTTTGAATTTACTAGTGCAAAAGGATTCTTATCCATAAACTTAGCATTCAATGGAGATTCTGCATCAAGAATCTAAGAAACAAAAATTGGTGAAGTAAACTCTTCCAGTAAATTGATTTCTCCATGTTTAGAAGTGCTTGGAGAATTATTCCACAACTTTTGAAAATCATCCAACTTAAAAGATCCACCTTTGAAGGAATATGCATGTTCATCTACACATTGTACAACAATTATAAAATCATATTGGTGAAGAAGATATTAACATTTCACACTTTCGGTTTTCAAACTAGGAGTCATGCCACATCCTTAATCGTCATATTAAATGTAATGTATTGATAAATAAGAATTAGGAAAAATCCCATATGTTAATTGGAATAACTGTAGCCAAGGAGAAACACATTTTATGGAATTGAAATGGAATCCATAATATGAGTAGGGAAGGCCAACTCAAATTGAAAAGGACTAACAAGTATGAAAACTACATTGCTAAGAAATAAGTGGTGATATTGGCATAGCCCTAAGGGTAGGTTCAAGTGATCTTGTAGCCATACGTGGGTCCTTTCAGAGTTGGGAGGCTAGGGGTTAAACTCTAAATTCCCTAAGGGCTAAGCACCATAACCAGTGCCGATGGTTTACCCCATTACATCCAGGGATCACAACAAAGTACTCATGGCTTTCTGCAAAGGGTTTCCTTGGGAAGAAAAAAAAAGAAAAAAAAAAGTGGTGATATTGGCCAGTCTGATCTAGAAATGGTTGAAATTGAAGAAACAATATTGATGGGATCAATCTAATAAGATTTAAAAATAGATATCGCAATAGGCTATCTCAAGTGGTTGTGTACTTTGAGGCTTTAGCTTCATGTAGGATGTTTTGAGGTCAATCCCCTAGGGTGGTTGCCTCTAGTGTGTACTTCACTCAATGCCCTTACTAGGCCAGACACCATAATCAGAGGCCAATAGGTTTCCACTAGGTAACATCCACAAAATGTGGGGAACAACCCTGATTCTTCTCCATTAGGTTTTCTCTAGAAAAGATAAGTTTTAGGAATAAGATCTATAACACTAATCATAATATTGTAATGGAACATTAAAGATAATGTAATGGAGAGAAAAGGAGCAACTAAAGAGGCATAGGGGGCCATAAAATACACCCACCCATTCCCTTTAATGACATAGGTCCTTATCAATATTAAAGGGTATATCAAGCTTTTTCAATTCAATTTTTCTCCATGCTAGATTATAAAAAACGTTGGAAATATCTGAAAAATAATACATTGCCAATATCAACATCGATGCTTCTTGAAATATTATCCCTTCCCCACTTGATAAGGTGGTGGGCACAGGGCTCTAATTCCATACGCCAAATTTTTCTATCTATCATCAGAAAAAACAATTGCTAAGGGAATGAAGATAGAAAAATTAACATGAAAAAGTCGAAAGTGCAGGTAGGAAGTCCATGGAAATAATTTCACAACTAAGGATCCCCTCTAAAATAATTGTAAATAAATAATTTGACAATCATGGATCCACCCCACTTGGATGAGTGGGGATGTTTCCAAGTGACTTTAATAAATAACAACAAATCATTTACTATTGGACTATAACACATGAGGTAAATCCAAGCAGTTTGTAAGATAAGGTTTGTATTCTAACAGGCTATAGCATATGCATGCTGCCATCTATGATAATGAAAAATGAGAAGGAAATGGAGTCTAGGAAGAATGGATGCAGGATAGGAAGGAAGCACTAAATCAATGACACATTATCCTTGATAATATAGCCAAAACATGAGCATTTTAGGAACTTTTAACAAGAGGTTCCACTTGTCTATATTGCTAGATTGATCAACATATTGGGGAATGTGTGAAATACCATATTTCATCTCCATATCAACCAGAGTGCCTCCGAAAATGTTTTTCTTTCACTTCCTAGCATACATTGCCAATTTGACTTCTCCATATGTCAAAGTAGTCAAATGATATGTTCAGTCACTTCTAGTCTCTTCAAACTCCAACTGACTGAGTAACCAAGGTCTTTTATAGTTATATATGTAGGAGGATATCAGTGTTCAAGATGCCTTTAAGTAAAGCTCCAAAAATAAGGTAGTTTTCCATTTGCAGAAGGATTTATTTTCAAAACTCCCATACTTTGCAACATAAAATAGATAAGGCTAGCTCTATAATATTTGACAATAAAATTAGACAATAAGTTGAGGTAAATCACCTAGCACCACTAGCTGTGAAGGCTTCTAGAGAGGTAGTTTCTTTATCAGAAGGTCAAACACCATTAGAAAGTGAATACTTGAAGGAATTTCCTTCCAAGGCTGACTTATTAAGGATTGGAAGGGCTAGACTCATTGAAATGGAATGATTAGAAGATATGAACTTCTCAAATGGAGTTCAATTGTTTGCAATTCACTGAGAAAGGGAATGTGAATCTCAATCTCCAAGCTCCACCAATTCTACACCTGCACTTGGAAGGTAGCATAATATATCTGAACAAAATGCAAGTTGCAACCAACTCTTTTGTATCCCCTTTGTAGAATACATATAATATAAAGGCAAGATCTAATTGACAAATGGAAAGAAGAGCTAGGAGAGAAAAGGTAGCAAAGAAGGCTGCAAGTGTGGCTTCTACCATTTTTCCTACCTATTCAACTCAAAAGGGAAAAAATATTGTTGCATCTAAGGGTCATATTTCTGATTCAATCTTCTTGTTGTGAGAGTGGGGAAGTTCAAAAATTTTAACTGTTAGTGTAGAAGTAGAGATCTCACGGTGAATACAGTTATTTACTTTAGAAATTTCTTGATTTTCCTTTTTGATTAATGCTATCATGTGGTGTTTTTCACCCATGTATTCGAGAACTTAGGTATGAAAAAATTAATGAGATGTTCTCCCTATTTATAGTGTCATATGACCAATGCCAATATCCTATAATGTGAAATAGATTTTATATGATCTAAAACTATTACTCAGGAAATTGTTTCCTTTTTATTTTCAATTTTAAATAAATATTATTATGAAAAAAATATTCAATATATACATGGATGAACTTAGGGTGAAAAGAGGATGAGGGTTTTCTCATGCTTCTATATTGAATCTAGATTTAATGTGTCTTGTTAGAATTTATTCAATGTGTACTTTCTAGTGTTTTAGGCCTGCAAATTTCAACCCTTTGGGTGGGTAGCCTTGTATGGATCATACCCAACCACTAATTGTAGTTCTTGTTTTATGTGGAAAGGACAACAACACAGAACAGAATTAAAAATTTTGTCCTTAAATTCTACAACGAAGTGAGTCTGAAGTAGAGATGATTATTTTTTGATATTATTGAATACAAATGTGCCTCTGAAAATCATAATCAGTATGCCTTGCTCATGTATGTTATGGGTGATATTGCCTTAGAGAATATGATATGGATCTAGGTGTTGGAAAAATTGGAACCTTGTAGATGGCATCTGTATTCCACTAGAAACCTGAGTATGCATCTTACACTGCAACCTAGAGACTCGTAAGATGAACTTTATCGATTTATAAGATTTATAACCATCTACTAAGACTTGAAACGTAAGATTTTAACTTTATTAGTTTAAAAAAAATGTATAAGCTATTAGTCTTCTCTACATGGGATACATGTTGGATGTCACTGTACACTACTAGAATGATGGAAGGGCAAGTTTTTTATTCACAGTTTTGTCTATACCATTTTTTTCCTGTCCATTTTCTTCTCTTTGCAATTTGATCTAATGTTAACTTTTAAGTGTTGTACTTAATAGATATACAAACTCCCTTTAACATGCCCCTTTTGAGAAGCTATTTTTTATAAACCAATCATGCACTGATATGGGTATTGGAATTAATAATACACTTCCCTATATTTCTTGTAAATATTAATTAGGCATCAATCATAGGATAGTTGTTTCTAACTGGTGAAAAGGTATCTACTATTATTACAAAGACGATTTAGGGAATTCCTTGTCATTAAGTTGTCACTAAGGTTACTTTGATACCTGTGTAGTGGGGCTTTTGGATAAGTCTGAGTATAATAATTAGTTAGACAGGTTTAATTGTAGGATATATAGAATCCATAGGCTATTTTGATGTCCTATACCATGGATATATCTCACATGTCTGACTAGGGAAATAGAAATTTGAAGTCCATTATGGGAAGCTATGAGTGGTGTATGGTGGCATAGGACTACATATTTTCTCTGTTGAGCAATGATAGAAGCATACGGGAAAACATTTATCAATATATTACATACCATTTTGGTAATTATGAATAGGACAATCACAACTGAATGAATACTAATAACATTCTTTAATAGCTATTAATAGAGAGACAATGACATGACTATTTGATAAAGAGATATGAAGTCAATATAATTATACATGAACCTATTGTAACAACCATTGGATATGTATCAATAAAAATTCCATTCACTCTTTGGGCTCTTCCACCCTGGTGTATAATAAATCCCCTATGCGGATGAATATTTTCCATTGCTGGGGCATCCACATATCTTCTCTTGTGGTGAACAAATTAGTTCATTATGATTATCTTTTCTCTAGTAGATCCTGGATACTATGAGTCAGGATCATGTATTCATTACGAGAAAATAACATGATTGGTTTAAAATATTATTCATCCATGGTCCTTTTGCAAAAGGAGCCAAGCAGAGTCGTTTTTTTCACAAAATTGATTTTTAAAAGATAAAAGAAAAATAATTATTATGTATACAGAAATTCCAGATAGGAAGTTGGGCTAGCTGCAACCTCAAAATCCCAAAATTATAGTCATAACCTCTTGACTTAATCTCAAACTTATCTAAGGGAATATATCCCTTGGATGAAGGCTATAGTGTTTTTGTAGTAGCTTAAGGAGTTTTGCCTCATCTTTAGTCTAACCTTTCTTTCACTCCCTTAACATTGTAAATCGATGCACTCATTTTGTTCATGTCTCATCCAACTTTTCCACTACCTTGTCCAATTGCAAGTTTTGTTCCTCAACCTATTTTTGATGTTTAATCACAATTTATGTCAAATGTTGTTTTTTGTTTTTCCATGCCCCACACATCAACTCCATGCTTTACTGTACTCCATATATTTATCATAGTCCCATTAAATTATGAAAACTTCTCATCTAATTCCCAAGAAAACTTTTCAAGCTTCATCTTGGACATCTTTGATAAAGAAAAAGTAGTTTTCCTGGTTCTAGAATGACCTAGGTCATCCTGGTCCTGGCCTCCTATTGAAATTCCTTCCACTTCCTCCTTTCATGCTCTCATGTTTTCTTCAACTTCAGTCTCTGCATCCTCTTCTTCTATTTTGGGGAAATATTATTCATTCCCTTTGGCAATTTATTTTCCTTCATCCTTCCACTTGGATTTTAACAACGTTAATATTCAAACTTATTTAAATCATTTTGTAAGGAAAATCATAGATATGATTGTGGAATTTGATACCCACACTGCACATGAGTACACATACTAAGAGGGTGTCCTTTTTAGGATATATATTTGTCTATAGGTGTCCTTGATGGGATATATTTTTCTATAGGTGTCCTTATCAACATTAGCTTTTTGAATTCTCTATAGCTCTCCTTGTCTAGTGAATATTTCTTTTTTCCTCCCCGCTAGCTTCCTTTCTGTATCTACATATCACATGCACTTAAATAACCTCATCTAGATCTTTTTTAGCTTGCCCCACAAATATTGAGATGGAAAAATTTTCATAGCTTCTTGTAATTTTGTGCCAAGTTGAGGGGGTTGTTCCCCGTTTTTGCAAGCTCAGGTGAAAAAAAAAAGATGCACTAGTTTTGTAGTTGTTGGAACAACTAGATGTGTCTGAACTTCTTATGATCTACCACTAAAGGGATCTGTGAAAGTGTTATGGTCCATATGCATTCACCCTTGTTGTTCTTAGTTGCTATGTACTGAGCTATATTTTGACTTCTATCATCAACTATGAATATAATTTTTTCTTTCCTTCTGCATTATCATATTGTTAGGATCAAAGTCTTCGTACATATGTTGTTGATGGAGTTGATGATAAATTTCAAGTTCTTTTACACATCTCCTAGGAACTAGTTGGTCTCTTTCCTATTAGATCATTTTTCTTAACCTTGTTTCACATGAAGAACCTTTGAGTAAACACAGAAAGCATAATAAATCTAGCAAAATAGCCTCTAATGGAGGCTACATATGTATATCCCTTGTTTATTTTCCAAAAGACTTCTTCCAAGTTCACTTAAACACCATACATAAGGATTCAAACCATAGTCCAGTGCCATTAAAAAAATTGGCATAAATTTTTAGATGAATAATTCCAAATAATTAACATCCCCAAAATTCCTATCACTTATTAGTATGTGGAATGCAAAAGTCCTTTAAAAAATTCCTCACTCATGCTATATTCTTGTATTAATATTTTTCTGGTGTCCTGTTTAGGATATTGAGAGAATCAACAAAAGTAGATTCTTCTATTTAAGCATTTCATGATTGGTATAATTCAAGGTAGAATCTATGCGTTCCCAATGTTGAGATAGTAATTCACAAATTACCAATATATGTAAAGAAAGAAATGGAGCCAACATTCAATATGTTCCTTTCCCATGGTTGATACCAGATCACATCATCATGCCAAGTGCATACGTAGGTCCAACCATATGCATTTAAAAACCACACAACATACTTTTGATAGAGATAACCCCTAATACTGAGTTTAACCAACTGAAGCCTCTCTAACTAAGGTGTACTTGGAGAAACTAATTGTGAGTAATATTAATCTTATGCTTCTTCTATCTAAACACTTGAGGCTGTTGTAATTTGGTTCTCGTGCATTCTCATCACAAAAGGTTTTCATTTTCTAAATAGGTTAGATAAATGTGCATACAATCATAATCAATGAATTTGACAATAGGTAAAATGCTTTACTTCACCACTCACTATCTTGTGAACATGATTCAGAGGTGATATACAAAGGTGATAGGAAAAGCTACAGTCATCATGCATCGAACAGATGAAATAAAAGCAATAGAACCAACCTTCAAGCAAACGACTACCCCTCTACCAAACAAAGAATACAGTAAAACCACCTCATGATTTCAAGTCCAAGGTGATTGAGCATCACTATTTTTACTAGAAAGCCTCCATGATGCTTATGTGATATTAGGAACCATTGGAGAGACACAACAAGAAAAATGATACTCATACTCTCGCTTCACAACCTGCTAGAAAAAATCTTAGATGAAATTTCAAAACAACAATTCATATGAAATCAAATTCTTATCTTATGTTCTCTGCCTGATTTTTTATCTGACATGTCATGTGAGAAACTTCTATGCCATTTTCTCTTTTGATGCATGTGTGTTGTGGACTACTAAATAGTGGAATTCATTTTGTGATCTATTGAGGTTGAATTGGTTTCTGGGATCACATATTATGAATTTTGATATACAAATACACAATATAATACATTGATACTAAGTTCACTGATAAATTGTACACAAGTTTTTTCAAGGAGATTCTGAAACACAACCTTGATCTGAGAAAAAAATTGGATTTATCAAATGCAACACCTCTTGTTTCTCCTACAACTAAGGGTCATGTTGAGGTGGTCAACGAGCTTCTTGCTAGATAGTATTGATAGGTAATACCAAAAAAAATAACAAGAATTCACTACGTATTGCTGCAAGAAGTGGTTACAAAGATGTTGTGAGAGATTTACTAGCAAAGGATCTATAAATGGCTCGAAGAATAGAGATAAAGGGCTGGAAAAAAATGCACATGGCATCAAAAGGATCCAACTGCTTGTATGTGATGAAGTAACTACTTTAGGTTGACCGAAAAAGTGTTATGCTACCTGACTAAAATGGAAACACACCATTTCTCATAGTTAGAAGGAAGAAGTGTGAGAAGGTGTTGTCTTGAGAAAACCTACTAGAGTTTCATCTAATTACATGACCTGGTTTAGAGTTGTACATTTTAATTAGTATGGGGAGGGAGTTGTTGGTTCAACCAAGAAACAAAGGTAAGATTTATTTCCACTTGGTGCCAAAATCAACAAAATCACATAATTATTCCCTAAAACCAGAGAAGTGCATGCTTCAACCCTAACAACTTTTGCAACATAATCCTTCTTAACATCCACACTAAATTATACCATCCATAAATATTAGATTTCAGTGAGAATAATTTGAATTTAGTAATA
Source organism: Pinus tabuliformis (assembly GCA_031772625.1). Lineage (NCBI taxonomy): Eukaryota > Viridiplantae > Streptophyta > Pinopsida > Pinales > Pinaceae > Pinus > Pinus tabuliformis. The sequence continues at coordinate 757,540,079 of CM062808.1, read as the reverse complement.
ATATAAATATACCATATAATTTTATAAAAGTTGCTTTAGCACTGAACAAAGCCAAGGGCCCCAATAAATGAATAGTGAATGAAACTGAAATAAAGTAAGTTGTCAGCAAGATTATATCCAAATAGGGTGCCAAATCAAAATCCTTGAAGCTGCATTTATTTGTAATAAGATTAAATAAAAAAAATGCTTTCAAATATCTTCATGTGTGTTGCTTTTAACTAATTTACATCTCACGTGACATTAATTTGTCATTCATCTAATATCTTCCTATGGTAGGCTTGTGCTTAGCGAAATTACCTAGTGATCATGTCATTTCTATTATACATTTATGCATATCTTAAACTGTCATGAAGATGGACACTCTTTTAAAGTGATCTTAATTTTTGAAAGTTAAAGCTATCTCTTCTATTTTTCTAAAGAATGCATGTTTCAAATTTGAACATAAGCTCATTACATTGAATTCTTATTTCATGGGTAAAATATTGATCGTTTACTCTTTGTTTTATAGAACCATTACTTTTAGTAATTTTTTTTATCCACATATGAATTTATTACTCTATCGTAGCTGCCATTTTGCATTTAATTGTTTTTCTTGAGATGCGTTGCAGTGATGTAACATTTTACTCTACCATGGACTTTCTGGGCCTTATAAAGTGACAGGCACAAGTAAAATGTATAGCTCCAATTAGAAGTTTCCACTAAACAGACAATCTAATCTAATGAGTTTCTTTATATATATTTAAATTGCAGTTATTGTAAGAGGAAAAAATATTATAGTTTGTGGAGAGTAGGCAATTGTTGAACATCAAATATCCTTTTATATTTCATGATGAGATTGAGACATGTCTTTAACGAGAAATCAATTAGAATACAAGATGGTGTCGTCATTAACCTTATGAAATGAACATAGTAGATCATGAAACAAACCACTGATCAGTCTGAGAGATCATGAATGGTTTAGTTGTCAAAAGCACTGATTTCCCTCATTAACTAATGCAGGACATGTTTTTTTCCAGTATGCGATTTTGGTTGAACTTGAATTTCTCTTTTTTCCAACAAACAACTCAGGAAAAACTTTACCTTTAGCATTATGGATCTTTACATGTTTTTAGTGGAACCATTAGAGAATCCAAAATAGTTTTAGAAGCAAGAATTTCTTGAACTAGAGCATATTAGAAGCATGTGAGTAGAAGGATTTTAAAAGTTTTCTCAAGAGAATTTAACCTCGTTTTAGCTAGATGGAGACAATGCAGCATAATTACATCAAAGGTGTCTCTCTTCAGGCTTGGGCTAGGCAGACAAAAATATTATATTCCTTTGGTGTATATTTTCACCTTTAGGGGCAATTTCTAGTCCTATTCTCTATAGATCTTTTGTTATTCCATTAGATCTATTCTATAAAGTTAGAGGGGGATGTAGTTTATTTTTTTATTGTGTAGTTCTTTGTACTTTGAGGTTCTTGACTTCACACCCCATTTCTAGTTGAAGTACTTGTGGGCGGACATAGTTATCATTGAGAGGTAGAGAGTGCTTTCCTTGTATCCATGCAATTGCATCTTTAGATACTCATGCTTGATGGGAATTTGTAAGTGTTTGAATGCCCTTGGATATTTTATTGGTGTAATTGGTATTCGCCAAACTTTGTGCTTACCATTTTAACATCTTTTAATCTGATGATGAAATCTAAGACAATGAATAAGGTATTACAGACTCATGTGCATGGATTTGCCTATGTTACTTTATGCAATGGATTGATAAGATTGCGAAATACATAGACAATGAAGTAGTTAAAGAAGCATAATAGACAACACACATAAACACAACAAGTTTAATAAGGAGTTCACCCAACACTCTTGGGATACATCTTCTGGTCCAGCCTTCAGTGGTGACCTCTTTATTATGTCTTTAGAACATATTTTTACAAAAGTATGAGCTCAACTTGAGTCTCAACACACAACATATACAACAACAAGAGTTTTACTTGAACCTCTCAAGCCTCTCTGAGTACACAGACTCACTCTATCACTCTCTGTCTCTGTCTTTGCTCTGTCTCTTGGCACTGCCTGCCTCTATCTTCTGTTTTCTATGGCTTTAAAGCCAATCTGTGCTGCCTATTCATTTCCTCTTCTCATCTTTCTATCTCCCGGCCTCTGTCCGCTTGAATCCCCCTTCTGAGCGTTAATAATCACTGTATAACTTCTTTAGGGGAGGTGACCACTTGTTCCACAACAGATGAGTGCATCGGGCCTCTGAAATCCTTGAAACGACCATTCTCTGTTTAGACAGAGAAATGTGTTTAAACATAGGAAAAACCACCAAAACACTATTCATCCAGACTTCGAATATTCATAAATGCATCCTATTCTCCTATCGGGTCTACCTTTACGCTGCTTATTGCATCTCCACCATTGATCCGGGAGATCCGGATCCAACAGTTGTGGTTCATTTCGAGCTACTCTTTTGTACAAAGCTTAACCACTTGATAAGGGTAGTTTCCTCTCTCATCAGCCCGGACACATGGCAGCCATTGTATGGGATCGGGCAGAGCCCAACCCAAACCACTTACCGCCGTTGGCCCACCCGAAATCCCGCTCATATCGTGATTTCCCTTCATATTGAAAATACATTAAAAACATTGAAAATCTCACTTATCGGACTTGAAATCATATGTAGCAGTATTAATAAACCCTTCCGAGTCTGTAATATTGCATCATCGCATTTTCTTTGGTTTTTCGTTTATTCAACAAAAATACGATTTACAAAGGAAAACTCTGTTTCCTGGATCTCAAATCATATCAAACATCGTTTATAATTTTTATCGAGTCTGGTAATCGCATTGCATACATGTGTATGTATATAGCCTCGCTCCATTGTATTTGCCGCTAGCGATATTGCGATGCAACATGGGCCATCGATCTATGCGCTTGATCGATGGTCCTCGCTGACCCCACTCATCGCAGTCACATATATCATGGGGTCTCTGCCAATAGCCTCCATTTTCCACCGCCAATTGCAATTCACCAATTAGATATGGACCGTTGATCGGCCAGATTTGACGGCTCCTGTGCATTCACAGTTCAAGCCACTGATAACTCTGTTTTCATTGTTTTCTTGTGTTTTTCACCTCTCGATAGTGTTTTCTATTGTTTTATGAAGGTCTTTCCATGCGATAATTTTGATCTTTTGAATGATTTTGAAGACTTAGAGAGTATGTTAGGATCCATTTGGATCACGCCTTCCCACTAAAAAGGCTTTTGGAACACCAAAAGTTGGTTTTAAGCATCAATCAAGTGAGGATACAGCTTCCTCACTTATCCAATCTCTATCCATTTTGCACTGCTTGGTTTTGAACCTTTGAGTCCAATTCTCAAGTACTCGACATCCCCACTACATGTAGTTCTCACCTTCCTGTCTAGAACTGTATCTTCCTACAACTCATTGAGATATTCAGGCAATGGATCATCAATAGAAGGAAATTGGATTTACTCTTCGGGATCTTCAATCAAAGAAGGTTCAAATAGTCTCAAGTTCTCTGCATTAACTACTGAATAGATGTGCATGTAAGCTGGAAAATCAAGGTGAAAAGCGTTCTCACCAATTTCCTCAAGTATCTTGAAAGGCCCATACCTTATTGGCTTTAGATTTTTACCTTCACCTTGCATTCTGTCTTTGCTGATGTATAGCCAGACTTGATCACCAACTTGCAATCTATGCTCAATTTGATGCTTATCATGCCTTGCCTTGTACTTGGCTTGGCTCTTTTCCAGCTGTTCCTGCACTGCCTAGTGAATTTTTTGGATCTATTCAATGAACTTGGTTGCTTTGTCCACATCACTATGTCCATCAACCGCTATGTCTTTACTAAAGACAAAATCCAAGGGAGACCTTGGTGTAAAACCAAAACAAGTCTCAAAAGGATATCTTTGTGTAGAGGAATGTTTAGCACGGTTGTAAGCATGTTGCACATAACACAAATGTTCATCCCAAAGCTTGGGATGCTTGCTGCAATAGCCCATGAGCAACTGGGTCACTGTCTTGTTGACCACCTCTATTGGACCATCTATTTATGGATGAAAGGTTGTGCTCTTCTTCAGTTTGGTGTCCATCAATTCCCACCGACTTGACCAAAACTTCCCAACAAATCGAGAATCTTGATCAGATACAATGGAAGTGGGTAACCCAAAATGAAGCCATACATGCTAAAAGAACAAATTTGCTGTTTGTTTAGCTATAATCTGCTTGTTACAAGGTATTAAAATACACATTTTGCTAAACCTGTCCACAATAACATATAAATAATCATGACCTTTTCTAGATTTTGGCAGTCCCCCAACAAAGTCCATGGAAACACTTTCCCAAGGATGAGAAGGAACTGGAAGTGGAGTGTACAAGCCTAGTTTTCTATTGCTGGGCTTGCTTTTAGCACACATGGTACACCCTTTAATATATCTAGAAATTGTTTCAGGAATTCTTGGCCAATAACAAAACCTTTGCAGTTGTGCAACTATTTTACTTACACCAAAATGACCTGATATTAGAGAAGTGTGTGCTTCTCGGATTATGTTAACTCTTTCAGTTTGAGGAATGCATAACTTTCCCAAATGATACAAGAGTTGGTCCTTAACATGATAATCCAATTCTTATACTTGTTTGCCCTGACTTAAAGTTGCATATACATCTTTAAAATCTGCATCTTGAGCATATTGTTCATTGTAGCTTTCATGAAATACTGAATTATGCTTAAGTATAGTGGATGCATTTATAATTGGTCTAGATAACATATCTACAACTTTATTGTGTATGCCTTTCTTATACCTGATGACTAGATGAAACTGCTATAGAAAACCCATCCACCTATAGTGTCTTGATTGCTGCAATTTAGTTTGTGAGTGTAAATATTGGAGTGGTTGATGATCAGTATGTATAACTATTTCTTTGCCCAATAGGTAATGTTTCCACTTTTTCACACTCTGCACTAATGCATACAATTCTTTATCATATGTGCGATAATTAACTATTGAAGAATTAAATGTCTCATAATGATAGCATATGGGTTTACCATGTTGCATCAACACTGCTCCCATGGCATAGTCATTACCATCTGTTTCAATCTCAAATGGTCTTTGAAGATCTGCCAATGCTAGTACTGGTGTTGTACTAATTTTTTCTTTCAAGGTGTTGAAGGCTTTCTATTGTTTGCCTCTCTACTAAAACACCTTATTCAATCTGGTCAAAGCATGTAAGGGAGCTGCAGTCAAGGAAAATTTAGCAAAAAACTTTCTCCAGTATTGTGTTGCTCCTAGGAAGCTTCTAACTTCTGTAGCAGCTTTGGGCTTAGGGCAGTTCACAATGAATTCGACCTTAGAGGGATCTATCTTCAATTCACCAGCCCCTACAATATGACCCAAATAATTCAAAGATGTTTTTCCAAATTCACATTTTGATAATTTAACACAGAGATTTTATTTTTTCAAAACATCTAGAGTCTTCTTTACATGCTTCAAATTTTCTTCCCATGTTTTACTGAAAACAAGAATGTCATCTAAATATACAATTACAAAATCATCAATAAAAGGTCGGAGTACATCATTCATAACTCTCATGAAAGTGGCAGGAGCATTAGTTAAGCCAAAAGGTATAACTAGCCATTCATATAGCCCTTGCTTTGTTTTGAAAGGAGTCTTTCATGCATCTTGTTCTGCAAATTTGACCTGATGGTAGCCACTATGCAAGTCCAACTTGGAAAAGTAAACTTATTTCAACTGATCTAATAGATCATCTATGCGAGGAAGAGGATAATGATTCTTGATTGTTATTTTATTCAGTGCTCGGTAATCAATGAGCATCCTCCATGAACCATCTTTCTTTCTCACCAACATGATTGGAGATCTGCATGGTCATGTGCTTGGTCTTATGAACCCTTTCTCGAGCAGCTCCTGTACCTGCTTCTTAATCTCTACATTCTCTAAAGCGGATAACATGTACATTTTGATGTTAGGCAATGGAGCATCTTGCTGCAAATTAATATCATGTACTATTTCCCTTTTGGGCGGTAGACCTTTAGGTTCTTGAAATAGGATATCATATTCTAAAACAAATTTTTCTAAATCAACTTGCTATTTAGCATCACAGCCTTCAAATACATTGGTTTTATCAGGTTTCTTTTCCTCTACAACCATTAGTAAAAATTTCTTGCATGAATTTACAATTCTTTTCATCTGCCTTGAGTTAATGAGAGTGTAGTTATTTTTGAGCTAATGAGCTCTTACAATATATTCTATTCCATCTTTTGTGAGTTGATACATATTTTCAGCTCTATAGAAAATGACTTTTCTATCATACAAGTAAGGACTTCCTAAAACAATACCACATATATCCAAGGGAACTATATCTAACTCAACCTCATCTACAAATGTTGACCCAAAAGAAAACCTAAGTTTACATTGTCTAGTCACTTGTAGCTTTGCTTTGTCACATACCCAACCTAATGGATATGGCTTCTTGGGAGGTGTGGTTAGTAGTCCCAATTTCTTTACAATTGCTTCAGAAATCAAGTTTACTAGTGAGCCACTATAAAATAAAGTATCAATCTTTTGATGCTTGGAAATAACTCTAATATGAAAAAGCTCATGTCTTTTCTTCTCATTTTCTTCATTATCAATAGTTTGTGCAGAATTACTAGTAGATTCTTTAAAATTTTTACCTTTTATACCTGTAGCTGCAATCGTTGTTTCATCACCTGAGTCTGACCCCAAATCTTTTTGAATAGTAGCAACAGTCTTTTTCTTCTTTCCATCGAACTTCTTGGGTTTTAGCTTCGGATGCAAAGACCAGCAATTTTCATCGTCATGTCCATCCTTCTTGTAGTGAGTGCATGAAGGTTTGTCTTTTTGTACAACGTTTGTCTTCCTCTCTTTCCATTTCTACTTCCTCTTTTCCTTGTTCTTGCTTGCAGTGGTTTTTGAAGATCCCCCAATCTCTGGGTTCACATTCTTGCCTCTAACCTCTAGATGTGGAGCCTAAACGGATACCTCATCTATGCTAGTAGGGTTAAACATGAGAATGGTGTGCCTCAATTAGCTATGTAGACCACCTATATACTTCAGCAAAGTTTCAAGTGAGTCTAGAGAAATGCCTAGAATTAAAGCTCTTTTTCTAAATTCTTGGGTATAGCTTTGTACACTTTGCCCCTTTAATTGGCGAGGAGTTTGCCAACTCATCATGGCTTGCTGCATATAAGCTAATGGATAGAATTGTTTCTTAATGGAAGAAACAAATTAATTCCAGGTAGAAAGAATTTTACCATGCTTCTTCAAGTCAAATTGGGTCCTGCCTTCCCACCACATTGGGGCAGTTCCTCCAAGGCGAAGACTAGCCAACTGAATCTTTCTCCTTTCTAAATTGATGTTCTACACCCCGCAATATACATCAATCTATCTAATCCAGTTATCTAGCTTTTCTACATTTAATTCTCCATCATATCTTGGAAAATCAAATTTTACATCTAATTTGATCAAAGGGCTAGAAGGAGCTGTTGTTAGAGGATGCTCTTTTCCTTTCCCTTTGCCTTTAGAATGGCCATTTGGAAGAGATTCCTCTATTCCTTTATCTTGTTTGGAGGTTGAAGAATCTTCACTTTGACCTTTCTTAAATTCTCAATACATCTCTTCTACCGTGGCTCTCATGGTCATGAAACTATCCATGAACTGAGAGTCTGATTCCGAGGGATTTTCTTCTGCCATTTTCCTCATAGGATAGACTCTTCCTATTTCTAGGTTAGCTTCAACCAGTTCTCCTTCTCCTAATTTGAGCTTTGACCTAGTTATCATTCATCAGTCCAGCACAATCTTGTCTAACCTTAGCAACCTAAAGCTCTGATACCACTTGATCTGATGATGAAATCTAAGACAATTAATAAGGTATTACAGACTCATGTGCATGGATTTTCCTCTGTTACTTTATGCAGTGGACTGATAAGATTGTGAAATACATAGAGAATGAAGCAGTTAAAGAAGCATAATAGACAACACATATAAACACAACAATTTTAATAAGGAGTTCACCCAACACTCCTGGGCAATATCTCCTGGTCTAGCCTTCAGTGGTGACCTCTCTGCTATGTCCTCATAATAGAGTTTTATAGAAGTATGAGCTCAACTTGAGTCTCAACACACAACAAATACAATAGCAAGAGTTTTACCTGAACCTCTCAAGCCTCTCTAAGTACACAGACTCACTCTATCACTCTCTGTCTCTGTCTTTACTCTGTCTCTTGGCACTGCCTGCCTCTATCTTTTGTTTTCTATGGTTTTAAAGCCAGTCTGCGTTGCCTGTTCATTTTCTCTTCTCGGCTTTCTGTTTCCCAGCCTCTGTCTGCTCGAATCCCCCTTCTGAGCATTAATAATCACTATATAATGTCTTTAGGGGAGGTGGCCACCTGTTTCACAACAAATGAGTGCACCAGGCCTCTGAAATCCTTGAAACGAACATTCTTTGTTTACATAGAGGAATGCATTCAAACACAAGAAAAACCACCAAAACACTATTCATCTGGACTTCAAATATTCATAAATACGTCCTATTCTCCTATCGGGTCCACCTTTAGGCTGCTTATCGCATCTCCACCGTTGATCTGGGAGATCCAGATCCAACGGTTGTGGTTCATTTCGGGTTGCTCTTTCATACAGAGGTTAACTGTTCGATAAGGGTGGTTTCCTCTCTCCTCAGCCTAGACATGTGGCAGCCCTTGTATGGGATCGAGAAGAGCCTAGCCAAAACCACTTACCACCCTTGGCCCACCCGAAATCTTGCTCATATTGTGATTTCCCTTTGTATTGAAAATACATTAAAAACATTGAAAATCCCACTTATCGGACTTGAAATCATATGTAACAGTATTAATAAACCCTTTCGGGTCCATAATATCGCATCGACGCATTTTCTTTGTTTTTTCGTTTATTCAACGAAAATGTGATTTACAAAGGAAAACTCTGTTTCTCGGATCTCAAATCATATCAAACATCGTTTATAATTGTTATCAGGTCCAGAAATCGCATTGCATACATGTGTATGTATATAGCCCTGCTCCATTGAATTTGCTAATAGTGATATTGCGATGCAACGTGGGTCGTCGATCTGTGCGCTTGATCGACAGTCCTCATTGACCCCGCTCATCGCAGTCACATATATCATGGGGTCTCCACTGATAGCCTCCCTTTGCCACCGCCGATTGTGATTCGCCGATTGGATCTAGAACGTTGATCGGCCAGATCCGACGACTCCTATGCATTCACTATTCAAGCTGCCAATAGCTGTGTTTTCACTGTTTTCTTGTGTTTTTCGCCTCCTAATAGTGTTTTCTGTTGTTTTATGAAGGTCTGCCCATGCGATAATTTTGATCTTTTGAATTATTTTGAAGACTTAGAGAGTATATTAGGATCCATTTGGATCATTTGTTTAGGGGTTTCATTTTAGGATCATTGTTATTAATCATTGTATTTTTAGATCTTGAATTCATTAATAATGAAAATCACTCCCAATTAAGTTTATAGATGCCATATCCACTAGAATTCAAGCATGTAGATCATTATTCATAATTGGATCATATATATTCATTGTTTTTTACTTTTTGGCATGCAAATTAGTCTTTTAGAGGCATATTTTTATGCTTTCGCAACAAATTTACATGATTCATAGATGTTAGGTTTGATAACTATAAGTCATTTATAGGTTATAAATGTATTCAAAGTTTCACTTATAATAGAGTATTCAACTAAGCATATTAAGTATCTTATACATAACTATTTCCCCCCAACCAATATTGATAACTTCCATAACCATTAGGTAGGGACGTGTAGGTTCAATGCTACTTTGCCTATTTAGTAAAAGATTTTCCAAGATGCTACAAAATTTTATAATTTATTGAAAGTTGTATAATTTACAATTTAGAAGGTTTCAAGGTTCAAATTTTTAAAGTCTAATTCTTTAAAGGGTGTTACATCAATGGAAGAGCACCTACTTTACAAGCAGGAGGTTGGTGGTTCGATTCCATCGTGGCCTAATATTCATATGGAATGACAATATCAAGTTTTTGGTGAAGAATGATCTTTTGACCATCACCAATGACCTTATGGTGACATTTTTTTATGCTCACCAAAATACGAAATGGTGACAGTCAATGAATGCCAACATATATATACATCGATAGTGTCGACCATGAAAGGTCCATCACCATAAATAATTGTTGTTCATATGAAATGGAAACAATCACTATCTGTCATTATGATCATTATTCGTGAAAGACCTTGAATATCACCACAAACACTTATACTTTTGTTTATATGACCTTTGGTGATGTTCAATTTTTGGTGACGAAGGCTCTTTTGACCATCACCAGTGAGCTTATAGTGACATTTTTCGACCCTCACCAAAATATAAAATGGTGATGGTCAACATATGTCACCATATATAGGCATCAATAGTGATGGGAATGAAAGGTCCATCACATTAAATCATTGTTCATATGAAATGGTGACCATAACTATCCATCATTATAATCATTATTCGTGAAGGACCTTGAATGTCACCATAACATATACTTTTGGCGATGCCACCTTTGCTGACATTCAATTTTTTGCTGACGGAGGATAATTTCCGTCACCATTGTTCATATGAAATGGTGACAGTCACTATATGTCATTATAAATCATTATTGGTGACAAATCTTGAATTTCATGACAACACCTATATTTTTGGTGACACCACCTTTGGTGACGTTCAGTTTTTGGCGATGAAAGATCTTTTTTTCATCACCAATGAGCTTATGGTGACATTTTTTTACCGTCACTAATGTCATTTTTTCTTATATTGGATGACTTTATTAGGATTTATTGATCATGACTAAGTATTGTCGATGACAACTAAACAACTTCTAAACACAAGAAAACTTCTGCCCTGATTTTGCAGCAAATGCTAGTCTTCCCTCTAGGAATTTCACAATGCTCTGCCATTAGAGACAAAACAATGTATTGAGGATCATAATTGCACAAATATGAATACAAGTAGTCACTGAGCATGCAAACTATGAAATATCTCTCCAGAGTCAAGATTGCACATTCCACTGAGTTAGTGGACTACACAGTCCCTTGTTGTTGGGAATTGTGCAGTCCCTTCTTCCCATGCGACTAGAAGTTTCCCACACTAAGATAATGAGCTTTCCTAGGAAATAGGGAGTGTACAATAATCGTTTTACAAGTAGCACACAATTTCTATTTTCGATGTTAGAAAAGTGTCGCTTCCTTCCTTGATTTTAGGCATACACATCATAAACCCTAACCTTACCCCGTGAGATATATATATATATAATAGATTCTTGTAGATCTCATTTTCACACTCATTGGAGCTCTAGCCTTCCCCAGAAGATCAAGGGGCCTTGGATTCAGTTTGTGGCACTTTTCTAGGTAAGTTTCTCATGTGTCATTTTTTGCTACTTTTTCTGTCACTTTTATCATTTTGGTCTCTGAGTGTTATTTTTACCGTTTCTTTTCATGGTAGATAGTGTTTCCATTATTATTATCTTGTAAAATTACTTTTTGGGTCCATCAATTAGCTTTTATAAGTGTCGCATCAACTTATTTCTTTTTGTCTACCAGTAGTTGCTGCTACTGGATATTTTTGTGCATGAATGATTTTACTTTTCCATGATATTTTCTGGCCCATGATGCTGACTAATATAACTCACCCTAAGGCCAGTCTACAATTTTTCCTACCCCAACATCAGATCTCGAAGTTTTTTTCTCTCTCTCTAGGGTAGAATTGAGCAATCCTTATGCAGTTGTTTCCTCTCTAACTGCGCATTTCACAATTTCAAGGCTCAAGCTCACCTATTGGCCTTTTAGAATGCATAATGCATAGTCACTAGATTTGAAATCTATGCATTCCATAGTTCCAATCCTCAGTGATCAACCTTAGCCTCTAAGACTGTGCATTGTGCAATCCCTTATTTCTCGTTCCCAATTGAGATTGCACATTATGTAGTCTAAAGCCTCAAGATCCATCCCTATCTACTAAGACTACAAAGTGCACAATTATAGATGACTAACTTTCCCCAAATCCAAACAACTGTACAATATTCCTCTCAAGTCAGTGTGTTGCTGCTTTAAGTTTGATTGATGAACTAATCTGCTTCATCTAACTTATTTCACCATGAGTGCATACTTTGGTTACAGTTACTGTAGGTTTTGAGCTCATGCCTTTCTCATCAGTAGCCATCATCACACCTCCTAAGAGATCAGGCTCAAAAGAAAAAATAGAGATCAGTACTGCTGAAGTGGTTGAGAGCACTCTAGTTACCATTCTTATTCTATTTGGTACTAATATTTTCATTGAAAAGGAATCTAACATCACATGGAATATAGTTAAATATGCATTCACAACTACAAAATTAAAGGAATATCTGGAGGAAAGACAAGTTTACATTAACATCCAGTGATCAGGTTTTCACTGAACTGCTTGCAAGTTCCCAGTCCTACCTTGCATAGATGTCATCAAATGGATTCTGCAACACTTGGATACTAAGAGCATGACCCTCAGTAGTGTCAGTGGGAAGTGGCTTGCTTCTTATTTAGCCCATGATATTCACTTGATGTATCACTTTCCTAAGCCTTAGGGATATATGGATTCACACTTCTATGTAGTCACTAGCTATTTAAACACCAAGGATGTTATCAAGACATGGGTGAAAGAGCCATCTAAGTTTTTCCAGACACATAGTAATACTTACAAGACTAGATCTCTTAGATAGGTGTTCGAGAAAACAATTGTGTTATGATGCTAAATATATAAACAAAAAAATAATGAAACCTTCCTTGAAGGATGGGTTTACATGTTGCATTATATTTTTAACAAGGGGAAGATATTTAACTGGTTGGATCCTTTCGCTCAACAATTTAGGATTAATGTAAAGAATGAAAAGAATCCACCTAAGGGTAAGCCAACTAAATTCTACATGTTTGGATACCTATTGGATGGTATATGTTCTTAGAATTCTGGTCCTAGCATGGATTAGACGTGGACACCCAAGGATCCTACTGTTCACATTCATTGCAAACTACTTTAAGAGTGAATTTATAGAGGAGTCTTGGAAAATCTAGATGACCACTTCCTCAAAGTCTTGTACCAAATGATATTTGAGGAGGAACTACCTTGCATATCCCATGAGGTGACAAAATTAGTATCAGAAATTGTCAATTGGTTTAGCTCACCAGGTGGCACTTACCTCAGGGCGTTCGGCTGTCAGCAACTATCGCAATTGATACTGAGGTATGCCATAGATAAGTTAGTCATGCGGGGGGTTGCATCTCATCTTACCACAGGCTTATTAGTAGTACTGCAAAGGAAAAGAAAGCACCCTGGTATGCATTTCCTTTGTTGGTGGGATCTTACGAAATCAAGAACATGAAGGTTATAGAAGCTGAAGGAAAAGAATTGGATAACTTCAGGTTTCACACAATGGAGTATCATAAGTATGATCCCAGAGGAATTTTCAGGAAACATTGTGCCAAGTTGAATTTTAATTGGTTGTGTGGGACTTAATCTAGGCCAAAGAAGGAGAAGATCAAGAACTGCTATAATTCCTCTAGAGCCCACACACCAAGCAACCAAACAGGCTCTTCTCATGTGACTCCAGAATAGGACAATGCTCTGGAATGAAGGAAACTAGAAAATATCATCTCATTGAGTATTCAATATAAAAAGAAGGTTTCTCACAGTCAAACAAAGGAGAAAAGACACAACTTCAAAGCGGATCCAACTATTTTGAAAGCGTCTATGGTAGCTGAGGAAAAAAGGTAGGAAGAAGAGAAAAGGAAAAAGGAAGAACATGAAAAGTGAGACTAAGAAGAAAGGTGGATCAAAGGAGAATAATTAAGAAGGAAGGAGGAAGAAGAAGCAATGTTGAAGCAAGTAGAAGAAGAAAGACATAATTAGCTACAGGAAGAAGAGAGTAAACAACAACAAGATCAAGAACTTTCCCAAGAGATTGAAGAGATAATAGTTTTCCAAGACATGGAGGTAGAAAAAGGGCAACAAAATCAAGATGTTGATCTTATTCCTAGTACATAACAAATCATCATTCAGTATTCACCTCCTCCTACAGATGGGAAAGCTCCAAGTGATGAAGAAGAAATTGCTCCTTTAGATGATAACCCGATCATGGATATTTGTAGCTTGACTTTCAATGAGATTTAGAGAAAAATTGTGCTACCAAGAAAGAATCATTTCCCTAATGACCTAACACATCCTTCTTTGCTTAATATTGAAAGGGTGATTCTCATGGATACTAGAAAGAATCTTGAAACCATTGTTGCAACTAACTTGGCCTTTGCAGCATATTTGAAGGAAATTACAGAGTATATAAATTATGGCATAAAATGAACAAATTTAGAAGGATTTGAAAGTTGTGAGAAAACAGATAGAACAACTCCATGTAGAAATTCAAAAGTTGGCTATTGCAGCTAAATTTTTAAGGAGTTGTTGCTCCGTGAGTCAGATCACCAGACAGAGAAAAAAAAGACCAATAGAACAATGGAGAAGCCCCAATCCCAAATGTTTAGTCATACAACAAAAAATTAGGTCTACGTTATAGAGAAATGATATAACACTTGGTATCCTCGCAGATCAGAGAAGGGTTTTGAGTTTGATGTGGATCTTTCTCTCCACTTGAGTGATCCAACACGTCTACACCAGACCTCTATCCTTGCACACAATCACAACCAAACAAAGACAACATGCGATCTTCATTGGAAGATCGTTAGATCAAAAGAAATAGAAACAACCATACAAGGTGCTGAACAAAAATTTATGTATGGAAGGGAACATATGTTTCCATTAATTATGAAAAACCAATACAATGTTATACCTTCACCTCCAGGCCTCGTATCTACGATCTGGTATATTTTTCCCATTATATCCAAGAAATGAGTATGAAGAGTAGTATACAAATGGAAGAATAGCTCACAACTTCACTCTAACAACAAAATAGCAGCATAGGCTCAAGATCCAACTCTCAAAGCTAACTCTCCAAAAACTAGTTTGACCCTCTTGAATAATCCAATATATGTAGGCAGAAGAGAGGTCCCGGGAGGATGTACCTGGCTGCTTAGGACAAAGAAAAGTTATAGAAAATTCCAACTGATAAGCCCTGGCTAGCTTAAATAGGTGAAAAGTCGAACCAATCTCCTAGAGACTAAGGCACTCTAGAAGTCATATGTTAGGTCCCTATAATACTAGTGTATTCCCTTATTATTATTGTCATTGTACCCCCTATTTTTATTGTTGTGCCCATTTTGTCCCCATATTTTTATTATTTTTCCCCATAGAAGCCCACTATTTTTATTGTTGTGCCCTTACATTGTTATTTTTTATGTCGGCTCTAATTATATTGTGACCCCTTAGACTCCTATATATAAAAATGAGGTCTTGTTGTTTTTATCATCCAAGAATTGTTCATTTGTTTAATGTAAAGGATTTTCCCCCCTCAAAGAGGCTACTTTTTAACTGATCGATCTATCTATTTCTTTTATTTTATGAGATGGTTGGATAACAATTGGTATCAGAGCTCTCGATTCTAGGGTTTTGCTACTTCAAACAGGACATCATGGTATTTTCACTATAAATGTTTTTATACAAAGCTTCAGAAGCGGAAATTAAAACCCATTTTAGATGAAATTGTGATGAACCATGTGAATGAATTTCAGATCCGGCCTCATTATATTTTCAGAGATATGAGGTGAGGAATTTAGGTTTTTTGCAGGTTCGCTAATTGGATCTCAAATAGGTCACCGTGGAAAAATCGTCATAACTTTCTCTTTGAGCATCTGATTCAAATTTCATAAAATGTTACAAAAATCAGACCAACTAGAGTTTGTTGGGTATTGTTTTCAGAACCTAAGGTCGAAACAGTGACATGTTGTTATCGGGAAATCTAGTGTCCACTCGGAGCTGCTAGTCCCACTAAGATTGGTAGCTATCTTAGAAACAAACAAACTAAAACTACTTTCGCTTTCCTTTATGAGAAGTAGATAAGAGGGGAATGAAGGACATCAACCTTAGTCTTGCGCTTGGTTCCTTGCTTGGTTCCTCTCCCTTCTGACAGATCCTTGCCGCTTTTCCTTCATCTACCCAGCTTCAAAGAGCACCTGTGGAATCAAAGTAGCATAATACTGTCGAAGAACAGAGATCTACAATCGTAAGCAATATAGGACCAGATATATATTGACCATACAAATGCATATATCATCAAACATACAAGAATGTGGAGGAAAACTTGAATAGCTTTATTAATATCAAGAATAGCAAAAAGGATTACAACCAATTGTTCTAACCCAACGTCGTCCTCCCAACACGAAAGCCCTTCTTCACCTCATGAAAAGCTTAGATCACCCAACACTATGATATTCCACCCAGAGACCAACAACACTTCCTTACAAGATACAAAATTCCAGCCTCTGGATCTCTGGGATGAGGGATCCATATATAGATGATTGCAGGGGGGTGAGTCAGCTTCTGGGATTTTGATTAGTGTCCTCTATGATCTCTTACTCATCCCTGGGCGAATTCAGAGAGGCAAGTGTCACAGGAGAAGTTTATGGAAGATTCCATGATGATCCACCTTGCAAACTGTCTCTGCCATTTGTCTACTCTCGCCCATCACACCCTACAGAAGGGCTTTCCAGTATGCATCGCACCCTTTACACTGGGCTGGTGAGATGCATCACACCCTCTGCACTATGTAGTCTGTATGGTCCAACTTTGACCAGTTCTGAGCAGTTTTCTGTGGAGAACTTTTGGGAGATGATGTAATCATCTCACCTTGTTCTTTTAGGGTGTGAAGCAACACTTTTAGGGACTTAGGAGCCCTTGGTTTATGGACATGTATGATTGGGGTTGCAGTGCCCAAAAATGTCTATAACAGTTGCCCCCTAAAGCATGAGGCTGTTAATCTTTTGACGTTGGGTGAAATTCTTTATCATGAGGATCCGAAGTTCTTTCAAGCTGGAAGGCGACCTATAATAAGGTACAATACAATACATATTCTTCATAATATTTTTCATGATCTAGCTGAGACGAGCATTCCCATGCTCAGCTTTATAAATTCATTTCCATGTACATAAGACAGACAACCATCTGTGTGGCAGACTGATGATTCTGATAGAGCCATCATCCTTTGATTCGGATGATCATCTGTGCAGCAATGATGTACATTTGATGTCTTTATTTTCCTGAATATATCGCAGCCCGGATGGATGAAACTAGATCCTGGGTCTTCAAACTCATCTAATCTTCACTCAGAGTACAAGTCAATCCATGTGAAAGATGTTCTGGAGTTGAACATAGAAAGACATCGCGTGATTACTAGCCAATGATGTAAGTTGTTAACAGGCACGAGAGGAATCACCGATAATGATGATGACCCTCAAGGTACTATAGTACAATTTGCATGGTGTGAAAAAGCGACTTGGCATCGAACACCACGCAAAATCTTTCAGTCGAAGGCCATTGATGTAAACCTGTCGCCAGAAGTGAGAAACTTGCCATTGAGGCATGCAAGCTTCAAAGTACTGAAAGGGTTGCTCCTAAGTCAACTTCTTGGATAATGAGCTGATGTCGACAAGAAGTGACCCATCGTAGGAAGGTCTTAATGAATCCCACATCTATGACACAGAATGGAGTAAATGATTTTTGGAGGTGAAAACGATCTGATGATATAGGGTTCAGGGTGGCGGTCAAGAAAGAATGGAGCATGAATGTATTGCAGCGGATGAGACACAGGTGAATTCTCTGAGCAAATTCTCTTGAACATACCGGTGACACTGACATGGATTGGTAGCGTTAACCCCAAATATGGATGGTGCAATGGACCAATTGTGATACGACTGGTGAATGGAACAACCCAACCCGACTCGGATGTGGAGTGAAAGTGTCATGTTCAAGAGCGACTTGCTACCAATAAAGTTTCTTCAAGTTTTCTTCCCAATTTTTCCCTAGTCATTGCTGACCAGTACCTCTTTATTTTTTTCAAGCTTGAGAAGGATAACATATGCTTGTTCTATAGTTTTCCCTTTGGGAAAACCCGTCGCTATGTTTTAGTGAGCCTAGCGACAGTGAAACTCGTTCTCGTCTATATGGACAAGTTTGTTGCTATTTGGTTTTAATGAGTTTAACGACAAAGATAACTCGGTCCTTTTCAATTTTAGAGAGTCTGAAAGGGACGTAAAGGAAACTCCAGTAATCCTTTTTCGTCATATAATCCCTTAAGTCCGAAAAAGTATAAAATAATATGAAAGGGATGAATTTTCGGTAATTTTAACGAGCCGAACAAAACAAGTGCTCAATCTTTTTGTGTAATAATCCCTCAGTTCCAAAAAGATTGAAATCTAGAGGAGGGATAGCACTTCCAGTAGCTTTAACAAGCTAGAGAGGCCAATTGCTTGGAAACATTTTCATATTTTACAAGTCAGATGAAAAGAGCTTAAAGGAGACTCGTCTTTTGAGGAACGAGTGATAATTTCAGGTAGCAGCTGATTCCAGGTAAGGTTTGGAATTTTCCAATCACAGTAGTGTCACAAGGATGGCTAACAGGATCAGTCTTCGTAGCTGTTCCTCAAAATGGGTAAACAATCAAATAGAGGTGAATGATCGGCTAAAATAGAGTGGAAGTGATGATGAGAACACGACTAGGGCTCAAAAGCTAATGATAATGCATTCACAATGGTTATTTACTAGAAATTGGTTCATTTTTTAATGAGCTTAAACTCTGGGGGAAACATTTGCTCATTGCTTAGGTTTAATTTTTAACAAGCTTGAACTCCACATAAAAACTGCTCGTGATAATGGTCATTGATTATTTGATTTCACGGCTAACCACTTTGTTCCTTCAAAGGTTGTTCTGCCTGTTAAATTGCTTCATTAAACCAATTATAAATGAGCAATATATGTTTGAGAAATGAGTTAAAACACTAATATTTTACTCGAATTATGTGAAAAGTAATTTAAGAGTGGTTTTTACCCCTCATTTTACCATTTCATTTGAACTTTGGTTTGTTGGAGCTCAGGAGGTGCTTTTCCCCCTTGATTTTCACCAACTGATTCTGGGAGATTCTATGGATGATTCTTGGCGCCGTCTGGACCAGGTAGGAGCTAAACCCGAGCTCTTCAGTTGCATTCCTTCCCTTTTGAATTCTTAGCATGTTTCCCTATTTTTTTGAGCCCCTGGGGTTTGAAAAAATCACCCTGGCTCCATCGCACCCTTTCTATATCGAAAGGTGCGATGCATACTGGCTTGGCCATTGGCCAGTCAGTATGTATCTCACCCAGTACACTGCTCGGGTGCGATGGGCGCGAGAAGGGAAACTTTTGCACTATTTTCTCATGGAATTTTCGCCTTTTTTTTTCCAAATCAAGACCCTAACTCTTCTCTTGCTTGTTTTGCAAAGATTCATCAGAGCCAAATGGTTGTTACATGGCGAGGACATGAGCATGAAGAAGAGGACAAGGTTGCTTTACATGATCTGGTTACGGTAACTACACTACGCAACTGTGGCGTGTTCAAGTTTTTTTGCATCTCTAGCATGAGGCAACAAATCAACTTGTTGCAATATCTTCTCAATGCATGGGATCCTACCAACCAGGTGTTTCAGATCAGAGGAAAATCTAGCCCCTTGACTGTCATGGACATCTATTTTTTGACCGGTTTATCGAGGCATGGTGCCCCTCTTTCATTATCAGGTTCCGCCCGTGGGGGCGAATCCGTGAGAGATTATATTCGCCGGTATTGCAAAGAGGGATCTCAGCCGAGTAGGGACGACAAGATCAACATCCAAGATGTCACTAACCGGTCCTTGAGGACCATTCTGTTCACTTTTGCTAGACTGGCTGGTAGTGCGGCTCTTCACGTGGCTAACAGGTCCTATATGCAGTACGCCTTGGAATGCCTTGAACCAAAGGTGTTCAACTAGTGTGACGCAGTACTCCCTGTGATGAAAGAACAACTGACCAAGGTAAAAAGCATAAAATCCAAGAACTTCAGCTATGGTTCTATTTTGACCGCTTTTTCCTTGGAAAAGATCCCACTAATGTAGCCGCAATATATTTCACTTGGCTTACCTCCACCGACTCAGTGCAGAGATGGGTCGACCTTATGGCCCGACATGCTGGTTAGTCCCAGGTTTCCTTTTCTGATACCTTCTTCGAGTGGTTCGACCATCAGGAGATGGTTTTTTCCGAGTATCCATATGCTGGTATGGATTTCTGGGGTGGCCTGGGTTTGGTGTTGCCGGCTGGTGAGCAGTGGGGTGCTATTGGTAAATTATCTGACCATATCTCTATTTATCATTTCTTTTTATAATTTTCTTGTGCTTTCTTCTATCAGGACTAATCAAAACTCATGTGCCCATGCAGAAATTGGACCAGTTCGACCAGCACTATGTCTGAGAGCACCAACTGCCATTCCAACAAGAGAGGCTGTGGGGAGGGCTATCCTTCACGACATTGATGTGGCCGAGACTTTTTCAGCATTGTAGGACCAGGTCGAGGGTCTCACTCTTGGTATTCCAGACGTGAGGATCGACGAGCTACCTCTGAGGTTGCAGTGACATACTGCTGGTGTTCCGAGTCGATGGACTAGGCTTTTACGCATGATTGCACAGGAGGTGACTTTTTATCACTAGCATCATTAGACTAGGGTGCCCCCTAGATTTTTGAGTTTTGGGTCATTTGACTGATTTTTTCTTGGTTACAGAACATTATGTATAAACCATAAACAGTTATATATGTATTTTTGATTTTCGGAGCTTTATTTTGGTTAAGTTATGTGATCTTGATGCAAATATTGATGAGATGCTTCTTTTATAAATGTTGCAAATGTCTATCTAACACATAATTTTCCAATGAGTCTATTAATGTGTTTAAGTTTTTGGAAATATGTTGATATTGAATAGAATCAAACTGCCTTTCCAAAATCTTGACCCTTAGGAACATGCGATAGATAGCTGGATTCTGTACGGAGTAGATACCAGTGAGCTGTAGGATGACGAGTTGTGAGTCTAGCCTGACGACGAGTTAGCGTATGCCACATGTAATGGCATTAGAGACGAGCTCTATCAACGTGTTGCATTCAGAAATATTTTTCATTGACCGACCAATACATACCCCTCTGAAACTCACTAACTCGCTGCTTGGATCGAAGATGGCCCAGGCCGTAGAAAATAAGTTCCGCGAACAATGACTCGCTTCGTCGACATATCCAACAAATGATTCCAATAGGTCTGACATCTGCAAAAAACGTAAAACCAGATCACTTTAACCAAAACAATTACCCTTAGTGAAAACAAAAATGTAACAAAAGCATAGGGGTTACTATCTTGAGTCAAGCATAGTAACGCTTAAGGTACAACCCGTTGCGGGGTTACGCTAGTGGAATCCCATCATAATCCACTAACTCATAGGCTCCCTTTGCTAACACGTGCTTAAAAATAAAGGGGCCCATCCATAAAGACTTGAATTTTCCTGCTCCCAATTTACCAGACTCTTAGTTGTAAAGTAAGATCAGGTCACCTTCTGAGAAGACACGGGGTTTGAAATTCTTGTCGAATTGTGCCTTGAATCGTTTCTTATGGGCTTTGTTAGCCAAAGTGGCATCACGTTGGGTTTCATCCAAATGGATTAGTTCTAAGAAACGAGCCTCCTCTTCTAAAGTTCCGGGGAGAAGGTCGACTGCGAGTTTGAGGGACGAGATTTCACACTGAACCGGTAAGATTGCTTCCAGGCCATACACCAGTTGAAAGGGTGTAAATGCGGTTGCATTCCTCACCGATGTGCGGTATGCCCACAAGGCTGAGTATAGGATCAGGTGCCAACTCCTTTTATAGACTCCAGTCATCCTTTGCAGCATCTTCTTCAGGACCTTGTTGATTGCCTCAACTTATCCATTGGCCTATGGTAATATGGAGTAGAGCTGTCGTGGGACAACCCTAATTTGGTAGCCAATTCAACCATCATGTGATTGCAAAAATGCGATCCATGATCTATGACTATGGCCTATGGAACGCCGAATCTGGAGACTACATGATTGAAAAAGAAGAGGGTAGTCGTTTCTCTGCTGTTGTTTAATGTAGGCATTGCCTCAGCCCATTCGGTAAAATAGTCTACTACGACTATGATATACCCATGCCCCCCGGCCGAGGTGGGGTTACATGTCATGAAATCTATGCCCCATTTGGAAAATTGCCGAATGGAAACTACTGGTTGCAGAGGTGCGGATGGTATTCTGGTTTTTCGATCAAAGATTTGACATGCATGGTAACTTCTGATTGCGGTTATGCAATCTTTGAACATTGTTGGCCAGAAGTATCCTGCTCGTAAAATATTTTGTGCCATAGCATAACCAGATTGATGCCCCCCACACGTGCTTGAATGGCAATCATTCAGGACTTTTTCGGCCTCCTCGTGGGTGAGGCACCTCCTCAGAACTGTATCAACACCACGACGGTAAAGTGTATCACCGACGATCATGTAGTCTTTTGCTTGGTATTGAATGCGTCATTGTTCCGAGCGGGAGGTATTAGACCTATATGTTTGGGTTTGGAGATAGATTATTATGTCTCCATACCACGGATTGCTTGAAGATATCAGAAACAAAGATTTGTCCACGATTGCTTCTTCTGATGTTGCATCGTTGGACGACAATGGGAGATCGCATAGTAACTCTGCGAAAACCAGGGATTTCTTCGATTTGGATTTTATAAATTCCAGATCAAACTCTTGTAGAATTGCTATCCATTTTGAATATTTTCCCCCCAACAACTGTCGCGACAATATATAAGTCATGGGGTTGCAATCTGACAAAATGGTAGTTTTTCGAAAGAGGACATAATGTCGAAATCTCTGTATCGCTTGAACAGCTGCGAGAGCTAGCTTTTCAAAACAGGAGTACTTGATTTTTGTATCATTTAAGTTTCTACTCAAATAATATATAGGATGTTCAATTCCATTGTATTCTTGAACTAAAACCATTGCGATGGTCGTATCCAGTGTAGCCAGATACAGGTTAAAGTCTTTTTGATAATCAGGAGCATACATTAATGATGCTTTTATTAGAGATTTCTTTAAAGCATCAAAGGAAGCTTGCGCGACCTGATCCCATATGAAGGGTACTTCTTTTTTCAATAGACGAGTGTAACCTTTAGCAAGTTCAGTGTAATTTGGAATGAACCTCCTCAGAAAGTTTGCTTTCCCTTGGAGTTTCTGAATCTGAAGCAGATTTGAAGGTGGAGGAAAATCAATGATTGCTTGAACCTTACATGGGTCGAGAAGAATCTCATCCTTTGAGACCACAAAGCCAAGTAAACGAACAGAACTGACACAGAACACACATTTGTGTGGATTGAGTCGTATCTTGTAGTGTCGGCAACGTAGAAATATCGCTCTCAAATGCTACGGATGATCGGTCCGCTTTCGCGAATGAGCCAGAAGATCATTGAGATATGGTTGAATGATGTTTTTGATGTCATGGAAGGCATAATTCATTGCCCTCTGAAATGTTGCCCCTGCATTCTTTAAACCAAAGGGTAGCTTGCGATATGCAAATGTGCCCCACAGACAAATAAATGCAGTCTTTGACTGGTCTTGTGGGCGGATATTTATTTGATTATACCCGGAAAATCCATCCATAAATGAAAAGATTTCACATCCGGCGCATTCATCAATTATCTGGTCAATGAAGGGTGTAGGGTAGTTGTCTTTTAGACAAGCTTGATTTACATCCCTATAATTGATGCACACTCTAATCGTTCCCTTTTTTTTCATTACAGGAACAATATTCGATACCCAATCGGTTAGAGGAACCAGGTAAATAAAACCAGCATGGAGAAGTTTTTCAACTTCTGCCTTGATGGCAGCGGCTTTCTTGGGGTGCACCTGCCGTAGTCGTTGTCGTACCGGTTTGACATCTGGATACATCTTAATTTCGTGTTCAACTATGCTCGAGTCAATGCCTGGCATTTCATCATACGACCAAGCAAAGACATCTCTGAACTCGCAAAAAAGAGCGTGATATATTTCCAGTTCTGAAGGAGAACATGATTTGTCGACATGAATATTCTCTACAACATTTGTTTTGGTTGAGATATTTATGGCGATAGTCTCTTCAATATTGGACAAGTTTCGCTCGAAATCCACCGTGTTTACAGTATTTGATAGAAAATAAAAAACTGAGGGATGATGAAGGTCACTAGGAGTATCTTCTTTGTAATTCAGAATATGGGAACGATGGTGGTAATATTCCCATGGTGCCCCGTCAATTATTATTGACTGAACAATTCCTTCGTCTGTAGAATGTACTTGCGACTAAGGATTTGAAGGGGTACCATATTCCTTAGACCTATCTATCCAAATGCTTGATGAGCGTTGATTTGGGTTTGCCTCCCATGCCGAAAACATTGATTTCTACAATATTTCTATTGGGCTTGGAGGCAATACCTGCAGATGATCCATGTAAATATGGTTTTCAGAGATCTTTTGAATAGAAGATATCATATTGCAGGTTCCCACCGTTTCCACTTTCGCCAAATTGATTGGAGGCGGTAGGGCAAAAGTCCCCATTAATATAGGGTCTTTTAGTAGGCCTACTCTGATATTTTGAAGTGAATGAGGGCTTCCGTGGATCATTGGAAGCTTCTCGTAACTTGTGAACTGTTGGGGAGAAATGTTTCTTGGTCGATGATTGTAATTCCTCCTTTAAATGGAAATGCAATATTCCTGAAGTAGGTCAACACAATAGCTGCCATAGCATATATCCAGGGCCTTCCGAGTAGGATGTTGTAATCTAGGTTTCTGTCGATTACTTCAACATCTATTTCTACTATTTTTCCCCCTAGTTCGACTTGCAAGTTACTTAAAATCCCATATGGGGTGTATGTTCATCCATCAAATGCTTTTAATGTCATCGAAGATAGCGACAAGGGTGGAGATCCTAAAGTTTTCTAGCAACTCATCGACATAATGCATGTAGATGCCCCCTCATCAATAATTGTTTGATGAAAAGTTTTGTTGAGGGTTTTCACTTGAATAAGGAAAGCTAGTTGAGCCGGTAACTGAGGGTCATATCCTTTGTGATTAAAGGACACAAGATTGGAATCCGTTGGGTCAATCCCACCTATCACTGATAATAAAGCCTGCTTTTGAGAGGGGCAATTTTGTAGTACCTCAAGTGTCGACATAGCGGATGGCGATTGGGCCAGATCCTCCACTATATTATAATGTTGTGCTACTCTGGCACGAGGATTAAATGTCGATTTGTGTACTACTCCCTTTGGCAGCTTTATCATTAGTTCAGGAATGATGGGTGGCACAACTTCGGTCGAAGTTGTTGTCGAACTACTAGGTTGATCAGTAGCCTTGTTTTCTGACAGCTATGGATTTCCGTAATCTTTACTCCTTGGTTATATCAAAGCATCATTTTGCTGCTTCGAAACCGACAACATTAGCACTTGGGACGGGGAAGCATTGTCACTAGCAACTAGATTTGTTCCTGGATTTGGAAACGGATCAGTCAATACCGCTGAGGTTTTTGAATTCTTGAAGAATTTTCTAAGCTCAACTTTATATGGACACTCTCTTGTCCAATGATCCTCATCACATATAAGGCATGGACGATTTGGTTTCCTATCTCCAGAAGGGTTTGCAGAAGATTTTTCAGGGGATGACTCCTCCTATTTCTTCTTCTTCCCTTTCTTTTTCTTCTTGCCTCTTGGTTTCTTGGTTTCTTTGCCTTTGTAAGTCGATACGGCATTTACTTTTGAGGTGAGAAGTTATTCATTTGAATTTTGACCTGAAATCGTATGGTCATTTTTCGACTTAGCCTTTATGGTTTTCGTGCTGGTCATTCCTATCATGTCGTCCCCGGCATGAGAGTCTTTGTTTGATTTAGGAGAGGGAGGAATGGAAAATTCTGGTCTAGGAGCATCGGGGATTTTATCGTAGAGTGTGCCAGACTGAGTATAGATCAAATATAAATATTGCGCATGAGCAATGACTTGCTTTTCAGTGACAACTCCTCGCTTTGCCACATCTTCTGTAATAGAAGGTAACAGTGACTTAATAAACCATTCAGCCAATAGCTGATCAGGAACATATGTTTTTACCATTCTATGACGACGTCGCCACTCATGAATATGATCGGATATGTGAGTGGCTGTCGTTTGCTTGAAATTGGTAAGAAGCTCTGTTCCCATTTCGTACCTTATGGGTAACTGAAAATGGGTTAAAAAGGTTGTGGCTAGGGTACTAAAGTTATCAAACGAAGCTCTAGGAAATTCGATATACCATTTTTCTACTGGACCAGTTAACGTTCGTTGAAAAAGGCAAATCCTGATCGAATCATCATTTAGAGTGTTAGATGAACACCACAGGTGAAAGGTCATCACATGATCTGACAGGTATTCACCCGGATTTCCATTAAATTTAGCAATATCTGACGGAAGTTTATGAGGAATAGCTGGCCACCAAGGGGCGTAAGTGATTGGATCGTTTGTTAGCCGATTTAGATCTGGTAACTCTAAAGTTGCCACGAAGGGCAAATATTGATTCAGGTTCGACAAAGCATACCCAGGATAAGATGGGATTTCCTGAGTAGTGGGTCTTTGCATACCAGCATAGTGCATTTGATGCTGATAACTTTGGTAAGGTTGATGGGCATAACCATTATGAAATGGTTGATGTTGACTGTTTTGAATATACGACTGCCCATTACTTGCAAAGATTTGCTGCTCAGATCCTTGATAAACTTGTTGGAATTGCGGTTGTTGATATTGCACTAGCCATGGTTGTGAGACCATGTGCTGTTGTCCAATACTAGCTGTTTGACCAAGATGAGGGGTAATGGTAATCGTTTGAGCCTAGGTCACTCCAGTTAAGGAGCCACTAATCGATGATTGTGGTGGCGTCGTAGAGACAAGGGGCTATTGGATTGCGACCTAAGAGACTTGAGGTTGGCATACAATAGGTAACGTGTTAAGATTAGGTATGTTCTATGCTAGAGAAATTTATTTAAATTTTCACAGTTAGCAATCACATCAGCATTATGATACACTGCAGATAGAACATAAATATAAAATGCAGAAGACAAGCCAAGACAAGAGGACACAAGATGTGGCGCAAGCCAGGGACAAACCCCACAATGTGTGGGGAAACCCTTTGATCAAATCTCCTTTTATCTTCAAAGTTCAGCAGAGAAAGAGAGAGAGAGTACATTTACAACAGAAGTCAACACTTTGACTTGTCTAGATCTGAGCATAGATCGTCTCCTATAACGATGAGATCAATTGAAGACATTCTGCTTCAACTGATCCTCCAAGGTGACAGCTTCACCTATCATAGTACTAAATCCAGGTCCACTTGCTGCATCACTACATATGACGTCATGCTGCAATAGTTGTGATTATCATCATGCTGCCCATGTCCATGATCTTATCATGCTGCTGCCCTTCATGTTCATGATCTTATAATGCTGCCTATTCATCATCATCATGTTGTCCTATATGTCCATGATCTCATGCTGCCCTTTATGTCCATGATCTCATTTATCATCAAGCTGCCCATGCTTATTATTACATTCATCATGATGCTGTCCATGACCATGATCTGGTTCATCATCATGTTGCCCTTGATCATTATGCACATGATCTCATTCATCATGTTGTAGGATACTGAGATATTCTTTTCAACATTTCATAGCACATCAAGACACATTGTCCAAATATCACTAAAGTCGCTGCCCAAACATTATTGTCATAAGAACAAATATCTTTCCCATATATTATCTCCATTCATCACTAGTCAAGAGAACAATATCACAGTTATGCATAACCGTCATAAGAGTAAGTGACACTACAATAAGCGCAGAAGATCACTGTCAAAAAACTTCGTCATATTTTCATATTTCACTGTCGTACGTATAGAAGACGGGGTCTACCCTTAAGCTCTTCCACATATCCATTTTTATGATTCCAAATCATCTGCCTTTTAACAGCCCTTGTTGTCCCTCTCAAGGGACTATACTTGAAGCTTTACCAAGCATCTTCATTCAGCCCATTATACCAGAATTGCAAACTGTTTAATCTGGACCATAATATCTGGCAAATTCATCATTAGAAAAGACAAGCACATACCTCTGATAGACGTCATATTTTTTTCCACAAATACATTTCGGCCAGTGCACAGGATCCTCTATTATATGACAGCAGCTGAGTGTGCTTTTATGCCTGCGTGCTTCAGTGGGTTCCATTATGTTAATTAACTGCGGCTCCCATCATGTTAATATGAACCTTCATATAGTGCGGATCTGCTAATATCCACACGAAAGAATTTGAGTTACTGTTAGCGGATACCCTAGCTCATAGTAATGTGTATCTTCTGTTCCTTCATCCGAGAGCGTATAAGAACTGCGTATAAGTGTCTTCACGGGTAAGGAGTCTTCAAGAACTGCGAGGTCTTGGATAGCTCCATTGAATGTGTTGTATCTTCTAGAAAAACGTTACCTATATCTTCTGCGTAAGGTCTCATCCTCATGACCTGTGTTTGCTATGATGTATATATGACAACGTTTACCATCACTCACTGCACAGCGTATAGGGCATAGCTGCGCATATATTGTCTTTATGACAGCGTGAAATCCATGTGTGAACTGTGTTGCATTCCTCTCATGTACAGTGTGTAAGTCTTCATCATGATCTACGTATATGGGAGCCCTCTTGACTACATAGATTAGGGCCTATGTATTCTAGACAGCGTATTAGGGCTTGTGTGCTACGTAGATCATCCTCATATGCCTGCAGCTTCCTACGGTTAGGGCATCACTTTGAGGGCAACACGTTGACTGTGATTAGGACTTTATCTACAGCTAGGGCTTCTTCTAGACCAGCGTATCCTTTTGGTTCTCCTCCTTCTCCAAAAACCCAAGATGTGGAGAGGAGGAGTTCCCATTTAGAATGTGTTCTAAATGACATCAAATCCTCTCTTATTTATACTAAAAATGTAGAGGTTGAATAGACACATCGGTTGGGCTTCTAGAGCCTACATAAGTGCTGGTTGGCTTGATAATAATTACATAAACAAAATAAATTCATATCTCCATAAATACTTATCAGAATCGCATGCTATTTGGATCAATCATACACCTCTCGACGAGAGGGATCCAATAAAAATATCAGCTTCCATAAATTCGCTGACCCACATGGAGTTTGGCCCTAGTTGCCAATTTAACACTCCCTCTCAACTAGGGAGAACTCCATCCGCTGATCCATATGTACGACTGTACTATCTCTGCCATTAGTGCCTTGCACTACTCTGCCTAGCTCTGTTGGCTCTACTCAGCTCTGCTGGCTTTGCTCTGCTCTGCTCAGCTTCTGCTGAACTATGAAGAAGAAGAATTGATCGAGAATGTCTCATACCATTCTCCACTGACCTAAAGTCAGTCTCAGAGTGCATACCACTAGTCCCAGACCAGTCTCAACTGACCCGAAGTCAGGTTCATAGTAAGTACCACTCCTACCACTGGTCCCAGACTAGTATCGCAGTCTCAGAGAGTGTACCACTAGTCCTAGACTAGTCTCAATCGACCCGAAGTCAACGTCATAGTATGTACCACTCTCACTGGTCCCAGACCAGTACTGCACTGACACGAAGTCAGTCTTGGAGTATGTACCACTGGTCCCAGACCAGTCTCAGCCGACTTGAAGTCAGTGTCATAGCATGTACAACTCCTACCACTGGTCCTAGACCAGTATCATTGATCCCAGATCAATGGAGGACATCCTAGCGTAGGGAGTACGGTAGATACAACGATGCATCCATCGGCACTACTATGGTCCCTAACTTCATTTCCCTGCTCATTGATCAGATGAGAGGTACTTCCCATGAGTCCCAGACTGCATGGGTAGGATGCCTCGACAGGAGAACACATCAATACTGCTACAATCGCCATGGAGAACACATCAATCCAGGCTGCCATGGAGAACACATCAATCCAGGCCTCACAGGAGAACACATCAATCCTGCTACAATCGCCATGGAGAACGCATCAATCCAGGCCTCACAGGAGAACACATCAATCCTGCTACAATCGCCATGGAGAACACATCAATCCAGGCCTCACAGGAGAACTAATCATCCTGCTACACAAGAGAGCGAATCATCTTGTCCCACAAGAGAGCGAATCATCTTGTCCCACAAGAGAGCGAATCATCTTGTTTCAGTGCGCACCACCAGGGGAGGGCGAGTCACCCTATGGTCGTATGTTGCTCCAATAGAACTGCAATCCCCCCAAAGCTCCTAGAGCTCAATGTATGCAGCATGCAGGACCCTTTTACAAAGGTCTCTCGACGACTCCAAGTCGTTCGGGAAAATCACAAATTTGATCTTTCCTCAGGGCTCTGTCCTGTACATCATCTCAGTGTGATGGAGCCTCCTTAATCATCGACTTACCATATCCCAGATAAGGCAGTAATTGATGTCTATCTGCTGGAGAAATTGTCAAATACAGGATTCCTCAATAATCGAATCCCATCTCTGGTTGTCACAGAGATTCACAGTGGTATTCATCATGTGTACAAACAGCTCACTGAAGAGCTTCAGTAACCAGACTGCCTCACAGAAGGCCATACTATCAGCAATGTATTCTGCCTTAGTGGTGCTCAGATTCACCGACTTCTGCTTCCTGGTCATCCAGGATATCAAGGCAGATTCCAAACAGCACTGAGAAGTGCTCTAGTGATCCTCCATACTTCCTGCCCACTCATCATTCGAATAATCATGAGGTTTCATATTTCCGGCAGTGTATCTCAATTCATGAGAGATTGTGCCCTGAAGATATCTTAGAAGATTCTTGGCACCAATCTAGTGAGGCTCAACCAAATATGAGCTCACCATGCTAACTGCAACACAGATGTCCGGACGGAGGTTCTCCAAGAACATCAACGCGAATGAGTTTATGAAACTCAGAGGCATTTCCCAAATCTGGTCCGACATCATTACCATATAACTTCTGAAAGTTAAGATCCTCGAGGCAGTCACAAGCTTGCATCTTATCTTCCCACATTCAAAATCCAACTCCCTCTGTCTCCTATAAATGAGAGGGTCTGCACCTGTCAGACATAGGTGCCGGTACGAGAGGTTTATCATCCACAACCTTCAAGTAATGGTTTGGATCGGTTTCACTCCTAGTGAATCTCAGCTGCATTAGACAACTATCAATCCTCTCATATTATGCCTGAGGTGTTTTTCTTCAAGCCATAGAGGGCTTTCTTCCACCTATATACATGAGATTCCTTGATCATGATTCTCAAACTCCTCGAGTTGTTCCAAACCTATGGACCTGCTGCATGAGGGGAATGGTACCCTTATAATATTTTCCTTTGGTACATTTCAGACATGTACCTTCATGCTTCCTTTTGAATTCAAGCATCCTAGTCACCATTTGACTCACAGACCTCTAGAGTTGAGTCAATGGACATGGTCCCCAGTGGACTTCCTGAACTCAAAAACATCTTTAAAAGATCTATTTTCAAACACGTACCTTTCCATCGATAAGTGCCACCCTGCAACCTTTGACTTCCATTTCCGAGATGGACATCAGGTTCGATCAGGTACATAAAAGAGATTTTGGGGTTCCTTGCTTTCGTGGAAGAGTCGACCATTTCCTTGATGACCTGCATTACCAGTCATTCTTTTGATCATTGAAGATGTCCTAGGAATGATTGTTATCTTCATCAAGTGATGTGTCTCTGTCATTTGGACACTCCTTCGCATAACGGCCGAACTTATTTCAACAAGGCATCCGCCTTTCCTTCCACCCTTAGATCCGAACTTCCCAATGAAGTGATCTTAAGATGGACCATCAAAATCTTCTGCTGCGCCATTCTGATAACATTCTTTGCTTTGAATTCACCCTCGGTGAATTATGAAGAACCCATTGATCCTTCTGTCTTGTCCCAACTGTCTTCGGTGATTGCTATTTCCCTCTTGATTGGGAATTGTCTTCACCTCAGCTCCGATACCATGTTAAGATTAGGTATGTTCTATGCTAGAGCAATTTATTTAAATTTTCACAGTTAGCAATCACATCAGCATTATGATAAACTGCAGATAGAACATAAATATAAAACGCAGAAGACAAGCCAAGACAAGAGGACACAAGATGTGGCGCAAGCCAGGGACAAACCCCACAATGTGTGGGGAAACCCTTTGATCAAATCTTCTTTTATCTTCAAAGTTCAGCAGAGAAAGAGAGAGAGAGTACATTTACAATAGAAGTCAACACTTTGACTTGTCTAAATCTAAGCATAGATCATCTCCTATAACGATGAGATCAGTTGAAGACATTCTGCTTCAACTCATCCTCCAAGGTGACAGCTTCACTTATCATAGTACTAAATCTAGGTCCACTTGCTCCATCACTACATATGATGTCATGCTGCAATAGTTGTGATTATCATCATGCTGCCCATGTCCATGATCTTATCATGTTGCTGCCCTTCATGTTCATGATCTTATAATGTTGCCTATTCATCATCATCATGCTGTCCTATATGTCCATGATCTCATGCTGCCCTTTATGTCCATGATCTCATTTATCATCAAGCTGCCCATGCTTATTATTACATTCATCATGATGCTGTCCATGACCATGATCTGGTTCATCATCATGCTGCCCTTGATCATTATGCACATGATCTCATTCATCATGTTGTAGGATACTGAGATATTCTTTTCAACATTTCATAGCACATCAAGACACATTGTCCAAATATCACTAAAGTCGCTGCCCAAACATTATTGTCATAGGAACAAATATCTTTTCCATATATTATCTCCATTCATCACTTGTCAAGAGAACAATATCACTGCTATGCATAACCGTCATAAGAGTAAGTGACACTACAATAAGCGCAGAAGATCACTGTCAAAAAACTTTGTCATATTGTCATATTTCATTGTCATACGTACAGAAGACGAGGTCTACCCTTAAGCTCTTCCACATATCCATTTTTATGATTCCAAATCATCTGCCTTTTAACAGCCCTTGTTGTCCCTCTCAAGGGACTATACTTGAAGCTTTACCAAGCATCTTCATTCAGCCCATTATACCAGAATTGCAAATTGTTTAATCTGGACCATAATATCTGGCAAATTCATCATTAGAAAAGACAAGCACATACCTGTGATAGACGTCATATTTCTGTCCACAAATACATTTCGGCCAGTGCACATGATCCTCTATTATATGACAGCAGCCGAGTGTGCTTTTATGCCTGCGTGCTTTAGCGGTTTCCATTATGTTAATTAACTGCGGCTCCCATCACGTTAATATGAACCTTCATATAGTGCGGATCTGCTAATATCCACACGAAAGAATTTGAGTTACTGTTAGCAGATACCCTAGCTCATAGTAATGCGTATCTTCCATTCCTTCATCCGAGAGCGTATAAGAACTGCGTATAAGTGTCTTCACGGGTAAGGAGTCTTCAAGAACTGCGTGTAAGGAGTCTTCAAGAACTGCGAGGTCTTGGATAGCTCCATTGACTGTGTTGTATCTTCCAGAACAACGTTACCTATATCTTCTGCGTAAGGTCTCATCCTCATGACCTGTGTTTGCTATGATGTATATATGACAACGTTTACCATCATTCACTACACAGCGTATAGGGCATAGCTGTGCGTATATTGTCTTTATGACAGCGTGAAATCCATGTGTGAACCGTGTTGCGTTCCTCTCATGTACAACGTGTAAGTCTTCATCATGATCTACGTATATGGGAGCCCTCTTGACTACATAGATTAGGGCCTATGTATTATAGACAGCGTATTAGGGCTTGTCTACTGCGTAGATCATCCTCATATGCCTGCAGCTTCCTATGGTTAGGGCATCACTTTGAGGGCAACACGTTGACTGTGATTAGGACTTTATCTGCAGCTAGGGCTTCTTCTAGACTAGTGTATCCTTTTGGTTCTCCTCCTTCTCCAAAAACCCAAGATGTGGAGAGGAGGAGTTCCCATGTAGAATGTGTTCTAAATGACATCAAATC
Organism: Pinus tabuliformis; assembly: GCA_031772625.1. Lineage (NCBI taxonomy): Eukaryota > Viridiplantae > Streptophyta > Pinopsida > Pinales > Pinaceae > Pinus > Pinus tabuliformis. Next base: position 757,505,943 of record CM062808.1, on the reverse strand, counting down.
ATCTCTTATTTATACTAAAAATGTAGAGGTTGAATAGACACGTTGGTTGGGCTTCTAGAGCCTACATAAGTGCTGGTCGGCTTGATAATAATTACATAAACAAAATAAATTCATATCTCCATAAATACTTATCGGAATCAGATGATCTTTGGATCAATCCTACACCTCTCGATGAGAGGGATCCAATAAAAATATAAGCTACCATAAATATGCTGACCCACATGGAGTTTGGCCCTAGTTGCCAATTTAACATAACGCTTGTACTTGTGACACCGTCACAATAGCCAGTGTAGTGGGGATATTTGACATAGGTAGACTTTGTTGCATTGAGTATACAACTCTTGGTTGTTGAGGCAGTATTGGCATCCAACCACTAGATGTAATTCTAGCATAACCTGAATTTTGTTGTGAACTCTCGTATGTTTAACCTCCCGGAGGAGATAATGAAAGGGCATGTTGCCCTACATATGGTGGTAATCCAGCGCTTAAGGGAATGATTTTCCTTTGAGGACCGGACTGCCCAAATTGACACTACGAAGGATCAATTTGCTGAGACTCAACATAAGAGATTCCAGATATTATTCTAGACGAACAAATGGGAACAGACCATACTATCGAAACAACCCCTGGATGGATTCCATCCAGCGATTGAGAGCTAGTTGTGACAGATGGTACACTGGTGAACATTGTCGGAGTGGCAGCAGGAAGTTCTGCTACTACTATGTCAGATGACATAGTCCTAGATGTCGAAGGTTGTTCAAACATATATAGTCTATCCAAAAGATTTCCTAGCGATTCTACAGGAGCTTCTGATAACGGTAGACTACTTTCTGACGAAGAAGGATGTAGGGTGATCCCAACCCCAAAATGCGATGGAGTACTAGATGGGGGATTCTCCACAATCTCTTCTATAGCAATCAACCCAGGTGGAAGAGGTAGACCGTCAGGTCCGTAAAATATTTCCGGTGACAAATAAGGTATAGATTCTGTAGCGACAAATGTTTGGGGAATAATACCTTCCGAATCAGTGGTAGATGGAGTCGGTTAAGGTATAGAAGTGTTTACCCTCACACCAGGATCAGTTCTACTATCCTCTAGTGGATGCGGCACTTCTTCTGTAAAGGCAGGGGTACCAGAAATGTTTGGAGTAACCGGAGTCTCCGAGGGTGTCAGAACACTTGTTCCAACCAGACCAGGGGACTTTGAGCCAGTTAAACGAGTTCGCTTTGTTCGGAATAGTTTTGATTTTGGAGACAAAGATGGTTGACTCGTAAGTCTCTGCAAATGACGAGGTTTTAATTGACTTTCCTCCACGATTGCAAATTACTCGATCAGCTGAAAATAAAGGTGAAAATGTTTCTGAATTAAATGAATTTTAGACGCTTTGACACAACTTGTTTTTTCAATTTTTAAGAGTCGAGAAAAAACAAAAGATGACTCTAGCTGCCTTCGATTTTTAATGATCCTAAAGTGACAAGTGCTCAGATGGACCTTTTCCTTTAAGGAGTTTGAAAAGAAATGAAAGAGACTACTCTGGAAATCTAGAAAGAGGGATTACCAAACCAATCGCAAAACTGTAGAATACATTTTATGGTACGGTAGTCAATCTTCCCGAATGTTGTGTTCAATGCATTGTGATCGATAGGGTGGTAGACACGGCTTCCAATGGATAAAGGATATAGCCTATTGTGGTCTCCCAATATATACTTGACGGTACGTGGGAGCACAAGTCCGTACTTGCATTTGTTGTCTCAAAGAGGAGGAATCACCCAACCAACAGTGAAAGCGACAGTTACCAGGCTTTACGATGCCGGAATGCGTCTCTAGCCTAGACTTCTAGATGTTGTGCGTTAGGTTTCAAACCATTTTTATGTTCATTGAATTTATTTTACAGTTGATCTTTCTTAAGAGATTTTCCTTTCAGGTTCACCGCGTGATGTAGATATACAATTCCTAAAATGAAATCTGAGATGATAAACAATCATTTAATCTTCTTTTTGCAATGAAAATCCTAGCTACTAAAGAAAGAGAGACGATATTCTTTCAACATAGAGCAAAGAGCACACACTAGATGCACTGTCCTAAACCAAACCAACAAGCAGTCTAAATGCAAATGCACATGCATGTATTTGTTTTCAACTTTCTTAATGTGTGAATGACAAGAATAATGCTAAGTACAAATCTGAATTATCTTTTCAAAGCGACAGTACTAACGAATTTCTCTTCAAAAAACGAAAGGAAGATAATGACGACACTTTTCTATGTTGAATTGAAAACTGCTTTCGACACTTCAAAAACTACTAATTCAAATCAAATACAAGAGTAATTGTATAATCGACCATCAAGAACAATAGAATTCCTTTCTTTGACTGAAAACGACACTTGTGACACTTTCAAATCAAAAGATAGTTTGATTATGCTACCTTTTTGTAAAACGAAACTGTAAATGGCGCACAATACATAAAAACATTCACAATTATTTGTACTATGGAGGTGGAATCATGCAAAAGAAGGGAGTTTCTACAGTGGTATACTGATCAGTGACAGCAAAACTCCTGAATAAAGCTGAAGAGAGTGAACACAAAAACCCAAAATCTGAGAGCAGAAGAGGTCTTGTCTGATGAGCACACCTGCAACACAGGGAAAGTGCGATGCAGCGCACCTACTGCACATGAGAGGTGTGATGCATCCAAATTCCCAAGAGGAGAAAGTGCAATGGTCCAAGGACGAGACTTCAACTTGGTTCCGGGTCACAGTTTGCAGCTTAGTTCAGGGATTTAGGCCGAGCTAATGATGTTCAGTAAATATAAATCACAGGGGCTGATCTAATGAGGTTACTAGAGCCATCACTAGGGAAATTAGAAGGTTTTCAAATCAATTGTTCAGTTTATAAACAAAACCCAGAGATAGACTGAAGCAGCATTGATCTACTTTGCACTTGCATATCAAACGCAGTTCGAAGGTTAGCTGGCTTGACTTCAGGCTCCGTCTGTAAGTTTATAAAACAAACAAATATAGACAAGAAAACAATCTATTCGCTCTCCAGTGGAGTCACCATTTTGTTATCGGGAAATCTAGTGTCCACTCGGAGCTTCTAGTCCCACTAAGACTGGTAGCTATCTTAGAAACAAACAAACTAAAACTACTTTTGCTTTCCTTTATGAGAAGTAGATAAGAGGGGAATGAAGGACACCAACCTCAGTCTTGCGCTTGGTTCCTTTCTTGGTTTCTCTCCCTTCTGACAGATCCTTGTCGCTTTTCCTTCGTCTACCCAGCTTCAAAGAGCACTTGTGGAATCAAAGCAGCATAATACTATCAAAAAACAGAGATCTACAATCATAAGCAATATAGGACCATATATATATTGACCACACAAATGCATATATCATCAAACATACAAGAATGTGGAGGAAAACTTGAATAGCTTTATTAATATCAAGAATAGCGAAGATGATTACAACCAATTGTTCTGACCCAGCGTCATCCTCCCAGCATGAAAGCCCTTCTTCACCTCATGAAAAGCTTAGATCACCCAACATTATGATATTCCACCTAGAAACCAACAACACTTCCTTACAAGATACAAAATTCCAGCCTCTGGATCTCTGGGATGAGGGATCCATATAGAGATGATTGCAGGGGGGTGAGTCAGCTTCTGGGATTTTGATTAGTGCCCTCTCTCTGATAGTTCTTGATTCCACTTGGAGATTGATGATCTCTTACTCATCCCTGAGCGAATTCAGAGAGGCAAGTGTCATAGGAGAAGTTTCTAGAAGATTCCATGATGATCCACCTTGAAAACTGTCTCTGCCATTTGTCTACGTTCACCCATTGCACCGTACAAAAGGGCTTTCTATTATGCATCGCACCCTTTACACTGGGCAGGTGAGATGCATCGCACCCTTTGCACTGGGCAGTCTGTATGGTCCAGCTTTGACTAGTTCTGAGCAGTTTTCTGTGGAGAACTTCTGGGAGATGATGTAATCAGCTCACCTTGTTCTTTTAGGGTGTGAAGCAACACTTTTAGGGACTTAGGAGCCCTTGGTTTATGGACATGTATGATTGGGGTTGCAGTGCCAAAAAATGTCTATAACACACGTGACACGTCATACAATTTCACTCCACTGAGCCAGTCTATAATTAGGTCATCGTGGGAGATTGGGCATAACTCTTTCTTCGGGAATCTAATTTTTATCAGACTTGTGGGGTTGGAAAGAATACTCATAGGTCTATCACTAGCTACAATTTTAGAACTTGGAGATATGAAATTATAGAGTTATAAGAATTTCAAGATTGAGCTCATACAAAGTAGAAAAAAAATGGTGTGTAGTTTTTTTTTAAATTTGCATAAGCCTTGTTTGAGAAAGTAGTTTGAAGTGATTAAAAGGGAATTGTGAAGCATAATCATTATTTATTTATGACCTGAAGAAATAAAATGGAAACACCTACTAAGAAACCTAAAATATCTACTATGACACATGAAGAAGAGGAAGAAATGCAATATAATATATCAAAATTACGAGACCAAGTGCAACAAATTTTTCTCTCACAAAAGATAACTGAAGCTAAGATGGACGGTTTAAAGAATGGAATGGAAACTAAGATGGATGGCATGGAAGCTAAGATGGATGGTATAGAAGCAAAACTTAAAGGCAACATTAAAGATTTGAAGATAGATTTGACGAAGTTGCTACAAGAAATGCTTACTAATGGCGAAAGGGTAGTAAAGGAAACTCATGATGAGAACAAAAGAAATGTTAGTCATGATTTCATAGACTCTAACGTTGGATTGAAGACCTACCATGTTCCAAATATTGATATGAGGATGTTTGATGACAAGGATCCCATAACATAGATACTATAGATGGAGCAATATTTTGATCTCCATAATGTGCAAAGCACACAAAAGGTACGCATTGCGACTTTATATTTGGAACCAAATCAGTTTGTATGGTATTGATGGATTTTATCTCATAAACAAATTTTCACTTGGGAAATTTATGGAAGAAATGATAGCACATTATGAGGATACAGAAAACAACACCTTTTTTAGACACCTTGAGGACATCCAAAAATTGAATATAAGGGTAAAAGATAGTCCAAAGGATCATAGGATTAATTTTTTCATAGGGAATTTAAAGGATAACATCCAACATGAGGTTCACCTTTGGGAACCAGATTCATTGGAGAAGGTATTCATGTTGGTAAGAAAAATTGAAAGAAAAATTATGGCAACAAGGAAGCCTACTTCTCACAACTATGAAGATGTAAGTGTTTTTGCCCCTAGCTTTCCACAACCTACAAGGTTGACACCACAACAATTGGAGGAAAAAAGAGCAAAAGGGATTTTTTACAGTTTTGATAGCAAATACACTAAATGTCATAAGTGTGCTGAGAAGAAATTATTTTACATAGATTGTGAATAGGAGGAAGAAAAGGAACAAGAAACATTAAAAGAAAAGGATACACACTAGGAACAAACCATAGAGAAAGAAGAAATGAATCTGACCATATCTTGTAATGCATTGGTTAGAATTACCACTCCTCAAACTATCAAGTTAAAAGGACATATAAAGAAGAAAAAGGTAATTGTGTTGATTGATTCGGGAAGTACCCATAATTTTATTCATTGTAAGATAGCCAAGGAATTGAATTGCTTCCTATATCTAGCACCAGAGTGTCAAGTGATGGTTGAAAATGGAGGAACCATAAATTTCTTTGGAAATTTCCATAATATCAAGCTATCCATGGGAGAATATGTGTTGAATAGTCCAATGTTTTCCATTCCAATGGGTGGTGTTGATGGTGTACTAGGAGTCCAATGACTACAATCTTTGGGTATGATAACTTTTAATTTTCAAGAAATTTTCTTGAAATTTGTTTCAGAAGGAGAGGAAGTTGAATTAAGGGGTATAATAGGGAAATAATGAAATACAATCATCTCTAATGGCATGAAAAATCTTCTAAATAAAGAATAATGAGGCGCAATTGCACAATTATGTTTGCTAGAGGTTCCCACATTGGAATCATCTATTTATCTAGATCTCCAAAATGTCTTGGAAAATCATTCCATGGTAATTGAGACTCCCAAAGGCCTCCCACCTATTTGTGATCATGATCATGCTATTCATTTGATTCTAGGAAGTTTTCTTTCAAACATCAGGCCTTATAGATATCCCTATGCCCAAAAGAGTGAAATTGAATGTATGGTTGCAGAAATGATAGAGGTTGGTATAATTCAACCTAGTCAAAGTTATTTCTGTTCACAAGTAGTATTGGTGCACAAGAAGGATGGATCAGGGTGCATGTGTCTAGATTATAGGGAGCTCAACAAGCTCACTATTAAAGATAAATTATCCATTCCTATCATTCATGAATTATTGGATGAATTGCATGGAGCAATTTACTTCACCAAGTTAGACCTTCGTTCAGGATACCATCAAATCAGAATGAAGACTAAATATATTCCAAAAACAACATTTAGAACTCATGAGGGTCACTATGAATTTTTCGTCATGCCTTTTGGCCTTACCAATGCACCTTCTACATTTCAAGTTTTGATGAATTCTATTTTCAAACCCTTCCTTAGAAAACTTGTGTTAGTATTTTTTAATGATATACTAATCTACAGCAAGTCTTGGAAGGATCATGTTCAACATGTTGACATAGTGCTCAAACTACTGGAGGAGAAACAATTATATGAAAAAACCCCAAATGTTTCTTTGGAGTACAAGAGGTGAAATATTTGGGTCATATTGTATCTTATGAAGGTGTTAAGGTAGACCCTAGCAAAATTAAAGTCATTAAGGAAAGGAAAATCCCCACATCCATAAAGAATCTGCGAGGATTTCTTGGGTTGACAGAGTATTATCGCAACTTTGTTAAGAATTATGGGAGAATGGCGACATCTCTAACAACATTACTGAAGAAAGATGCATTTTATTGGACTCACGAAGCAATGAAGGCCTTTGAACATCTTAAAGAGGCAATGTGCTAGGCATCGGTGCTGTTTTAATGGAATTAGAAAGGCCCATTTCTTTTGAAAGTCTTCCAATCAAAGGAAAATATATACACAAAGCTATTTATGAGAAGGAAATGTCAACAATACTACATGCACTTAAGAAATGGCGACCTTACCTAATGGGAAGACACTCAAGGTAAAAATAGATCATGATAGTCTTAAATAATTTTTAGAATGAAGATCATCCTTAGAATAGTAGAAAAAATGGGTCACAAAGATGTTGGGTTATGACTTTGAAATCATCTACAAAAAAGGGAAGCAAAATGTTGTTGTAGATGCACTCTCAAGAAAGGATGAGGATGTCGAAGAATTTCTTTGTGCCATTTCTATTATCCAACAAGATTGGATAAACGAAGCAAGGGATGAATGGAAGAATGATGAAGAAGTGTGGGCACTCATTCAAAAGTTGCAGCAAGATCCCAGTACATCTGATACATTTAGCTAGAAAAATGATACGTATGGTACAAAGATCGCTTATACCTCTATAAGAATTCCCAACTCAAACAAAATATTCTTAGGGAATAGCACACATCTCCCTTAGGAGGGCATTCAGGGTTTTTAAAAACTTACCATAGGGTTAAGAATGAATTCTTTAGGGATAGCTTTAAATATGATATTCAAAATTTTGTGGTGGAATGTTTGGTTTTCCAACAAAATAAAGTTGAGACAATTAAGACCCTAGGTCTATTACAACCTTTATCCATTCCAAGTCAATGTTGGGAGGAGGTTTCAATGGTTTTTATCACAGGTTTACCCAAGTCCGAAGGAAAGAGTGTCATCGTGGTGGTAGTTGACAGACTTACCAAGTATGCACACTTTTGTGCATTATCTCATCCATTTAAATCCAGTACAGTTGCTACTGCATTTATGGCAACAATTCAAAAGCTACATGGAAACCCAAAGATTATTGTAAGTGATAGAGATCCTATTTTTACTGGAAATCTTTGGATAGAATTATTTTTTTGTCTGGGTACTCAGTTAGCTCATAGATCATCTTATCATCCTCAATCTGATGGGCAAACTGAGATAGTGAACAAATGTTTGGAAGGATATCTTCGTTGCTTTGTATCTAATAAATAGACACAATGGGTCAAATGGTTTCCTCTCACTAAATGGTGGTATAACACTTCCTTCCATATTGCAGTAAAAATGAGCCCATTTATGGCACTTTATGGATATCACCCACCGTCCATCACATCATATTTAAGATAAAATTCTAAGGTTCAAGTAGTGGAAGATCACATCGAGCATCAACAAAATTTCTCCAACTCTTAAAGGATAACCTTACTTTGGCACAGAATAGAATGGAACAACATGCAGATCAACATTGTAGCAAAAGAATTTTTGATGTAGGTGACTGGGTATTTTGACGGCTACAACCATAGAAACAAATGTCCCTCAAGCAAGCTAAGAAGGATAATAAATTATCACCAAAGTATTATGGTCTGTACAAGGTGTTGAAAAAGATTGGTAATATGGCATATATATATTGGAACTTCCTGCATCTTCTTGAGTGCACCCAATTTTACATGTTCCATGCTTAAAGAAGGTTATCGGTGACAAGCTCCCAGTTCAAACAATATTTGCAGAGCTTGACGAGGAAGGAAAAATCATATTGGAACCTGAAGAAGTCACAAAAATAATAACTTGACAACTGTGAAATCGATCAATTTCAGAGTATCTCATCAAGTGGAAGAACTTACCTGCTGAAGATTCTACATGGGAGGATGATAAGTTTATATAGAAGCATCCATAACTACTCAAGCATTGAGGAAAACACTTTTTTGAAGGAGAGGGGCATGCTAAGTCCCTATAATACTAGTGTATTCCCTTATTATTATTGTCATTGTACCCCTTATTGCTATTGTTGTGCCCATGTTGTCCCCATATTGTTATTATTGTGCCCCATAGAAGCCCACTATTGTTATTGTTGTACCCTTAAATTATTATTGTTATGTCAGTTCTGATTATATTGTGACCCCTTAGACTCCTATATATAGAAAGGAGGTCTTGTAATTTTTATCATCCAAGAATTGTTCATTTGTGTAATGTAAATGAGGTTTCACCCTTGAAGAGGCTACGTTTTAAGTCGTTGATCTATCTCTTTCTTCTATTTTGTGAGCTAGTTGCATAACATCATTCTTGGACACTAGCACCAAAAGGGGGAAACATTCCCTGGACTCTCTCATAGGGTAGGCCTGAGAGGGTTTGGTAGGCTCTAGACTCTCCCATACGCTATTATGTCAGTTTTTGTGGGCCAAACTAGCGAAAAATGAGTCCGTAGCATGGAGAAAGTCAATCAAGATCAAGGACTAGGGGTCATTTATCTAGAGGGGTAAAATAGGCTTATAACAAATGTTGCCTAATGTATGAGGCAAGAAGAGAATTTGATTTCTGAAATAAATTATGATAAAGCTTGGAAGTTAAAACATGAGTGAGGAAACAAAGCCAAGGATGCGAATCAGAAAAATCTAGAGCTGAAGTCTCATCTATGCTGATAAGATCCCCGAGGTGGGCATACCCATGCTCAGTCATAAGAAGATACTGAAAATGGCTGCCAAAACATACACCGCGGATCCATGGCATGAAATTATAGAACATGGCCATGAAAGACATACACAGTGGATCCATGTGACACAACAGATAGAGCATAACCACTAACAAATACAATCATGGATCTATGTCATAGAGTACATCAGTAGGACTATGGACACATGGCAGACAAAGAAGTGTCCCGGATAGCCCTCAAAGCACATAAATGATACATAACTCCAACGCAGCCTGGGAAGGACGCCATATAAGAGTGAGATGTCCCTAACCTAGGGTCTTCGACATAGCCCTGATGGTACAAATATACATCATGTGAATAAGTGAGTTGATGTCAAATATGGTAGAAACCGCCTAATTAACAACCAATGAGGTAAACTAATAACATACTTGAGGGAATCCACCAATGAGGAAAAATGACCCCAAGGTACCTAGTACAGTCCACTAAGTGTGAATAAATGAGATGACGTCGAAAACCAGTGAACTCGACCAATCAGGAGCTAATGATGTAAACCCACTATCGATCATGAGGAAACCTGCAACTGAGGACTGCAAGCTCCAAGGTACTACTGGTTCCTAGATTAAGCTCCTAGATAATGGGCCGAAGTCGACATGAGAATATCCGTCGAAGGAGGGACTTAATGTATCCCCCATCAATCGACATGGAATAGACCAGATGTGATGAATGTATCAAGTCATGAAGCGATGATGTACAACTGACACAGGGATGGCAGACTCAAAAAGGTTAACAGGCTACTACAGATGGCTGACATGTAGAATTTTCTCTACAAATCTCGCTCTGAGACCATGTAGAAAATCTGCCTGCAGGTTAACCCAATAATGCAATATAAATCAAGGAGAATACTATAATGTACTTCTACTATCAATTTGCGAAAGCTTAAATATCGAGCTGAACAATATAACTAGAAGAAGAAGAATCAATGCACAATACACATGGAAATACTTTGGGGAAGCCTCAGCTAAAAACCCCACTATCTGTATTATCATACAAGGTGGAAATACATAGGAATTATATAAACACTTAGCTCTCACAACTAGCCAGCTCTCAGTACAATCCTCATAGATGCTCATAAGCAATCCTGTCTTCTCTGAAGCCTTCCTCTCTACCCTCCAAGCTCCTATTTCCTTGCACCATTCCTCTAGGATGATCTCCTTCAACCAAGTGGGAAAACGCGATTTACCAAGTGGATGATCTCCTGATCTCACACATTTTCAGAACTGCGCAATCCTCAAGGAATGATTCCTTCTGCATGCATGAGTTTTCTTTATAGGAAAACACATGCAACTAATAGCACATTTTCCTTGTCTTTAATCTCAACTGGGTATTTCTCAAAATAGACATGCATTAGTTTCTGATGATGGAATCTTCAGTTAACTGGAGTACACTAGTTGAGTGCATGCATGTATAACCTGACTGTCATGAGTTTCCTATGAGGGAATCTTAAGTTAACTGGAGTACACTAGTTGAGTGCATGCATGCATTAACTGACTTTTAACTCTCTATTAGTTCCTCAAATAGTTTGGAACTAATTTAACTGGACTTTGTTAAACTCACATGGACAGCGAGACAGATGGAAAGATAAATCATTGAGTACAATTTTTATTAACAAAAGATGTACATTTATAGTACAATAGGTGACTCTTGGGATTCAGATCCCAAGGTCTCTTGGACTGCTTTGTCCATTCAACTTCCACGCTAACCCTTTAGGATTAGGTGTCCAACATTCCCCCCCTTAATCCGAAGGGTTATGTATGAGTCCAAGAAAAGAGCTGTAATACAAAATGTGCAAAGAATGCATGGCAGCACTAGGCTGATTGTGCTCTATGAAATGTTGGTATAAAGGGCGATGGTTTAAGGATGACCACCAACACTGGAACGCTTAGTGCAGTTCCCGGAACTCTTCCAAAACTGGCAAGAAACTGAAGTTTTCTGCTAGAGGAAGTGATCCTATTGTTTTAAAGAGGGAAACCTTCAACCATAAAAGGGAGGTCTCACCCCGCATAAAAGGTAAAACTTCAACCTGAAAAGGGAAGTCTCAACCTGTGATGGTTTAAGGATAACCAACAACTCTGGAATGCTTAATGCAATTCCTGGAACTCTTCCAAAACTGACAAGAAGTTGATGTCTTCTGCTAGAGGAAGTGTTCTCAATCTGTGATGGTTTAAGGATGACCAACAACTCTGGAACTCTTCCAAAACTGGCAAGAAGCTGGAGTCTTCTGCTAGAGGAAGTGTTCTCAATCTGTGTTCACGGGCATCTTTGTCTCTGGCTGCAACTCTGAAACTGGTGTGGCAAGTTGTAGCTCAGGTTCGCTTGATGTGACTTTGAAGCTTGTAGATGACCATCATTTCCCCCCCTGTCAGGTACAAGGTGAGAAGATGGAGAAAACTCAGCTGCAAGACTGTTCAATACTCTGGAACAGGTTCTGACATGTGTTTGGAATATCTTCTTGGCTGTTGATGCCCATTGCCAAGAAGCGATCCATCCAAGATGAATCTTCGTTCTTGCAGGTCGTTTGTTTTTGAAGCATCTGTGTGAAGAATGGCTGGTTTTATGACAGTGCTTACATGGATGAAGATCAAAACAGTGATCTTTCAAATGGCCAACTCGGTCACAGTGTTGGCATTTCACGATCTGTTGTTTTTGTTGTTGTTGTTGCTGTGGAAGAGGGGCAGAATCTGGAACAGCTGAAGGTGAGCTGCCATGAGAAGCAGGTGAACTGTCATGAGGAGCAGGTGAACTATCATAAATGAATCCAGCACTCTGAAACTGAATGGGCTTGACATAGTCTGGAATATGAAAGGACAAGTCCTTGTCATATCCAAGACCAGTTCTGTGCTTGTTGTGGACAAGCTGTTCCCAAGGTCTGATGATGGGCTTGGGAAGTGCAGACTGAACCTCTGCATCTGCATGTAACTTTGCTGCTTTATCTGAATGAACTGTAACATTATTGACTTGCTGTTTATGGGAGTCTGCTTCATTGTTCTGAACAGAAACAGGTTCAGAATGATGACTCCACTGGTGTAATTCTTCCTGCTGTAGCTTTGTTTCCAGCTGCAAAAACTCAATATTTTCTTGTACATTTTTCAAACAGATTTGAATGTTTGCGACAATGGCTTTATCAATCATAATTGTATTGTCCGTGGTAGAATGTATTAGAGTGTTCAGCAATTCTAATACAACAGCCATTCTATCCATTTGACAATAATATCACTGCAAAAAAATTGATTGGTGTACCACTTTGTCTTCAAAAAAAATCTTCAAGTATGTAGCTTCTCAATATACTTCCATATACAATGCAATTTCATACCATGAACATATTTTGTGCAAAATTACACAGAAAAAATATCTTAGCCAACAAATTGTAATAAAGAAGTAGCTGAGAAGTAGAGAACCTGGTTACACAATGAGATCTCTTCAAAAATCTAAATCAATATATGACAACCCAAACATTTGCAGAAGTCATAACACTTGTCTTATAACTTGAATATCTATGTATTTCAGCCGTCAGACTTGAATTTCAAAAACCCCTTCAAATAGGAAGACCAGTGTGAAGCTTTGAGTCTGCTAAAAGAAGCTCCTCCAAATGTGTCTGCAGCTCTACCAAAATGTGTCTGCAGCTCTACCAAAAGATCCTATATATTTGTTGTCACTGATTTTATCTCAGTGTCAAAGTGAAGATCTCCTTCAAATTGAAGATGAATGCATTCATAAAGTGCCAAAGCTCACTGTTGCTATTATGAAAGCATACAAATCAGCTGCAGAGAGTTCACAAAGACATTATTACAGCAATCTCCTAAGCCATGCATTGGAAGTGATTTCATATGTGATTCATAGGCTTACATCTACTGATATTTGGGAGGTTCTAACCACTCTAGATGGCCTCCTTACCACTGGTGATTCAACCTTGGATGAGGCGCCAAGAGAATTTAAACCAGCACTTGCTTCATTTCTTGCAAGTTTAAGTGCGGTGGAAATACCTGAAGATGAAGGAAATGCTGTAAGTAAGGCAATTTGGCAACTATACCATCTAGTATTGAGAGAACGACATTGGGCAGGTGTTCATCTTGGTCTTGCTTCTTTTGGGTACTTCGCTGCACGAACTTCCTGCAATGAATTGTGGCGCTTTGTACCTTTGGATGCAGCTGAAGAGATACTCCTCCGGTTTCAGTTGTCACCAGTCGTGCTTCTAGCAGTAATAAATCTAGGCGACCTTCATTCATTGCCCAATAAAGCAGCAGCTGGAATGTGCCATCGGTCTCACGGTCATCATGCCCACTTCTGTTTTGCCCTTCACCAGTCAACTTGAAATTCTAATTCCAATTAATTCAGTTCACCAAAATCCAGCCATGGAATATACAGAAGCAGTGCTGGTCATGTAACAATCTGACGAATATATCATATGACTGCCAGTCATGGATTGCATTTAAGAACAATGAAGGCGCATCAAATACACCAGTGAATTTACGACATTAATATTTATGTTTGATTTGGGAAGATGATCTTTATTGCCATTCGTATCTGGTATACTATTTCTGTTTCAATGCAGTAAAAGGGATCGGCAGCTATGGACGAGGAAGCACAGAAGCGGAATACTGACTGCGTTTACTTCTTAGCATCACCGTTAACATTGTGCATTTAGACATCCGCCACTTGAAGGGCATCCGACAAGATCAGGCACTGAGTCATTAACAACATCCGGGATTGGGATTGTGATCAAGCAATTCGCTTTTTCTTTTTCTTTTTTTTGCAAAACCAGCAACCATCGGAAGCTGAGGAAGATATTATGAAACTAGAAAATCAAATACCCATGTTTGTCTTACAGATGATCCTCCAATGGCAGGCAGGCACAGATCTTGATCTCATTTCCATTCTAAGACGACGTGACCGGCTGGATTCGCATGTATTAACAGCGCAATCATTCAGGCCGGATACCAGGGGTGCTGCGGATTCTTAAGAGACGGAAGTGCATGAACTAGCGGACACCCACGCAGAACTGTGCCCTGATCCACTGACGACGAAAACATATACAGAGGAAGCTATAATTTTCTGAGCATGTACATCATTTCACAACTACAGGAGCAACGTCCAACGACCAAATCAGGGGAGTCCACAAATATTTCCCATCGAATATTTCCCATCGCCCAAAAAACCAGTTTGATTCAGCATATACCAATTAAAATTAGCCAGATGAAATTGTGAAATTCGAAGACGCTGTGAAGCGAAAAGGCGGATAAACAACTCAGAAAATCTTACGCAGTTGTATGAAAGTTAGCTGAATCTCTCTTATGTGCAAACCCAACATCCGAGGGATACACTGAACGTGGACTCTATATATAGAAAACCTCGGAGCCGTGTACGAGTATAGACTGGTAATCTATTTGCAGCAGCAATCAGGATTGGCCTCGCTAATTTGAATTTGGGAAATTTGACGTGGTCGCAATGAAACGAAAACTCGCTATACTGCTACTGCTTCTAAATCGACTGAGGATTTTTACTTTGAACGAGTTTAATATTCCTTTAAAATCTGATTCGAATAATTCAAATACATTCAGAATGCCACACAGGTATGGACATGCTACAGGGTGTATAATCATGTAAATGGGAGCAACGTATAACCAGAAGCAAGAAAATGGTAAACCACGCTCACGGTCTTCGAATGCTCAGATAATGAAACGTTCAGGTATGGCCAGACAACAGTTCTGGCACGTAATCAATGTTCTCAGGCAAGAAATCAGAGAAAACGCACAACGCCAACGAGAATATGGGGTGCTCTTTCACAACGCCAACGACAGAGAGTAAAAAACGGATGCGCAGAGACCTACTGACACGCAGGACAGAGGTAGAAACTGGCAGAGAATGAAACGCATGACAGAGGCAGCATATTCAGGCCAGAGGGCACAGATATGGACAGAGGCAGCGCTCAGGATACTGCAGACGTTCAGGCAGAAATTATGACATCGCATCTCTGGGCATGTCAGTCCGTTGACAGAGGCAGAGCAGCGCTGAAATGCACCTAACAGGCCACAGAAAAACAAGTGGCTCTGATACCATGTTAAACTCACATGGACAGCGAGATAATGGAAAGATAAATCATTGAGTACAATTTTTATTAACAAAAGATGTACATTTATAGTACAATAGGTGACTCTTGGGATTCAGATCCCAAGGTCTCTTGGATTGCTTTGTCCATTCAACTTCCACGCTAACCCTTTAGGATTAGGTGTCCAACAGACTTAACTCAGTAAACTAAGTTAACTAATTACAACTCAAATATAAATCAATCTTATCTCCTTAATTTAAGGCTTATCTCCTTAATTTAAGGAATAACTCTTGCATGACTTTAGAAAGACTTCTAACTTGAATTTCTCCAACTAATTATGTCAAAATAGCTTGATTAATTATTTCCAAGTAGTTGTTAAGACTAAATTCAATTTTAATTCACAATTTAATTCAAGGACAAATTAAATTGGAATATTCTTGTTGCCACATTTCAACACTCCCTCTCAACAAGAAAGGGATTATACTACAGCAACATGATCCTCCCATCATTAACAACTTGCTTCACCTTGTAAAGCCAACAAGAACTCACAACTGACTTGTTCTCCGGTCTTGGAACCACATCCCAAACACTGTTACAAATTATGGAGTCATACTCCACCATAGCATCAACCCAAATCAGTTGCAGTGCTTCCTCAAAGGATGATGGCTCGGTCTCAACACATTCCCCAGCAAGGGCCATGTATCTAGTGTACCTATCAGGTGACATCCTCTCTCTACGTTGAGAAGATAGTGCTCCCACATTCTCTCTCGCATCCTGCAACAATCTGTTAAATTCTCTTGTGTGCTTTTGTCCATCTCTGGAAGAATTTGCTTGAGTGGATGTCTCCACTCCTAGAACCTCTGCATGCAGATGATCCACATCAGTCTGAGGCTCCTCCTCCTTAGGAACCAACAGTTCCTCCACAGCCTATAGTTGGAGCTCCCTCTCATGGGAAACTCACATGGACTTCTTCTCATCAAACTTGAGATCTCTACGAACCACTGTCCTCCGACTACTAGGCAAGTACACCCAATAGTTGTGAGGTGTATCATTGTACCCCACAAGTATCCCCAACTCTATTATCGGCTCAAGCTTCTTCCATGCATCCTTTGTCACTTGGAAATATACCAATGAACCAAAGATCCTGAAGTGACCCACATATGATCTCTTATCGAAGAAAGCTTCCTCTAGTGTATTCATCCCAAGTATGCGATGCGGGCTTCTATTATGCAAATAGACCGTTGTGTTGCATGCCTCAGCCCACAAGTGAAGTGGTAGGCCTTGGTCATGCAGCATTGCTCGTGCTACCCCTAAAATAGTTCTGTTCTTCCTCTTGGCCACCCCATTCTTCTATGGGTTATGAGGTGCCGTCAACTCTCATTTAATTCCTTCCGCTGCACAGAAGTCCTTAAACTCTTGAGAGACATATCCTCCATCGTTGTCGCTTCTCAAGGCCTTGATGTTCTTCCCTGACTGTTTCTTGACCAAAGATTTGAACTCACAAAACTTTGTGAAGGTTTGGTCCTTCTTTTGCATGAAATAAATCTAGAATTTATGAGAAAAATCATCAACGAAAATCACATAATACCTTTGCTTCACTGTGGATGCCGTCGAGAATGGTCCACACACATCAATATGAACTCACTCTAAGATAGCCTTTGCTCGACTGTCTCGATCATGAAAGGAAGACTTGGTGTACTTTCCCAAGGTACAACCTTTGCATTTGTCAACTTGCTCAAGTTTACCTTTGGGAAGTCCTATAGATATCTGTTGCATTATCTTCAAAGCCCCATGATGCAAATGGCCCAACCGCCTATGCCACAACTTGCCAATGTCTTGGCTTTGCACCAATTCTGCTTTTGTACTCAATGCTGCACAATCATCTACCTCTAGTTTATAGAGATTCTTCACTCGAATCCCTATCCTCTTGGTCTGAACCATGGCTATGTGTCTTAGGAACACCTTTCCTTTACTGAAGACAACATTGTAGCCTTTGTCCTCCAACATTGTGACTGATACCAAGTTCTTCTTTAGTCTAGGCATGTGTCAAGGTGATAGGAGCTCCATGCTCCCTCTGAAAAGCAACCGTGCCCACTCCTGAAACACTATATTTTCTGTCATCACCCATCTCTATGTGCATCTTGAGATCTTTCTCCTCAAAGGCACAGAATAAAATTTTATCATTGGTCAGGTGGAATGAGGCTCCACTGTTAAGATACCAGACACAACCCATCATCCATGACACCATGCATGAGATGAGGGTAAATTCCATTTCTAACTAAGAGGCTAATGCCTCACCTTCTGATGCTATCTAGGATCCCTTCTTGGACTCCCATATCACGACAATTAAAGCATCTCACTTTAGACATGTCACGCTTCTTCCCCCCATGAGAAGCATTTGATTTGGAATGGAAAGCCTTCCCCTTACCTTTCCTTGCCTTGCTTGCTTACGAAAAATTTTATTCATCATCATCCTTGGATGAAGAACCATCTCATGTGCTCGTCCTGATCTCCTCCTACATGAGATTTGACCATAGTCGATCCCAATTCGATAGTTTCTTCCTTCCATTCATAGAGTCCTGGTAGCTATTCCAACTCTTTGGAAGGACAAGGAGAGCGAGGCTCACCATATCATCATCGAAAGTAGTTATTCCCACATTTCCAAGCTCATCTCTGCAAGTGCTGAGCTTGTTCAGATATGTGGAAACAGTATCACCCTTCTCCATCTTGATTCTTCGAAGCTTATCCTTGAGCACCAATTTCCTTTGGTCACTACTATTCTAGTAGAGGTCCTTCAATGTCTTCCACATTGGAAATGGAGTATCCTTCCCATGGAGACTCGAGACAATGTGGTCTCGAACTCCCTCAATGATGATCTGTGTCGCCTTTGTCACACACTTCTTCCACTCAGCCAACTCTTGTGCATTAGTTGAAGCTGGATTTTGGATTTCTTGATCAATGAATTCCTTCAAGCCATTGTCTTCTAATACAACCTCCATTCTATCTTTACATTCTATGTAATTTGAGCTACCTTCCAAGGCATATTCAAGTCTCAAGCCATAGAACACCATTGGCCAACCTTGAAGTATGATATGAATTCGATTTTCACCTACAACCCCAAACTTCAAACTGCGAATTCTCTTCTCAGTTTACTGTTAATAGCTCCTATAAACTTGGCTCCGATACCATGTAGAATTTTCTCTACAAATCTTGCTCTATGACCATGTAGAAAATCTGCCCGTAGGCTAACCTGATAATGCAATATAAATCAAAGCATAATACTATAAACTACTTCTGCTATCAATTTGTAGAAGCTTAAAGACCGAGATGAAAAATATAACCAGAAGAAGAAGAATCAATGCACAATACACATGAAAATACTTTGGGGAAATTCTCAGCTAAAAACCCCACTATTTGTATTATCATACAAGGTGGAAATACATAGGAATTATACAAAGCCTTAGCTCTCACAGCTAGCCATCTCTCAGTACAATCCTCATAGATGCTCACAGGAAATCCTGGCTTCTCTCAAGCCTTCCTCTCTGCACTCCAACCTCCTATTTCCTTGCGTTGTTCCTCTAGGATGATCTCCTTCAACCAAGTGGAAAAAACTGATTTACCAAGTGGATGATCTCCTGATCTCACACACTATCAGAACTGCGCAATCCTTAAGGAATGATTCCTTCTTCATGCATGACTTTTCTTTATAGTAAAACACATGCAATTGATAGTACACTTTCCTTGTCTTTAATCTCAACTAGGTCTTTCTTAGAATAGACATGCATGAGTTTATGATGAGGGAATCTTTCGTTAGCTTGAGTACACTAGTTGAGTGCATGCATGCATCAACTGACTGTTAACTCTCTATTAGTTCCTGAAATAGTTTGGAACTAATTTAACTGGACTTAACTCAGTAAACTGAGTTAACTAATTACAACTCAAATATAACTCAATCTTATTTCCTTAATTTAAGGCTTATCTCCTTAATTTAAGGGATAACTCTTGCATGACTTCAGAAAGACTTCTAACTTGAATCTATCCAACTAATTAAGTCAAAATAACTTAATTAATTATTTCCAAGTAGTTGTTAAGACTAAATTTGATTTTAATTCACAATTTAATTCAAGGACAAATTAAATTGGAATATTCTTGTTGCCACATTTCAACAAGACATAGGCTGAGACTTCCCTTGAACACATAGCAGCATGACACAAGAGTGACTTGGCAGCATGAATAATGAGCACCATGTGATATGATGCAATGACATAGGAGGCATCGAAGCACGCTCCATATGACTAGAAGAGTAACCAACCAGAGGAGTAAAGAGACTCATATGTATGGTACAACTCCTAGGCAAGCTAAAACCCAACTTTGAGATAATGAAATATATATATATATACCTCAACATAGGTCATCGAAATGATCTTGGACAACCCCAACAAAATCACGAAAGCCAGGATCTTTCATTAAATTGATTCATGTTCAAATTCGAACAGTGTATAACCACATGGGTAAGCTCACATTAACCCGTCAATTTCGAATCCAATTTGTGATTTGGAGGAATGATATATCGAGATATCAAGAAGGAATTAGCATGTAATAATGTCGATTCATACAAAAAGAGTATTTCTTCAGGCACTGTACTTATAGGATGGGAATAAAGAAGGAAGAGGGAATCCCGAAGATTTTGCATAATCTTTTTGACCGAAAAGGACAAATAGGATTCATTAGTGTTTGGTTAGAATACGAAAATGTGTTTGAATTAATTGGTTTCAATTACTCTTTGAGACATAATGTATAAAGGAAGGGAATATTAATATTCTCGAACAACGAGAATAATCCAATTTATCTTACTTCGAAACAAAAAAAAATTGAACGAGAAGCCGTATGAGGTGCAAATCTCATGTACAGTTTTGTAGAGTGACAGTGAAGAAAACTTATCTGTCAAATTTTCCACTATCACCCCCAAAAAACCAAACTCTGCCTTACGTAAAGTTGCCGGAGTACGATTAACCTCTAGATTTGAAATCACTGCTTATATACCTGGTATTGACCATAATTTACAAGAGCATTCTGTAGTATTAGTAAGAGGAGGAAGGGTTAAAGATTTACCCGGTGTGAGATATCACATTGTTCGAGGAACCCTAGATGCTGCCGAAGTAAAAGATCGTCAACAAGGGCATTCTAGTGCATTGTATATTCTTACTTATCTAATACCTATATCATTTCATGTTGATGCCATGTGAATTGCTAGGAACATGTTAAGTATATAGCTAACCTAATAACGAACGTTTTGTAAGGGGACTAGAGCAGGCTACCGTGAAAAAAAAACATGATCTTATTTTTCATTGGAACTATTATATGTCCAAGGTTCAATATCGAAATCATTTTCGAAGTTTTCTCTGATTGTTTCAACAGAAAATTCAAAAATACCTTGACCTTATTAGAACGGGTTTAAGTCAAATAGCAATGATTTGAAACACTTTTTTATACACTATTTTGTAAACCTAAGGACTTGATCGTATAGATATGTAAAATACAGGATTTCCAATCATAGAAAAAGAAAGAAAGGGAACGGATACTCAATTGAGAGTGAGTAAACAGAATTATATGCATAAAGAATATATCTCATCTATGCAGATATAATAATGTGGAAAGCCGTATTCAACGAAAGTCGTATGTACGGTTTGGAGGGAGATCTTTCATACCTTTAGAGATCCACCCTACAATATGGAGTAAAAAAGCAAAAATAAATGATTTTCAGCCTTTATGAAATAGATTCTTGAACCTTTTTCACACTCATGTCACGGAGAAGTACTGCAGAAAAAAAAAAAAAAAACTGCAAAATCCGATCCTATTTATCATAATCGATTAGTTAACATGGTGGTTAACTGTATTCTTAAAAACGGAAAAAAATCATTGGCTTATCGAATTCTTTATCGAGCCATCAAAAAGATTCAACAAAAGACGGATAAAAATCCACTATCTGTTCTACACCAAGCAATACGTAGAGTAACTCCCAATGTAACAGTAAAAGCAAGATGTGTGGGTGGATCGACTTATCGAGTTCCCACTGAGATAAGATCAACCCAAGGAAAAGTACTTGCCATTCGTTGGTTATTAGGGGCATCTCGAAAATGTCCGGGTAGAAATATGAATTTCAAATTGAGTCACGAATTAATGGATGCTGCTAGAGGGAATGGCAATGCTATACGCAAAAAGGAAGAGACTCATAGAATAGCAGAAGCCAATAGAGCTTTGGCACATTTTCATTAACTCATAAACAGGATCGAGATCTACCTATCTATATAGTGGATTTATATATTCTGATAAATTAGAAATTAATTCCCATTCAGATCGAACAATATGTTTATTGGAACAAAAGAGAAAAAATAAAAAGAAAAAAACATAAATCATAGATAGATCTAAGTCCTCTTGGGAAGACTTCCTTAAGGAAAAAGGAGATAGATTATGGAGGAATATTCGATCCTATTCATGAGATTATGTAAATCCCCTAAACTTGGAAGTTAGAAACTTTTTCTACTCTTTCGGAGATTGAAATAAATTACTAATTCATGGTCTGGCATGTACAAAGTGAAAACTTCATTTTCAATTATACCCTGAGATCGTTTGAAAGAGTTTCATTTGCATTTCTTCCATTCTGGTTTATGGTCTTTCTGGCTA
Source organism: Pinus tabuliformis (assembly GCA_031772625.1). Lineage (NCBI taxonomy): Eukaryota > Viridiplantae > Streptophyta > Pinopsida > Pinales > Pinaceae > Pinus > Pinus tabuliformis. Next base: position 757,483,626 of record CM062808.1, on the reverse strand, counting down.
TATGGTCTATCTAGGGGAAAGATTTAGCTTCAAGAAATATTAAATGATATCATAGATACACAAATGTATAACTCTCCAGGAATTTGGATTGTGCTTATATCCATAACTGTAGGAATTGGGTCCGAACTTTACTTTTTCCAATCTCTTTTCATCAATGGACCCCTTATGAAGGGAAGAAGTGCGATTAATTTTACAAATTATTACCTCTCTAATAAAATAGATTGAATAGATATCTATCTTTCTTTTTTATAAATGTTTCTATGGACATGTGGAAAAGAGAAAGAAAAGGACTGTTACCCCTACCTCCACTCGGACCAAGACATCACTTTTACTGAAAAACGTTAAAGTTTTTGAAAATATTTTTTATTTTTTACCATATTCAATTCTTTAGGCTTCTATTGAATTGAAAAAGAAAGGATGTTCATTCAGTCGTCTTGTTTTATAGGATATCTCCTCCAGATAAATTTTTTTTTATGATGAACCTATATGACCAATCGTATATCAATACTCGAATACATTATCTCTAGCATATGTTCATTCATAGATCAGGATATTTTTCATATATATATATATATGAATGGAATAGAATTTCCTTTAGGGACGCCTTGATGGTGAAATGGTAGACACGCGAGACTCAAAATATCGTGCTTAAGAGCATGGAGGTTCGAGTCCTCTTCAAGGCACAATATTGCTCATGCTTATTGAATGAGCAATATTATGGCAAATCTTGTAGAGTATCTCAATAGATTGAGATAGATTCTCTGTTGATACGAGGTATTCCGACAATCGATTACCTACAAGTTAACGTTGTTGGAATAGGACAGTGGATCACAGGTAGGATCAGATCTTCTCTACCTAATTAGGAGTCCATTTCGAATACACCCTCGTATTATGAGGTATATTTCATTAAGGACACAGATTGAGAAGATCGATACATAGATTGACCGGATACCACCTCTTTCAAGATCTTGCAATATACGGGAGTTACGACCAAACCTCACCAACTATATCCATGTCGGATCCTGTGACTCTATCCTTTCCTCTCTTCAAATAGTGTGGAAAAAAGTAATGCTAGAACCGAAATCGAGGAAATAAGGAGTAAGCATAGTCTAGTTAACTTAATGAGATATTATTAGACTATGCTTACTCTTACATGGTCGAGATCTCGGAGTGAGGAACCTCAAATTAAAGATCTATCAAGTCTTTATAGGATCTTAAATTGGAGCATATGTAGAACCTCTCATTGATTCCCACGACCCTACTGCTCGGTCAATTTTCTTTTACTTCATTCCATATTCTCCCAGATGATATCAAATCTTAATCTTGTTGTATGAATTGAGTGTTCAATTTCATTGGGAAAAAGCCATTTCTTCTCCAACAATGTCTTTGTAATTTGATCCAATAACATTCTATTAGATAGGAACAGATTTGATAAATATTGATAACTCTCGAATAAAGTATTACAAAGAAAAGATTCATTAGATAATAACCTATTGGTTCCGAGCCATCTTTGGTGATGAATTAACGATTGGAAGCGGTCAACCCTTTCTCTCGAATTTTCGGTCAACCAACGGTTATATGAATATATAGGAAAATATGGCTGCATACGTTCCAATTGGATACCAATTGCTTGAATGCGTTTGAAATGCTCGATATGTCTATGTCTAAGGGACAATGGTTTCCACAAATTCATGACCAAAACCGAATTGATCGTGGATTTTGAATCATATCTACGAAAAAAACTTTGGATACCTTTTTTATGGAAAAAATCAGGTTGTGCTATTAATCTTCTTGCACCATAAGTAATATAAAGCCTTTTGAGCAGTTCTTCATTTGCAAAAAATTCTCGGCGTGAAAACACAGGGCGCTGCTCTTGAAATAGGAAGGAATCCCAAAGAAATCGTCTTCCTATAAAGAACAGTGATTTCTTAGAGTATTTATATTGCTTCAGATATTGTATAGGAAATAGAGATCTGTCCATCTGCTGTTTTCTTAACGATCCGAACTAATACGAAGATCCAAATGAATTGGGTGTTTTTATATGATCGAATCTATTACTGTGAAGAAAACTAAGACGCCGGATCCTAGGAGTCCAAACTACATTCTTTATTAATTCTTCATCCATATCCCTTTGTTTTGCACCAAGAGTAAACTTCAATTCATATTCTTTCATAAATCGTATCATATCTAGATTATCTCCCATTTTGAGTTGAGGAGCAAATGTGATCTGATCCTTATCAGACTTACCCCAACATATTCCTAACCTAGAAAATGGAAACTCCACCAGAATACTTTCTAAAAGACTAGAAGCTATATCAAGATCATGCTCAGCTAATTTATCGAAAGGAATCCAATTCTCTCTATTTCGTTCTGATATAGACCAAGAATCTCAAGCCGCTGATCCGGCCAAGCAACCCAAAATATGGGGAAGTATGGTCAATTCCTTCATAGTTGTTTCGGAAATCGAAGGTTCTAAATACCATTCAAACAAATAACAAAACCTTTTCTTCCATAATTCCTTTTTGGTAGATAGAGGATTCATGGGAGAATTTCTTCTAAGCGTATTTTGTATAAAAGCCTTTCCTAGTTTGTAGATAATTATTTCATCATTTTGACCGGATCCAACCTAATTATCCATAGATTGTAAATGAAAAATTTGCCTATAAATAGCGGATCGAATTGTATTAGTGTCTATAACTGATTTATTTAGGGTAATACTAAGTATTAAGGCTTCATCAGCCAGTGCTGCTAGATCTCGTGCAGCATAATCTATGGTTATAGATCCAAATTCATCGGGAAATTTTCCCGAGTATAATCCTTTGCTACATAAAAGAATAGGAAATTCCCTTTGTCGTTGTGGGATAACAAGCATTCGAATATTGATCGATCTATCTAATCGATTTGGAGCTCTTAGAGCTGGATCCACTCTTTGGGGGATATGAGTCGAAGCAATAACAAGAATATTTCTCATAGAATCTTTCTCACCATCTCTAAATCTAAAGATATTGTTCATTAATACACTAAGGAACAAGTCAGTGAAGCCAAAACCAAATAAATAGTTAGTTGCATCATTTAAATTCAGTTCATGAATGTTTGGAATCCATATTAAGAAACGAGACATGCTTTTCGCCAATTCTAAGGTAATATGGAAATCTTCCATTTTGTCTTTCACAAAAGGATCAAACTCAGTAGGAATACGTTCAACAGGGTAATCTAAATACTCACCATACGAGAGCTTCTTCAAAGATATTCTTATTAAAGGAACATATGAGTCTACTACTAGACTTTTGACCAGTTGAACACAATCTAATGCAAAAGTGATTCTTCGAAATCACAATGAAACATGCATCATTGGACGCTTGAAGGAACTGATTCTTCACAGCACATATCATGACATTTTCCACTACACAAAAATCCTTTTGCGTCATGATTACTCCCCTTTTTCCTTCCAAACTCCTAGACCATCCTTGTGTTGCAGCCCATCTTCCATTTCCTTATCTTTCACGACTTCATGCACGCCTATTTTTCTGAATCGCATACATCCCTTTATCCTTTTCAGTTTTTTTTTTGCCTTCTAGTTTTCCTTCTAAATAAAACTTATTCCCTTTCCATGATTACATTGCCTTGATTTCCTAGTCATGTTGATCCGCACTACTTGTCCGTGAGTTCTTTCCATTTATAGTCCTACCAAATATTTTTGTACAAACTCACATTGACTGATGTGGGATTCCTTAAGGCCCACCTTTCAACAAGTCTTGCCCCATCGACATCAGCACCTTATCTGGGAAATAGACTAGAGTTCCTTTTGATTACCTAGAGGCTTGCATGCCTTAATGGCAAGTTCTCTCGCTGACGATCATGGGAATACATCAATGTCCCTTGATCTTCAGATCTTGCAAGTGGCTCGACCTCGACACATCCATTCGCACTTCGCAATATGTACTCCGATACCTTGCCACTCATTGACATCAATGGTGAGTTGCCTCGCATTGGTTAACGGCATACTGTTAGCGTTCGAATTTGCCTCAGGCTGAGGAAGGAAAAACTCGAGGCAACATCAAACCACGCTCAGCCTCGTAGCTAGCCCTACAAGGACAGGAGAGGGCTCTCTCCGGTAAATATCAGAAAAAGGTAATTAAAGAGGCTTGAGATGACTGAATTGATGACTAATTTTAGGCTAGGTATGAAGTACAAGGACTATGGAATTTATTTTTTTAAGTTTTGTTGAATTCAAGGGAAAGGCAATTTTGGGTGCGAGGATGAGGCACAGCTTTTGCAGAGGTCTACTTGGGGCAAGATAGGCGATTGTTTTGATGCCTTTAAAGTGATTGAATGAATAGACCTGATAGGTGAGGAGCTAAGGAGAGCAAGGAAGTCTCAAGGATTCTCCTTAAACTGAAGAAAACATGGAAAATTAAACAAACTTAAAGGCAGAGCATAGAAAAATTATGGATTCTACCTGAACACTTCATTTGTTCAATTGCAGAAGATTAAATAAGGAAAATGGTACACATACACAACTTACAAGTACTGAGAGAAACACACCATCAACACATATGGCCACATGAATCCCAAATAGTGCTGCAAAACCTTGGTCTATCCTTTGCCAAAAATGCAGATAAAATATGTACAATAGTGTATCAAGCTACTCCCAAGAGTCCAACCCTGAAAATGACTCAGAAAATACATAATATAGGCAAGCTAACACATTCCCTTGCCTCTAGGGGTCGAGCTCATCCTTCTAGGAGCAGTTTCAACAAATTCTAAACAAAGCACTACAATCTAGGCAGTCAAAACAACTTGCCTCTATAAGCTAGGAAACCAATTCATTCATTAAATTGTTGCTATTTTATGAATGAATCATCTAGAATAGGTAAATAAGTGTCAAGTCAACATAAAGTTTCATTAATTACATCAAGGAGGGTGAAAAATCCCATCACAAGACAAAACTGGTCAAACTGGCTTCGTTTCCTGAGCTGAAGATGAAAATTTTGCAAAAAATCCTGATGCGTAGCGCGCCTGAGCCCTATGCATAGCGCGCATTTCCACCTAATTTTGGAGCACTTCCCGGCATCCAAATTGATCTCAGGTTGGTTTTTTGGAAAGGTCTAGATGTCTACTTTCCAACCCAAGTAGAATTTTCCAATTTGGTGTCCATTTTCCCCTCCAAAAGTTCATTCTCCCAAGGCTACTACCTGTGTGTCCAAAAAGGGGCAGTGAGGTCATTTTTTGCATGTTTTTTGACCTTTTGGGGACCCAAACCTTGATGAAATGCCTTGGAAGTGGCTGAGCAGGTGTATTTCATCATGAAAAATCCAAAAATGCAAACCTTTTGTGTTTTGGACCTCCCAATTTTAAGGGTAGCGCGCGGCGCGCTACGCGTTGAGCCCAAAAACCTGTTTTTTACACAAAAATTTCAAAATTGACAAAATTTTCCACAAACTTGTTGAAATTTGGGCTGGAGGTCCCAATCAAGTACTATGCTCAGTCAAAGAGGCTTCGGCCAAAATTTGGAGTGGATCGGGCTTTTTCCGCCGTTTAAGTGCCTTGCTTAATCGCCTCTTAAGGATCTTCATTTTCGCTTTGCAAACATGCATGCGGGCCCAATAATGATTCTTCATGTGACGAAGCAAGTCTTTGTCTCTATTGGCCTTTGAAAACAACCCCTCCAAGTGTCGGTTGACCTTCTCAAGCACAAATTGTCGCGCAACAGGTGTCAAATCCCCCGGTCTTTTACGGGCCAACCTACAGTCTTCACGGATTCGTTGCAGCTCTATAAGTGTGTGCTCGTCCTCTAACTGTTTATTGCGCTGCTCCAAGTATTTGATCTGACATTCTGCCTTCAGCAACTTCTCATTCAATCTATCAATTTCGGTCTTTTCCACATCAGTCAATGCAACATCAATATCATGACCAGCTGAATGGCCCTCCTCGTAAATTGGCTCCTTTCCTCTGCCCTGAACCTGTACCTGTACTGAAGAAGAAGGCGAGACCCCTTCCATACCATGTGGAGATAATACTTGTCGTGCTGATGAAGTCAACGAGACCCCTTCCACGCCAGGTGGAGATAGTACTCGTCGTGTAGATGCAAATAAGGCCCTGTGTCCTCGCTGATATGTCACACATGCTGGAGCGCTGACATGCTCTATCTCAGGAATGTCAAACTGATGTGAAGGCCCTCCCTCATCATGAATTATCTCAGGGGGTGGCTGTAATGGTGCAAAGTAATCACAGGAGATGAAATCTTCCCAAGTAATGCCCTGCTGTGCCAACTGATGCATCACTACAATTTTGATCAATGCATAATGATAGATGCTCTTATGCTGATGTGCTGGGCTCTTCCTTTGTACTAAAGGCACCATCCTCTCTATGTTGCGACACATGAAAAATGGAATGTTCATCATACATACCCTGGTAAAATGCATCAACAAATGGACATGGTACGGATAGAGACGTGAGAATCTGCCCTCGCAACTGAAATATCGAATGATGAGTTTCATCAATGGTGCATACTCATCCCTTAGGAATCTGAAAGGAAAAACTGCAGTCAAGTGTCTTACACACCCGGGCTTAATATATGGCTCATAGTGAAATCTGTCTAACTGTTGGCGTTTAATCCATTCCTCCCCTACATTTGGTATCCCAGTGGCCTGAGCAATAATCTCGGGTGACAAGGTGAAATTCACTCCGGCAAGGTTTACATGACCATCCTGCAAATGTAGAACAAATAAACGGACTAGTTCCCGATGATGCTGGATTTGTGAGATCTACTCACAGTATTCAAAACATGATTGATACCGAAAACAGTCCATTTCAAGTGGACAAGCTTGCAATTGAGCCAAAGAAGTAGGCTCCTCCCTGACATGCCAACCACCTTTTCCACCTTTGTGATACCTCCTTGGCACACTTACCTCTGGTGTAGAATCACTATCATAATCCTGCTCATAAGCTGACTCGGTCTCTGACATGTTCTTTAAAAAATAAGGTAGCTCGAATATATATATGCTGATATACAACTGTGTGCAAAATTGACTGTAGACTTTTTCTTTTCCTCAAAATGCTATGACCAAGGGGACACAAATATACAAGGGAATTGTTAGGAAAGGGGAAACATTAGGGAAATAGGGGACAATGGAAATAAAACAAGGAATTTAGGGAAGGGAAGGGGTATGGAAATCTTGAAGTTTAGGATTTGGGATGAGGTAGGGTAGGGAAATATGTTTGTAGTAGAAGGGAGGGGTTAGGATTTAAGGGAGAATAGTATAGGGTTTTATGAGAAATTATTGGGGAAAATATAGGTGAATATAGGAGGTGGGAAACACAAGAAATGGGAAAACCTTGGCAACATTTATGTTTAAAAACCCTACAACAATCTTGGCATTTAAATCCTCACAGCAAACTAATGGAAAATGAGGGTTATTACACTTGGTTTTTCATGGCAAATATAGCATGATTTCTTTACATAAATCTTTCAAAACCAAGAACGAGTCGTGGATAAAAGCCTACCTGTGATTTGATGCGTGAGAAGAGGTGTTTGAGTGTGTTTCAGGCAAAGTTCTGGGCATAAACTCCAATGCGTAGCGCGCCTCACCCAACGCGCCGCGCGCTCCTGATGCGCCTCACCCGTGTAAAATTGCACTGAGAATTGTTGCCTGATGCGTAGCGCGCCACTGGTGCGTAGCGCGCCCTAGAAATGGCCCGATTTGCCCACAAACTTACAAAATCGCTTTAGAACAATGCTCTTTGCTCTTGGAATGTGGAATGGGTTGCAAATGAGGAGAAATATCTTCATATTGACTCCTTGTTGATTTTTGCTTAACCCAAAACCCATTTTCTTATGTTTGGTTGTTGACACTTTTTGAAAATTAATAGGTTTTGACCTTTTTGGTTTCCCCTTTAAAATTGGTTGAAATAATGATTTTCTCTGATAATTTTTTGCAGGGATAGCTTTGATATGCTCTGGCAAAGGAGACCAAGGCTGCACTTGAACGATTGAAGAACTAAAAATTTTGACAATTTTTTCAAAAAAGAGATGGCGACATATCTTCAAAACAGAGTTTTGAAGAGAAGTCCTGATTCAGCTATACAATGATGAAAATTATTGAAGTGATGATCTATCAAAGACATCCCTCTGGCCTGCTAGTCTTCTAAGACTTTTCAAGACAAAATTGACCCAACCCTAGACCTAAGACCTCAAAATTTAAAACATGATTGTAAATGACCTTTAAAGACTTATTTTAATAAACAGGCCTGAACCAGCAGTGCCAAGCATGAGGGGAATGAGCGACACAACCCACTCCATCAGAGTTATGGCATTCCTAACGGAATGCAACTGATCAAAACTGATGGGACACCTAATCATGAAATGCAAAAGAGCTTTGATCTCTGACGGAGGGATAACTAGACTGACTCTAACATTGGCTCCCATGGGGATGGTAGCTCCTTGTAGATGCCAAGAACTGCAGATCTCTGTAAGAGCTAGACAGTGCCTTCATCCATTGGGTGATGGAGTCATTATTTCCGACACAAAAGCTTGAGAATTTGACTGAAAAACCAAAAACCGCTTTGACCAAACTAGACTCAAAACTAAAAGATTTAGACACTGACTTGACAAACTTAGACTAACTAACTTTCATTTTCAGAATTATAGCCTTCACCTCGGGCCCCAGACTGAAGATGATAAGTTATTTTACATGTGCAATAGAATAAAAGTAAAATGATATGTACAATGATGATGAAATGAGCAGAAAATACTCAGAAGTAGTATCTCTTTAACAACCGACCATTAATCGGCCCTCCAGGACATTCATCTCCATTCATTTCTTTGAGGAGGAAAGCGTTTTGGCCGCGATATGCTGCAATCTTGTAAGGACCCTTCCATAAATTTTCAAATTTTCCATGCTTTCCCTTATCTTCATGTCGAGCATCCCATCTCAAAACTACTTCATCTAACTGAAATGTGTCCGCCTTTGCTTTCCGGTCATAAATCTTTTTGATGCGCTCCTGCAACTTGCAAGTGTTTTGAAATACCTCCTCCCGTGTCTGCTGTAAATGAATCATTTGATTAATCCTTCTCTGCATAGGATCTTCCTCACTACCCGCTTCTTGAAGCAATTTGACTACCGGGACAGCAAGCGAAGTTGGAAAAACCGTGTCTGTTCCGTACACCAACTCGAAAGGAGACATGCCAATAGACTTTTTCTGACTCACCCTATCAGCCCATAGTGCATTTATCAACTTCTTGTGCCAGCCCTTTTTATTGATCTCCAACAATTTCTTAATGATATTGACCAAAGATTTATTAGATGACTCCGCCAATCCATTTCCTTGAGGATGGTATGCAGTTGAACGTCCCAAACTGATATTGTACTTATAACAAAACTCAAACATCCTTTTTGACTTAAATGATGTTGCATTATCTGTGATTAACTTACTTGGCCATCCAAAACGTGACAAAATATTGGTTTCAAGAAAATAGATAATTACCGCATCCGTGGCTTGTCGAGTAGGAATTGCTTCAATTCATTTTGTGAAGTAGTCTGTGGCTGTCAATATCCATCGATGCTGTCCTGATGATGCCGGATGAATTTCCCTGATGAAATCCAATCCCCACTGCTGAAAAGGTGCACCGACTTCAATTGGTTTGAGAGGCAAAGGCTGTAGTTTCTGCTTCCGTTTGAAAATTTGGCATTCATGACAATTCTTAACAGCCTTATATACATCTGAAAATAATGAAGGCCAATAATAACCTATCCTTAGAATCTTGTTCGCTGTGGTTTTCCAAAACAGATGGCCTCCACAGTCACCTCTACGAAAGTCTTCCACAACTTTTTTGGCTTCCTCTTCTACCAAAGAATTCAATAACATTCCACCAGGATCTTTCCAATACAATGCAGAATTTAGTATGCAGAATTTTGCAGCTTTCAATTTCAATGTTCTGCTTTTGTTTCTAGGCATTCCGGGAGGTGAAGACAAATGCTGAAGTACATATAAAATGTCAGCATACCAAGGAGAAGAAAGAAACATTTCAGATACCTGAACGAATGAATTCTCCTCATCTTCATCAGACATGGCAGCAATCAAATCTATGTCTAGAACTTGCAAATTCGTTTCAGCCATTAACTTGGCGAGTCCTTGACCTTTGATCAGATGAGTAGGTTTAATCTCCACATCATACTCTAATAACGCAGCAATCCACTTACCCCGCCTGCCTTCTGGATTTGCCTGTACTAAAATATCTTTAACTGCTGCATTATGAAAATTAGCTAGAATATGGGAATGCAATATATACACACGGAAATCTTTCAAGGCCTTTACAAGCGCAAGTGCTTGCTTCTCAATGATGTTATATTTCAATGCTCCATCTCTTATAATCCGACTGAAAAAAGCAATGGGCTTTTCAACACCTTCCCTCTTCTGCATTAATACAGCTACCAAAGTGTGCTCAGAAGCAAATGAGAACAAAATAAAATCCTGAGTATAGTCTGGGCTGATCAAAATAGGAGCTGAAGAAAGAGCTAACTTCACTAAATTAAATGATTTCACCGCCTCTTCGGTCCATTTTACCTGACTGTCCTTTTTCAGTATGCTCGTGATTTCTCTAAGATGCTCTGCTAGATTTGGAATGAAGCGACGCAGAAAATTCAGTTTACCATTGAAGGACTGTATTTCTTTCTTGTTCCGGGGCTGTTCAATTTGCTGAATGGCTTCAACACGTGCAGGGTCAATACGGATGCCGTCTTTAGATATGATGTGGCCAAGAAGTTTGCCCTCATCCATGGCGAAAAGACTCTTTTTTGGATTCAGTGAAATGCCATATTTTCTGCACTTTTGGAAAACAATTTTCAAATGATACAAATGTTCCTCATCAGAATTTGAAAACACAGTTAAGTCATCAAGATAAACAACTAAAAATACATCTTTCTCATTGGCGAAAGCCATGTCCATTGCGCGCTGAAAGGTGGCTCCTGCATTTTTCAAACCAAACGGCATCTTTGCATAATGAAATGTTCCCCATGGAGTGGTGAATGTTGTCTTGTCACGGTCATCTTCATGTACTAAAATCTTATTGTATCCTAAATAGCCGTCGAGTAGTGACATCCTTGATGCTCCAACTACTCGCTGCAATATATGGTCCATTTTGGGCAGCGGATAATTGTCTTTTAAGGACACCTTATTCAAATTTCTTAAGTCAATACATAAACGGATTTCACCTGTTTTCTTCCTAACTGGTACCAAGTTTGATATCCAATCTAAAAATCGGATAGGCACAATGATTCCTGACTTATACAATCTGTTTACCTCTTTTTCAATTGATCGCAGCAGCTTCGGATTGATTCTTCTCAACTTTTGACGAAAAGGCTTCTGATTTGGCTTAATAGGAATAGTATGCTGAATGATATTTGTGTCATATGTTTTTAGATCTGAATAATCCCATGCAAAAACATCAGAAAATAAAGACAACAATTTCACATAGTCTGCTTTCACCTTTGGTAACAATGACTTTGATAGCTTTACTCGCTTGGGATTCTCAGTTGTCCCAATGTTTACCTCTTCAACACCTTTTTCAGTTGGTCTTAATGTCGGTTTGCGGGCCACATCATCTTGGTCAAACAGCTCCTCTAAAGGAATCAATCCCTTAGGAATAATGTTGTCTTTAAGTTGCAGCACGTCCATTTGATTTACTTGTATATTATCACTACCATCATCATGTTCAGTATCTATTGAGGTATCTTTGAACTTACCCTTACTTTGTAGAAACTGATTGATCTCTTCATCATCTTCAAAGACTTGCCAACATCGCTGATTGTCTGGGATGGTGGGACGATGTTTCAAATGAATCTCAAACTTGTTGCTAGAATTCATCAGAATTTTTAAATTGCTTGCTGCCTTAGCAAGTCCATCAGCAACACCATTTTGTATGCGAGGCACACATGTCAACGTATGATCAGAAAATAACTTCAAAATATCTAAGACTGCATTTCGATATGCCCTCATACAAGGATGCTTGGTCTGAAACTCACCCTTAACTTGCTTTATCACCAACTCGGAATCACCATAGACTGCAATCTTCTTCACTTTCATCTTTCTAGGATTCTTAAGGCCAGCAATGAGAGCCTCATATTCTGCTTCATTATTTGAACAGTCAAATGCTAGTTTATAAGAACACACTCTCACCTTGCTTGGAACTTTGTCTTGAGCGGAAAAGGGACTTCGAATCCACACACCTATACCAGCACCCTCACTACCTACTGCGCCATCAAAATACATGGTCTAAAGACCATCCTCATCTTCTTCCAAGTGTTGAAATTGCGTTAGCTCTGTTTTTTCTGTTTGCTGCCCCTTATCTTCAACTGATTGCTCCATAGTAGCTGGCTTTTCTCCTCTTTCCCTTTGCAGAACTTCTCTGAAATTTTCGGTGATCTCTGGTATATCTTCTGCCTGAACTAACTGACTATCTAGATCATTAAAACTATCAGCAAATAAAACAAATGACTCCAAATCTGTATGTACATAATTTACAGGATGATTGATTAGCTTCTCTTTGCTGGTTATCATGTATTTCATCTTTTGCTCTCGATATAGCTTTCTCATTTGACCGAAGACTGGAATTATAGCATAAGAAAAGTCTAACTGTAGAGTACCCTTCAACTTAGCCCCCCAAGATCTTGAAAGTAGCATACCAAAACGTGGAGGAATGTCCGCCACAACCACATCCATCAAGACATTCTTCGCTGGGATTTGGTATAAGCTAACAACCAAATCTTTGATGATCCCGATACATCGTACACAGCTGGAATCAAATGAATACAAATCATGATATTTTCTTGTAATATCTAACCCCAGTTTCTCCATGATCGCCTTTGGCATCAAATTGTGCGAAGCACTCGAATCGAACATAGCATTGTGCAAAACATATTCATGCAATCTCAAACTGATATAAAAGGGAAGAACATCACTTTCAGTGGACTCACCATCCAATGCTGGCCCGAATATCAATTTTGGCTGATCATCTTCAACGTTCGCCGTGTCAAACATGGGATCAAAATTCATAATTTTAGAGACTTGACCTCGGTAGCTGCTGTTTTTCATGATTTCAGTCAAAGGAATAGATATTTTTAATTTGGAAATTTCATTTTCCAAACTAAATGCTGAAACTTTGTCAACTTCTTTGATCAGAACTTCTCTCCTATCTTTGATTATGCTTGCCTGATTTGTCCTTTCTGCTATTGATATCTTGCTAGTTGTGGGGTCAATTGTCTCCTTTCCTTTCTTCTGTGGTATCGGTGAATCTGTCTTTGGTGCTGTAGACTCTTTTCTTTTCTGAATCGGATTGATAGGCACATCTCGGTTTCTCAATGAATACTGCTTCTGTTGAGTGGATAAGGCATTCAAATATCCTCTTTGGTAATCATCTAAATTTGCATCATTATCTAAGATAAAATATTCATCTTGCTGGGCGCCTGAACTTTCTCCATACTCTTCTTCTTCAGTGATGTAAATGGGCAGATCATCAGGAGTAAAGAAGTGATTTTGGTCCCCTACTACATCAGCATCTTCATCTGAATCTTGACTCACAAAATTCTGCAAAAGAGGAGTCTTGATCAGTTGTTAGGCTGTCGGCTCTTGTACTCTTTGTTCACACTGTTTAATTCTGAACTGAGGTTGTTGCTGGCCACGGTAACTTGGATTACGAATCTGCGGTTCTGATTTGTCAAGGTTCATTCTTTTGAACATTTTTTCCATCTCACGAAGCCAAGGCAGTTCTGATGTAGATTCTTCCTTTATAGTCACTCTTTCTCTGCCTTCAACCGTGCTCTCTTGTCATTCAGATTCGCCTCAACATTAACAACAATTTTTTTCATATCTTCTAAAGTAGGCGGATCTCTATCTCGTAATGAATAAGCCATCTCCGGATCGAAACCATCCGGGAATTTGAGAAGAGCTGATTTTCTAGATGGTCTTAAATCATCCGGAATAGCATTATAAACTATATTGAACCTGATAATGTAGTCTTGGACAGACTCACCATGATTGTGTTTGATATTATTGTACTCGGCATTGATCTGAAGCGGATCCTTTCTGAGTTCCCAACGATCTAGAAACTGTGTCTGAAGTTCAGCCAACGTAGGTATACTTCTGGCTCCCAAGCCTCTGAACCATTTTCTTACCTCTCCTCCGAATGTTTGCACAAACAATCGCATAGTTACATCCTCTTCGTCAATCTCATATAAATCACAAAAATTTGCCATTTTGTCTATGTGCTGCTGAGCGGACACACTTTGAGGAGTGCCATCAAATAAAGGAATCTTACTCTGATAATCCGCTGGCATATCATGCAAATCTTGAGGAAGAGCGAGAGGAGCAAACCGAGCAGCCATTGCTCTAGGCGGATTTGGTCTAGGAGTAGTTGGTGGAGTAGATGTAACTGAAGTATGAGGAGTATGAGGAGGTGTATGTGGAGGAGAAGCGACGTGAGATGAGGAAGGAGAATTCACTGCGGACTGTTGATATGTGATTATAGGTTGCAGGGGAATAGTGGGAATGAAAGGTGGTTCGGTGGGATTTTTTGAAGCGGAAGCCGTGACAGCAGATCCAATATTCTCAGATGCAGCTTCTAGGAAATCAACAAGATTTGCAGCCTGAATGTCACTCTGAAGGTGCCTCAAGATAAAATTTTCAATTAATTTATTATGTTTTTCAACTTTAAAAGCTGCAGCAAAGTCAGGATTTGGAACGAGAGAATCAAGTGCACTTTCAGATTGAGTTTTAAACAGTGACAATTCAAATTTTTCGTCAAAGTCAAGTTCTTCAAGATGCTCAAAAATTGCATGACATGAATGAGATTTAACCAAGGGAGTCACCGAGCTTTCTTGATGGAGGATCTTCCGAATCAAGTTTGGATTTTCGTAAATAGGAGGTGGATCTGGATCAGGATTTAATCTCGTATATCTTTTAGAAGCCAGTGTGGAATCGTTCAGAACAATCAAAGGGACACAGTAAATTTCAGCCTGTCAATTTGCTAGTCTTAACCATCCAAGGTCTAGAACAAATAAGTGTACTGGGATAAATACAAATGAAGTGCTACATTCACAAGCTCACCGGAGATTGACTGAAGCATCTTTTATCTACTTTCTCTTATGCATAGCAAAAGCGTTTCGAAGGCTACCTGGCATAACTTCAGACTCCGTCTAAGACTCATGAAACAAACACATCAACCAGCGAACTATTCTTCCCCAGTATGGTCGCCACTATGTTAGCGTTCGAATTTGCCTCAGGCTGAGGAAGGCAAAACTCGAGGCAACATCAAACCACGCTCAGCCTCGTAGCTAGCCCTACGAGGACAGGAGAGGGCTCTCTCCGGTCAATCTCGGAAAAAGGTAATCAAAGAGGCTCGAGATGACTGAATTGATGACTAATTTTAGGCTAGGTATGAAGTACAAGGACTATGGAATTTATTTTTTGAAGTTTTATTGAATTCAAGGGAAAGGCAATTTTGGGTGCAGGGATGAGGCACAGCTTTTGCAGAGGTCTACTTGGGGCAAGATAGGAGATTGTTTTGATGCCTTTAAAGTGATTGAATGAATAGAACTAACATGTGAGGAGCTAAGGAGAGCAAGGAAGTCTCAAGGATTCTCCTTAAACTGAAGAAAACATGGAAAATTAAACAAACTTAAAGGCAGAGCATAGCAAAATTATGGATTCTACCTTAACACTTCATTTGTTTAATTGCAGAAGATTAAATAAGGAAAATGGTACACATACACAACTTACAAGTACTGAGAGAAACACACCATCAACACATATGGCCACATGAATCCCAAATAGTGCTGCAAAACCTTGGTCTATCCTTTGCCAAAAATGCAGATAAAATATGTACAATAGTGTATCAAGCTACTCCCAAGAGTCCAACCCTGAAAATGACTCAGAAAATACATAATATAGGCAAGCTAACACATTTCCTTGCCTCTAGGGGTCGAGCTCATCCTTCTAGGAGCATTTTCAACAAATTCTAAACAAAGCACTACAATCTAGGCAGTCAAAACAACTTGCCTCTATAAGCTAGGAAACCAATTCATTCATTAAATTGTTTCTATGTTATGAATGAATCATCTAGAATAGGTAAATAAGTGTCAAGTCAACATAAAGTTCCATTAATTACATCAAGGAGGGTGAAAAATCCCATCACAAGTCAAAACTGGTCAAACTAGCTTCGTTTCCTAAGCTGAAGATGAAAATTTTGCAAAAAATCCTGATGCGTAGCGCCTGAGACCTATGCGTAGCGTGCCTTTCCACCTGCTTTTGGGGCACTTTAGGGCATCCAAATTGAGCTCAGGTTGGTTTGTTGGAAAGGTCTAGATGTCTACTTTCCAACCCAAGTAGAATTTTATAATTTGGTGTCTATTTGCCCCTCCAAAAGTTCATTCTCCCAAGGCTGCTACCTGTGTGTCCAAAAAGGGGCAGTGAGGTCATTTTTTGCATGTTTTTTGACCTTTTGGGGACCCAAACCTTGATGAAATGCCTTGGTAGTCGCTGAGCAGGTGTATTTCATCATGAAAAATCCAAAAATGCAAACCTTTCGTGATTTGGACCTCCCAATTTTAAGGGTAGCGCGCGGCGCGCTACGCGTTGAGCCCAAAAACCTGTTTTTTACACAAAAATTTCAAAATTGACAAAATTTTCCCCAAACTTGTTGAAATTTGGGCTGGGGGTCCCCAATCAAGTACTATGCTCAGTCAAAGAGGCTTCGGCCAAAATTTGGAGTGGATCGGGCTTTTTCCGCCGTTTAAGTGCCTTGCTCAATCGCCTCTTAAGGATCTTCATTTTCGCTTTGCAAACATGCATGCGGGCCCAGTAATGATTCTTCATGTGACGAAGCAAGTCTTTGTCTCTATTGGCCTTTGCCAACAACCCCTCCAAGTGTCGGTTGACCTTCTCAAGCACAAATTGCCGCGCAATAGGTGTCAAATCACCCGGTCTTTTACGGGCCAACCTACGGTCTTCACGGATTCGTTGCAGCTCTATAAGTGTGTGCTCGTCCTCTAACTGTTTATTGCACTGCTCCAAGTATTTGATCTGACATTCTGCCTTCAGCAACTTCTCATTCAATCTATCAATTTCGGTCTTTTCCACATCAGTCAATGCAACATCAATATCATGACCACCTGAATGGCCCTCCTCGTAAATTGGCTCCTTTCCTCTGTCCTGAACCTGTACCTATACTGAAGAAGAAGGCGAGACCCCTTCCATACCATGTGGAGATAATACTCGCCGTGCTGATGAAGTCAACGAGACCCCTTCCACGCCAGGTGGAGATAGTACTCGTCGTGTAGATGCAAATAAGGCCCTGTGTCCTCGCTGATATGTCACACATGCTGGAGCGCTGACATGCTCTATCTCAGGAATGTCAAACTGATGTGAAGGTCCTCCCTCATCATGAACTATCTCAGGAGGTGGCTATAATGGTGCAAAGTAATCACAGGAGATGAAATCTTCCCAAGTAATGCCCTGCTGTGCCAACTGATGCATCACTACAATTTTGATCAATGCATAATGATAGATGCTCTTAGGATGATGTGCTGGGCTCTTCCTTTGTACTAAAGGCACCATCCTCTCTATGTTGCGACACATGAAAAATGGAATGTTCATCATACGTACCCTGGTAAAATGCATCAACAAACGGACATGGTACGCATAGAGACGTGAGAATCTGCCCTCGCAACTGAAATATCGAATGATGAGTTTCATCAATGGTGCATACTCATCCCTTAGGAATCTGAAAGGAAAAACTGCAGTCAAGTGTCTTACACACCTAGGCTTAATATATGGCTCATAGTGAAATCTGTCTAACTGTTGGCGTTTACTCCATTCCTCCCCTACATTTGGTATCCCAGTGGCCTGAGCAATAATCTCGGGTGACAAGGTGAAATTCACTCCAGAAAGGTTTACATGACCATCCTGCAAATGTAGAACAAATAAACGGACTAGTTCCCGATGATGCTGGATTTGTGAGATCCGCTCACAGTATTCAAAACATGAATGATACCGAAAACAGTCCATTGCAAGTGGACAAGCTTACAATTGAGCCAAAGAAGTAGGCTCCTCCCTGACATGCCAACCACCTTTTCCACCTTTGTGATACCTCCTTGGCACACTTACCTCTGGTGTAGAATCACTATCATAATCCTGCTCATAAGCTGACTCGGTCTCTGACATGTTCTTTAAAAAACAAGGTAGCTCGAATATATATATGCTGATATACAACTGTGTGCAAAATTGACTGTAGACTTTTTCTTTTCCTCAAAATGCTGTGACCAAGGGGACACAAATATACAAGGGAATTGTTAGGAAAGGGGAAACATTAGGGAAATAGGGGACAATGGAAATAAAACAAGGAATTTAGGGAAGGGAAGGGGTATGGAAATCTTGAAGTTTTAGGGTTTGGGATGAGGTAGGGTAGGGAAATATGTTTGTAGTAGAAGGGAGGGGCTAGGATTTGAGGGAGAATAGTATAGGGTTTTATGAGGAATTATTGGGGAAAATATAGGTGAATATAGGAGGTGGGAAACACAAGAAATGGCAAAACCTTGGCAACATTTATGTTTGAAAACCCTACAGCAATCTTGGCATTTAAATCCTCACAGCAAACTAATGGAAAATGAGGGTTATTACACTTGGTTTTTCATGGCAAATATAGCATGATTTCTTTACATAAATCTTTCAAAACCAAGAACGAGCCATGGATAAAAGCCTACCTGTGATTTGATGCGTGAGAAGAGGTGTTTGAGTGTGTTTCAGGCAAAGTTCTGGGCATAAAATCCAATGCGTAGCGCGCCTCACCCAACACGCCGCACGCTCCTGATGCGCCTCACCCGTGTAAAATTGCACTGAGAATTGTTGCCTGATGTGTAGCGCGCCACTGGTGCGTAGCGCGCCCAACCTGATGCGTAGTGCGCCCTGGAAACGGCCCGATTTGCCCACAGACTCACAAAATCGCTTTAGAACAATGCTCTTTGCTCTTGGAATGTGGAATGGGTTGTAAATGAGGAGAAATATCTTCATATTGACTCCTTGTTGATTTTTTCTTAACCCAAAACCCATTTTCTTATGTTTGGTTGTTGACACTTTTTGAAAATTAATAGGCTTTGACCTTTTTGGTTTCCCCTTTAAAATTGGTTGAAATAATGATTTTCTCTGATAATTTTTTGCAGGGATAGCTCTGATATGCTCTGGCAAAGGAGACCAAGGCTGCACTTGAACGATTGAAGAACTGAAAATTTTGACAATTTTTTCAAAAAAGAGATGGCGACTTATCTTCAAAATAGAGTTTTGAAGAGAAGTCCTGATTCAGCTATACAATGATGAAAATTATTGAAGTGATGATCTATCAAAGACATCCCTCTGGCCTGCTGGTCTTCTAAGACTTTTCAAGACAAAATTGACCCAACCCTAGACCTAAGACCTCAAAATTTAAAACATGATTGTAAATGACCTTTGAAGACTTATTTTAATAAACAGGCCTAAACCAGCAGTGCCAAGCATGAGGGGAATGAGCGACACAACCCACTCCATCGGAGTTATGGCATGCCTAATGGAATGCAACTGATCAAAACTGATGGGACACCTAATCATGAAATGCAAAAGAGCTTTGATCTCTGACGGAGGGATAACTAGACCGACTCTAACACATACATCAATGGCCGGTAATCCAATGATTTCTTTTCATGCTCGATATCAGCACATTCTTTCACATGATTAGAATTGTACCAAGAAGTTTTGTAGCCGGTGAATACTATACACCTTTTCACGACTCCATCAGCAGTTACAGCAGTATGCATTCTGATCTATGAGAGTACCACAGTTCCACTTTCAGCATTTATCTTTTCCATGATTCAGCATCAGCAGTTCAGATTCCTTCATTTCCCAGGATCCAGTTACAACAACATCAGTCACTTTTCCTGATCCAGCAGTAGCAGCTACATTCCTATTGCATAATTCATCATTCTTGGGTAAGTAGAGGTATGTTGTTTTCTAATCTTTAATTATGCAATTCCTTATATGCTAACTTGAATATTTCGGAAAATTCCCTCACCATGCTACATTTCCTTTCATGAGCCATGTCAAGTTGCATGAGGACATGCAACCAATTTAGTTGAGGGGGGGAGAACTATATTCACTACATATTCACCTCCATGATTCCATTTCTTCACCACACTACATATTCACTTCCATGATTCCATTTCTTCACCACTATCACTCCATTTTTTCTCATTCACCATTCACCAACATTTATTTTCCAATGATACTTTGTTGCACTTTGCTTCATACGCAATATTGGCATGCTTCATTAATATTACAAAAGGGCTTTCTTATGCACATTATGATTTCCAATGAGTTCTTACATTATTATTGAAGAAAAGGGAACAGAAAACGAAATGAATGTTGTTAACACAAGAACCAACATTCTTTGTATTCATGGTTGTCACACAAGAAACAACCATAAGAAAATGTAAGTTGTTACTCATGTCTTTCACATATCCTGGAAACATTCATTATTAAAAGACAGCATCATGTAAAGCCAAAGTTCAAGATGCCAAATGTTCTTAAAGAGACCCATGCATGGTTGCATCAGGACATGCAACAAGTTCAGTTGGGGAGGATGTTGGGACTCAAAAATGTCATTTTTCATCCACCTTTTTCTTCACTATTCCTTACATTTCATCATCCCATTAACCTTTTATCATATCATTTTCATACATACATTTGGGTTTCACCTTCTTATTTTCCATTTTATTCATTTTTGTATTACAAGTGAATTTATGATTAATTATTAGAAAATATACATATTTTTATATATATCTCAAGAATATGCGAGTTTTGTGATGTGTAGGAAATATGTGAAGAATTAATTCCAAGAGACTTATCCATATCTCCTCAACCATATTAAGGAGATAATTATGCAAGCCTATTCCTAAGGAGAAAATCATGGAGGATTTGGTTGGCATATCTTATCCAATTCCTAAGGAGAAAAGCATGGAGGATTTGGTTGGCATATCTTATCCAAGATATGTGAGAGATTTGTGGGGGATTCAAAGGGATCATATCTTGTAATAATGGGAAAGTAGTTAAAAATTCTTGAGAGATTTGTGGGATCATATCTTGTAATAATGGGAAATTAGTTGAGAGTGCTTGAGAGAATATTGGATATGTAATTATGAGAAGGTTATCTTCCTCATGTATATAAGAGAGTGCTCTCTCTTCATAATGAATAATGGAAAGAATGGAGATTAGCTTTAAGAGATAGTTTTGTAATCATGATTTGTAATTTGACTCTTGTAATATAATTTGAGATAGTTTTATTGTTGTGAGCTCACATATGTTGTTTGTCATTCAATTCTTCACATGTTGTATTGCTTTTCCTTTATGCAATTTCCTGCTTTCCTAGTTAGTGTTTCAATGCTTTTCTAGATTAATTTGATTTCAGTAATTTAGATTAGATTAGATTAGTTCCACTTCAGTCCTGCATATATAGTGCATGTGTCTCGTAAGTCTACGGACCTTGGATTGACAAATTAAATAGTTTTGCAAGTACTACAACAGAATTAAACGAACACATTTTCACCCAACAAAGGGTTTTGGATTTTCTGGTTCGAGAGGTTCTAGATTTTTTTTGTTTCGAAGATTTTACACTTTCTGGTTCTAGAGGTTCTGGATTTTCCGGTTCCAGGGGTTTTATTTTTCTGTCCTTGTGGCTATAATTATTTTGCATAATTCTCAAGTTTGGGCCATGTGACATGGATTTCGTTCTCAAAGATCAATGAAATTTTTTTGGTGATTCCAAGCATTTTGGATATGTAGTATGTGTTCTTCCTCTTTATTTCACTTCATGTGTGTTTTTCTTCTTCAGAAATTATGTAATTGTAGCTTTCGGATTCACTCTTAAATCCCATATTTACTTATGTTATGTTGTAGCATACAATACCTATGAAATTACAGATTTACCTATTTTATGTGATAATGAATAGTATCTATGAAATCACATATTTACTAATGTTATGTGATAGAAGATGGTACTTGTGATATTCCATATTTACCTATGTTGTGTGATAGAATATAGTACCTATGAGGCATTGAGATGAAAGCCTTAAAATGCGCTCCATAATTTTTTCACTTCATTCCTTTTTTATCTTTTCATGATTCTACTAGGATTTGTTGCATAGGATTTTGTGTTTATACATCCCTCTGCACCAGGTTCTTCTCTTATATTTCTCCTCTCCACCCTTATTGCAATGAAAAAATTGTTAAGCTACATTCTATGTATGTTGGCCAACAGACCTAAAACAGTTTTTCTTAGGAATGTTACCTTGTTCATGTGTATATTGAATCCACCTCTGAGAAAGGAAATTAAACCAACATCTAAATCCTTTTAAATTCATCTCTTGAGTTACAATGAATTATCTTCAATACAGACTAAGATTTTCTAAGGATTGACCTCTCCTCAGCCCGGGGGTTGTCTCTAGGAGCTACAACATCTTTTGGCTTCATTGTTGAGGAACAAATCAAAATATTTTTCCCTAGGTATGAAATTAATACATTCCTTTTGTCAAGCGAGCAAAGGAAGTGTTGGTTGAAGATATCTCACCTTGATGACTCCATTGTTTAAATATTCATTTCATCATGTTGACTTTCAAAAGGATTCATACTCGCTCTAACACTTCTTGACAAAAAAATCCCCCTGAATTTGACCCTGATATATCTCACCTAAAGGGGTTTTCAAAATGGCTCTTCTTGCATTCTTGGCCAACAAATTTTCCACATTAGATTTATCTTCTGTCGTTGGTGACCCCATCATGTTCCTCATTTCAAGAATGGTCTACCTATTTGCCTAGATTTAATGGAATTGCATATGGAAGCCCGAACCAACACCTTAAGGACTTTCATGAATGCATGGAGCAACAAGGTATTGTTCATGAAGATGTGAAAATGAAATTTTTCATGTATTCTTTGGATATGGATGCTAGGGTTTGGTACAAAACACTACCTCATGGAAGCATATCCTCTCTAAAGAGATTTCACATAGCATATAATGATTTTTACAAAAGATTATATCCACCAACTTCTTTGTTTAAAGATTGTTGTGAATATTTTAATGTTGAAAATATTTCCAAGACTAATGATGTTGTTGAAGATATTTGTGGAGCTCAACTCCAAGAAAACATATACTTGCATCAAGAAGCATTGCCCAACAATCAAGAAAAGGAAGAAGGAGACATTGTTAAGCTACAAATAAACCCTCAGAGATCATATTTTGTTGAACTTGATGGTTCTCCTTTATATGATTTGTATGACTTAGATGGAGAGTTGGGTGTTGCAAAACCACAACAGTCCTAGTCATGGGAAGCTGTTCAAAAAGAGGAAGTTGACAATGGGGTTAAAAAAGAGGCTCTAGTTTATGATTTACATCCTTCAGATGGAGAATAAGGTATTAGCATATGCCAAAGACAACCACAAAAAGAACATGATTCCCTGCAAATAAACAAATCCTCTTCTTATGAGTATATATGAGCACTTGCCAATCAATTTTATTGGTCCATGTTTATACCTACCTCCTTTTTTCAAGTTAAATAAGCTAGCAATAAAGTTAATGAATATTCACTACAAGAAAAAAGGACATTGGTGAAGGGCGAAAAATGTCACCATAGGCTCACTGGTGACAGTCAAAAGAGCATTCGTCACCAAAAACTGAATGTCACCAAAGGTGGCATCACCAAAAGTATAGGTGTTGTAGTGACATACAAAGTCTGTCACCAATAATGATTTATAATGACGAATAGAGATAGTCACCATTTCGTATGAGCAATGGTGATGGACCATAGCCTTCGTCACCAAAAACTAAATGTCACCAAAAGTGGTGTCGCAAAAAGTATAGGTGTTGTAGTGACATAAAAAGTCCGTCACCAATAATGATTTATAATGACAGATAGCAACCATCATCATTTCATATGAGCAATGGTGACAGACCATAGCCTCCCTCACCAAAAATTGAACGTCACCAAAGGTGGCATTTCGAAAAGTATAGGTGTTGTAGTTACATTCAAAGTTTGTCACCAATAATGATTTATAATGACGGATAGCTACCGTCACAATTGCATATGAGCAATGGTGACGGACCATA
This sequence comes from Pinus tabuliformis, assembly GCA_031772625.1. Lineage (NCBI taxonomy): Eukaryota > Viridiplantae > Streptophyta > Pinopsida > Pinales > Pinaceae > Pinus > Pinus tabuliformis. The sequence continues at coordinate 757,459,451 of CM062808.1, read as the reverse complement.
GCCTCCATCACCGAAAACTGAACATCACCAAAGGTTTTATGGTGACATTCAAGGTCTGTCACGAATATTGATTATAATGATAGATAGTGACCGTCACCATTTCATATGAACAACAATGATTTATTGTGACGGATCTTTAATGGCTGTCATTATTGGTGCATATATATGGTGATGTTCGTCGACCATCACCAAAAGACGCATTCCTAGAAGTATAGGTGTTGTGGTGACATTCAAGGTCCGTCATGAATAATCACTATAATGATGAACAACGACCGTCAACATTTCATATCAACAAAAACGATTTATGGTTACAGACCTTTGAGGGGTGTCACTATTGATGCGTATATATGGTGGTGTTTGTTGATCGTCACTATTTCATATTTTTGGTGAGGATCGAAAAATGTCACCAAAGCTCATTGGTGATGGTCGAAAGAGCCTCTGTCACCAAAAACTGATCGTCACCATTCCATATGGATGTCAGGGCACGATGAAATCGAACAACCAACCTCCTACTTGTAAAGCATGTGCTCTTCCATTGAGCTAGCACCCTTTAAAGAATTATACTTTTACAAATTAAACCTTGAAACTTCATAAATTGTAAATTCTACAACTTTCAATAAATTAAAGTCTTCAAAATATTTTACTAAACAAGCAAAGCAACATCGAAGCTGCAGGTCCCTACCTAATGGTTATTGAAGCTATGAAAAGTGGGTGGAGGGAAAAATAGTTATGTATAAGAGAATCAATATGTTCAGTTGAATACTCAATTATAAGTGAAACTCTGAAGACATTTTTAACCTATAAATGACCTATAAAAGCAAATGCACCAAATATTGCAAAGGAAATGCCATAAGTGGATAGCATATGGAAGAAGAGAAGGTAGGGACTTGGAACCCTTGAACATCTTGGCATGCCTTATCACTTGGCACATATTAGCTTGTTTGACATGTCTTTGTACTATTTGGCACATGTTAGCATGCCCTAGCATTCGCTAACCCACCTTGGTAGTCATGACCTCACAACTAGCATTACATTGTTCCATGACTTAGGAACCTTACATTCACTAGAACACCTTGGCACTCCCTAGTTTTCATGCCCTCTGTTATCCTCCAGAATGTCCCTAGCAGATGAGGAGATTGACAGTGGTAACCACAGACCAAGATTTTAGTTTGGTAGCTAACCCTACCAAACTAGAGAGGGCTCTCTCTATGAAATCATAGCCAAGACATGACTGGAATGTAAAGGATTTTAGGCTAGATAGCTAGGCTCAGGTGGTTTTTTGGAAAATTTAGGGACTTGGAACTATGTCCACCAATGTCTTGTCTTGGAAGGACTTTGTCAAGGAGGCAGGGACTTGGAACTATGTCTAGGATAAAGCACCTAACATGCATGATAGAAGCTCCCTAGAATAGAGTACGTCCTACCTAGAAGAGTGTCCCTTACTAAAGATATAGAACCCTTCTCTACTATGCACTTTTCATGAAGATAAGTTTGTGTACAAAATAGTACTAAGAAAAACACCTAAATTAAGAAAAGTTCTCATCTACGTCAAACTATAAAAGTATACTAAATATGGCTCTATATAAGTTTGGGAAACACTAGACAAGCATACTTGCATACAACAACCATAATATCCCTAAAATCTATGTGCTTCTTTCATTGTTTCTATACCCTCATAGCAAAATTGGAATCTATAACATGTACCCCAAGGATGTATGCATCTATTGAATGTGTCGATTGAAAGGATCTACTGAGATGAAGTACTATTGAAGGAGAAACATCTTCAAAACAACAGATAAAGTCTACTATGAATTCAACCCATTTGCACACAGACCAAGGCTACTATTGGGTACACTTCTTTGTTGAATGGAAACTGCAATGTATTGTAGTGTTACTGAAGAAAAAACACTTTTAGTGAAACACGGATAAAACTCTAACAGATATTGTCACTATGGCCTCAGTTGTAGATGATCTCATCAATATAGGTAACAACTTCGATAATTGAAAAACCAAAAGGTGAGCTGCATAGATCATTTGAAATGACATATTTGGGCATACTTTATTGTTGTTTAGGAGTTTTAGTATAGAAAATGCAAGGTAGCCTGTTGCGTCTTTATCTCACATGCCAAGGATGCGAAGAAATACATAAAATATTAAATAGCATGGTATAAGTCCATTGCAGGTTTTTTTGAAACGGGAATGGAATTCTCCTTGTGCAGATTCTAATCTAATGGGTATAACTTTAAATAAGAAACTGATAGTCATGGGGTTGGAATTGTCTCACAATTGATGAAAAGTCCAAAATTTGTTCACTAGAAAGAAGTAGAGCAAGTCGTCAAGTTTATGGAAGGGAACACCCTATTCACAGGAAGATAACTTGAAATTAGTTAGGAATATTATTTCTTGTCTTCTTATACGTGTGTTCTTTGAAAAGATAACCACATCTAAAGACTTAATAATAGCTCTGGTAAAGTTTATAGATGTGAAGCACTTCAATGCACTTTATTACATTGTTCAATGAATGAACTTCTTTTGAGGTTGTTGAATTTTGCAATAAGACATGGAAGTGTTTAGAGAATATGTCTAATGACAAGTTAATATTTTAATAGTTTATACTGACAAGGTAGCATGAACAACACCAATAAGAATAAACATACTAGTGACCCGACATGATCTCTTCCTTTTTTTGCTATTTCTTCTCATGCTTTCCTTTGATGCTTGAGATATGCATTCAACAAAGGCACAAGTGAAAATTTTTCTACAACTCCAAATGAAAAGACAAACCATAAAGCATCCATTTGCCTTTGACTGTGCATTTTTTCCACAACATCTACAAGAAACAAGACCAGACATGTCATGCAGGACGACAATCAACCAATTAGAAGCCCATAAAGTCTTGAAACAACTTGTATAAACCACAACTTTGTAAGAAATTTCAAAATAATTTAGAGCACAAGATTTAGCAAGTTCAAGAAACCTTTCTACTGAAGGCATATTAAGCATAATAAGCATCTATGTCTGAAGAATTAAATTCATCAGCCAACTAGTAAACAAACCTTTCTGCATATTTTTTTTTGCAACCCACAACTGCATAGTTTGTTTTGCAACCAACATTCATAGAAGAAGGCTAAAGAAATGGCATGTGCCCAAGAAATTTTTATTTTTTGGGTTCTTTTAAGCGAGTAAATTTTAGGCCTTTGGTCCAATAATAATATAGAAAATTCTCATTTCAATCTTAAAAATATATAAAAATATAAAAGTTACAGAAACTTCGCACATATCAATTTTTATGTGTTCAATTTGACAAGCTTAATGGTGCAATATGAAAACAATAATCTATGTTGTAGGCAGGTACTAAAAACAGATCTACTAAATGGCTCTAAAACATTTTATAGATAAGACACAAAGGAATCTCTCTTCATAACCAAATATCAATTTTGGAGTTCTTGAAACAAAATAGTAAAATCAATATCTTTTATTTCTTAACATTCAACCATATTCCTTCACAATATGAATGAACATAATCCATGTTCATGTCAACATTGACGTCAACATCATCGATATGTTCTTCACTTACACATTTTGTTTCTTGAATGTCTACAACCTGTGACAAATCTGCATAATCGGGTTCATATGATGTATTATTTCTCAATCCTTTTGGAGGACATGTTAACACTACATACCAGTCAGTCACAATTGGATCTTGTACATAGAATACTTGTTTAGCTTGCCATGCTAGAATAAATGGATCATCTTGCCAATGATTTTGAATTAAATATTTCTTTATATTCACCATTATAAAACCCAAATCATCAGTTTGATCCCTCTCTTATTGTATACATCAATCCAATTACATTTGAACAATGTGTACTCCATACAAAAATAGTCCAATGTAATTATTTCTTCTACCACTCCATAAAATGTTTTCTTTTGAAGTACAAGGTTTGCATCTTTGGAACTTGACCTCATCATTGTTTGAGCTTCCATACACACACCACTATTTTGGGTGGTTTTCTCATTCTCTATGCCTTTTGTATGGAATCTATAACCATTGATTAGGAATCCCTTATACTTATTCATGAATTTCCTGGGGCCATGCGCTAGCCATTTAAGTGTATCATACACCTTTCCATCTCCTTCCACCTGTATAGTTTTAGATTTTTAAATGTAGTTAGAATTCATACATTCAACCTCTAAAAAAATATTTAATTTCCTACATGACAATATTCCCATATACTGATTTTTAAGTACACTTATAATATAAATAATATCGTTACCTGTTGTTTTAACCAACTAGTAAAATTATGGGTGTGGAATTTCTACAATAGAGCTTCATCATTTTTCATTTGGGTAATTGAGTTGGCAATCTCCATTTTGTGCATCCTAATTCAACAATTATGGACAATAGATATGGTGGTTAATGTGTTTTTAGAAAATATGAATAAAATATTTTTAAAGGTCAAATATGTTAATCTATCCATGGGTCTATGTTTTATTAAACCATAAACAAACAAACAAGAAATTATAGGCCAAATATGTTACTTACTCTATCCATGGATCAACATTGTTTGTGTGAAATAGAACCCACGTATGGTCTTCTTCCCAACTAATGTCATCCAGTTCTAAAGGAATTGCAGTAGATAATGGCTTTCCATCAAGGATAACTTCTTCAACTTCCTCATCCCACACTTCATTTCAACCATGTGTGGATCCAATAGCTTCCATACCTTTCAAGTATCCTCCACAAAACTTTATTGATTCCTCCACAGTATAGCTTTCAACAATGCATCCTTTATGCCTATTTTTGTTCTTAACATAACTCTTATATACTTTCATATTCCTACAAAATGAACAAAAGAGAATTAAGTAATTTCAAAAGCTTTAAAAAAAAATCATCTTGTTGTTGTGCTTGATAAAAAGTAAAGTTTCACATACCTCTCAAAGGGGTACATCCATCTATATGCAACCGGGACATAATATCGAAGCTCATGTACCAAATGTACATTCAAATGCAACATTATATCGAAGAATGAAGGAATAAAGTACTTTTCAAGAAAGCACATTGTCTCCACAATATCATTTTCCAACTTGTCAAGACACTCTATTGAAACTGATTTTTTACAGATTTGCCTATAAAAGTAACAAAGCTTACAAAGCATCTTTTGGACAACAATTGGCAACACATGACAAAAATCCACTGGGAGGAGTTGTTGCATTAGAACATGGAAAGCATCTACTTTCATAACATGGAGCTTAAGATCTTCCATAGATATATGATTTTTTGGATTAGAGTTGTAACCATCTGGCACCATTAACATGAAAAGAACATGACATAGGGTCTGTTTCTCTTTCTTCAAAAGAGTATGTGGTACAGGTGGAAGGAACATTTTTTGTCCTTTAACTTCTGGCCATATTGATTTCCTCAAACCCATTTTTTCAAGTCATCACATGATTTTTTTTTCCATCTTTGGACTTCCCTTTTATATCCAAAAGAGTTACAAAAATGCTTTCACACACATTCTTCTCCACATGCATTACATCTAAATTGTGGCATATTAGGATTTTTTGTATTCCAACACCTCAAGTATATCATAACAATATTTAATATGGACAAATATATAAATAATAAATTCAACCAAGAAATCTAATCACAATGAGGTCAACTAAGCAAGTTGTGTCCAATAATTAGGCATGGTTGATGGGTCTACATACCTTCCAATATGGTAGATTGAATAGAATTGATTATTTCTTCCACACCACAACATCATTCTTTTCACCTGTTTTATTGTTTCTTTTCCTTTTATTTGATTCAATCATCCCCCAAATTGCTTCCTTTCCTTTTGTTTCCTTCAAAATATCTGATACTTTTACAATTGGAGGGGCATAACGATGCTCCTCCTTCCCATTAAATGGTGCCTTTTGTGAGCGAAACTTATGATGTTGAGGAAGAAATCTCCTATGCCCCATGTACACACATTTCCTGGTACAACTGAGGTACTTTGATTCTATGTTCCTCCGACATATGGGACAAGCATTATAGCTTTTTGTTGTGCAACTAGCCATATTTCCATAAGCAAGAAAATCATGGATCAACCACATAAGAATTTCCTTCATTTTAAAGCATGTCTTACTATAAGCATCATCTGTCCATACCCCTTGGTCCCATAATTCCTTTAGTTCATCTACCAAGGGTTCCAAATTCACATCAATGTCATTGTCTGGTTGCTTGGGGCCAGGTATTAACAATGTTACCATACAAAAATTCCTTTTTGTGCACAACCATGGTGGAAGATTGTATGTAACTAACACTACAGGCCAAACACTATATGTGCTTCTCAAGTCTCCAAACAGATTGAATCCATCTATTGTCATTGCAAGTCGTACATTGTGAGGTTCGCCAGAAAAACTAGGCCATTTGTCATCAATAGTTTTCCATGTTGGGCTATCAACAAGGTGCCACATTTGGCCATCATTGCTTGCATTCTCATGATGCCACCTCATTTTTTGTGACATGTCTGCAGAGATATAATGAAAAAGTTTTTTATCATTTATATAATATATTATCATACAATAACACTATAGAAAATGGTAAAGATAATACAAGAAGGGGGGAACTTGAATAAAATTATAGTGTTCAAGGTCATACCTATACATTCTTTTTAACCTTGGTGCTATGGGAAAATATCTTAACACCTTGGCTGGAACACCTTTCCATGCCTTTTGAGATTGAGCATCCACCTTCCCTCGGGATTTTCCACATGTTGGGCAGTGGTATTTACTTTCATAACTTCCTCGATATAAAATGCAATCATTTGGACATGCATGTATCATATCATAGTTTAATCCCAATGATTTTATCAACTTTTTTGTAGCATATGCAGAATCTGGAAGTGTGTTATCTTTAGGAAGCACATCTTTTTGCAATTTTAACATTTGGTCAAAACTTGTATCAGACCATCCACTCTTCACTTTCAGATTGTAGAATTCTACAGTGGCTGATAGTTTTGTGAAGTCAACACAACTTGGGTACAATGGCCTCTTGGCATCTTCAATAAGCTTCTTATATTCATTAAGTTCATTTAGTACATTTGTTGATGCCAACCCCTCATTATCACAACTCTCATTAATGTTTTGATTAAGACATCGATTGACATCATTCACCATTTCAAGCATTTGATCACCGACAATGGTTGCATCATCATCATCATTTAGAGGTTCACTATCATTCTTAAACAATGTTTCATGCTCATCAACCTAATTATCATAATCATGTTCCACAACATGTTCATAGCCCTATTAATAAGAAAATTAAAATTTATGTTAATAATTTTATGGTTTTTATGAAAATTAAAATCAATAGCATTTGTTCAACCTAGTCAAATAGGGCCCTTGACTAATATGAAATGGCTTACTAGTTGAGATGAAATATGCTCGAGAACTTCATGTGGCTCATTTTTAGAATGTTGCCTGTCCTTATCAATAATAGATGGAATCTAAAGGAGACAAAGAAAAAAAAATGGAGTTTGCATATATAAAAATAAGTGATATCTTTACTGTAAAACATGTAAGGTTGAAACTAGATCAATTCAATTTTTTTTAAGATACCTGACTGGGAATGCTCGCTCCATGCAAATACAAAATGTTATATTGTTCTATTATACCATCACAAATCAAGTGCTCTCGCGCTTTATCAAATGTTTGTACTTTCACTATGCCACATTTATTACATGGATATTTTGTGGACATCTGATTCCTTGAATGATCCTCAGCAAACTTTAAGAATTCCTCAACCCCATCTCTATATTCTTTTAGTGTCCTACACATAACCAGTTTCAAGTCATATAAATTTTATTGAGCACAAGTTACCATTGATACATTTTTTCCATATCACAATGAATAATCAAATACACAAACTATACCTATTTTTCATTTTCATCCAATTTCTTTTGTCCATTTGATAAGATTTTCCAAGATCCTTTGAAATTGCGTCTACAAAGAACTATATAAGTTAGTTGATTAAATATAGATCCCAAGTAAACTAAAGATAGATGTTGCTCAAAATAAGCCTAGATTTGTAACAAAAAATTAGCAGCCCTATATAATGACACATCAGATGTAATAGAACCTTCTAATGGTGTATTTATGTTGGTGCAATCCACTGTTTTGCTGGTATATGACTACAAGGGCCACATTTATTTTAGACCTAATAAAGGTTATAGTGTATTTTTTATCAGTCCTTTGGTACAATGCTGACCACTTATTAGACAAACCTAAAATTCTAGAGACAATCTAGCAAAGCCTGAAGTTAAATTGCTTTTGTTTCCACACAAGTGAATGGATAGCTCCCCGAATGTGTGGTTTTGAGGGAAAAAGTATATAGGAATTTGATTGAAGGTGAACATTAAAAAGGCATTGTTGAATTGTGGTAATGTACATGAAAGAGGGATTGGAATTCACACTTAACCTTGGAAATTATGGGTTCACTTAAGGCAGCATTTTATTTCCTCAAAAGAAAGCTACAGACATCGCTGTGTTTGGCATCACTGTATTAGAAATTCCTCGTTATACCTTTGTCCATGATACCTTTAGCATATTCATTCTTTTATGGTCTATGGCTCATCAAAATGGATCTATAATGGTGTGGCAATGACTCACTATGACTACATATCGCCTCTATATACACCTTCTCAAGAAGTCTGTTCAAACCCAAATGTGATTCTTTAAGGCTCGTATTTTTCTAAGGTATGGGTTATCTAAGTCTTGTATCTATCCTCCAGACCTGCACTCTAGACTCTGTTAATGGCAATTCTTTGTTGTCCTATATTAGCCATGACACAATGAATAAGGTATTAGTGATTTGTATGTCATATTGTATGATACGGAAGGTGAGAACTAAGGTAAGCACTAAGGGAACATCTCAGCCAAAGTGAAAAGTGCCCTTTCAACCATATAAAATTCTTCCTCAACTTCTAAAACTGTTCACTGAAGTAAATGTGAATCAAATTTATTTATCACAAACTTGACTTCATCTAATCTAGGAACCAAGTTGGAAAATTCCTCAATAGATAGGTTTGACTTCTTGGTCAGCTAAGGTAATCTCCTGTTAAAATTCACAATGAATTTCTAAAATATTACTGATATACCCAGCAATTTGAGTTCGTCATAGAATGGAAAAGAATGTTGTATAATAATGTACAAGAAGATTAACCAAATAAATCCTAACGCCATGTAAGTCATGAAATAAATTTCTAACTTTGTTTCATGATACTCAACACACTAGATATCCACTCGGCACTGATTTCATTATCATAAAGACACTGATTTAAGGAAGCTAGTCTACGCTGACTTGGCCTAATAAAATTATTATTACTCTTATATATTCTTGAGGAAATTATTGTCACACCTTAGTTATTCTTCACTTTCAACTACTGTTAAGTTTCCTCTGCATACTATAGTCTAGTAAAGAACTGAAAAACTGGCATTATTGAGGCATGGTGCCCTCTCATTGAAAACCAGCAACACTACAAGATGCTATATATGAGTTGCAATTACCTGATCATATTTTTTAGCATGACGATATTATTTTGAAAATAACCACTTGTATCCATTCTTGTTATTTGGAGTTCAGTAGCTGGAGCCCAAAAGTTTGATCCAAGATTGTAACTGCACTTATTTTAATCCTCTCACTACATGTCCCAATATACCAATCTCATGTAGGGCATAGGTCTACTTTGCCTGCTAACAAATGTAACTGAAACAGACAAAAGTAATCAAAAGTTGTCTGCTGTTTTTTCTGACAATCACTTAATATGTCATCCAAATGGTGATTTCAATATATCTAAGTAATTAGGGTTCACGTGTGCAGGAATAGGGATTGTCATTTTTGAAATTAGGGAGAGTAGGGATGCACAGGACAACATAAGATACATGTGTATGCAAAATGTAAAATATTAAAATCATTTAAATATTGAAAAAAGCTAACAAAAAAGGAAAATTTCCTATTGCTAAAACATGAGATGTTGAGATCCAAACTGTAAAACAAATTCCGTACCATTGGGCAGCAGCAGTAGCACATTGCAATTTATATGGTTGTTCCTAAACACAGGGCAAGGGTACACAATTGTGGGAAGTACAAATATTCAGGAACATTAGCTGGTGTTCACAAGAATATTTGGGCATTAGACACAATGGTCAGGTCTTTGTAATGGTTTACCAGGCAAGAGAAAACACATATCCAACCTCTGTATGGCTATTGGACAAAAAATAGACATATTAAACCTCTATATAAGCTAGAGAGGCATGAAATATGGAGGTCAGGTGCTTAGATTAGCTTACTGAATGGAGTCACATAATAGATCACGGGGAATAAAACATGTAAATCAGGCCTTGAATCAGGTTGTTTGGCATGGAGAACACAAATCAAATATTAAAAAACAAAAAATGGGCATGGGATTAGACCATACTGTTATCGGGAAATCTAGTGTCTATGCAGAGCTGCTAGTCCCACTAAGGCTGGTAGCTACCTTAGAAACAAACAAACTAAAACCACTTTCGTTTTCCTTTATGAGAAGTAGATAGGAGGGGAAAAAGGAGACCAACTTCTGTCTTGCGCTTGGTTCCTTGCTTGATTCCTCTCCCTTCTGATAGGTCTTTGCCACTCACTTCCTCATCTACCCAGCTTCAAAGAGCACTTGTGGAATCAAAGCAGCATAACATTATACAAGAACAGAGATCTACTATCATAAAAAATATAGGACCAGATATATATTGACCACACAAATGCATATATCATCAATCATACAAGAATGTGGAGGAAAACTTGAATAGCTTTATTAATAATCAAGAATAGAAAAGAGGATTACAACCAATTGTTCTGACCCAGCGTCATCCTCTCAGCAAGAAAGCCCTTCTTCACCTCATGAAAAGCTTAGATCACCCAACACTATGATGTTGCACCAAGAAACCAGCAGCACTTCCTTACAAGATACAAAATTCCAGCCTCTGGATCTCTGGGATGAGGGATCCATATATAGATGTTTGCAAGGGGGGTGAGTCAGATTTTGAGATTTGATTAGTGTCCTCTCTCTGATAGTTCTTGATTCCACTTGGAGATTGATGATCTGTTACTCATCCCTGGGCGAATGTAGAGAGGCAAGTGTCACAGGAAAAGTTTCTGGAAGATTCCATGATCTTCCACCTCGCAAATTGACCCTGCCATTTGTCCACTCTCGCCCATCGCACCCCATAGAAGGGATTTTCAGTATGCATCGCACCTCCCGTGTGCATTTAGGTGGGATGCAGTGCACTTTGACCATGGAGCAGGTGAGATGGTTCAGTTTTGACTAGTTCTGAGTAGTTTTTCATGGAGAACTTCTGGGAGATGATGTAATCAGTTCACCTTGTTCTTTTAGGGGTCGGGACAACACTTTTAGGGACTTAGGATCCCTTGGTTTATGGACATTTATGATTGGGGTTGCAGTGCCCAAAAATATCTATAACAATTGCCCCCTAAAGCATGAGGTCGTTAATCTTTTGATGTCGGGTGAAATGCTTTATCATGAGGATCCAAAGTTTTTTCGAGCTGGAAGGCGACCTGTAATAAGATACAATATAATACACTATCTTCATAATATTTTCATGATCTAGCGGAGGCGGGCATTCCCATGCTCAACTTTATAAATTCATTTTCATGTACATAAGACAGACAATCGTCTGTGTGCAGACTGATGATTCTGGTAGAGCCATCATCCCTCAGATTGGATGATTATCTATACAACAGTGATGTACATTTGATGTCTTTATTTTCCTGAATATATATCGAAGCCCGGATGGATGAAACTAGATCCGGGGTCTTCAATCTCGTTCGATCTTCACTCAAAGTACTCGATCCATGTGAGAGATGTTCTGGCGTTGAACATGGAAAGACATCACCTGATTACTAGCCAGTGATGTAAGCTGTTAACAGGCACGAGAGGAATCACCGATAATGATGATGACCCTCAAGGTACGACAGTACAATTCACGTGGTTGGAAAAATGGACTTGGTGTCGAACACCACGCAAAATCTCTCAGTCGAAGGCCATTGATGTATACCTATCGCCGGAAGTGAGAAACTTGCCATTGAGGCATGCAAGCTTCAAAGTACTGAAAGGGTTGTTCCTAGATCGACTTCCTGGATAATGAGCTGATGTCGACAAGAAGCGATCCATCATAGGAGGGCATTAATGAATCCCACATCTACGACACATAACGGAGCAAATGATTTTAATGTAGGTTAAAATGATCTGATGATATAAGGTTCAGGGTGGCGGTCATGAAAGAATGGAGCGTAAATGTATTGCAGTGGATGAGACATAGGTGAATTCTCTGAGCGACTTCTCTTGAACATATCGGTGACACTGACATGATGGATTGGTAGCATTAACCCCAAATGTGGATGGTGTGATGGACCAATGGTGATATGACCAGTGAACGGAACAACCCAACCCGACTCGGATACGGAGTGAAAGTGTCATGTTCAAGAGTGACTCGCTACCAATAAAGTTTCTTCAAGTTTTCTTCCCAATTTTTCCCCAGTCATTGCTGACTAGTACCTCTTTATTTTTGTCAAGCTTGAGGAGGATAACATATGCTTTTTCTATAATTTTCCCTTCAGGCAAACCCATCGCTATGTTTTAACAAGCCTAGCGATAGTGAAACTCGTTCTTCTCGGTATGGACAAGTTTGTCGCTATTCGGTTTTAACGAGTTTAACGACAAAGATAACTTGTTCCTTTTCAATTTTAGAGAGTCTAAAAGGGACGTAAAGAATACTCCAACAATCCTTTTTCGTCATGTAATCCCTTAAGTCCAAAAAAGTATAAAATAATACAAAAGGGATGAATTTTCGGTAATTTTAACGAGCCGAACAAAACAAGTGCTCGATCTTTTTGTGTAATAATCCCTCAGGTCCAAAAAGATTAAAATCTAGAGGGATAACACTTCTGGTCACTTTAACGAGCTGGAGAGGCCAATTACTCGGAAATCTTTTCATATTTTACGAGTCAGATGAAAAGAGCTTAAAGGAGACTCGTTTTTTGAGGAACGAGTGATAAATTTGGTTAGTAGCTAATTCCACGTAAGGTTTGGAATTTTCCAATCACGACAGTGTCACAAGGATGGCTAACAGGATCACTCTTCGCAGCTATTCCTCGAAAAGGGTAAACAATCAAATGGAGGTGAATGATCGGCCAGTACAGAGTGGAGGTGATGATGAGAACACGACCAAGGCTTCAAAGGTTGATGATAATACATTCACGATGGTTATTTACCAGAAATTGGTTCATTTTTTAATGAGCTTAAACTCTGGGGGAACATTTGCTCCTTGCTTATGTTTATTTTTTAATGAGCTTGAATTTCGTGTTAAAACTGCTTGAGATAATGGTCATTGATTACTTTGATTTTACCATTGACAACTTTGTTCCTTCAAAGGTTGTACTGCCTGCTCAATTGCTTCATCAAACTAGTTAGAAACGAACAATATATGCTTGAAAAATGAGTCAAAACACTAATATTTTACTTGAATTACATGAAAAGTAATTTAAAAGTGGTTTTTACCTCTCATTTTACCATCTCATTTGAACTTTGGTTTGTTGGAGCTTTGGAGGTGCTTTCCCCCTTGATTTTCACTAGTTGATTGTGGGAGATTCTATGGATGGTCCTTGGTGCCATCTAGACCAGGTAAGAGCTAAACCTGAGCTCTTCAGTTTCATTCTTTCCTTTTTGAATTCTGAGCATGTTTTCTAGTTTTTCTGAGCCTCTGGGGTTTGAAAAACTCGCCCTGGCTCCATCGCACCTTTCCTATATCGAAAGGTGCGATGCATGCTGGCTTGGCCATTGGCCAGTTAGCATGCATCCCACCTAGTACACTACTGGGGGTGCGATGGGCGCAAGGAGGGAAACTTGTGCACAGTTTTTGATGGAAATTTTTGCCTGTTTTTCACCAAATCAGGATCCTAACTCTTCTCTTGTTTGTTTTCAGAGATTCATTGGAGCAAAATGCCTGTTACATGGCGAGAACATGAGCATGAAGAAGAGGACATGCTTGCTTTACATGATCCGATTATGGTAAATGCACTACGGAACTGTGGCCTGTTCAAGTTTTTCCGCATCTATAGCATGAGGCAACAAATCAACGTGTTGCAATATTTTCTCGATGCATGGGATCCTACCAACCAGGTGTTCTAGATTAGGGGCAAATCCATCCCCTTGACTGTCGTGGACATCTATTTTTTGATCGGCTTATCGAGGCATGGTGTCCCTATCTCATTATCAGGTTCAGCCCGTGGGGGTGAATCTGTGAGAGACTACATTCGTCGGTATTGCAGAGAGGGATCTCAGCCGAGTAAGGATGGCAAGATCAACATCTGAGATGTCACTGACAGGTCCTTGAGGACCATTCTGTTTACTTTTGCTAGACTGGCTGGTAGTGCGGCTCTTCATGTGGCCAACAGGTCTTATATGCAGTATGCCTTGGAATGCCTTGAACCAAAGGTGTTCAACTGGTGTGATGCAGTACTCTCTGTGATGAAAGAACAACTGACCAAGGTGAAAAACAGAAGATTGAAGAACTTTGGATATGGTTCTATTTTGACCGCTTTTGCCTTGGAAAAGATCCTGCTGATGCAGCCGCAGTATGTTTCACTTGGTTTACCTCCACCGACTGAGCCACGGATGTAGAGATGGGTCGACCTTATGGCCAGACATGCTGGTCAGTCCCAGGTTTCCTTTTCTGATACCTTCTTCGAGTGGTTCAACTGTCAGGAGATGGTTTTTTCTGAGTATCCATATGCTGGTATGGATTTCCGAGGTGATCTGGATTTGGTACTGCCGGCTGGTGAGCAGTGGGGTGTCATCGATAAATTCTCTGACCATATCTTTGTTTATCGTTTCTTTTATAATGTTCTTGTGCTTTCTTCTATCAAGACTAATCAAAACTCATGTGCTCATGCAGATGTTGGACCAGTTCGGCCAGTAGTACGCCTGAGAGTGCCAGCTACCGCTCCAGCAGGAGAGGCTGTGGGAAGGGCTATCCTTCGCGACCTTGATGTGCCCAAGATTCTTTCAGCATTGCAGGATTAGGTTAGAGGCCTCACTCTTGGTATTCCAGACGTGAGGACTGACGAGCTACCTCTGAGGTTGCAGCGACATACTACCGGCATGCCGATTCGATCGACTAGGCTTTTACGCATGATTGCACTGGCGGTGACTTGTTATCACCAGCATCATTAGACTGGGGTGCCCCCCAGCATTTTCAGTTTTGGGTCATCTGACCAATTTTGTCTTGGTTATAGAACATTATATGTAAACCATAAACAGTTATATATATATTTTTTATTTTTGGAGTTTTATTTCGGTTAAGTTACATGATCCTGATGCAAATATTGATGAAATGCTTCCTTTTATAAATGTATGCAAATGTCTATCTAACACATAATTTGCCAATGAGTCTATTAATGTGTTTAAGTTTCTAGAAATATGCTGATATTGAATAAAATCAAATTGCCTTTCCAAAATCTTGACCCTTAAGAACATGCGATAGATAGCTGGATTTCGGACGGAGTAGATACCATTAAGTTGTAGGATGATGAGTTGTGAGTCTAACCTGATGACAAGTTGGCTTATGCCATGTGATATGGCATCAGAGAGAAGTTCTATCAATGCGCTATATTCAGCGATGTTATTTGTTGACCGAATAATACATACCCCTCTGAAACTTACTAACTCACCGCTTGGATCAAAAATGGCCTAGGCTGCAGAAGATAGGTTCCACGAACTACGACTCGCTCCGTTGGCATATCCAAAAAATGATTCCAATAGGTTTGACATCTGCAACAAATGTAAAAAGTGAATTACTTGACCACAACAATTACCCTTAGCGAAAACAAAAATGTAACAAAAGCATAGGGGTTACTACACTGAATCATGCATACTAACGCTTAAGGTACAACCCGTTACAGGGTTGTGCCAGTGGAATCCCGTCATAATCCACTAACTCGTAGGCCCCTTTTGCTAATACACGCTTAACAATATAGGGGCCCATCCACAAAGACTTGAATTTTCCTGCTCCCAATTTATCGGATTCTTGGTCGTAAAGTAAGACCAAGTCACCTTCTGAGAAGACACGGGGTTTGACATTCTTGTCGAACTGCGCCTTGACTCGTTTCTTATGGGCTTCATTAGCCAAAGCGGCATCACGATGGGTTTCATCCAATTGGATTAGTTCTAAGAAATGAGCCTCCTCTTCTGAAGTTCTGGGGAGAAGGTCGACTGTGGGTTTGAGGGACGAGATTTCACACTGAACTAGTAAGATCGCTTCTAGGCCATACACCAGTTGAAAAGGTGTAGGCCCAGTTGCATTCCTTACCAACGTTCGGTATGCCCACAAGGCTGAGTATAGGATTAGGTGCCAACTCCTTTTGTGGACTCCAATCATCCTTTGCAGCATCCGCTTCAGGACTTTGTTGATTGCTTCAACTTGTCCATTGGCCTGCGAGTAATATGGAGTAGGTCTGTCGTGAGACAACCCTAATTTGGCAGCCAATTCAACCATCATGTGATTGCGAAAATGCGATCCATGATCTGTGACTATGGCATGTAGAACGCTGAATCTGGCAACTACATGATTGAAAAAGAAAAGGGCAGCTGTTTCGCCGGTGTTGTTTAATGTACGCATCGCCTCGGCCCATTCGGTAAAATAGTCTACCACGACTATGACATACCCGTGCCCCCCGGTTGAGGTGGGGTTGCATGTCATGAAATCTATGCCCCATTTGGCGAATGGCCCAATAGCAACTATTGGTTGCAGGGGTGCAGGTGGTCTTCTGGTTTTGCTATCGAAAATTTGACATGCATGGCAACTTTTGACTGCGGTTATGCAATCTTTGAACATTGTTGGCCAGAAGTATCCTACTCGTAAAAAATTTTGCACCGTAGCATAACCAGACTGATGCCCCGACACGCGCCTGAATGGAAATCATTCAGGACGTTTTCAGCCTCCTCATGGGTGAGGCACCTCCTCAGAACTGTATCGACACCACGACGGTAAAGTGTATCACCGACAATCATGTAGTCTTTTGATTGGTATCGAATACATTTTTGTTCCGAGCGAGAGGTATTAGACCTATATTTTTGGGTTTGGAGATAGATGATTATATCTCCATACCATGTATTGCTTGAGGATATCAGAAACAAAGACTCATCCACGATGGTTTCTTCGGATGTTTCATCGTTGGATGACGATGGGAGATCGCATAGTAATTCCGTGAAAACCAGGGATTTCTTTGATTTGGATTTTACAAATTCCAGATCAAACTCTTGAAGAATTGCTATCCATTTTGAATATTTGCCCCCCAGCAACTGTCGCGACAATATATAAGTCATGGGGTTGCAATCTGACAAAATGGTAGTTTTTCGAAAGAGGACATAGTGTCGAAATCTCTGTATCGCTTGAACAGTTGCGAGAGCCAGCTTTTCAACATAGGAATACTTGATTTCTGTATCATTTAAGTTTCTACTCAAATAATATATGGGATGTTCAATTCCATTGTCTTCTTGAACTAAAACCATTGCGATGGTTGTATCCGCTGCAGCCAGATACAGGTTAAAGTCTTTTTGATAATCAGGAGCGTACATTAATGATGCTTTCATTAGGGATTCCTTTAAAGCATCAAAGGAAGCTTGCGCGACCTAATCCCAGACGAAGGGTACTTCTTTTTCCAATAGACGTGTATAACCTTTAGCAATTTCAGCATAATTTGGAATGAACCTTGTCAGAAAGTTTGCTTTCCCTTGGAGTTTCTGAATCTGAAGCAAATTTGAAGGTGGAGGTAGATTTATGATTGCCTGAACCTTACATGGGTGTTGGTATCATCCCAAGACCCCTTTTTCCTCCTAAAACATATCATTTACCCATTCCTTTTCATCATATATCCCTTAGAATCCTTGGAAATTGGTTATTTAATAGTCTTATAGTTATTAAAATGCATTGAAATTGATTTAGGAATTTTATGTTGAAGAATTAGAAGTTTTTGGTGAAATGGTTACAGGAAGTTCCAACATCCTGTAATTAGCTCATTGTTTGACATGTGGCACAACAGCTGGGCTAGAACGAAAGGAATGGATGAAAAGTAGAATGTCCAAGCATGGACAAACACCTATCCTACAGTCGAATCGACCCTCCTACATGCGCAATCAACTCAGGTCAAAGCATGGCACACTGGCGACAAAGGCAGAAACAACAGCTCATTCTAATTTGATTTAGTTTTTGTTCTTTTTGAAATTAGTTAGGATAGAAACATTTTGGAAAGATTGATGTAGTAAAAGCGGCAACAGCCAAATTCCGAATGTACATTCATTATCGAAATGACATGGTTGTGCTAGACATATGTAAATACAGTCCGAGTAATGGATGTGATGGTTAATCGTTGTATCATTCTGAAACAGAGTTTTTGAACTTAATACTAAGAATCCAGTTACAGTTACGACTTGTGTCTCGTGCATTGATTTGATAACCGGTCGAATATAGTCCATTGTACCTCTGGAACGTGGACGGGCCCTGCGTTCAACCGGTATACTGTTCTTTTCATTTTATTTGCACTTAGGTTATCATATGGTTTGCACAGTAGTTACGATTGATTGGATTTCGATTTCAATAGGTATTATATGGTTTGCATAGCAGTTACAATTAATTGGGTTTTGATTTCAATAGCTCTTGATTTCCATTGAATGTATATGGTTTGCGTTTGTGGTAATGCCTGAACAGTCATCACTGAGATCTTGAAGTGCGTCCTGTAAGGGATTCGATCCCTGTGTTGTCGTTTAAAAGCACTGTCATGAACTTTGTTTTCATTTCAAACTCCATTTATGATCTCTGTATATTTTAATATTGTATAAATATTAGTGAATGTTGGGTGTTTACTAAACAAGGGTTTTATGTGTAATGTCTTTGTAAGGAGATTGAGATCATTGTTGCAGTGATACACAGTGTTTAGTTTCAGTGTGTAATTTGGTAAATGCATTTAATGATAGTATTGTAATCAGGTATATTAGCAGAGTGACCTGAGTGTTTGGATGATAGGTGACATACCCCAGTCTTCCGTAAAGAAGCCCTGTGACCTACATCATAACCACTTAGCCAACAATCCTTTATGTCTATATACTTTAGACGCATGCCTCTAAGCTTACGCATCCTGGTCGATAATAAATATAGTCTAGTCTAGTACCCTAGCTAGAACACTACATTTTGGCGCCGTTGCTGGGGAGGCGTACTTAAAGGATTCAGACAAAAAGAAAAAATTTCAACACACAAAAATAAACAAAAACACAGTTAGAAATCATGTTCATTTATGCCTAGATTTAGAGACAGTCAAGGGAGATTTGTAAAAACCCCCCACCATCTAAAAACTAACCCATCATCATCAGGAGCAGACTCTCTAGGGAATACAACACCAGCTGAGGAAGTTATCCAAACATTGGCAGAAATTTTTTATTTAGGACAGAAACTTACTCTTATTGAGAGGGAAACTTTATTCACACATAAATCGCAGAAGAAGCACTTTCCTAGACCTTCTACACAAGGAGAAAGTAGTACGGTTACCGAACAATCTTCCTTTCTTCTTTTTCCACCAAGTGACCCTGACATAGAGAGACCAATTAGAATGCCTGAGGAAGGATCTGGATCAATACCACGCCAATGAGATGAAGAGGAGTCAACTTTTAAGTTCCCTATACATGAACCACAGGGGGATGAGGAGATCAAAATGAAAAACATACCCCCATCCGTGCTACCAAATTTCTATGGTATGGCTTTGGAGGATCCAGACTCATTCTTGTTCGAGTTTGAAATTGTATGTCGAACTTATGGCTATAGAGATGATGCCCATAGGCTTATATTGTTCCCAGCCACATTAAAGGCATCAGCCTTAAAATGGTTCATGGGGCTTGGTGAGCATGCTATAGTTGATTGGGATGGTATGAGGAGAATATTTCTTAGGAAATATCAGCCTTATTGCAAATCCAAAGACTTTAAAGATGATATCTTTAGAATGAGTCAGCAAGAGGATGAAACCTTAGAGGAATATTTAGAACGGTTTGTCTATAACTTACAAAAATCTAAACACCGAACTATGCCTCCTGATCTGGTCCGCACAATATTCTTGAAAGGTATCCGAGAGGAATACATGGATGATCTCAACTTGATGGGAAAAGGTGACATTTCTGCCTTACCCTTTGAAGAAATCGCTGAGTTGTGCGAAAAGTATTCAAGGAGTAAAGCTAAAATGGGAAAGAGAAGTCTGTCATCAAGGGTCACAAAATCTGCCTCTGCAAGTGTCACAAGGGCCGAAATAGGGAATCTTTTAGAAGAATTTAAAACAGATTTGTTAAGCACTCTAGGGAACCAAATTGACACTTTAAAAGCCAAGAAGAAACAAGAAGATGAAGATCATATCATGGCTATCTTCTGCCCAAAATGCCAGAAGAAACATGCATTAAAAGATTGCCCTCTAGAGAACATCCAAGTTTGTGCTTTCTGTACTGAACATCATGATATGTTTAACTGTCCTAAAGTTAAAGTTTTGCAGAAATGTAATATGGCAGCCAATACAGAGATGGAAAACGTGTATTACTTGGGCACAAAGCGACCATGGCAGCCAAGGCCAGCAACCCAAGGTATGTTTCCAAATCAAAATCTGCAGTTTCCTATGAATGATCAAATGTATGCACAAAACTCATGGAATGTACCCATGCCATGGCAGCACCAAAACCAACCACAACACCAATGGAGACCGTCTCAACAGTACTCCCAATCTTATCATACATATCATCAATCATACCCACCTTACTCACAACCATATCAACAATACCAACAGCCGTATCCATCACATTCTCAACCATATTAGCAGTATCCTCAGCAAGTTGTCTATCAGCCCCAACCTCCTCAACAAGCACTGCCTGCTCCTCCACCAATAAATGCACCACAACTGCAATTTCCAGCTAACTCACAACCTCCCAGACCCACTCAAATTCCTACTCAAACTGTCCCAAATCCGAATAATAGAGCAGAGAGGCCAGCCTATAATGTAGAAGAAGGAACCTCATATTCCACACTGCCTTTGCAAAACATTAATTTGAGGTCTGGTAGGGTGCTCCACAAGGATTCTCCAATAACAGATAAGCAAGAAGAAAACTCAGAAAAGGAAAATGAAATGACAAATCCAACAAAACCAAACAATGATACCAAAGATAAACAGATGCAACCACTGCATCCACCTTTTCCAGACCGATTGGTCCAAGTAAAACCACCACTGTCTATACCACAATTTGATGTCTTAGATGAACTTAAAAATGTCTACATAAAAATTCCACTGCTGCAAGCTATAAAAGACATTCCTATCTATACCAAAGCCATCAAAGACATGTGCCTCAAGAAGCCTGCTAGGAAAAGGATTGATCCTCAAACCATTCATGTTTTAGGAAATTTAGCAGAACTTATGACCAATACCATCTCCATGGAAAAGTATGTTGATCCTGGCATTCCCAAAGTGACCACCATCATTAACAACATACAAATTCCAAACACTTTGATAGATCTTGGAGCCGCAATCAATTTCATGACTCTTGAAACCATGAGAGCACTCCAGCTCATAAATTTGCAACATACCACGATTGTTCTAGAACTAGCTGATAGGTCCAAAGTCATTCCTGAAGGGATTTTGGAAGACATCATTGTCTCACTGGACTCTTGGGAGTATCCAGTGGATTTCCTAGTCCTTCAACCCAAATCCAATTGAGGAGGACACCCTATCATCCTTGGTAGACCATGGTTAGCGACTGCTGATGCATTTATAGGATGTCGATCAGGCAACATGATCATTTCAAGAGGGACCGAAAGAAAACAACTCACCCTTTATCCATCGGCACAATCACCAGCAGTAACACAAAATTTGTGGCTTGATGATAAATTTAATGATAAAGAAGAAGTACAATCTGTTTTTAGCATTGACCAAATCTATGATTTCCAGGAACAAGACCATAATGATTTGGTAGAATTATTCCTTTCTCAACCTGATATGTCTGAAAATTTGAGAAGTGAACAATATCATGCTGCAGATGTACTTTTGGCCCAAAACTTTCAGGAAACATGCACCATCCAATCTTTGCAAACTACATTTCACGACATTTTTCCAGTTCAATCCATCACCAATACACAGAGTCAGATCATAGAGATTAGTCCAGGGAAAACTCTGAACATAGGCAATCACCTAGACTCATCTCAACAAGAGAAATTGATTAAACTCTTGAGAAAATACCAAAAAGCCTTTGCTTGGGACTACACCGATATGCATGGGATTCACCCCGACACATGCACTCACCATATCTATACAGATAGCACCATTAAACCAGTGAGGCAACCACAGAGAAGAATGAACCCCATGCTCCAAGATATTGTCAGAGAAGAATTGCAAAAACTTTTGAGAGTTAATTTTATATATCCTATTTCTGACAGTCAGTGGGTATCCCCATTGGTTATAGTGCCCAAGAAAAATGGTAAGTGGCGCATTTGTGTTGATTACAGATAGCTGAATAAAGCAACGCTCAAAGATTACTTCCCACTGCCATTTATTGACCAAGTGTTAGACACCCTAGCTGGCAAATCATCATTTTCTTTTCTTGATGGTTTCAGTGGCTACAACCATATCAGGATCACCTCTGAAGACCAGGACAAAACCACATTCACCTGTCCTTGGGGCACCTATGCCTACAATGTTTTTCCATTTGGACTTTGTAATGCTCCAGCTACATTTCAGAGAGCTGTGTTAGCTATTTTCGCTGATTTAATTCATGATTGTGTTGAAGTCTACATGGATGATTTTTCAGTATATGGCAATTCATTTGAACATGCATTAGAAAATCTTGAGAGAGTTTTGAAAAGATGTATTGAAGCTAACCTGTCCCTCAGCAATGAAAAGTGCTTTATGATGTTAAACGAAGGGATAGTGTTAGGCCACTATATTTCTTTTCAAGGCATCCAGGTTGACCCAGCCAAGATCCATATCATTGCTGATTTGCCAATTCCACAGAATCAAAGAGAGGTAAGAAGTTTCCTTGGGTATGCAAGCTATTACCGCAGATTTATTGAAAATTTTAGTAAGATAGCTTTACCTTTGTTTAAACTTCTAACCAAAGATGTACTTTTCAACTGGACTGAGAACTGCCAACAAGCATTCGAACAACTCAAAAAAAAACTATCTACCGCACCAGTCTTGAGAGGGCCTAATTGGAACCTACCATTTCATATCTTTACAGATGCATCTGACACTGCAGTAGGTGCATCCTTAGGCCAAAAAGAGGAATCTTGTACTTATGCCATTTATTTCATTAGTAAAAATCTAACACCTGCAGAGTTAAACTATACAGTTACAGAAAAGGAAACACTTGCCATCATTTATGCTGTGAATAAATTCTGACATTACATAACTGGTTATGAGGTCTTTGTACATACTGATCATTCGGCCATTAGACATTTAATGAATAAACCAATAACTAGTGGCAGAGTTACCAGATGGTTACTATTGTTACAGGAATTTAACATCACAGTGTTAGATAGACCAGGCAAAGAGAACCAGGTGGCAGATTTTCTCTCTAGACTGCAAAATCCAGGTGAGGTTGTTCCAGTTGAAGATTCTTTTCCAGATGAAAACTTATTTGCAATTTCCATAGTAACTCCTTGGTATGCTGATTTGGCCAATTATTTGTCTACAGGAAGGACACCTCCACACTTTACTGCAAAGGAAAGGAAGAGACTAGTCAAACTAAGTGCTAGATATTCATGGCTTAATGGCGATTTATTTTACACCGGTTATGATATGATTATTAGAAGATGTGTAAGAAATGATGAGGTAATTGATATTTTAAAATCTTGTCATGATGAACCGTGTGGTGGGCATTTTGCAGCGAAGCGGACAACATTCAAAGTTCTTACTCTTGGATACTACTGGCCATCCATTTTCAAGGATGCCAAGAAGTATGTAAAGAGTTGTGACAACTGCCAACGAATGGGCAGGCCCACAGCTACCGATGAGATTCCCCTTCAGCCCCAAGTTCACTTAGAGCCATTCGACAAATGGGCTCTAGACTTTATAGGACCCATTAACCCAACCTCCAATGGTAAGAAGTACATCTTAGTATGTACTGATTACGTCACAAAGTGGGCTGAAGCAAAAGCACTGGTTAGAGCAACCGAACACACAGTAGTCAATTTCCTTTTTGAGGAGAGTTTTGTGAGGTATGGAGTACCAAGGGAAATTGTGACTGATCAAGGTACCCAATTCACCTCAAAGCTAGTGAAGGACATCACAGACAAATACCAATTCAAGTATAGGAAAAGTACTTCTTACCATCCATAGGCCAATGGGCAGGTGGAATCCACAAACAAAACCTTGGAAGGCATCATTACTAAAACTGTTGCAATGAACAAAAAAAATTGGGAAGAGAAGCTCAAAGATGCACTCTGGGCTTACAGGATTACCTGGAAAGATACTACAGGATTTACACCATATCAGTTGGTGTACGACAAAGAGGTAATGCTTCCTATTGAGTTCCAAATACATACTTTTAAACTGGCTGCAGATTTACAAATTGATTTGGACCAAGCACAAAAAGAAAGAATTCAGCAGTTGAACCAGCTAGAAGAGATGAGGCAGCAAGCAGAGGAAACCACAATCCTCATGCAAAAAAAAAGGAAGCAGTGGCATGATGCACATATTAAGAAGAAGCAGTTCAAGGAAGGTGACTGGGCTTTACTTTTTGACTCAAAATTCAGAGATCATAAAGCCAAGTTCACCACCCATTGGATGGGCCCCTATGAAATTGTTCAGGCTTATGACAATGGTTCAGTCAAGCTCAAAACTATTGATGGAGAAGGTCACTCCTTCACAGTCAATGGTCATCGCCTGAAACTATACACCAAGCCCATCAGCAAGCAAGATTTTCTCTATACACTATCTCAGCAAAGAGAGGTTGAGGTACTGCAGCCCTCAGCTGTAGTATCACTGCCTTAGTTTCATTTCCTTTCAATTTCAGAGTCAAAAAGAAATAATATATATATATATATATATATATATATATATATATATATATATATATATAGATAGATATATATATATATCTAAAAAAAAATTTATATAAAACAAAAACTAAAAAAAATATATATATATATATAAAACAAAAAATAAAATAAAAAAATAATGGGTTAGATGTGAAAACCAGTCTCTGGCACACTCTAACCTCGAATTCCTACTTGAAAACCAATTCGTTGGCGGGTAAGAATTCTCTTTCTTTTGTTCACTGTTTGATTTATCAGTTGAATCATGACTTGAGGACAAGTCAAAATTTTAGTCGGGGAGAGAGGCATCAACACTTTGTACTTTTATCTCTCCATTATAAATTCTTAAAGATTTCTTATCCTATATCTTCACTGTAAATTTCCAAAGCAGCTTGTTCCAGCATTCCAGACTTCAATAAATATGCTGTTTTGTCATTGTTTTATCTCAGAGGGACCTGGTTATAAACATTATGCAGGGGGACCTGTTCTGTCCAAACAACTATGCTACCAACACCAGCAGTAATGGGACCTGTTTAAGACATTCAGAAGGGACCTGTTAAAGAAATTGACACCAAGGGTTACTTCAACAAAGTTTCATCAAGTTTCTACAAGGATTTGGGCACCAAGACTCCATCAAATTCCCAAACTCAGTGAACCTGTATCAATATAAGGAGCTGCATGAACATTTTCAAATTTTTCTCAAGGGACCTGTTACATTCAATCTTTCTCAAGGGACCTATTACATCTTCAAATTTTTCTCAAAGGACCTGTGCATTCAATCTTTCTTAGAGGACCTGTTACAACAAGCAAAAGAACAGTAAAAAAGCGACTAGCTACTGAGCATGTCAATACAACAACGACCAACAAAAGAGTAATATGTTTCTTGTTCTTAAACATTTAATTTCTTAGATTGATTTTTAATGTAATTTTGATGACTGTGAACTGTTATGATCGATTTCAAGGACACCTACATTTCCTATCATCCCTTATTCCACTGATTCTTATCATTTCTTCAACCTATTCATACTTCTAAACCCATTACCAACACATTAACCTTGTCATGCTAAATACATCCTACAGCCATACCAACATCCTCCATCCGACCGAATGCCAACTGAAATAGGACACGTGGCGGATTGTGTTTTTAAATACAAGGGAAAGAGACAAATGTAAAGCGGCCTATTCATTTTATTCCACATAGCCAAATCATGACTCCACCACCCGACGTACCCAATGATTCAAGGGACTCCCCAAAACCATACCCAGCATTATATATACATGCTCCTATCGCTCTTGTGGTGACATCTATGTAAGCGTACAACACTCCTCTGTTCTAAAATGAATGAATACGCTGTGAAGTGAGTACAGCCGGTTATCCCACCATCATTTTCGCATTTGATTCCCATAACTTTCAAAGTAGAATCAGAAGCAGTGAGCGCCGAAAGAAGTATTATCATTTGGGTTCGATTTACACAGTGAGGATTGGAAGCAGTGAGTGCCAAAAGAGGAAAGTATAACCACTCTGTTTCGACTCCCACCACAGTCATAAGACAATCGACCGGCCGAGCATGATATTGAAGATTAAGGGAAGCGATACACCAGGTAACAAATTTGAAATTTCTTTGTTAAAATTGTAAGAACATAAATAGAGAAGGGTTAGAGCACGACCCTCTGCCACTATGACTAATAGGGTCGAGCCGAGTGTGTTCGACAGTTCACAATATCATGAGGATTGCATTGAAATTCTCAGAGAAATACAGTGGTTACCATTTCTAGAGAAATTTCATGGAAGCAATGAGGAGGTTACCAAGCAATTTGCTTTCACATTCAATGGAGAGAAAGCCCTGATAGGTAACTTCTCATTCAGGGTTTCAGAGGATACTATAGCTCAGGCAATAGGGATTAGTCCAAAAGGGGAGAAGTATTTTAAAACAAAACAATTTAAAGAGAAATCATGGACGCAGTTTATGTCTAGATCCAGAGTCTCATCAGTGAACTGGAAGAAGGGTGTTCCAAGAAGTTGGTTGATGCATCCCTGGGATGAGATGGTCTACATCCTTCAAAAATTTATAACCTGTGAAGGCCGTTACAGTATTGTCTATCTATACCATATTAAACTACTGCTCCACTTGAAGAAACAATGTGTTATCAGTGTACCATATTTTCTATTACAAAGCTTAACGAAGATGTCCAAGACTATCCAGAAGTAGAAGGGGAATGAAGACAAGAACCTATATCACGTTGGCTTAATTAAAATTCTTATTGAGCATGAATTGTAGAGAAGAGGGAAACCATGGAAAGAATTCCTAGCTGCTAATCAAATTAGAGATGAGGAAGATAAAGAAGAAGTACAAGAGGACTCAGGGTTCATGAAGGATATTGATGAAGAAATCCCAGTATCCAAAGCCAGCAAGGCACCTCTACCTGTGGGCAGCATAAAGACTAGGAACATGAGAAAGGAAGATGCTAAGAGGGCCAAAAAAGATAAAATTTTCACCACTTACTCAAGAAGAACAAGGAGGACACCAAAAGCCCAGTTACAAGAAGACCAGCTTGAATCCAATGCACCTGCACAAATGGATGTTGAGAGTGGTGACCACTCACTACCAGGACCAGAAGTTGATATAGAGGTAGAAAGTAATAACAAGCAGGAAAAATGTTCACCACCTCCCATTAAGAGACAGAAGAAACTGGAAAAACAAATTGAAGAATTAAAGGAAGAGCTCATGGAGGCTAATATGCTAGAAAAAGTTATCAAGAGAGAAAATGAAATGCTCCGGGTGCAGAGTAAAGAAACTCAGAAGAAGAATGAAAAGTTAAGGGAGAGAATCAGTGAACTGGAGGCTGAGCAAACGAAGATTTCTAACTGGGCCACTAAGTGGTACAATCAGAAGAAGACCCTCAAAGAAAAATACAAAAGGTTAAAGCAGGAGCTCAAGGGTCAGAAAGATAACTAGGTGAAAAAGAATGTGGACACATTTCTCAAGGCAGCAGAGATCCAGGCAGGGATAGAGTTCAAGGGAAGCACTTCAGGGATAGCATGAGGACATGCTAATTCCTTAAGTCGGGGAGAGATGTTGGTATCATCCCAAGACCCCTTTTTCCTCCTAAAACATATCATTTACCCATTCCTTTTCATCATATATCCCTTAGAATCCTTGGAAATTGGTTAGTTAATAGTCTTATAGTTATTAAAATGCATTGAAATTGATTTAGGAATTTTATGTTGAAGAATTAGAAGTTTTTGGTGAAATGGTTACAGGAAGTTCCAACATCCTGTAATTAGCTCATTGTTTGACATGTGGCACAACAGCTGGGCTAGAACGAAAGGCATGGATGAAAAGTAGAATGTCCAAGCATGGAAAAACACCTATCCTACAGCCGAATCGACCCTCCTACATGCGCGGTCAACTCAGGTCAAAGCATGGCACACTGGCGACAAAGGTAGAAACAACAACTCATTCTAATTTGATTTAGTTTTTGTTCTTTTTGAAATCAGTTAGGATAGAAACATTTTGAAAAGCTCGATGTAGTAAAAGCGGCAACAGCCAAATTCCGAATGTAGATTCATTATAGAAATGACATGGTTGTGCTAGACATATGTAAATACAGTCCGAGTAATGGATGTGATGGTTAATCGTTGTATCATTCTGAAACAGAGTTTTTGAACTTAATACTAAGAATCCAGTTACAGTTACGACTTGTGTCTCATGCATTGATTTGATAGCCGGTCGAATATAGTCCAGTGTACCTCTGGAACGCGGACGGGCCCTGCGTTCAACCGGTATACTGTTCTTTTCATTTTATTTGCACTTAGGTTATCATATGGTTTGCACAGTAGTTACGATTGATTGGATTTCGATTTCAATAGGTATTATATGGTTTGCACAACAGTTACAATTAATTGGGTTTCGATTTCAATAGCTCTTGATTTCCATATAATGTATATGGTTTGCGTTTGTGGTAATGCCTGAACAGTCATCACTGAGATCTTGAAGTGCGTCCTGTAAGGGATTCGATCCCTGTGTTGTCTTTTAAAAGCACTGTCATGAACTTTGTTTTCATTTCAAACTCCATTTATGATCTCTGTATATTTTGATATTGTATAAATATTAGTGAATGCTGGGTGTTTACTGAACAAGGGTTTTATGTGTAATGTCTTTGTAAGGAGATTGAGATCATTGTTGCAGTGATACACAGTGTTTAGTTTCAGTGTGTAATTTGGTAAATGCATTTAATGATAGTATTGTAATCAGGTATATTAGCAGAGTGACCTGAGTGTTTGGATGATAGGTGACATACCCCAGCCTTCCGTAAAGAAGCCCTGTGACCTACATCATAACCACTTAGCCAACAATCCTTTATGTCTATATACTTTAGACGCATGCCTCTAAGCTTACGCATCCTGGTCGATAATAAATATAGTCTAGTCTAGTACCCTAGCTAGAACACTACAATGGGTCGAGATGAATCCCATCCTTTGAGACTACAAAGCCAAGTAAACGACCAGAACTAACACAGAACACACATTTGTGCGGATTGAGTCATATCTTGTAGTGTCGGCAACGTAGAAATATTGATCTTAAATGCTGCGGATGATCGGTCCGCTTTTGCGAATGAGCTGGAAGACCATCGAGATATGGTTGAACGATGTTTTTGATGTCATGGAAGGTATAATTCATTGCCCTCTGAAATGTTGCCCCTGTGTTCTTTAAACCAAAGGGTAACTTGTGATATGCAAATGTGCCCCACGTACAAATAAATGCAGTCTTTGACTGGTCCTGTGGGCGGATATTTATTTGATTACACTAGGAGAATCCATCCATAAATGAAAAGATTTCACATCCGGCGCATTCATCAATTATCTGGTCAATAAAGGGTGTAGGGTAGTTGTATTTTGGACAAGCTTGATTTACATCCCTATAATCGACGCACAAACTAATCATTCCTTGTTTGTTCATTACAGGAACAATGTTCAATTTCCAATCGGTTAGAGGAACCGGGTAAATAAAACCAGCATGGAGAAGTTTTTCAACTTCTGCCTTGATGGCAGCGGCTTTCTTGGGGTGCACCTGCCATAGCCGTTGTCGTACTGGTTTGACATTTGGATACATCTTGATTTCGTGTTCAACTATACTCGAGTCAATGCCTGGCATTTCATCATATGACCAAGCAAAGACATCTCTGAATTCGCAAAAAAGAGCATTATATATTTCCAGTTCTGAAGGAGAACAACATTTGCCAACATAAATATTCTCTACAACATCTGTTTTGGTTGAGATATTTATGGCGATAGTCTCTTCAATATTGGACAAGTTTCGCTCGGAATCCACCGTGTTTACAGTATTTGATAGGAAATCAAAAACTGAAGGATGATGAAGGTCATCAGGAGTATCTTCTTGACAATCCAGAAGATGGGAATGATGGTGGTAATTTTCCCATAGCGCCCTGTCAATTATCATTGACTAAACAATTCCTTCATCGGTGTAATGCACTTGCGGCCAAGGATCTGAAGGTGTGCCATATTCCTTAGACCTATCTATCAAAACGCTTCATGAGCGTTGATTCGGGTCTGCCTCCCATGCCAAAAACATTGATTTCTACAATATTTCTATTGGGCTTGGAGGCAATACCTGCAGATGATCCATGTTAATATCGTTTTCTGAGATCTTTTGAATAGAAGATATCATATTGCAGGTTCCTACCATCGCCACTTCCGCCAGATTGATTGGAGGTGGGAGGGAAAAAGTCCCCATTAATATAGGGTATTTTAGTAGGCCTACTCCGATATTTTGAAGCGAATGGGGGCTTCCATGGATCATTGGAATGCTTCCCGTAACTTGGGAACTATTGGGGAGAAACGTTTGTTGGTTGACAATTGTAATTCCTTCTTGAAAGAGAAATGCAATCTTTCTAAAGTAGGTCGACACAACGACAACCATAGCATATATCCAGGGCCTTCCCAGCAGGATGTTGTAATCGAGGTTTCCGTCGATTACTTCAACATCTATTTCTACTGTTTTCCCCCCCAGTTCAACTTGCAAGTTACTTAAAATCCCATATGGGGTATATGTTCGTCCATCAAATGCTTTTAATGTCATCGAAGATCGCGACAAGGTTGGAGATCCTAAAGTTTTCCAGCAACTCATCGACATAATACATGTAGATGCCCCCTCATCAATAATTGTTTGATGAACAGTTTTGTTGAGGGCTTTCACTTGAATGAGGAAAGCTAGTTGAGCTGGTAACTGAGGATCATATCCTTTGTGATTAAAGGACACAAGATTAGAATCCTTTGGGTCAATCCCTCCTATTGTTGATAATAAAGCCTGCTTTTAGGAGGGGCAATTTTACAGTACCTCAAGTGTCGACATAGTAGATGGCGATTGGGCCAGATCTTCCACTATATTATAATGTTGTGCTGCTCTGGCACGAGGATTAAATGTCGGCTTGTGTACTACTCCCTTTGGTGGTTTGATTGTTAGCTCTAGAATGATGGGTGGCGCAACTTTTGTCAAAGTTGTTGTCGAACTACTAGGTTGATCTTTATCCTTGTTGTTCAACAGCTGTGGATTCCCTAATCTTTATTCCTTGTCGTTATCAAAGCATCATTTTATTGTTTCGAAACCGACAACATCAACACTTGGGATGGGGAAGCATTATCACTAGCAACCAGATTTGTTCCTAGATTTGGAAACGGATCAGTTAATACTGCCGAGGTTTTTGAATTCTTGAAGAATTTTCTAATCTTATATGGACACTCTCTTGTCCAGTGATCCTCATCACATATAAGACATGGACGATTTGGTTTCTTATCTCCAGAAGGGTTTGCAGAAGATTTTTCAGGTGATGATTCCTCCTGTTTCTTCTTCTTCCCTTTGTTTTTCTTCTTGCCTCCTGGTTGCTTGGTTTCTTTGCCTTTTTCAATTGAGATGACATTTACTTACGAGGCGAGAAGTTATTCTTTTTCATTTTGACTAGAAATCTTATGGGCCTTTTTAGATGTAGCCTTTTTTGATTTCGTGTCTGTCGTACCAATCATGCCATCACCGGCATGAGAGTCATTGTTCGATTTAGGAGGAGGAGGAACAGAAAATTCCAGCCTAGGAGCATCAGGGATTTTATCGTAGAGCGTGCCAGACTGAGTATAAATCAATTCTAAATATTGTGCATGAGAAATATCTTGCTCTTCAGTGACGACTCCTCCCTTTGCCACATCTTCTGTAATGGAAGGTAATAGTGACTTAATAAACCATTCAGCTAAAAGCTAATCAGGAACATATGTTCTTACCATTCTACGATGTTGTCGCCACTCATGAATATGATCGGATATGTGAGTGGTCGTCATTTGCTTGAAATTGGTAAGAAGTTCTGTTCCCATTTCGTACCTTATGGGTAACTGAAAATGGGTTAAAAAGGTTGTGGCTAGGGTACTGAAGTTATCAAACGAAGCTCTAGGTAATTCGATATACCATTTTGCTGCCAGACCAGTTAACGTTCTCTGAAAAAGGCGAAGCCTAATCGAATCATCATTTAGGGTGTTTGATGAACACCACAGATGAAATGTTATCACATGATTCGGCGGGTCTTCACCCGGATTCCCATTAAATTTAGGAATATCTGACAAAGTTTATGCGGAATCGCTGGCCACCAAGGGGCGTAAGCAATTGGATCGTTCGTTAGCTGATTTAGATCCGGTAACTCTAAAGTCGCCACGAAGGGTAACTGTTGATTCAAGTTTGGCGAAGCATACCCAAGATAAGATGGAATTGCCTGGGCAGTTGGTCTTTGCATACCAACATAATGCATTTGATGCTGGTAACTCTGGGAAGGTTGATGGGCATAACCATTGTAGAATGGTTGAATTTTACCCTTTTGAATATACGGCTGCCCATTATTTGCAAAGATTTGTTGCTCAGATCCTTGGTAAGCTTGTTGGAATTGCGGTTGTTGGTATTGCACCAGCCATGGTTGTGAAGCCATGTGTTGTTGTCCAATACTGGCTGTTTGACCAAGATGAGGGGTAATTGTACCTGTTTGGGCCTGTGTCATTCCTCTAGTTGGAGATTGTGATTGAGTCGCAGGGATAAGAGGTTGTTGCATTACAACCTGAGAAACCTGAGGTTGGCATACAACAGGAAACGCTTGTACTTGCGACACCGTCACAATAGCCGGCGTAGTTGGTATATTTGACATAGGTAAACATTGTTGCATCGAGTATACATCTCTTGGTTGTTGAGGCAGTATTGGCACCCAACCGCTAGATGTAATTCCAGCATAACCTGAATTTTGTTGTGAACTCTCATATGGTTGTCCTCCCGGAGCAGACAATGAAAGGGTATATTGCCCCCCATAAGGCGGTAATCATGTAATTAAAGGAATGGTTTTCCCTTGAGGACCGCACTGCCCAAATTGACACCATGAAGGATCAATTTGCTGAGACTCAACATAAGAGTTCCTGGATATTATTCCGGATGAACAAATGGGAACGGAACATACTTTCGAAATAGCCCCTGAGTGGGCTCCATCTAGCGATTGAGAGCTATTTGGGACAGATGGTATGCCGGCGAACATTGTTGGAGTGACAGCAAGAAGTTTAGCCGTCGCTGTTGTCATGCGGAAAGAGTTGATATTTCGGACAAAACCGACCTCCCTAGAAGCAAAGGCTTTCTAGTGACAAACAAGACAAATAAACACTACCTTTCTCTAAACATGCATTTAGAATACAAGTAGTTAGGTGATTTTAACATACCTTTAGTCCAACGCTTTGTAGTAGTCCAGCCTCGCCGATCCGGATGAGCTCCTCCTTCTCTTCGAAACCTGCATTCACTAACAAGCCAAAAGATTAAATAGCACCTGATAAACTTATAAAATAACACATATCCATCATACAGACCAAGGAGTATATGAAACAAATCATGAATAACAATTTGTTGAGAAAAATGAGTTCATTTGTATTAAGTGGAAACAAAAGAAACCATTACAACCTGAGCCTTGGTGTTGTGCAGGTCCCTCCTAGGGTCCAGCAAAAGTTTTCCTTTACTTTGATCAGCTCACCCACTTCCAAATAAGGCTAGGAAAGGATGGGAATCTCTCCTCTCAAGCTTTACAAGGGAGTCCTAATTCTAGTAGCATCTACCCTTAGGAATGTTCAGCTTTCAACCTCTCCTCCCTCTGGCCCAATGCCTGTATTTATAGTGCTCTAGAGAAAGTTATTCAGGTCCACCATCAATGGGATAAGCCCCTCTTTGGATGGGATAGCTCCCCTCTTGATGGGATAAGTTCCTCTTTCATAGGGATACATGAACCATCTGGAGGCGCTCCATACACGTCAAACAAGCTTCTAGAATGCTCTAGAAATGACTACAAGTAACTTTTTTAGAGTGAAACTTGCGCCTTTTGACCTTTACAGGAGTACGCACCCTCCCCTTTACAGACAGAGCGTACAAGTACGTAGGTATTGTGAACTTGGGGTGCGTACACGCAGGTAAGGCTAAGAGAAACTGCGTACCTAGAGATATATAGATTTTTAAAGACTTTCTCTCTTTCTTGGAGTTTTACATGGAAAGCAGAGGTATGAGACTTGCCAAGGAGGATAGTATGACAGTTGATGGAGCCATAGTAACTGCAAATAGTCATGGTGACAAATTTTAGTGTAACAGATTGCCCCCTAAAGTGCGAAGCCTGTAGTAGAATAGGGTTTCATATCATCTAGGAAGGGTGAAGTACTTTATCATTTCAAGGATTATCTTGTGGAGAGCCCAGTCGGAACCTGCAAGTATTCAACACAAAATACATATATAAGATCATATCATCGCTGAGGTAGGCATTCCCATGCTCAGATTGAAAACTTTAACTAACAAACTATCTACTGCTCTGATACAGGAATGATTTTGCAGTACATCATAATCATAGACTTTGTAGACACAGTATGGGCGCAGCCATCTGTTTATGATTAGTCTACTGTATAATGAATACAAAACTCCTCACAGCCTGGATGGTGGAAACTAGATCCAGGGTCTTCATTTCTACTTCCCGAACAGGTACGATTCTATCCATGCGAATAAATGAGTTGATGTCGAACATGGTAGAAACCACTTGATTACTAGTCAATGATGTAAACTGTTAACAAGCGTGAGAGAGACCACCAGTGATGTCAATGGTTCTCAAAGTACCCAGTACAATCCATGAGATGTGAATGAATGAGTTGATGTCGAACATTTCATGGAATCCTTCGATCGAAAGTCAATGATGTAAACCGTCGTCAAAGGCGAGAAACCTGCCATTGATGCATGTAGATTTCAAGGTACCGACGATTTCTAGGTCATCTTTCTAGATAATGTGCTGATGTCGATAGAAAGCGACCCGTTGTAGGCAAGCCCACAACACGAAATCATAGATCAAGTTGAAGAAATGTAGCTGTAAGGACTGACTCAGGGATGGTCAAGATGGATGACGGGTATTTTGCAGATGAATGGTTTATTTGCAGTGACCTCTTGAACACATAATGACACAACAGATGGCTTGGTGACATTTAACCCAAAGTTAATACCTGGCTGAAGACTTTCAATGTGGTTTGATCAACTGTGAGGCAAAGTATTTCCCAACCCAGGTGAATGGAAAAGTGTCGTGTTCAAGAGTGGTGATAAGGCTTCTTCTGAGACAAAGGATAACAAATAGGCTCATTTTTCTCTCTTTTCCCCCAGCATTTCTGGCAAGTACCTCTTTATTTTTTACAAGCTTGAGGAGGATAACATATGCTTGACTATAAGCTCATCCTTCGGATGAGTCCAACTTAGTTTTGATTCGAACCCTAAGGAGTGGTCCGTTCCTGTTTGTAATCGAACAGGTCCTTTAGAGAGTCTGAAAAAACTTAAGAAGACTCGAGGTTGAACTTTTTCGTAAAGTTGTGTCTCCCAAGCCCGAAAAGGTATAAAATAATACTTGAGAGAACCGCTTGATCTTACGACCAAGGAGTACTTTCATGATTAGTGTCTTTGACCTGAAAAGTAAAAAGCGATCAAGGACACGTCGTTTTATTTCCAGTATCGAATTTGAAACGACAAAAATCCGGCAATCTTTTCCTGTTTTTACGGTCAGAAAAGGGCTATAAGGGGACCGTCTTTTAATTCTGTTTTAACGAGTGTAAAAGAAACGCTCGGCAATCTTTTCATGTTTTGGGAGTCAGAAAAGGGCTTAAAAGATGACTCTGATATTTTTGTTTGTGAAAAATGACATTTTCCCTGAAAATCCTTTTATCCTGCGCAAAAACCAACACATTACTCATACCTGTTTAAAGATAGATAAAAATACTTGAAAAATACCTTTTCATGGTGGAAAATAAACAAATTTGACATTTATTTACTCAAAAAACCTATAAAAAGGGCTTTTACCATTTCATTTTTACCATTTTACTGTTGAGGAGAGAAAAAGGGCTTTTGGCAAGAAACTTCCCGTGGAGATTGCGGAGAATCCGACCGTCGAAATCGAATGCCGTCTCATCAGGTATTCTACAACATCCTCCCTTGCATTTCCATCCGTTTAGAATTTGTTTTTAGGCTTTAGTTTTATTTTTTGGAGGCCTTGGGGGTTTCAAGGTCCGCTTTTCGGGGTACGCAGGTGCCCCATGGGTGACCTGCGTACCCCGACATTTTCTCCATTGGGAAAATGCCGGGCGTACGCAGCTTGCCTTAAGAGAAACTGCGTACATACGCCCTGTCTCTAAAGGGCTGGCTGCGTACACCGCGGAGTGGATTTTTAAACTCCAATTTCTCCAAAATGAACCAAAAACTTTCAAATTTATGGACTCTAACAGATGTTTTATGGTGTGTAGATTGCCCACCATGCTTGATTGGCGCGAGAGGGAGCACGAAGATGTTGATTTGGCCGCGATTAATCACCAACCTTCCATTGATGCTTTGAAGGCATGCGGTCTTTACAAATACTGGGCCATACCTGGCATGAGGGCCCAGGTGCGCTTTCTAGAGTGGCTGGTCGAAAGGTGGAACGTTCAGGATCAGTGTTTCTACATTGGAGGGCACCAGCTCGAGATAGAGCCCTCTGATATTTACTTTCTCACTGGTTTGCCCAAGAGGGGCGAACAATTGACTCTGTCTGGGACTAGGCCGGGTGGCCAGTCCATTGCTAGCCTCCGGCTAGAGTGGTGTAATAACCAAAACCAGGATAAGGGGATAGAAATCAAAAAGATATCCCGACCTGAACTTATGGTAATTGCCTTTACAGTTACCAGACTTTTCGGAGCTACCGCTTTGCACATTGCCACTGGATCCCAGATGCGGATGGCGATTGATTGCTATCAGGGCACCATTTTCAACTGGTGCGATGCTGTGTTGGCCAACTTAAAGGGCCAACTAAATAGGACCAAAAATGGACAACTGAAGACTTTTGGTTATGGGCCCTTAGTTGTGAGTTTTGCCCTAGAGAGGGTTCCGATGCTGATCCCACAGCAGCTTACTGTTGAGGTTAGGCCTCCCCGAGAGCCTAAGTTGATGCGATGGGTTGCAGTGATGGCCCGTCATCCTGACGAGGGCACGGAGGTTGTCCGATTTAGACCGGAGTATTTTCACTGGTTAGAGAACCAGGTCTTCTTGATACAGGATTTTCCGTATGCTGGAGTTGATTTTCGCGGAGATCCGGACATGATTCTTCCACCGGCCCCTAATTTATCGTTAGCTTGATCATATAATAGCACTAGATCTCCTTCTGAAAAATTTCGAGGGGTCACATTGCGATCATACTGAGCTTTCATCCGTTTTGCGTGAGTCTCGATTGCCAATGCAGCGTCACATTGAGTCTCATCTAATTGAGCTAAGTATAATAGACGCTTCTCCTCTTCGGAAGTAGCTGGGAGTAATTCGACAGCCATTTGAAGTGGCGGGATTTTGCATTCAATGGGCAGCACTGCTTCCAAACCATAAACTAGTTGGAAAGGAGTGAACCCTGTTGATGTTTTCACTGAGGTTCGGTACGCCCAAAGCGCGGAAAATAACATGTTGTGCCAATTCGACCGATGAATACCAATGATTCGTCGGATCATGATAACTAAAAATTTGTTGATAGACTCAACCAGGCCATTAGCTTGTGGATAATAAGGAGTTGAGCTATCGTGACACAAACCAAGCTGGCCTGTAAGTTCTATCATCATAACGTTTCAGAAATGGTGCCCATGGTCAGTGATTATCGCTTGTGGGACACCAAACCTAGCAATAATGTGATTGAATACGAAAATTGCAGCTGTCTTGCCGTCTGCCTCGAATGTAGGCATCGCCTCGGCCCACTTAGTAAAATAATCAACCGCAAGGGTGATATACGCATGCCCCCCGGTCGAGTGAGGGTTACATGTAATAAAATCGATACCCCATTTAGCAAAAGGACCAACGGCAATTATAGGGTGGAGAGGAGCAGGTGGTGCGCGCATCTTGCGATCAAACACTTGACAGTTGTGGCATTTCCGGACTGCAATAATACAGTCTTTAAACAAGGACGGCCAAAAGTAGCCAGCGCGCAATATCTTTTGGGCTGTGGCATACCCAAACATATGACCGCCACATGCTCCAAAGTGACAGTCATTCAAAACCCTTTCAGCTTCTTCATGAGTTAAGCAACGACGAAAAACCAAGTCCGCCCCACGGCGATAAAGAGTATCTCCAATAATTTTGTACTGTTGGGACTGGAATCGAATTTTCCGACGTTCCGACTTTGAAACTTCGGGCCGAAAGGATTGGGTTTGGAGATAGACAATTATATCCCCATACCACGGATCTAAAGTGCCGATGAGAAACAAAGATTCGTCCGCAATGGGTTCCTCTGCCACAGTTTCTGTGTCAGCACGCGGGAAATCACACATCAACTCTGCAAAAACTAAAGATTTCTTAGACTTAGACTTTTCAAATTCCAAGTCGAACTCCTGCAGGATAACGATCCATTTAGAGTACTTGCCCCCTAGCAATTGTTTAGTCAAAATGTAGATCATAGGGTTGCAATCCGAAATGACTGTAGTTTTACGGAGAAGAATGTAGTGATGAAAACGTTGGACATCTTGAACAGCTGCCAAAGCCAATTTCTCCACATGTGAATATTTGAGCTCAGTGGGATTTAACGTCCGACTAAGATAATATATCACATGTTCCATTCCGAATTTGTCTTCCTGGACTAAGACCATTCCAATGGTGGAATGAGCGGCGGCGAGGTACAACAAGTAATCCTGGTTGTAGTTGGGAGGATGCAGCAATGGTGCATGGGTCAACACGTGCTTGAGCGCATCAAAAGATTTCTGAGCTATCTCATCCCAAGAGAATTGAGCGTTCTGTTTCAACAACCGGGTAAAACCTTCGGTAATCTCGGCGTAGTTCGGAATGAATCGGCGTAAAAAGTTTGCTTTCCCCTGCAAACTTTGGAGTTGGCAAAGACTCGAAGGAGGAGGCAATTTGATGATAGCTTCTACCTTCGAGGGATCAACGTGGATGCCGGCTTTTGAAACTACAAATCCCAGCAATCGTCCCACTTCAATACAGAAGACACATTTGTGTGGGTTCAACCATATATGATAATGCCGACACCTCATAAAAATTGCTCGTAAATGGATAAGGTGATCAGCTCGATGTAAGGAGTGAGTGGGCAAATCATCGAGATACGGTTGCACAATGTGCTTGATGTCATGAAATGCATAAGACATCGCCCTTTGAAAAGTGGCTCCGGCATTCTTAAGCCCAAAAGGTAATTTGCAATAAGCAAATGTCCGCCATGGACAAATGAAAGCCGGTTTTGGTTGATCGGCAGGTAGAATATTGATTTGGTTGTAACCAGAAAAACCGTCCATAAAGGAAAATATTTCACTGCCGGCACAATCATCAATTATTTGATCGATATAGGGTGTTGGATAGTTCTCCTTGGGACAAGCACGATTGATATCCCTATAGTCGATACATATTCTTATTGTTCCCTGTTTTTTGTTAACCGGAACAATATTCGATACCCAATCCGTTAACGAGATCGGATAAATGAAACCTGCTTTCAACAACCTCTCAACTTCTGCTTTAATCGCAGCCGCTTTTCGTGGGTGAATCTGACACAAACGTTGCCGAACGGGTTTAGCGTCCGGGTAAGTCTTGATCTCATGGACAACAATGGCGGGATCAATTCCTGGCATCTCCTCGTAAGACCAGGCAAACACGTCATGGAATTCTTGAAATAGGGCCTTGTATGTTTGAATTTCATCATTTGAACACGAGGCACCTATATGAATGTGCTCAACAATTCCGGACTTGACTGAAATCTCAATGGGAATAGTGCGAGAAATGTTTCCCAAATTCAGCTCTGAATCAGGATGTTTCATTGGACTCTGAGTTTCTTTGAAATATTCAGCTGTAAAGATTGATGAGAAATCATTTTTCGAAACGATCATCCTCAGGTAAAAACGAAGATCTATGATGGAGATCTTCCCATGGTAAATCGTCTATGCACAGGACTTCACAAAGTTGTTCGTCAGATGACACAACTTCGGGAAACATTTTTAATTCCGAGGTTGACGCGAAAAGGGATTCCTCAGGGACCACATTCATTTGGTCGATTTTGGTTGAACTCGGGTCGGAAAAAGACTGCACGGCTTCATAGGCAATTTCATATGGACTCAAAGGCATTGCATCACCAAATGAGTCTATCTCAGATTCAGAAGGAACGATCCAAGGATCGTCATAAACAATGGTGTCTAAAGTAATCATATGAATAGATGCAAATGAAGACATGGTGTTGATTGGAGGAAAAGGAAAAGTTCCCAGTAAACCGACATCTTTAACTAATCCTATGCCAACATCCTTGTAAGGGACAGTCGTTTTATCGACATGCTAGATACTCTCTGAAGAGGCTTGGTCGGATGAAAAATAGGCCAGCTAGTCTATGGTTACGATCTTGCCATTGTGTGGAAACTTTATTACTCTGAAGACTGATGAAACGACCGCTGTCATAGCGTAAGACCAACTTCGACCCAAAAGAAGGTTGTAGTCTAGAGGGGCATCAACCACCTCCACATCTAGACTAACGGTTTTTCCTTCAACCCCTATAGGAAAATCCTATAGAATGCCAAACGGATGGAACCCACGGCCATCAAAGGCCTTAAGAATTGTCGGGGATTGATTTAGTGAAGGAGAACCAAGCGATCTCCAACACTGTATCGACATAATACACGTGGAAGCTCCCTCATCAATTACAGTCCGATGAATAGGCCTGTTTTTGACTATCACTGGGATCTGGAAAGCCATCTGATGAGGCAAACGCGGTGTACTATTTTCTAGATCAAAGATTATGAGGTTCGGGTCCTGAACATCAACAGCTCCTATAGCCGACAAAAGTAATTTTCGCTGTGCTGGGCATGATTGCAGCACTTCTAAAGCCGACATTGCTGAGGGTGAAACAGCTAAATCCTCAACAATGTTGTAATTCTGAGCCGCTCTCGCATGTGGATTGAAAGCAGACCTTCGAAGTACACCCTTGGCGGGCAGTTTGATTACTAAGTCAGGGTTAGGTTTCTCGATCTGTAGTGGATTGGAACCGGGAGCTGAGGTTGATGGATTTGAATGAGAAGAATATGCTTCTTTCGATCCATCAACAGGACTCTTACTACCATAATCTTGCGATCGAGTCGCAATCCTTACATGAGACATCATCAATATGGGTTCTTCAGTGGCACCCGAGGAAGAACCTATCATCTTACTCTCCTGCTT
Organism: Pinus tabuliformis; assembly: GCA_031772625.1. Lineage (NCBI taxonomy): Eukaryota > Viridiplantae > Streptophyta > Pinopsida > Pinales > Pinaceae > Pinus > Pinus tabuliformis. The sequence continues at coordinate 757,417,569 of CM062808.1, read as the reverse complement.
TGGAAATGGATCTTTCAAAACAACAGGAGTTGGGGAACCTTTGACGATTTTCACAACCTCGGCTCGATGGGGGCAATCTCTTGTAAAATGATCCTCTTCACAAATAAGACAAGGATATCGAGGTTTGCGCTTTTCGTCATTGGTTTCCGACTTTTCTGTTTTCTCCTTTGGAGTCTTGTCTGCTTTACTCTTCTTCTTACCTTTCTTCTTCCCACCGTTTTTTGATTTAGCCGTAGATGACTCTACAGCGTGGATATCAGCGGAAATTTCAGGAGAAGATTCTCCTGTCGGGGAATCTGGTAAGGTTATAATAGGCGAAGAATTCTTTGAAGACTTCTTCTTGCTTTTAGTATTTACCGTACCAATCATGCCATCAGCAGCATGAGATCCCGAAGGAGAAGCAGCGATTTGATTTGACTTTGGAAGATCTGGGATCTTTTCGTGTAACGTACCTAACTGAGTGTAAACTAAGTCAAGGTACTGCGCTTGAGCAATCACTTGCTCCTCAGTAACTACTCCGGCCTTAGCTACGTCTTCAGTAATCTTCGGTAATAATGACTTAACAAACCATTCAGCTAAGATTTGGTCAGGGATAAAAACTTTCACTAATCGCCTTCGACGTCTCCATTCATGTATATGATCAGAAATATAAGTGGACGTCGACTATTTTAGTGAAGTTAGTAGCTCCGTGCCATTATCATATCTGACCGGCAACTGAAAATGAGTTAGGAACGAGGTAGCTAACTGACTAAAATTGTAAAAAGAGGCCCGTGGTAACTCAATGTACCACTTGGCCACGAGACCAATGAGAGTACGCTGGAAAAGACGTAAGTAGATCGAATCATCCGAGATGGAATTTGAAGCACACCAGAGGTGGTAAGTCATCACATGATTTGACGGATCCTCTCCAGACTTACCCTCAAACTTGGGAATATCACTGGGCAACTTATTTGGCATTGGCGGCCAGAACGGAAGATAATTTATTGGATCGTTCGTTAGGCGCGACAAGTCTGGTAAATCCAAAGTTGCGATAAACTGTAATTGCCGATTAGGATCCCGAAAACTCTGGGTCACAAGACCAGTCCTAGGAGGAGGATATCCAGGATAACTTGGAATAGGAATCGCATTCGGGATATTGTATCCTCCTGGAAAACCAGGATTAACCAGACCGTATTGGGGTTGCTGAGGTTGTTGATAAGTGTACCTAGGATACGGTTGATACTGGTAAACTGGTTGTTGGACAGCAGGCCCGTATTGGTACTGTCCCTGGTACGGTTGATAAGCAAATTGTGGTTGACTAGTGACAACCGTACTTAAACCAGGTTGTCCTACAGGCATCTGAACCATAGTTTGAATCGTGGATCCAGACAATGGTAAAGATGTCTGAGGAGTAGTTGTAGAGACAGTAGAAACTGGAGCTGTCGATACTCCAGAAGTAAGTGTGGTGGAAGGAACAGATGTTGCGGTAGTTGCAGCAGTCGTTTGAGATGGAGTACTAGGTGCAATGGGTGACTGAGTAACTACCGAAGGTACAGAAGTTTGAACATTAGACTGGACTGGTTGCTGGGGTGAACCAGCAACTAAGGGTTGTCCAGCTTGAGATGACAACTGTACGCTTGGCTGCAATACCTGTTGAACTTGCGATGGATCCCACACTATGTTCATTCCGGGGTATTGACCCATGACAGGTTGAGGATATTGAGATCCATAACTGGATTGAGGGTAGGATTGATAATTGAAAGGTACATTTCCCGTACCTTGAACATAAGATTGACCTTGAGGTGGTTGATAACCTTGACTCGAGTACTGACCTTGAGGTAGATACCCTTGAGGTAAGTACTGATACTGGGGTTGACCTTGAGCTATAAATTGATACTGAGGTTGACCTTGGGGTACATATTGAGGCTGGGGTTGACCTTGAGGAATGTATTGTACTATGGGTACATACTGTCCTTGAGGTTGCCCCCCAGACGCAATTTGTGTACCTTGAGGTTGCCCCCCAGGCGTTAATTGAGGCTGCCCCCCAGGCGGTAATTGGCCACCTTGAGGTTGAGAACCGGGAACTGAACCTGACATCATGTAAATGTCTCCTACACCCAACGGTTTATTACCATTGTTTCCAGCTAATAACCCATGTTCAATGGGTTGAGGAGATGCTCCCGTAAAAGTACCAAAAAGTGACTGATACCCAGAGGGAACAGAAGGACCACCGTACAAGAAAGATTCAGGAGATTGAGTGAACACGGAAGACTGACCAGACATATTTACAGGAGTATAAATACCTCCAGGTGGATAAGGAGTACGAGGTGGAGAAAAACTTATCCCTGAGTTGTCTAAATAATTGGTTAACGAAAGGTACCAAGTAGTACTTCTAGGAGGACTATAAAAGATGGATTCACGCTCCCTTAGATCAATAGTAGGTTGATCTTCAAGGATAGAGACGCCAAATTCTTCCTCTGGAGCAAGTTCTTCAATAGCTATCAAACCAGCAGGAAGATTTTCGGTGATGACTCTTTCTACCCTAGGTGAATCAGGTGCACTAGAAGTTGGAGTAACAGGTTCAGATATTTCAGGTTCTTCGCCTATATCACTAGTAGATGAAAAACTACCAGCAAGCTCGGAAACTGCAACAGCTTCGGGATTATAACCTGTTTCTAGACCTTGGTAATCTGGATGGACTACCAATGATGACTCTCCTTCTTCAGGTGAACCTACTTTACTGCCACTAGGAGTTACAAGGACTTTCAAACCTTCGTAATGACTCGGGACCTCTTCAGGAGGTTCGCCCCGAAGTCTACGGGACTTCCTCAACAAATCGGCCACGGTAACAATCTCAGGAGACTTGCCCCGAACTCTACGGGACTGTCTCGGTAATTCAGCCACAGTTAAAAACTTTTAACTAATGCACACGCAAACAAAGTAAAATCTCAAAGCAAACCACCTAAAGTCTCTAAAGAACCAAACAAATTCGAATCACACGCCTAAAGAATCTAGGGCGTCAAACCATACACAAACAGTAGCCTTCCGGGCCGAAAACACTAGTTGGAGATGAAACCCAACATCACCGAATTCAGTACAGAAGTGGTGGGTGGAACAGTTACCCCGGCAACCTGCTTAATGAATAGATTGACACAAGTTCCTCCACTTTAACCGTCTCGAGTGAAGTGAATCGCCCGGAAAATCCAAGTGAGTCTAGCCGACGTCTACTCCAGGTACAGTGGGATCTTCCCTCCACCGTCACCTCGGTAGAATCCTAAAGATAATGGTCACTAAGGTTACCAACAGCAACAAATATACCTGGGGGAACAGTCTACGACCCGATAGCACGCAAGGGCGGAGTAACAAGCTCAATCCCCTTGTCGGTTCCTTGACAATAATCCAAGGTTTACCGACAAGTGACCCCAGGCTCCTCGACAATAATCCGAGGTTTACCGTTTGTAGTACGTGCGTATCTGGCGTCTTTGCCAATGAAGGAGGATTGATCCCCTCACTGGTTCGGACATGGTCTCGTGCTTCTCCTTTAAGAGGAGCTTTCCCAGAGTACAAATGAAACAGTTGGATTTATCCTACCACAAGATGAGCTACTTGTTTGGTTTTACTGTCTTGGAGAGTTAATTACTCTCCTACTCCAAAACACTAGCCTGATCTATATTGGTGTTTCCGAGCGCTAGTAAATAAAAAGTTACTATGTTGATTTTACTTTAAGCATTAATTTTATGGCTTTTCTTTAAGACAAAAGGTAGCGGAGATGAAACTGATGGTGTGTAGACTCGACTCAAATCCACTAAAAAGATGCACTTAGGATGATTTATACTAATTTTCTTTTTCAATGAATTCCCTAGCTAAGAGAGTTGGAGAATGCAAAATTGATATAAAGACAACTTTCTTGGCAATGAAAATCAAAGAAACAAACTCTTTATCTTTTCCAAAACATACAACACATGACCACTAATTACTTCATGAAAATTCCTTTTCCTTTCAAAGACTCAAATGCTACCAAAGCAAACTTTTCTTCAAAAGAGTGTTTTTTGTATTTTTCCTAATTAACAAAGCATGTAAAACTTACTTTAACAGAAATCAAAGTTAAAAAATCTATGGCAATCAAATCAACTCAATTTCACTCAAAAGCAAATCTAAGAGAAATGCACCTAAAAGTAAATCTAATGAGGAAAAAGCCTATCAAGCATGATTCCCGGATGTTTTACTCAGTCAAAATTTAACTAAGGACTAGTTAATGCAGAATAAAAAACCAGTCAAAAACAAAAATCAAAATCTTTTGTTCTTTTTCTTAAGAATAAAATTCAAAGTTCAATCAACAAACTTTTTCGAGATTCGGCAAAGAGAAAACACAAAGGTAGGTTTCTCACAAGGGTGGATTCTATGAAAGACCCGACTCCTAAGAAGACTGAACAAAACTAGGGAGATCCAAGGTTTGACAACTTCTAAAGTCAAAGTCACTACAGGACCAGTGCAAAAATCAAACCCTAGGGCAAAATCTCTATGAATTTCACTAAAACTCTTGACACTGACGAAACAAGCTTAGGTGAAGATTTATGGCAGAAAACCAGTGGATCTGGGCAGAAAAAACAAATTAAAAACAAAATCTAAAAGGCAAAAAAGGAGAAAATTGAAATTTTCTCAATTTTGACAGGGTACGCAGGCGACCTGTTTACACAGGTGCGTGTACGCTCTGTGCACAAAGCTGCAGTGTGTATAGGTACGCACTGTGCTCAACGCAGAGGCTGCGTACTTCTAGCAAAACTAAGAAAAACTAAAATCTAATTTAACCCTAAGCTAGCCCACCCAAATACACAGTCAGACAGCCAAAAACCAGAAAACAAACGACTTTTCTCAGACCAAAGTTTCACACAAAGGAAAAATAATTCACATCAAAGGTTCCCTAGTATGGTCACCATTTTGTCATGCAGAAAGAGTCGATATTGCGGACAAAACCAACCTCCCTAGAAGCAAAGGCTTTCTAGTGACAAACAAGACAAATAAACACTACCTTTCTCTAAACATGCATTTAGAATACAAGTAATCAGGTGATTTTAACATACCTTTAGTCCAACGCCTTGTAGTAGTCCAGCCTCGCTGATCCGGATGAGCTCCTCCTTCTCTTCGAAACATACATTCACTAAAAATCCAAAAGATTAAATATCACCTGATAAACTTATAAAATAACACATATCCATCATATAGACCAAGGAGTATATGAAACAAATCATGAATAACAATCTGTTGAGAAAAATGAGTTCATTTGTATTAAGTGGAAACAAAAGAAACCATTACAACCTGAGCCTTGGTGTTGTGCAGGTCCCTCCTAGGGTCCAGCAAGAGTTTTCCTTTACTTTGATCAGCTCACCCACTTCCAAATAAGGCTAGGAAAGGATGGGAATCTCTCCTCTCAAGCTTTACAAGGGAGTCCTAATTCCAGCAGCATCTACCCTTAGGAATGTTCAGCTTTCAACCTCTCCTCCCTTTGGCCCAATGCCTGTATTTATAGTGCTCTAGAGGAAGTTATTCAGGTCCACCATCAATGGGATAAGCCCCTCTTTGGATGGGATAGATCCCCTCTTGATGGGATAAGTTCCTCTTTCATAGGGATACATGAACCATCTGGAGGCGCTCCATACACGTCAAACAAGCTTCTAGAATGCTCTAGAAATGACTACAAGTAACTTTTTTAGAGTGAAACTTGCGCCTTTTGACATTTACAGGAGTACGCACCCTCCCCTTTACAGACAGAGCGTACAAGTACACAGGTATTGTGAACTTGGGGTGCGTACATGCAGTTAAGGCTAAGAGAAACTGCGTACCCAGAGATATATAGATTTTTAAAGACTTTCTCTCTTTCTTGGAGTTTGACATGGAGAGCAGAGGTATGAGACTTGCCAAGGAGGATAGTATGACAGTTGATGGAGCCATACTAACTGCAAATAGTCATGGTGACAAATTTTAGTGTAACAACTGTGTCTGAGGACACGGTCCTAGATGTTGACGGTTGTTCAGACATTTCTAGTCTATCTAAAAGATTTCCTAGCGATTCTACAGGAGCTTCTGATAACGGTAGACAAATTTCTGATGAAGAAGGATATAGGGTGATCCCGACTCCAAATTGTGATGGAGTACTACATGGAGGATCCTCCACAATCTCTTCTATAGCAATCAGACTAGGTGGAAGAGGTAGACCGTCAGGTCCGTAAAATATTTCTGGTGCCGAAGAAGGTATAGAATCTGCAGCGATAGATGTTCGGGGAATAACACCTTCCGAATCAGCTGTAGATGGAGCTGGTTCAGTAATACAAGTGTTTACCTCCACACTAGGATCAATTCTACTATCCTTTGGTGGCTGCAGAACTTCTTCTGTAAAGGCAGGGATACCAGAAATGTTTGGAGTAACTGGAGTCTCCGATGGTGTCGAACCACTTGTTCTAACTTTACCAGGGGATTTGGAACCGGTTAAACGAGTTCGCTTCGTCCGTAACAGTTTTGATTCTGGAGACAAATACGGTTGAATCATAAGCTTCCGCGAACGATGGGGTTTCAATTGACTTTCTTCCACGATTGCGGATTACTCGACCAACTAAAAATCAAGGGGAAATATGTTTCCGAATTAAATGAATTTTAGACGCTTTGACACAACTTGTTTTTTCAATTTTTAAGAGTCGAGAAAAAACAAAAGATGACTCTAGTCGCCTTCGATTTTTAATGAGCTTGAAGTGACAAGTGCTCAGATGAACCTTTTTCTTTAAGGAGTCTGAAAAGGAACGAAAGAGGCTACTCTAGAAATCTAGATAGAGGGATTACCAAACCCATCACAAAACTGCAGAATACTTTTTATGGTACGGCAGTCAATCTTCTCGAATGATGTGTTCAGTGCATTGCAATCGATAGGGCGACAGACACGGCTTCCTATGGATAAAGGATAAAGCCTATTGTGGTCTCCCAATATATATTCGATGGTACGTGGGAGCACAAGTCCGTACTGGCACTTATCGTCTCAAAGTGGAGGAATCACCCAACCAACATTGAAAACAACAGTTACCAGGCATTACGACGCCGGAATACGTCTCTAGCCTAGACTTCTAAATGTTGTGCGTTAGGTTCCAAAGCGTTTTTAGATTCATTAAATTTATTTTATAGTTGATCTTGCTTAAGAAATTTTCCTTTCAGGTTCACCGTGTGATGTAGATATACAATTCCTAAAATTCAATCTAAGATGATAAACAATCATTTAATCTTCTTTTTGCAATGAAAATCCTAGTTACTAAGGAAAGAGAGACGATATTCTTTCAACATAGAGCAGAAAGCACACACTATATGCACTGTCCTAAATCAAAGAAACAAATAGTCTAAATGAAAATGCACATGCATGTATTTGTTTTCAGCCTTCTTAATGTGTGAATGATAAAAAGAAATCTAAGCGCAAATACGAATTATTTTTCAAAGCGACATTACTAACAAGTTTCTTTTCAAGACAAAATGAAGACAATGACGACACTTTGCGATTTGGAATTGAAAACTTGCTTTCGACACTTGAAAAACCACTAATTCAAATCAAATACAAGAGTAACAGTGTAATCGACTATCAAGAACAATCGGATTCTCTTCTATGACTGAAAACGACACTTGTGACACTTCCAGATCAAGAAACGACAGTTCAATTACGCTACTTCTTTGTAAAAGAGAACTGAAAATGGCTCACAATACATAAAAAAATTTACATTTATTTGCACAATGGAGGTGGAATAATGGCAAGGAAGGGGGTTTCCAACAGAGGTATACTGACTACAGACAACAAAACTCCTGAATAGAGCTGAAAAGAGTGAAAAAACCAAAGTCTGGAGGCAAAATTAGCCTTTTCTGATCAGCGCACCTGTTACATAGGGATTCCAGTATGCATCCCACCTATAGCACATGGGAAGTGTGATGCATACTAATATCCTTGAAGAGAGGGTGCGATGGTACAGTGCGAGACTTTTGATCCAGTTCTTGATAACAGTTTGCAGCACAGTTCAGGGATTTAGGCCGAGCAAGTGGTAATCAGTAAATAAATCACAGGGGTAGATCTAAAGAGGTTACTAGAGCCACCACAGGGGCAATTAGAGAGTTTGTAAATCGATTTTTTAGTTCATAAACAAAACCTGGAGATAGACTAAAGCAGCATTGATCTACTTTGCATTTGCATAGCAAATGCAGTTCTAAGGCTAGCTAGCTTGACTTCAGGCTCTGTCTGTAAGTTAATAAAGCAAACAAATATCGACAAACAAACAATCTATTCGCTGCCCCGTGGAGTCACCATTTTGTTATCAGGAAATCTAGTGTCTATGCAGAGCTGCTAGTCCCACTAAGGCTGGTAGCTACCTTAGAAACAAACAAACTAAAACCACTTTCATTTTCCTTTATGAGAAGTAGATAAGAGGGGAAAAAAGGAGACCAACTTTTGTCTTGCACTTGGTTCCTTACTTGATTCCTCTCCCTTCTGATAGGTCTTTGCCACTCACTTCCTCGCCTACCCAGCTTCAAAGAGCACCTGTGGAATCAAAGCAGCATAACACTATACAAGAATAGAGATCTACTATCATAAACAATATAGGACCAGATATATATTGACTACACAAATGCATATATCATCAATCATACAAGAATGTGGAGGAAAACTTGAATAGCTTTATTAATAATCAAGAATAGCAAAGAGGATTACAACCAATTATTCTGACCCAGCGTCATCCTCTCAGCAAGAAAGCCCTTCTTCACCTCATGAAAAGCTTAGATCACCCAACACTATGATGTTGCACTAAGAAACCAGCAGCACTTCCTTACAAGATACAAAATTCTAGCCTTTGGATCTCTAGGATGAGGGATCCATATATAGATGTTTGCAAGGGGGTGAGTCAGCTTTTGAGATTTGATTAGTGTCCTCTCTCTGATAGTTCTTGATTCCACTTGGAGATTGATGATCTCTTACTCATCCATGGGCGAATGCAGAGAGGCAAGTGTCGCAGGAGAAGTTTCTGGAAGATTCCATGATCTTCCACCTCGCAAATTGACCCTGCCATTTGTCCACTCTCGCCCATCGCACCCCATAGAATGGATTTTCAGTATGCATCGCACCTCCCGTGTGCATTTAGGTGGGATGCAATGCACTTTGACCATGGAGCAGGTGAGATGGTTTAGTTTTGACCAGTTCTGAGTAGTTTTTCATGGAGAAATTTTGGGAGATGATGTAATCAGCTGACCTTGTTCTTTTAGGGGTTGGAACAACACTTTTAGGGACTTAGGAGCCCTTGGTTTATGGACATTTATGATTGGGGTTGCAGTGCCCAAAAATGTCTATAACACATACAAATGAAAATTTTATATTATTTTAAGGGGGGTATCCCTCGAGATTCTCCAAGGACATCATCCCACACCTGGGCATAGGAGGGATGGAGATATGTGTCCCCACAATGGTAGGACACAAGATCACATCTTCACAAAGATACAACATTGGCAACACAAGTACATATAGATGGTATCCGAGCATTGTTTAACTTTAATTCACAAAATTGACTAGTATTTAGTATTTACACAAAAGGGAGTTATCTCATGTGAAATTGGTCAGGGTAGATTTTTATTTTCTATAGAGCCATGGTACCAATGGCATTATGTAATTTTCCTTGCATGAATGATCAAGTCTGTCATAGCTCTGAACAATATCTAGATAGATTTAATCAGTTTCACACCAAAATACTGAAAGACATCAAAAAGAAGATTCCCAAGTCCACCCTGGAAGAATGATTACGTGATCAAAAAAACCATATACACCCCTCAACTGCCTTTAAAAAAAATCACATACAAGAAAATTCGGTAAGGTGACATGCTTCTTATTGTCCAAGTATCCAAAAACATTCACCCGTAGAAATCAAGCTAGGGGGATAAACATACAGGAAATTATGTCCTGCATAAATCTCTATTTCTAATCATAAACTGAAACTAGCTAACAAAGAAAATTCCTAGTACCAACAATTATTAGCATATTTTGACAAACCTTCTGGGATGAAGTTACCATTTGTTTGCGGGACAGTCCCAAAATAAATGTACAGTTTATTCAATTTTATCTAATATAAGTATTAAGAACCAAAAAATCAATCTGTCCTTTCGAGCCTAGGGTAATTGTTCTAAGTGGTTTAATTAGAGGTTTTATTAAGTGGTAAAGCTGAGTTAACACCTTATCCACAACCCCAGCTCAGATCCCAAAGACTAAGCACAAGGGGAAACAATGTAGAAATCACAATCATAAAAAGGAAGTGATACTGGAGTTCGAGTAACTTGATTAAGATATGTGCATCTATAAGAATTCACTGTTGTGTATGGATATTACTTTGACAAAACTCATCACACTTTATGCTTCTTGTTGTTGCATAGCCTATTTGTTATATACCACATTGTTCAAAGTAGGGATGAGTAATCTTCTCAGGTCAAAATTATAATTTCATGTGTAGTATAATAAAACCTACAAATTACTTCCACCCACCCTAGTCTGAGCACAATATTTCCAATAGAAGAGAGACACGAGCACAGTAAAAAACAGAAGAGAGCTAATACACAAGCATGAGAGAGGATTGTTGGAAATATGCCCATGTTGTACACCTTTGTGTTTATGCAGGATACAAATTTGTGAGGAAAGAGATTAGAGATCACCAAATCTATAATAAAATACAATAAAGTGGGTGAGTGATTAGTTAAGATTCAGTCACCCAAAAGAGATAAGGATCAAGTACAAAGTATAAAATAAAATACAATAGATGTTTGCTAGACTAAGTCTCACCAATTTATTCCTACAGAGAAGATGTTGTCCTCAAATTTTGCTGAAGATGAGGAAAGTACTACTCAAATGTAGATTAGGAAACCCACTTTGCTTGAGTGGTGAAACTGCCTTTGCATCCCACTAAGTGGTGATTTGACAACACCCAGTAGGTGTGGTGTGGGCATCAACATGTGTATCTTTATATAGAGCACACATAAAATCTAGAATTGTGGCCTCCCAATGTGCAATTGGAATTTGGAACAGGTTCCTTCGAGTGAGGTGGTTCATACAAATTCAACATGTTAACATTCACTAGACCATGGATGCCAAGCTAAGGTGGGAGATACAACTTGAAGGCATTAGGACCAATTTACTATATGACGACATATATACAGCACTGAATGGTCTTGAGCTTGTGATGCTGCTCATTTTTTATATTGGTGCTTATTCAAATGCAGCATAACTCAGTCACAAACATGGAAAGGTGGAGCAACTCAATGCCAATTATGAAGTATAATATACTTAGCCTATGCCCAATGAAGGATGCATGGACCTTGCTATGGATCATGGCCAAGTTCTACGTGAAAATTAATATAAAATAATTAAATGAAAACCAAAAAAAAAATATGTGACTAGCTCATTCTGATGGTGGGATGTGGTTGGAACTGGGAGAACAACTTGAATCTCGCAAAGAGAAAGACAAAAAAAGACAAAACATAGATCAAAAGGAGAGTATCCTATAGAGGCATAAGTGGCTGCATAGTTGTTGTGCTACAAAAATATCCAACTACTAATCCCACTATTTGTTTTGCTAATGAGAAAGTTTGTTAAAGACATGAGTGCTTTTGTTGTAGTTGTGCTACAAAATATGCAAGTGATAATTCCACTCTTTCTTCTACTAGTGGTAGATGTAAAGAGGATGAACCAAGGTTTTTTTCACTGCCTTGATTTGACCATCAATATACGGTTGAAATGGAGTGGAAAACAAAAGCTAACAACCTAAAATATTCCCAAAGATCTCCAAAAGTGACTAAAAATATGGATTCATAATAAAAAATGATGGTCAATGGTAATCCAAAATGGTTTCAAGCACATTGGAAGAGAAGTATTATAGTTGTAGATGCAACAATAGTTTTGTTGAATGCTATGAAAAGTTAAAACTATCATCCTGGAAAATCTGCATATTGCCACAAACATGCAATCATGTTTGCATTGAATAGTTGGTAAACCACTGACAAAATCCATGGTAAACGATTCTTAAGCCCTAATATCAACATTTTTGGATGTAATTTTCCACTTGTTTCCACGTGAAAAGCCAACAAAAGTACCTCTACAAATGCAACAGAGTATTTTGCACACCAAAAATCCCTCGATAAGATGAGGGGCACAATCTTGATAAGAAGATAATAATCAAGATGATCCAGCTAGAACACTCATCTGATTCAGCTTGTAAATAATGCCACTGTGGACTGTGTAGTCTAGGAAGAGTGTCTAGTTAACCATAGTAGACTTCTGGATGGACTCTATCACTGGAATAAAGCCCGTAAAATACTGGGATTTTCAAACTCCATAGACGGCAAAATCTAAAGCCTAAAATGGAAAGAACCTTGGCAGGGATGTACAAAGCCCATTTTTAGTGTCTTGTGAATCTAAAAATAGAAGAGGTGTAAAATAGTTTTTTACCAAAGTTGTTGTGTCACCATTGCTCAAGTACTCAGATGGTGCACATATCATTCCCTGGCAAAAGTGTTGTGGTTGGGCTTGTAAAGAATGCCATTGTGGACTACATAGTCAAGGAAGAGTGTCTGGTTAACCAAGGTAAAATGCTAGATGGACTCTATCACTGGACTAAAGCCCATAGAATATTAGGAGTTTCAATCCCCATAGGTGGCACATCTATAGCCTAGAATGGAAAGAAACTTGGCAAGGATGTACAAAACCAATTTTTAGTGTCTTTTGAATAAAAAATCAGAAGAGGTTAATGATCAGTGTTGAAGTAGCCATAATATTGTGCATGTCTAGCAGAATGATATGGCCTACCCTGGATCAAGTTAGAACCACTAAGAGAAGTGACATTAAACTCTGTTATTCCACAAAGAAATCCAATAACAAAATTGATGGAACACTTCCAAGTGATAAGGCCATGTTGTCCGCACTCGTCAACCCACCCTAGAAAATATGACATAGGACAAAGTGTTGTTTGTAGCTTTACGTCTATAATCAACTCTTCAGATACTAGAATGTTTTCACTAATAGTGTTCATGATGATGGACACTAACCAACCTTTGATCTGGCAGTTTTGAGTGAATAGAGCTTCTTCGTCATTGTTCTATAATTTGTGGCCATCAACACTACATCTATGTCTCTAGATAATTGGTGTTATTCACTTAGAAATGATTGAACCTTCTGAGTGATCTTTCCCTATAAAACCTTGCACTCGTAATTTGAATGCCCATACTTTTTGTGGTGAGAGTTCCTCTTGTTTTCTGTCCTAACAAAAGGGGTTGCACAAGAAGACTCCAAGTTTTGTCCACTAGTATTCAGTTCACCCTTGGAAGCAGTAACGGGTTGAGAAGAGAAAACAGAAGTTTGTTGACTGATAATATTGGTTTAGGGAAACTTAGCATCTATTTTGGAAGCAAGTTGGAAGGTCAAATTCTTGACTTTCCGAGAACGAATAGGAGTCGTGGAGAGACCCTCTCCTGAGGGTCCTGTATGATATGGATATTGAGCTCTAGGAGCTCCACAGGGCTTGGGGTACTTCTTGTATCAATTAGAAACAATAGGGTGAGTGGTTTTGCCTTCCCTTAGTGGTTTTCTATGTAGGTAGGATGAGTGGTTCATCCTTCTCCTGCTGAGAGACAATCATACGTTGAGTGGTTCAGCCTTCCCCTAGTGATTTGTTGTGTACAGGGTGAGTGGTTCAGCCTTCCCCTGGGATACCCCTCACAACATGTAGGCAAGATGAGTGATTCATCCTTCTCCTGTTCAGACATCCTACACATGCATTTTGGGACTCGTGGGAAGTACCTCTCATCTGGGCAATGAGTAGGGAAATGAGGATAGGGACCATAGTACTACCGATAGACGCATCATGTACTACTATACTCCCTATGCTAGGATGATATTGATTTGAGATCAATTGGAACTAATTTCGGATCAGTAAGAGTGGTATGAGACACTCTCTTTATATGGGACCGACTTCGGGTTAGTAGAGAATGGTATGATACATTATCGATCACTTCTCCATCTTCATAGTTTAGCAGAGCATAGTAGTGCATGGCATTGCATTGATGGCAGAGAGTATGGACTGATAGATGGATTAGCATATGGAGTTCTCCCTACTTGAGAGGGAGTGTTAAAATTGGAAACTAGGGCCAAAATCCATGTGGGTCTTCTTATCTATGGTAGTTGATATTTTTCTTGGATTCCTCTCATCAAGAAGTGTGGGATTGATCTAAATATCATCTAATTTTGACATGCATTCATGGAGATATGAATTTATTTATGTTATTTGACAATTTGTCAAGGTCGACCAACAACCAAATTACGCCAACTTATCATCAACGATTTATTATAAATAGAAGAGGTTTTCAAAGTCATTTTGTTCACACACTTCTCGTAAGATCTCTCTCGACTCATTTGGGTTTGGTGGCTAGAGATATGAAGAGGGAGAATCCCTAGACGTAGTGAAGAACGGGTCTTCTAAGAGAGCCCTAGACACAAAACTAAAGAGCCCTAGCCACAGCCTTATGAGGAGATATTTTTGCACGTAAGAAGAGATCAATACATTGTCAAGAGGGAGCTATACTAGCAGCTCAAGGAGGAAGTCTAGACATTATAATAAGATGCCCCAGCAACAGTCCAAACAAGAAGTTCAAGTTGTTGTTTAGTTGTGCCCTAATCCATTGTTAAGGAAGGACTAATGTTTCCCTAGCCATAGTCCTAAAGGAGGTGATCTTAGTCGTAGTTGAAGAGGCCCTAAGCAATAGCATGTGAAGGCCTAAATCCGTAGCTATAGGATCTCTTATCACAACATGAAAGGGACCCTTAAATGCAACAACAAAAGTGAACCTAGCTACAACAAAAAGGAAATATCTCATTAGTGTGAAGGGTCACATTCTTGTAGGTCACAGCGTGGACTGTTTTGGGCATGATCAACTTGTTCTTGAACTCAGTATGCTGGGTAGGAGAATCCACACAAAGGAGGAGCTAGGGGTTTCTATGTAAGAACTATTTGAATCATTTTTTGAAGGGACCTAAGCTTAAGTCCATTGTTGGGCTAGGTCGTAGGCCATAGCCAGCAGTTGGAGGTCTTTAAGTGTTGTGTTCAGAAAGACAGCAACCTTATAAGGCATTGTGTGGTTGGATGGATTGTGTGAAAGCTAGTCACAGTTAATAAGTGGACTGTGGGGTGTATTTATGGTGTTGTAGCACACTGATTTTGTGCCATAACTAGTGACCAAGTATGCCATGAAATACACCAGTCCTTGTTGCATATGAAAGGTGCCATATTAGCAACCTTATCATGATCAGTGAAGCAATGAAGGAAGGAGAATATTATTGAAGGAAAGCCTCATTACTTTTGGGTAATTGGTTGAGTTTTTCTAATCCTATCATCTGTTTCATATCTTTAGTCCTTGGTATCAGATTTGCAACCTCATTGTGTCATCGTTACGGAGAAGATCTTTGATCTCCTATTTAGCAAGTCAAGTATTGACTTCAAATCATTGCACTCTATCTCTATCTCTGTTGAACTATTGAAGAATATAAGAAGAATTTATCAAGGGTTTCCCCACATTGGGGTTTGTCCCTGGCTGGTGCCACATCCTATGTCGTCTTGCCTTGGCTTGTCTTCTACTGTTTATGTATATGTTCTATCAGCACTTTACTGTCATGCTGATGTGATTGCTAATCTGAATATTGTCATTAAGATAATATGAAAAATTGAAGTAAATTGCTCTAAGCATAGAACATACCTAAATTTAACACAGGCTAAGTCTGTCATCTAAGAAAAGGATCAAAGTCTATTCTAAGACAATGGGAGCTATAGTTAAGGGCTATATCATGCGTTGAATGGTGATAGAAGAAGACCGAAGATAGAGAGGCTATCTTGGACTGAAAGAAGAGATCAGTGAAGGTTGAGGACTATGTCTAGGGTTGCAAAAGAAAAAAAAGGAGACCAAGACTCTCCTAGTGACAGTGTAATAATAGTGCGAAGAAGGACTAAAGTGATACAGTGTGAAGGAGGAAGATTGTGAAGGTCAAAGAGTGCAAGAGATAGTGACAAGTGTATTGAAGAAGAATTGGCTCAATTATTTTTTCAAGGGTCTTGGCATTTATCAATAAAAGAATCTATACGAAGAGATTAAAGGGTTTTCCTTTCAAGAGGAGAGTTTTTGGCCCTGGTAGAAAACCAACATCATGTGTTCTTGTCTCTTTGTTTTGGTAGCTATTTGATGAAGTAAGAAAGACACACACTAATGACATCAAGAAAATATTGTGCTAATAAGCTAAAGATAAAATACCTCACAAATAGTTATCATGCTAAGAAGAATCACATAAACTACATTTGCTCTAGATTCTTCAATAGTCCTAACTAGGGCAAAGTTGACAGTAGAGAATCAAACACTTAAATAGTCAACAAAGGTATGTACTGTGGTACGTTCTTATAGGTGTTGGATCCTTGTTATTGGATCGGTTTTGGATCAGTTTGACTAGAAGCTTGTGGGAGCCATTTGGAGGAATTTTCTTGATGGTTGAAAGTCCCTCCCAGGAGCAGATCTTGCAGTTATTGGATTGGTTACCATTGGACTAATGGAGGGCAGTTTGTTGGCTACCCAAAGTAGTCCGTGACTAGAAATTGTAAAAAGAGTTTGATCACTGAAGTTTGGGGAGCCTATGTGTAGCTCTTTGATGAACAAAAGAGCCTACTAGAAGGAATATTAGAGCTCAGGGATTGGCCAACCTAGAAGAGAATATTGGATCAGCCAGTGTTCATTGAAGCAGAAGCAACTTGCAGCAATGATAGATGTTAGCCCTCATGGAGATTCTAAGATTCTATCCTAGACCCAAGATCATGGAAATTCAATAGTATTCCTAGTTAAATAGGAGCAGCCTATGTGCATGGATTGAGGGAAGTAGATGAAGGGTCTTGTAGGTGTTTCAAGCTTAGGAAAAGCAAAGAAAACTAGATTGGTTTCCAGTGAAACAAAGTTGTATAATAAGAAATCCATTGCTCATTCTCTATCAATAAAATTCTCAATCAAGGAGAGGGTTTTCCTAGTTGAGTTCTCTAGAAAAATTGTGTTTTGCAATTGTGTGACTGTTATTTAATTATGTTTTATTCTGCTGCAATTAGAAATTATGTGTCTTGGTGTTACAATTTAGTTTCAGAATTGTTCACTATAGCAGTGCAACATTTTCAAAGATTTTTTAAATGGTATTAGAGAAAGGAACATAGTAAAGGCCAACATAAGTAGATCCATATATCACAAGAAACAACACAATCATAAGAGAACTTCCGAAGCAACCGTAGCCTCTTGATCAGTCCACATCACCATTGAATTTCCCAAAAATCTTTAAGATCATAATTCCACAGGAGTGACCAGTCTTGCTAATCACGAAAAAAATATTATTGAATTTATAAACTCTTGTCAACCCTATCCTTCTTCTCCATAATTCCGTATACAGGTTTAAATCATTTGAATTTTTAACAATAAAAATCATAGAAATGAGATCATAAAATTACCTTTCAAAGGTATCCATACACCTCGGAGTTCTTGAAGGTTGTAATTTTATCTTCATGTGCAAACGACATGTTTTCTACTCTGAATTGCAGGGAAAACCTCCAAATCCAAATTAGTAGAAGAATATCTCAATTAAAGCTTGAGTGAACCTAGATCTGATATAATAAATAAACGTTAAAATAATAGTGTAATCGATAGGGCAACGAATAATTGAATATCATAGTAGGGTATGGAATCTGCTGCGAAATCATAAAGATTATGAGCAGAGAAAGAGCGAACTCAGTCCCAAACCTAGCAAAGGAGAATAGCTACATCCCAAACCTAGCAAAAGAGAATAGAATCTAGTCTAATAGATAGGGCAACGAATAATTGAATATCATAGTAGGGTATGGAATCTGTTGTGAAACCATAAAGATTATGAGCAGAGAAAGAGAGAACTCAGTCCCAAACCTGGCAAAGGAAAATAGCCGCGTCCCAATCCTGGAAAAAGAGAATAGCGATGGGAAAATGAATTTTATAGGTCATTTAGATTTTAAAGGAGTGGCCAAAATAAATTTTAATTGGTAGTAAAATCTTATAACG
The DNA here is from genome assembly GCA_031772625.1 of Pinus tabuliformis. Lineage (NCBI taxonomy): Eukaryota > Viridiplantae > Streptophyta > Pinopsida > Pinales > Pinaceae > Pinus > Pinus tabuliformis. The sequence continues at coordinate 757,399,446 of CM062808.1, read as the reverse complement.
CAATTTCTATGATCCCTTAGTTTTTCATTAAGTTCTATTTTTATTTGAGCAGAAGGAGGTCATCTCTTAGAAGTTATATCTAATGATGTTGAAGATAAGTGATAATGTTAGTTTAATGAAGGTATCAATAAAAATTATATGAGGCTTAGAAATAAAAATTATATGAGTAAGTATGTTTATATAAGGAGGGAAAATGGACCAGCTTTACACATAAGGGAAATATCTATCAATTTTTAAAAAGGTGAAAAATATGTTTAAATTTGTAAATAATGTTATCAATAAAATTAAATAGTTATAGATAGTTCATTATTTTTTAGGAATTTTACTTAGAGTTTAACAATACCTTATTAAAAGCTACCTATAGCTTAGAAGGCCTTCACATGTGTTGTGAAGAGATACATAGGAGAAATGTTGACTAAAGGAAATAAGGGGTACAATAAGATCAATGTATAGCACCTACCCAAATTACCAAGAATATACCCAAACCATCAAGATGACACACTTCTATGAGCAAAATTATGAACACCATGGAACAAATCATATTAAAACTTACAGCCAAAGCATCAAGAGTTAGAACAAAGTGTTTAAGTGAACACAATAAAAATAGTACACATTGGACATAATATCATATACACATGGATCATACATATCCAGCTAAATTTGGTAGCTAAAGGAACCTCTTCCTAAACCTAATGTCATAGATGGTTAAGGAAAGGTGTGATCAAACCAATGATACATACATGAATTACATATAGATTTGTATACCTTAGATGGAAAATGATCAATGTGACAGGAATCGTAGGGGTTGTGATGAAAATCTATTAATTTTAGTTAACAATGGTATGTTCTATGCTTAGCATAGTTACTTCAATGTTCCTTAAGCATCCCAATAAAATTTTCAATTTATATTTCCAGTAGTAATCACATTAACCATTAATCACATTAACAATAAAAATAGATAGAGCATAAAAAATATGTAGAAGACAAGCCAAGACAAGAGGACACCAAATTTGGTGGATGCCACAGAAAAACTCCAATGTTGGGAAAGCCCTTTGATCATTTCTTCTTATTATTATATCAAAATTTCTGTAGAGAGAAAGTACAAAAGTCAAATTGACTTGCCCAATTCAAAGTCAAGACAACCCTGTCAATTTATGCAGTCAAACTTCAGCCCTAACCAAAAAGTCAATGTTTGTCAAATCAACAATAAATCATCCTCAAAATAGCTTGGTCTTCCCTAGTCAAACTCGACCTCGTGAGGAGGTCAAAATCAACCTAAAATAGCTCAGTCAAACTCGGTGAAAGGAGAGAGAAAAATTGTTATAAGTTTCTGTGGTCAAATTGTAGTCAACCATGATAACGACCCATCCAAATGTTGATAAAGGAAATAGAACATCCCTTGATTCTCATAATAAATGGGGGCATCTACACATGAGGTGATCTTTTAATTTTATCTTGTTTATATGTAAAAGCTATCAGATGTTATTAAGAAGAGGAAGCTCATTAGGATTAGTTTCAACTCAACACAAATGTAAACCCACTTTGAACACACCAAGGGGGATCTGAAGGACAACATCTGGTGCTCTTGTGCATATGTGGTTAAACAAAAGGGCCCCCTTTCATTTGCATGAAGTGTTCCTCGTACAAATCCATGTTAGAGTCGAGACCCTGAAAAGATGAAGTCTAAGTACATTGAATGTATTGTCTATAAATAACCTCTCTAACAACCTGACACAAACATACAATGATGTCATTTACATTGGAGCTGGTGTAAATCACTTGAATTGTGTTACAACTTTAATCACTCCCCCACAAAAATGTGTCATGTTTCCTTGTTAATTATGATGCTTCAACCCTATTGGAGAAAAACCTCACAATGTAAAAGGAATTTAAAGATGATGTAACTTTAATAGTGCCCCACATTCACCCCCTAGCTCACCACTCATGGCTAATTTAAGGCTATTTCAAGCATTGATGTGGATAATATCATTTTATTTTCTCTTATGTATATTATTCTACATTAACACAATTGAGTTTAGCAGTTAAGGACTTAAGATTTAGGGGATTTTGGTGTCAGTGGTTAAGGGGTTAGCAGTTAAGGTGTTTAGGTGGTGAAGGGTTAGGGGTTAAGGGTCACAGGTTAAGATGATAAGGAGTTATGGCTTAGGAGCTGGTTCATGGATTATAGGTTAGGGGTTACTAGTGTCTTAATATTTAATGAGTCAAGGGGTTTATGGGTTATGATTTGTGAGTGTAGAGGTTAAGGGATTATGGATTGGGGGTTAAGGCGATAGGGAATTTAGTGTTTATGGGTTAAGCGCTTATGGTTTGTGATAATTAGAATCCTAATCTCCTTATCATTACTTTTGGGGGTTCCCTTATCAATTTCTCTTGCTTGTTGGGTTGTATTATATTCTTTCCACATAGTTAACAGGGGGTTTGAGGGGCACCCATAACCCCACTTTTGGACCCTATGTTAGGTTGGCCGGACCAACCTATGGTTTTGTGCATGATTTTCGCACATGTTTTTTGGACGCGATGGTTTTCGGTCCATGGTATTGGATGCTTCGGCATGTATAAATATGTATCATAACATTGAAAGGAACATAATGAAAAATCAAGCTGGTAGTCCTGGTTTTGGGATCCAGGGGAAAATCTCTGTGTATATGTGTTTTATGTGTTCTGCTCTCGCATTATTTATTTTCTATGTTTTAGAATTCGTATGCAGGTAATTTCTGTATGGGGTTAAAACCTACATTTGGTATCAGAGCAACTTTGGCTTCAAGGGGATGCCTTTATTGCTGAGGGGTTTTGCTTGGGCCTATGGTAGACCCTGTTTAGTGGGAGATCTGTGAGATCGATTCTGGTAGTGAAAGAAGCTGGAAAGCAATGGAAAGATAGAGATCGAGAAATTTAATGGTCAGAGTTTTGAGTTGTAGAAACTCAAGATGGAGGATCTGTTGGTGGATAAAGATTAGTGGATTGTGGTAGATCCAGGTACTAAACCAACAGGAGTGTCCGATGAAGAATGGAAGAAGTTGGATCGGAAGGCAAAGAGCACAATACGATTGTGTGTCTCAGATTCAGTATTGCTGAATGTATCAAGGGAAGCTATAGCAAAGGCTTTGTGGGACAAGTTAGGGACTTTGTACCAATCTAAGTCTCTGGTGAATAAACTGTTCCTACGGAAAAAGATGTATAATCTAAGGATGAAAGATGGAGACTCGGTGACAGAGCATCTGAATGCATTTAATACTGTGGTAATTCAATTAGCATCTGTTGATATTAAAATTTTAGATGAAGATAAGTGCATCAGTTTGTTGTGTTCTCTACCAGATTCGTGGGATAGTTTTTTTATTGCAATAGGTAGCAATGCAACTGCCTTGTAGTTTGATGAAATAGTCTCAGCCTTGTTGACGGAGGAGATGAGACGGAAAAATATGGAGAGCCAAAATGGTGATGCCTTGTCTGTACAAGGATGTTCCTAGAACAAAAACAAAAATAAGTCATCGAGTGGGAGATCTAAATCTAGAGGGAGATCTAAATCTCCTGGAAAACCTATAAAGGTGGTGTGCTGGAAATGTGGAAAGGAAGGCCACTTCAAAAGGGACTGTAAATCTAAAGCTCCTGACAAAGGAAAGGGATCTGATGAGGCTCCTTCTGCAGAGGTGAAAACCACCTCAAATGAAGGTGGGGATGTCTACTTGGCTTCTTCAAGTACACATGTAGATCATGAGGCATGGTTGATTGACTTAGGTGCATCCTTTCACTTCACTCACCATAGAGAGTGGTTCTGTGAGTATGAGAAATATGATGGTGGTGATGTCTTCTTGGGGGATGACAGGAAGGCTAGAATCATTGGTTGTGGAAAAGTAAAGTTGATGCTACAAGGTGAAAGGGTTAGAACACTTCCGGGTGTTCTACATATTCCTGCATTAGCTAGAAATCTAATTTATGTTAGTAAGGTGGATGATGCAGGTGTAAAAACAGTTTTCGAGAAGGATACCTGCAAGATTGTTTGAGGAGCATTGATATTGATGCAAGGAGTTCAGATTGGAACTCTGTACAAGCTACAAGGTAGCATTTTTGTTAATGGCTGAAACAGTTCCATGGTTCCTGAAAGTGGAGCAGAAATTCTAGTGGTCTCTAGAGAAAAGACCATGTTGTGGCATCAAAGGCTTGGACATATTGGAGAGAAGGGCCTTCGAATACTTCATGGTAAAGGTATGGTATAAGGTATGAGTAATAGCTATTTGGATTTTGATTTCTATGAAAATTGTGTATACGGGAAGCAGAATCGGGTGAGTTTCCCCTCTGGTGGTAAGAGGGAGAAACATATATTAGAGCTTGTGCACAGTGATGTGTTTGGACCTGTGAAGGTTCCATCACTGGGTAAGTCTATGTACTATGTATCATTTATAGATGACTTCTCAAGGAATACATGGATATATTTCCTTAAGAAGAAATCTTAAGTCTTTGATAGGTTTAAAGAATTTAAGGCTCTAGTGGAAAACCAGACAAAGAAGAAGATAAAGGAGCTAAGGACAGATAATGGTGGAGCGTTTTGTAGTAAGGAATTTGAAGAATTCTCCAAGAAGTGTGGTATAGCATGATAGAAGACTACTCCATATACACCTCAGCAAAATGGAGTTGCAGAAAGTATGAATAAGATGTTGATGGAAAGGGCAAGAAGCATGCTCAGTGGTGACGGGTTAGGACAGGAATTTTTGGCAGAGGTAGTGGATACTGCATGTTACCTGGTCAACAGGTCACCTTCATCAGCATTGGAGGATAAGACTCGACAAGAGGTATGGACTGGTAAGAAACCCTCTCTTTCACATCTGGGAGTATTTGGATGTGATGCATATGTACATGTTCCAAAGGAGAAAAGAACAAAGTTGGATAGTAAATCTGAAAAGTGCATCTTTATTGGGTATAAGGATGGTTTAAAGGGTTATAATCTTTGGAACCCAGTAATAAGGAAGGTTATGTACAATCGAGTTGTGGTGTTCAGAGAAGTGAAAGATGTTATTAAACATGAAGTCCAACCAAAGGAACCTGAGAAGATAGAGTTTGAGGTAAAGGAGGAAGAATCAGACTCTACAGTAGAGGAGGAATCGGAAGATGAAGAGCCACAAACTCCAACTGTGAGAATATCAGTTCGAGAAATAAGGCATATCTAGAAAGGTATAGTCCATTTGTTTTCTGTTCAAATTTTGCTTTGTCTGTTACTGATGATGACCCCAGAACTATGAAGGAAGTAGTGGATTTAGAGGATGGAAAACTCTGGAAAGATGCCATGGTTGATGAAATGGAATCTTTGCATAAAAATGAGGCTTGGGATCTGGTGGAGTAGTCGGTTGGAAGGAAACCCATTGGCAGCAAATGGGTGTTCAAAAAGAAGACAAATCCAGAAGGAAAAGTGGAGAAATACAAAGCTCGGTCGGTAGAAAAAGGTTATTCCCAGGTGTCACGAATTGATTTTGGTGATATTTTTTCTCCTGTTGCCAAGGTAACTTCTATTAGATTACTTTTATCTGTTGCTGCTACTTTTGATTTTGAGGTAGAAGAGATGGATGCGAAAACAACATTTCTTCATAGGGATCTGGAAGAGGAGATCTACATGAAGCAACCTGAAGGCTTTGTGGTGAAGGGTAAAAAGGAATTGGTATGTAAGTTAAGGAAGTCTCTATATGGGTTAAAATAGTCACCAAGGATGTGGTATCAGAAATTTGATACATTTATACGGGGACTTGGCTTCACTAGAAGCAAAGCAGATCACTGTGTGTATTTTAAATTAATTGGTGACCATGTTATTTATCTGGTCTTGTATGTGGATGATATGTTATTGGTTGGAAATGACAAAGAAGTTATATAGGATTTGAAGAGCCAATTGTCCTCCAAATTCGACATGAAAGATCTTGGTGCTGCAAACTATATTTTGGGCATGGAAATTAAAAGAGATCGGGAAAAGAGGAAACTTTGGTTAAACTAGAGGAAGTATGTCGAGACAATCAGAGGTTTAATATGCAAGATAGTTAATAGTTGAAGGTTCCTATTCCTGTAGGTGTGAGGTTATCTGTTGAACAGTGTCCCAAGACACAAGAAGAGGAAGAGGACATGTATCGTGTTCCATATGCAAGTGCAATCAGTAGCCTACTGTATGCAATGGTTTGTACTAGACTAGACATTGCACATGCAGTGGAAGTATTGAGCAGGTTTATGCCAAAACCAGGGAAGGAGCACTGGACATCAGTGAAGTGGGTTTTCAGGTATTTACATGGCACTAGTGATTATGGTGTGTGCTACCAAGGAAGACCAGGATTGGATAGAGTGTTGGATATTCATGGCTTTGTTGAAGCAGATTGGGCTGGAGATCTGGATCAGAGAAGATCTACAAGTGGGTATGTATTTAACCTATTTGGAGGTGCAGTCAATTGGATGAGTAAGAAACAATCTGTAGTGGCACTGTCAACTATAGAGGCAGAATACATGGCAGCCACTCATGCAAGCAAGGAAGCAGTTTGGTTGCAGAGATTGTGTTCCAGTATGGGGTTAGTACAGGAAGCTGTAAGGATAGACTGTGATAGCCAAAGTGCAATTTTCTTGGCAAAGAACCCCACATATCATTCAAAGACAAAGCACATTGATGTTCAGTATCACTTTGTGAGGGATATGATAGAAGACAAAAAGGTGTTGTTGGTAAAACTGGACACTTTGAAGAATACTGTAGATGCATTGAAAAAATCTATGAGCTCTGAGAAGTTCTCTTGGTGTAGAGAGACAATAGGCATTTCAAGGCTAGAAAAATGACTAAGCTCTCTTGTGGCCCCCTGTGGAAAGAAAAAAACAAGTGGGAGAATGTTGGGTTGTGTTATATTCTTTCCATGTAGTTAACAGGGGGTTTGAGGGGCACTCGTAACCCCACTTTATGGGGTCCGGGCAATGCCCTGGAAAATTTTGGTTTTGGACCCTATGTTAGGTTGTGCGAACCCACCTATGGTTTTGTCCATGATTTTCGCACATGTTTTTTGTACACAATGGCTTTTAGTCCATGGTATTTGACATGATGGTTTTCGGTCCATGGTATTGGATGCTTTATCATGTATAAATATGTATTATAACATTGAAAGGAACATAATGAAAAATGAAGCTGGTAGTCCCTGTTTTGGGATCCAAGGGAAAATATCTGTGTATATGTGTTTTATGTGTTTTGCTCTTGCAATATTTATTTTTTATGTTTTAGAATTCATATGCAGGTAATTTCTGTACGGGGTTAAAACCTACATTGCTACCTTCCCTATAGGTCCCCTAGACCCTATGAAATTAAGTCCTAAGCCCCTTTCTCATTCTCTAATGCTAGGATTATAGATCTTAGTAAACCATGCTTTTACCTCTGATCGAATTCTACCATCCATGCTACCCTTGTGTCCCCTTGCCCCGTTCAATACACCATAACATATCCCCCCCACAACCCTTTTGGTCATGCCATTCTACTTTTCCTAATGTTATGAACCCCCAAATTTTGTCCCAATGCCCCTACAGCTACACCCTTGGGTCCCCTTGGCTAAGGGATTAAACACATTAGGGGTTATGGGATGTGATAAGGGAGCCCCTAATCCCCTTATCACAACTATAAATAGGTTCATGAACACCATAAATATCTATTGGAGGTGTTGCGATGAAAGCAATAATGAATACAAAAGTTGTGGTCAATAAGACAGGGATCATGAAGATGTTAAACCATCCAATGTAAACATGGTTTTCAATGCTAGTGATCTAGTCACATAAAAGTCCCCATAAAGTGAGAGGATTCGTTGCTAAGGTGACGATGGTGACAACCTTGAGTTGACGCAAAGTGACACTTTGTGAGCCTTGCATAACTAGGGTGTTAGTTTCATCATCAACAAGAGGCACAATTGACAAGTGACAACATCTCACATATAGGGCATTTGGTCACAAATATTTATGCATGTTTTTCCACCGAGGGTACCTTTCACATTTACCAAGGAACAAATTAAATATTTGGATGAATTTTTGATAACTTGTCACATTCCACTAGCTTCATGCATGAAGAGGAGATCCCATCCTTTAAGAATATTTTGGAGGATTTAATGGCATAGTCAAGGATCACATGTATAAAAGAAGAACATCATAGCCAAGAATAAGAAAATTGGCATTTCTATCACATGGTGTAAAGGAGAAGGACATAGGTGAAGATTACTCCATTTAGAAACATAAAAAAGCTCGTTTATGTCCTCCTTTGAGAGAAGAGGAGATATATTGTGACAAAAAGCCTAAATTACCAGAAAAGGAAGACTCAGGTAAGGGTTTACTTCTATCACATGTTGAGAGACATTCATGTATTTTAAGGCATCACAAGGGAGAACTAGGTCAAAATGCTTGGAAATGAACAAATAAGAGTGTCGTGTGCTAAGGAGTGTTAGTGAATACCAGGTGCCCCAAGGATGAAGTGTGTTAGGACAAGTTCAGAATAGGACTTGCAGGAGGCAAGCCTATGGTTGTGATAATATGTGTACAAAGTAGTTTCAGACAAAGGGAGAATTTGGGTTGGGCAACACATTTTTTTGTCAATGACTTGGTTGGGTTCCCAAGTCACAAAAAAAGTAAGGCTATGTATGAGGGCATGATAGCTAAGAAGTGCCAAGGTGTTCTAGGGAATGCTTGGAAGTACTAACACATGCTAGATAGTTCCAATGCATTTTAGGCATGCTAAGACATGCCAAGTGCTAAGGCATGCCAAGAAGTTCTAGGCGCCAAGGTGTGGCGCCAACACATGCTAGGGAGTGTTATGGCCAAGTTCTATGGAAACAAAAGGGAGCAATAGTTTCAAAAGCATGGAAATGAATGAATAAGAGTGTGACAGAGAGTGCTAGCTAGCGAGTACGAGGTGTGCTAAGTGTTAGGGAGTGCTAGGGAGTGCCAAAGCATGCCAAGAAATGTGGGGGATGCTAACATGTGCTACATAGTGCCAAGGGATTATTAGATGTGCCAAATGTTATGGTATGTCAAGATGTAAAATTAGTTGCTTAGTTGTTTAATTTTACGATCACGGTTGGATGTGACCCTTGTCTTCATAACTTGTTAAGTTAGATAAGTTGAAATTATACATGCGTAGCCTAGGATTCATAGCTTCATTCAGGAGTCAAAGGCCTTCTTTTTAAGCTTATAACTCTTTCATCATCCTTCACTGGTCATTCTCCATCATTCCCCTCATCAAAATCCTTTCATTTCCTTATTTTACAAAAAAACCCTAGAAATCTGTTGTGATTTTACCCTAGGTCTATGTTTTGACCTTTTTCTCACTATTTTTGAGAAATTACACTTCTAGTATTTTCCTAACACCCATACATATCTGACATATTTTTCCCATAATTTTTCCTACCACAGTTCCCTCTCATTCCCTTCCCCTAAGTTGTTGCTCTTTTGCATTGCGCTTTTACCTAGTCACCATGTTCTCATCATATCTCTTAAACCTCACACCCGTTTTCCATGAAATTTTTACAGGAGATTGATGCGGATGAAATGAAAACACCCACTCAATTTAAACTCAAAATGATGCATGGTTTTCGAGAAATGAGCCATCACCATCTACAACCATTTTGGGATTTTCTCGATATTTGTTACTCTAATTGGGTTGAATTTTTTTTTGGAGGTGAATTATGATGATATTAACTTTATGTAAAACTTTCAGCCCATTTGGATTTACCTTTTGGTAGATATGCCCAAAATACAATTGCTATAGGAGAGTTGCTGCGCTTTTGACTATGTTTTTATCATCATTTTCAAAAGATATTTATGACCAAATGGAGATTAATTTTGGAAAACCAAATTAGGAGTTTGTTAACCATGGAACCAAGCACAATAACCTACTTCAGTGTTTGCACAGGTGTTTTCAAAGGTGTTTTGGTTAAAGAGATATGATTTTGTCTTCATTGTTACTCTTTTCGCCGCGCTTCTGGACAGTGAGTTTTGGAATCATGTTTGAGGAGGCTAAATTTATGTTTTTGCATGGTTTAGAGGCTCCACACTGTAGTGGAGATTTTCGAGTTTTTTCCCAAGTCTTCAGCAACAGTCAAAACTTCATTCAAGTCATCAAAATTTCAAGTCAACTATTTGCTACGCCTCTGCCAGGATTTGTTGCATTTCTATGCGACCATCTTCAGGCTTGGATTCTAAACAAATGGGAAAATATTTTGAAAACAGGAGGTTTTTGTTCATAACATACCCAAAAACAAAAGAATCTCTCAATTTGTACACAGAAGTTACTGTCTTGGAGCTACAGGTGGAACTTTGAGACCCATGTTTCACAATTTCTCTAGGCCATAATTGTTGATAGGGTTCTAGAACTTTTTGAAATTTGACTTGGTGGACCTCCAACTTGGCATGGTTGACGTCAAATATATTTGGATAATGAAGTGTGAAGATTTCTATCATATCCCATGATTATATCTTTAGTTATCACATTTTTAGTTAGTTAAAAACCAAACCCTGAATAGTAGGGTATGTGCAAATTTTGTAAATATTTTATCCATGCATGCAAGAGAGTGTGAGGGCCAAGTGTCAGGGAAACACAAGGGAGCACTCATTTCAAATGCATGGAAATGAATTGTCAGTGAGTTCTAGGTGTGCTAAAGAGTGTTGACCTAGGTTGTCATTGATGTCAATATGGCAATATTCTGGATACTAAAGGATGACATGACACCAAGGGGAAGCAGAGTAGATTCATGAAGAGACAGGAGCAAGGCCATCAGGATTGCCAAGCCATAACCAAAAGGAGTTACAGGAGGAACCATATAGCAAGGAGGAATATCGGAGCAAGAGGAGCCATATCGGAAGAGAGCTGCATGTAATACATGCCCACGAAGAACCTACAGGAGTAGCCACATATATATAATATATATATATATATATATATATATATATATATATATATATATATATATATATATATATATATATATATATATATATATATATATATATATATATATATATATATATATATATATATATATATATATATATATGTCAAAACAGAGTTAGCGGAGCTACAGGAGCAAACAAAGCAAGCAGAACATAGCATATATATATGCCATATATATGCCAAAGAAGAGGAGCAAACAGGAGCAGATAGAGCCAAGAGGAGCCAAGAGGAGTAGATGGAGCCAAGAGGAACAACAGAACAGAGCCATCGGAGAAGATGGAGATGAGAGGAGCAAATATGCCACAGATAACACTATCGGGAGCCATTAGAGGAGAAAACACATATATATGCATGCATTTAAACACTATCGGGAGTCCATAACACTATCGGTGGCAAAAACCACGCATATATGTGTTTAACACTATCGAAGGCGCAAACGGAGGCAGAAAGCAGACCTGAATTTTTTATGAACGGGAGCATTGAGTCCTATCGGGTCCGGCACACTATATCGCATCGGCACTTCGGGAGCAGGCGCTACAATACGTCAAGTGGACCATTGCGATCGCCGATAGCGATTATCGCATCGGGAATTCGGAGCAGAAGTCATACAGTGGTAAGCGGCCCCTTTGCGATCGCCGATAGCGATATCGCATCGGACCTCCGCCAAGGGCAACCCCCGATTGCGATGAACTGTTGTAGACCCGACGAGTATATCAACTACTGCTTAATATCATATCGCATCCATAGCGATCGCAAGTCCTAAAGGGATGGCGCAGAAGATGCGTAAGGTTTATCAGGTGGGGAGAGCAGGCTTAAGCAATAAGCAGTAATGCTCACACCGCCCTTGGGAGTCAAGTGGTATTCATACACGGGCTCATGATTCCATTAGAATTGTAACACGTGGTGGCAGGGAACAGTTGAAAATCGCTTTATCACGAGTTAACACGTGGGCGGTTCGAGGGATCAGGAGGAGTGAATGTCATCGGATCGTCTGATGAATGATCAGACGGCAGGTTTAACTTCATGTGTTTTTAAAGGAGTGTGGTTATATGGGTTTAATGCTTATCGCCTAGGGACTTGACGGAAAAGAGGTCCCAACTAATTACCTGTGTAAATGAATTTTTGGCTTACGCGGCATTTAGAGGCAAAAATACACTACGAAATGATCCCGATAGTTCAAGAGGTTGAAATAATGTCAATGATGATTGGGATCAGGATGTGGCAGGTCCGTTAAATAATGCCATCCCTGTGTATGCCTGCTATCATGAGAAAACAAAAGCGTTGTTACAATTTTCTGAATATGTGTCCTCTGCGTATGACTTGGACCTATCCATTGATTCAACGTGTCCTATGAGCATGAGTAGACAAAGGAAACCGAAAGATGGGAAGCTGAAGAAGCAAGTGAGCACAGAGGAAATGACAGCGAACATTGAGGAATCCTAAGAGGTGGTGTAAGAGGAAACTAATGGACAGAGGCATGGGAATGCATAAAACAGTAAAAAGAGGGGACTATGGGGGATGTTGGTGTTGCGAAGAACAAAAATATGAGGTAGCAGATGCAGCAGAGGTAGTCAAGCATTGTATGAAGTTGCTAGTGAATGCTGGTGAAGGCTGCTGCAGCTATTCAACACTGTTGAAGTAGTTGGAGAAAACAACAGAACAGAAAGAGGGTCCAGAATAATAGAAAGAGGGTCGCAGGGCTAACAGGATAGCAAACAGTCGAAGGGGAGAAGTAGCTAGCAGAGAACATAAGCTTGAACAAGAAGTTGTTCTTTATGCAGAGCTTAGTGTAGCTAACAGTAGACTGACTAGAGCTGTGTGAAGACATTATCAGAGAGCATGAAGGCTATTGGAGACTATGCATGGGCAGTGTGCAAAGTTGTAAAGACTCATTCATAAGAAGACTGGTTGTCATTGATACTGTAGTTTGGAGACTACAGTGAAGCTGTAAATAGACAGAACTCAGCAGAGAAGAGTTCTGAGAGCAGAACATTACTATCAAATGAATCTTGACAAGCAAGAAGGATAGGAGTCCTTGGGGCTGGTGCCTCAAAAGCAAGAAGGATAGGAGTCCTTGGGGCTGGTGTCTCAGAAGTAAGTAGGATTGGAGTCCTTGGGGTTGATGCCTCAGAAGTAGGAAGGATTGAAGTCCTTGGGAGTTGGTGCTCCTAAGACCAAGATTGGTGTCTTGGCAAAATAGAGTTGGTGCTCTGGAGGTTGGAGCCTCACCAAAGTCCAAGTTGGAGCTTGGCAATTGATTGTAACCATCTATATATTGTATCTATTTTGCTGCACAGTTTATATTAATAAAAGCATTTATTCTTGTTGTTCATCGTGTGTTCTGAATATATATGTTTTAACTAGTGAAACAATAGTGGGAAAAATAAATATTGATTCACCCCCCGCTCAGTATTTCTAACAATTGGTATTAGAGTAGGTACCTTCATTCAAAGATTAACAACTTGAAGGTCGACATTTAGAACACAAATGGCAAGGTCAAGGAAGAAAGTCTCCAATTCTCCTAAGGATGTGTCTCCCTCTACTACTAAAATAGAAGACAATCAATTTGATGAGGCTCCAAGGCTCAATGGGAACTTTAATATATGGGAAACAAGAATGAGGAATTTCTTACAGACTCAAGGCATTGAAATCTGGAAATTAGTGATTGATGATATCAGGATGGATAGAATCCAAGGAGTACAATGCAAAAGAAGTAAAGGCAATCTTGAATGGGCTACCTAATTTTGTAAAGAAAAATCTAGGAAAATATTCATCAGCAAAGGATATATGGGACAAACTTCATGACCTTCACTCAAAAGGAGCACTGACCATGACCATCAATCAAGAAGAAGATCCTGGACCCATCATAGATGTTGAAAATGAGAATGATGACATCAAGGCTAAAGCAGACCTAGAAGATGAAGAGAATGAAAAAGACTTTGTAGAAGAACTCCTCGCTCAACTTATGACTGCCATGGAAGAGATTAACAATTTGAAAAAGGAAAATGAGGCACTTAAGAAGATAGCTCCAGTTGGTGACCAAGATCAAACAAGAAAGAAAGTTGACCTCATCAAGCTTCAAGTACAAGAAAGGGATGAAGAGCTTGCCAAGCTTAAGAAGGAATTTGATCAAAGTAAAAGAAAGCATCATGAAGAAGTCATATCCATGACAAATCAACTGAATAAAGCAAAGAAGCAGGAAGATACCTTGTCAAGTCAACTTGAAGAAAGGCACAAGAGCTTGAACAAACTTGAAGAAGAGATTGTTCAGTACAAGGTAGAGGTCTCCTCCCTTAAGTCTCAATTACAAGAAGCCAGGAAACAGGCACAAGGAGCTGAGAAGAAAATGGAGAGCAGTCAAGCAAAGAATGAAGAAATTTTCAAAATGAAGTCAGATGTCATCTCCCTTAAAATAGAAGCAGATGAAGCTACTCGTACCAAGGAAGAAACTAAGAAACAACTTTCCAAGAAGAATAATGAGTGTCGAAGATTGGAAAAAGAGATTGTCTTCCTTAGAACAAAGGTTGAAGGGATGAAAAAAATCTTGAAGAGCTCTCAAGCCTTGGATGACATTCTCAACTATCACAGATGTCCATTTGGTAAATCAAGTCTCGGGTATGCAGGTGAATCCTCAAACAAGAATGAAAATGCTTTAAACAAAAGAGATGTGAAGAATCCAGAAAGAAATGGTGATGCTCCCAGTTCTAGCAAATGCAAGGAGAAAAATCAAGGCGACAATAGAAGAAATCCTAGTCCAAGAAGAAATCTTGCTCCAAGAAGAAATGTAGATGATGTCAAAGAGGCGAGAGGCAATGGTTATCATCAAAGGATCTCAAGGCAAAAAGGCTTCAGAAGTACATCAAGGAAACCTCCATCTCCCAGGTACTAAAGTTCATTTTTTGGTTATTATTATTCTTGTTAAAACTTTGGTCACATGGCAAAAGACTGTAAAACATATCATAAAGATAGATGTTATGGTTCCCAACCATCTCATAGAGATAGATGTTATAGTCTCTGACAACCTCCAAGAAACAATTTTGCAGGAAGAAATCATTAATTCTTATTCATGAACAATGTAGAATGCTTCAAGTGTCATAACATTGGTCATATGGAACGTGATTGTAACTTAACATGGGATCGTACACAAAATAGAACCTTGCAAAAGAAGAAAGTTACACAAGTATGGAGAAGGAAGGAAATACAATCTGAAAGTCCCTTGAGTTCTTCAGCCAACAACATATGTCATTGGCCTGAATTTTGACAATCTAAGCATTAGATGGGTAGAATCTGCCCAAAATAGATGATGCATACAGTTAGAGGGAGCCTGAGCACTCCATTGGAGCATATGATCCTGTAACCATTCTTTGGACTATTGTTAAAGAAATAGGGCAAACAAGCATGGTGCTATTATCATAGAAGTTTATGTCTAAACTTAGGAATTTAATGTGAGAACAGATAAATTCTAGACACTAATAGAGGCAGTCTTCAAACAAACAGATACATATGGAATGGAGTTTGAAGTAAGAGTAGCTGGCAGCATATAACAAAACTGAAGCATTGCATGAAGATGCAAATCAACAGAATAAATTTAAAGGACAGTCACAGATTGGATATCTGAATCTGCAGAGATATGTACAAGAACACAAGGAAAAGATGGCTCATAGGAAGGAGAATGTTGTGCAGCCAAGCATAACTTAAGCTGATACAGATCACTTAAGAAATATAGCAACAATAAGGCACAACCCCTTACATTTTTCTGTCCAAATGCAATGATGATTGAATACTAGATGTCAGTAACTTAAGGGAAGCACAAAGACACAAAGGAACTCAAATCTGAAGAAAGATAGCGAGAAAGACAATCTCAGGGGCATTCTCTCTTGATTTGGACTATGAAGGCCTCTCAATGTTACCTATGGAGACAACAATATGGATTGAAGCACAAAAGCTTGGACTTGGACACTTGGTGTATGGCCATTTGCAATCTAAATGAAAGCATTAAAGTAGAGAATCCTTAAGCATTGTTGAAGCCATGATAAAGCAGTTCAGAGACATGAAGAGGGAATAATGTGCAATTGATGATAAAACATCAATCCTTCTATCTTGAGTAAAAGGAAGAAGAGCATTATGACAGGGGGAGTCACAGACCCGTGAAGATCTACCATTCATGAAGAAAAGAAGCAGTTTGATAGGGGGAGTCTCAGACCACTCCTTTTCCATTGATGTCAAAGGGGGAGAGAAGAAGAATATTGCCATGAATAACAAAGGGGGAGATTGTTGACCTAGGTTGTCATTGATGTCAATATGGCAATATTCTGGATACTAAAGGATGACATGAAGCCAAGGGGAAGCAGAGTAGATTCATGAAGAGACAGGAGCAAGGCTATCAGGATAGCCAAGCCATAAGCAAAAGGAGTTACAGGAGGAACCATATAGCAAGGAGGCATATCGGTGCAAGAGGAGCCATATCGGAAGAGAGCTGCATGTAATACATGCCCATGAAGAACCTACAGGAGTAGCCACACACACATATATATATAGATATATATATATATATATATATATAGATATATAATATATGTCAAAACAGAGTTAGCGGAGCTAGAGAAGAAAACAAAGCAAGCAGAACAGAGCATATATATATGCCATATATATGCCAAAGAAGTGGAGCAAATAGGAGCAAACGGAGCCAAGAGGAACAACAGAATAGAGCCATCAAAGCAGATGGAGATGAGAGGAGCAAATATGCCCCAGATAACGCTATCGGGAGACATCAGAAGAGAAAACACATATATATGCATGCATTTAAACACTATTGGGAGTCCATAACACTATCAGCGGAAAAAACCATGCATATATGTGTTTAACACTATTGGAGGCGCAAACGGAGGCCAAGGAATTTACATAGGAAAATACACTATCGGAGGTAGAAAGCGGACCTTAATTTTTTATGAATGGGAGCGTTGAGTCCTATCAGGTCCGGCACATTATATTGCATCGGCATTTCATGAGTAGGCACTACAATACGTCAAGTGGACCATTGCGATTGCTGATAGAGATTATCGCATCGAGAATTCAGAGTGCAAGTCATACAGTGGTAAGCGGCCCCTTTGTGATCGCCAATAGCGATATCACATCGGACCTCCGCCAAGGGCAACCCCCGATTGCGAGAACTGTTGTGGACATGACGAGTATATAAACTACTACTTAATATCATATTGCATCCACAGTGATCACAAGTCCTAAAGGGATGGCGCGAAAGATGCATAAGGTTTATTGGGCAGGGAGAGTCGGCTTAAGTGGTAAGCGGTAATGCCCACACCGCCCTTGGGAGTCAAGTGGTATTCATACATGGGCTCGTGACTCCATTAGAACTGTGACGTGCGGCGGTAGGGAACAGTTGAAAACCACTTTATCGTGAGTTAACGTGCGGGCGGTTCGCGGGATCAGGAGGAGCGAACATTGTCAGATCGCCTGATGAATGATCAGACAATAGGTTTAACTTCACATGTTTTTTGACTGATGTGATAGGAGAATGGCAGATTAAGGATTATGTGAAGGTGCGCGGTTATATGGGTTTAATACTTAGCACCTAGGGGCTTGACGGAATGGAGGTCCCAACTTACCTGTGTTTCCTGTGTAAATGAATTTTTGGCTTATGTGGCGTTTAGAGGCAGAAATACACTATAGAATTCTCTCGATAGTTCAGGAGGCTGAAATAATGTCGATGATGATCGCAATCAGGATGTGGCAGGTCCGTTAAATAATGCCATCCCTATGTATGCCTGCTATCATGAGAAAACAGGAGTGTTGTTACAGTTTTCTGAATATGTGTCCTCTACGTATGACTTGGACTTGGCCATTGATTCAACGTGTCCTGTGAGCATGAGTAGACAAAGGAAACCAAAATATGGGAAGCTGAAGAAGCAAGAAAGCACAAAGGAAATGACAGCGAACATTGAGGGAGCCTGAGAGGTGATGTAAGAGAAAACGAATGGACAGAGGCATGGGAATGCATAAAACAGTAAAAACAGAGGATTGTGGGGGCTATTGGTGTTACAAAGAACCGGAATATGAGGTAGCAGAAGTAGCAGAGGTAGTTAAGCATTGTATGAAGTTGCTAGTGAACGCTGGTGAAGGCTGCTACAGCTGTTGAAAACTGTTGAAGTAGTTGGAGAAAAAAGAAGAACAGAAAGAGGGTCCAGAATAACAGAAAGAGGGTCGCAGGGCTAACAGGATAGCAGACAATCGAAGGGGAGAAGTAGCTAGCAGAGAACATAAGCTTGAACAAGAAGTTGTTCTTTATCCAGAGCTTAGTGTAGCTAACAGTAGACTGACTAGAGCTGTGTGAAGACATCATCAGAGAGCATGAAGGCTATTGGAGACTATGCGTGGGCAGTGTGCAGAGCTGTAAAGACTCATTCATAAGAAGACTGGATGTCATTAATACTATAGCTTGGAGACTATAGTGAAGCTGTAAATAGACATAACTCAGTAGAGAAGAGTTCTGAGAGCAGAACATTACTATCAAATGAATCTTGACAAGTAAGAAGGATAGGAGTCCTTGGGGCTGGTGCCTCAAAAACAAGAAGGATAGGAGTCCTTGGGGTTGGTGTCTCAAAAGTAAGTAGGATTAGAGTCCTTGGGGTTGATGCCTCATAAGTAGGAAGGATTGAATTCCTTGGGAGTTTGGTGGGCCCCAGTATTGCAGCAATAATGCTGCAACTCCTAGGACTCCCTTCTTTAATTTTATCAACCCGGTAGTTCGTAACAAACTTGGAAGCGATGGTGTTGTATGCACAAGTACTAGCTCTTGCGCGGCTGTCACTTGATCAGCTGGCACAAGTCCGCTAGGAGCGTAAGACAGCTTCTATGAGCTCTTAGAAGAATTTTTTTAACTGATGGATGAAAGCTAACTCAAAGGAGGCTAATCTACTTGTAGAAAGAAACTGAAAGTGGAAAGGAAATGCAAACCCTAGTAAACCCTAGTTTTATTGACTAACCATACTGGTGCAAGAAAAATAATGAAAGCTACAGAAAGGAATGCCATTGACTCTTGGAAAGGTAAAATGCATGTGACTAAGCTACTTCTAAAGTGAAATCTGAAAAGAAACATCTTTTTGTATTTTTGAGTAAGTTGGTAGAATTATTGTGCATGTGCTTTAACTGTTTTTGAATGTGCAGAGGTGGATTGGCAAAAGGAAATACTTGTAGGAGGTTTGGAAGGTTAGAAGAGGACCTAAGTGATCCCTAGCACGCTTCCAGAGAGTTTCACAGTGATCGGATCTCAAGAAACCGCTTTCGTGAGCTTATACAGGAAGTCTGCAGGGGTTCTATAGGATGTTCTAAAATTTCTACAGGATGTTCTGTAATTTTCTACACGATGTTCCGGAAAGAGAATTTTGGAGGGTTGATGAAGGAAAAATGGTGGAAAGTGGAAATGGAGGTTGGATAAGGATGTTAAGGGGTCTAGGACCTGGTGAATGAGGCTAAGGAGCGATTGGATTTGTTCAAGGATGGAGGGAGCAATGATGCACAAGAATGTAGAAACTAGGGCAAAGTGAGAAAACGTAGCAAATGAGAGGCAAGAATCTAAGTTGGAGGACGAAGTAGGTTGCATGGATGGGGTAAGGGTAGGAGAGGAGGTTTCACAGGTGCTCTGCACGTGATTTTTCAAAACTAACCAACAAAGACTAAGAAAACCAAAGATCTAAATTCTTTAACCTAATCTGACCTAAATAGCAGCAAAGAAAATGAACAGTAGTTTATTTGCAACGAAATAATGTGAAATAGCTATGAAAATTAAGCAATCATGAACCTGAGCATGTAACCACAACTGGTATTAATTTCTGCAAATGAGAATATAACACTAATAATTGCATGATGAAGCAAAGACAGTGTTTTTGGTGGCAGCAAGGACACCTTAGTCTCAGCTCATGGTCCCACAGAGGGAGAGGTGAGATTAGGATAGCCTTTTTCTAAAGATATTTTCTGTTACCAACCTATTAAATCAACTTAAAACATAAGCAACTATTTCTATCAGCAAAACTAAATGACCAAACAAGATTGTAACCAACTAGTAGAAATTAATTAAAGACAACAAAAAAACATATAACAGTGCACGGATGAGGTCCTAGAACTTGGGTTGGGCCCAACCCCAAGAGCTACAGGCTCCCGAAAAGAAGCTCAAAACTGAGGAGAAATGCAATTGATCTCCATTATTCAGAAAATAACCATATCATAGAAATGTTTACAACAAAGGCTCCACAAATGAGCAAAAATAGATCAGAACTAGAGTGCTAACCTACTGACTAAAAAATGACTAAAATCAAACTACAAACTAGCTAACTTCTGCCAACAAAATGACTAACTGAAATGAGGCCCTACGCCCTCTTATTTATACAAATTGAGGACCCCAACAACCCTCCTAAACTTTAGTAACTCAATTGCCAAAACTTGTAGTTAATAGCACCTTTACTAGCCCTTGCTCGACTGCCCTTGTGATAATTGATTTGGTGGCCCTTGAACTTCGAGCTGATGGTGGAGAATTCAAGGTAAGGGCCCATAAATGAAGGGACACCTTCCTAAAAATCCTCTCCATGAATTTGGCTGCCAAGTGCTCATTTAAACCTTTGATTTTGTCTCCAAATTGACCAAAAAGACTGCATAAAACACACATTAGACTTGTTGGCATAATGACTAACCCAATTCACTCCATTAGCATAAATATAATAAAAAACATGCAATAAACTAATGAGAATGGTGGATTAAGTCGAATTAAGACGCTGAATGAGCCCATATAATTATCCATTTTTGGGGCTCATCATCACCTCCCTACTAAAAGTGTTGCTCATCCTCTGAGCAACTAATCTATCTCCTCATCTTTGATGGCCCTGGTGGCCTCCCTGTCATGCCAAGCTTTTGAAGTGATGTCCTCTTCTCGGTCATGAAACCATGCTTTTCTCTCTGCTTCTTCCCACTACCTGTGCTCCTTTTCTTGTAGCAGTTTTGTTAGCGCCTCAACCTCAGCTGGCAGCTTGTCCTCTCTTTGTTGTTCATCAGATGTTTCCTTGTCTTTCCTTCTTCCTGTGATTGTTTGGCCACATTTTCCTCCAATTTCTCGGTCTCTTTTAACTTAGCCTGAGTTTCCTGTAGAACAGTCTCAACATCCTGTAGAGAGGTCTTTGTGTCCAACATTTTAATCCTTTCTCTCTAGGTGGACGTTTTCGGGCTTCCCCATTCATAGGTGATGGATGTCTTTGAACGAGACTTTTCCTTTTGTTTAGCTGGGGTGTCTACAATCATAATTGGCTCTTTTGACTATGGCTGGGGTTTGCCAGTTTTCATCCGCATACTCCTTCTTGCCTTAAAATACATGAAAGGCTCCCTCTTTTGCTTTCCTTTTTGCTTTGGAAATGTGCTTAGGATAGTCAGCACAGCTGTTGCCTCCCTGGCTAAAATCTCAGGTGATTTCTCCTTTTGTTGCTATGTTTCCATGCTTCCTGTAGAAACTGTCTTCACTGTTTCAGTCTGCTTGGTTGGGGGTGTCTTCCCTTTTAATTTTTGTGTGGTTGCCTTGGTTGTGCCCTCCTTTGTTTGGAATTTTTCAGTCCTCTCTGCTCTACCTGTGTCTTTGATTTAGGTTGCAGGGACATTAAGAATTCCTCCATTATCTCATCGTCATGACCCTGAATTTTGTCACAAAAGGTCATCCAATTGGCACGGGTGAAGAGGTTCACCACCTCGGGATGTTCATGCAATTTCCTGGAATCCGAGGGTTCCTTCCTGATAGATCCCCCTGGCATGGTGAGAGTGCTCTGTTTTAGGCTCTGAG
This sequence comes from Pinus tabuliformis, assembly GCA_031772625.1. Classification (NCBI taxonomy): domain Eukaryota; kingdom Viridiplantae; phylum Streptophyta; class Pinopsida; order Pinales; family Pinaceae; genus Pinus; species Pinus tabuliformis. The sequence continues at coordinate 757,377,667 of CM062808.1, read as the reverse complement.
TAGAGAGGGACTGTTGTTTTATGGTTTCCTCCTTTGAACCTCAGGACAGGATCTCTCAGGTGTTTATATTTTAACTTGCACCAATTCCCTGGTTCTAAAACTTTTGCTGCCCAAAACTCGGCTGTCCGTATGTAAAAGGAAGAATCAGGTTTTCACAGACAGGGCATAGAGCTCAATTTTCATCCTTAGCATACATACAATTATGAAAATTCAAATACTTCATAAGCAGGTTAGCCCTTACAGTGCTTCACCTTTTTTCAAGAAATTTTTTTATCAAGGACCATGGAGGAGAGTTTTGACGCAAAAGCCACTGAGTACCCCTGAGCAACACATAGGAAAACCACTATTTTTGACTCACAGGAAGACTTGTCTCTGACTTCCTTATTCAATATAGTTCAATTCATCACCTTTCGAACACACCATGCATGGAAGAGTGTTTTTCGAGCCTACCTCTTTCGGGACTCCAAATTTGTCGAAGAAAAATCCATTTTCTCTGCTCCGGAAGGCTATGCTGTATTTCCTGTAGAGCCTCTTCCTGTAGAATGCGTTGTCGGCTTCTGTAGGATGTCATGGTGCTTTTGAATGAGCTTGGGACATGGGAGAATTTTGAAACAGGCCGAAAAGCTCGGGCTAACAGACTGCGGAGGAGGAGGACGCGTACTTCGCTGAGAACGGTTGCAAATGTAAATGAACAACGGTTAACGTGAGTTCTTCGGCCGAGCATTTTTGAATTACAACGCAATTCATGGCGAGGAGGTGAGGTGGCTAGGTGTACGTGGCCACATGCAGACTGCAGTGCTATCATGAACTGCATGTTCTCTTCTGGATCAGTTGCACTGGAGTTCAAACGGCCAACACTCCCTGTAAGTCGACGTGCTGCTGGGTCCTTTTTGCTGCTGCATGCATTTGTTTCTGTGGTTGCATGATGGCTTGGTGGCTGATTCATGGCTATTTTTTGTTGTGCAGGTATCCTCTGGCTGGATCTAAGCTGCAGGAATTTGTTTCCACGTTCAGATCTGCACCCTCAAGCTACTGATGTTGAATTTTTACAAGGCAGAAACTTGTTTTCTCCATTGCTCCCGAACGATAGACCGGATCGATCTGAAACTTTTTGAGCATGTTCCTATCATCATTATGCACCTCCCATAGAAAAATTACGATCAATGGATGCACAGATTTCGAGAAAAATGGAAAATGGCTGAAGATTACAGAGATCAATTTCTCGAAAACCGTGCATCAGAATCGGCTGAAACTGCTTGGGTAGGCTACTATCACCCATGTGCATCTCCCCATGAAATAGGTTTTGAAACAGATGCATGGATATGGAGAAAATGCAAAAATGGCTGAAGGTGATGGAGGTTGATTTCTTAGAAACCATGCATTGGAATTGGCTGAAATTGCTCGTGCATGTTGCCATCATCCCTATACAACTCCCCCTGTAACAGTTTTGTAAATGGATGCACGGTTTTCAAGCTAGGGAAAAAACAAATTATGTTCTATGTATTTTTTCTTCAAAGCATTCTGCAAGTTTTTGCATGGTAAAAAAAATGAGCTTGGGCTGTGATGTAGGCATGGAGATGATGGAGGAGGAGTTTGAAGATTGCAGGAGGACTTCTAAACCCTTGAGGAAGCTATCATGTTTTCCAAACTACCTTTTTGAAATCCATTTCTAGCTTCCTGTAGAAATCCTGTAATTTCTACAGGAACTTCCTGTAGAACACGCAGTTTTGAGGAAAGAAGCACAATGAGATGGAAAAAATGATGGAGAAGGGTGAGAGATGGAAACATGGATGCTTGCAGGCCTCATGGACATATTCCTAGCCTTCTGGTCCTCTTCAGAGATTGATTTTGGCTTGTTTGTAGGCTTCCTGTAGAGGACACAAAAATTCCTATAGAAAACACAGAACTTCCTGTAGAAGGCACAAATCTTCCTCTGTCTTTGTTTTGAGCGATCCTCCTGACCTGTAATGTCCCTACTGCAACCTGCAATTATTCAATGGAAATTAGGTTTATTTTTCTTTTTCTTTTTCTCTTTTTTTGAAAAACAACTAGGGCGCCTCATGGAGGTTTTCACCCTAATTGCCTGCCCTAGGCGCCTCCAAGGGAGGTTTTCACCCAGGGATCTTATTCCCTTTTTATTTTCTCTTATTTCTAACCCATTGACCACCTCATGGAGGTTTTCAATCAATGAGCCAATCTAAGGCACCTCCGAGGAGGTTTTCACCTTAGATTTTTATTTTCTTCTTATTTTCATTTTTTTCTCTTTTTTTCTTTTTTTTTTCTTTTTTTTTCTACCCTACCCTACTTGAAAAACAAAATCATTTTCAGGTGTAAGAATACTTCCAATAGAGCCATGTGCACATCGAGATTAGAGACAAAATGATGTGGCGGTTTGAAATGCATGCTTTGACAGCTATCCAGTTTTCAGAGACCAAATGATTTGACTTTGAAGGGATCGAACATAGCTGAAGAAGAGAGTACTGCTGCAACTTAGTGACTGTCTAGAACCATATCTCAATATAGCTCTGATATCCTTGGTCCTTTTGCTGATCTAGATCATTCTCCATATCTTCTTCTATCATGACCTTCACATCTTCCTCTTTTTGCTGAGTTTTCTCTTGAATACATGGAAGATTTGATGGTAACCATGAGGGAACTCTCTCGATATCCAATTTTGATGCCTTCTCTTCATCAAGTGCAGCCCATGGTTCTTTGATCTTTTCCTTTGAATCTTCTTTTGCCTTTTGTCCTTCAATGTTGTCAATATAATCTCTGTTTTTCAATACTCTTCCTGAGCTATGGCGAAGATTATCAAGCTCATGAGGAGTCATTTGGACATGTTGTGCCTCAGCTTCGCAATTGGGTTGAGCTATTCCAATGTGCGGGTTTGGAAATGGTGGTATGGGTAGTTGAGTGGGGGTGTATATTTGAGATGGATGTGGATGGGGTTTTGGTTGGGCAGTTGGTGGAGGCAAATGAGCGGGATGAGAGTTGTATTGGGGCCTCCACCCCTGATGAGGTGCATTCCACTGAGGCTGTGGCTGAGCATAAGAGTGAAACGAATGAGCAACTGGAGAAGCATGGTATTAAGGAGGATACGACCAAGGAGGGGATGTGGACTAGGAAGGATGAGTACGGGGACCCCAAGAAGGCATGGAAGTGGCTTGATAGGGGTCGTAATAGGTCTGGGATGTCCCTTGCATTCCCTCCTGGTAGGGTATGGGTCCATGTGGCTTCCTTTGGTTCATATAATAGAGTGATTCAGTGGCTCCTTTGACTCTCTGATATGCAGCTTTAAGTCCAGGCAAGGAAGGGCACTGATTTGTAGGATGGTATTCTTCACAGATGAAACACACTTCTAGGGAGTGCATTGGACATTCATTCCTAGGATGCTTTCTAGTGCACCTAGGACAAAAGATGACCAAAGCCCTCTTGGCTTCCTCTTGCTTCATTTGGATCTATAAGGTATCTAGTTGCATGGTAAGAAACTACCTCATATCGCTCTTGAAATTTTCCATCTGATTTGTAAATTCGTTTTTGGATAAGGTACTGCTCCCAACATTTCTGTTTGCAGCCATTTGCTCCAGAGGAATGTTTTCTTCTTCTTCTTCTCCCTTAGAGGTTCTTCAAATATGTCTTGTTGTCCTCCTAGGGGTTCTTCTTAATCACAACCATTGAAGAAGAGAGAAGGTTGGCTGTGTGAAGCAGTGGGGGGTGTTGTGCAAACATTTCTCTGACTTATCTCTACTCCTACCAGGCATGAAATGAAATCTTTTTGGTTGATTTTTGTTTCTTTTTTTCTCCTTGTACCTGAAAAAACTAAAATAGATTGAACTGCAACTAACTATCTCGCTGAAAGGAAAATGCGGAATTGAAATGAAAGCAGGAAAGGACTAATCTATTTTGCTCAAATGAAATTGCAGGAATGAAATGCTAGGCTACGCTTGCAGAATTGAAATGCTAATCTACGCTTGTAGAAATGAAATTGCGGAATTGAAATGCTAATCTATCAAAAGTGGGAAATGCTAATCTACTTTTGCATAAATGAAATTGCATCATGGAAATGAAATAAACTACTTAGCAGAAGGTTGTAGTGGAAAATGTCAGGCCAGGGTAACTCCAAGTTGAGCGGGAGAAAAGAACTGATATATTATTCATTAACTAACTCATGTTTATATACAAAAATAAAACGGATCAGTTCATCTTCTAGATGACTGTCCAGTTCACCCATCCGTTTCGGATTAGGTGTCAACATTCCCCCCCTTAATCTGAAGGGATGTTGGTGAGTCCAAGCATCGTTCTGAATCTTTCAAGCTTTTCTCTTCCAAGCGCTTTGGTGAAGATGTCTGCAATTTGCTCGTTTGTGGAACAATGACGGAGATGGATTGTTTTGGCCTCAACATGATGTCGGATCAGATGATATTTAGTATTGATGTGCTTAGTACGATCATGGAACTTTGGGTTCTTGGCCAACTTTATTGCAGATGTGTTATCAATCATGAGTGGAGTTGATTGTATTTGTTTTACTTGCAAATCTTCAAGAATTTTCCTGAGCCACACAATTTCTTTCGTTGCTTCAGCTGCTGCCACATATTCTGCTTCTGTTGTGGAATCTGCTGGTACTGATTGTTTGCGTGATCTCCAGGAGACAGCTCCTGATCCAAGACTCATAGCATATCCTGAAGTAGATACCCCAGTTTCTTTGTCTCCATCGAAGTCTGAATCAGAGTATCCAATCAAGTTGAAGTCGTCCACCTGTGTATACTTGATTCCAAGGTCTTGAGTTCCCTTCAAGTACCTTAGAACTCTTTTTGCAACAGACCAATGTCCCTCACAAGGCTTTTGCATGAACCTGGAGAGGATTCCAACAGCAAATGAAATGTTTGGTCTGGTAGTAGTGAGGTAGATGAGACTTCCTACAAGTTGTCTATACTTTGTTGCATCCTCAAATTCCTTTCCTTCAATAGATGTGAGCTTCAAGTTTTGTTCCATTGGAGTACAAAGGGGATTGCACTCTGTCATGCCAAATCTGTTTAACAAATCTCCAATGTATTTCTTTTGAGAAAGAAATATGGACTTTGGATGTTGGGTTACTTCAATGCCAAGATAGTAATGAACATAGCCCAAATCAGTCATTTCAAAAAAATTTCCTAATTCTTTCTTTATGGATGCAATATAGCTTTCATTGTTCCCTGTCATTAAAAGATCATCTACATATACCACAAGATATACAACTGTTTTGCCAACTTTCTTGACAAATAAAGTTGCATCATCAAGATCAAAATGTTTGAAGTTGAGTTTCAGAAGATGCTCAGTTAGTTTTTCATACCAGGCTCGTGGTGCTTGTTTGAGGCCATACAAGGACTTCACAAGTTTGCATACTTTGTGTTCATGTCCTTTCACAGCAAATCCTTCAGGCTGGGACATAAAAACATTCTCTTTTAGGTCTCCATTCAAGAATGCAGTTTTTACATCCATTTGATGGACTTTCCAACCGTTCTGAGCAGTTAGTGCAAAGAGTGTCCAGATGGTGGCCCATTTTGCTGTGGGAGCAAAATTTTCCTCATAATCGACCCCTTCCTTCTGTGCAAAACCTTTTTCCACAAGCCTAGCTTTGTGCTTGTCAAGTGAGCCATCAGCTTTGTACTTGTTCTTGTAGACCCACTTGCAGCCAATTGGTTTGGTTCCAAATGGAGGATCAACCAGCTTCCAAGTGCCATTCTTTATGAGGGCATCATACTCCTTCTGCATCGCTTCTTTCCATTCATCATGAGAAGAAGCTTCTTTGAAGGAAGTTGGTTCAAAATCTGTAGACAAGTTCAATTCACAATCATAAGTAACATCCATATCAACAGGTGAATTAGAGTTATCTACATCACCTCCATCTTGTCGGTTTGTATTTCTGGTTCCTGTTTTTCCAATTTCATCAGGATGAACACTTTCAAGTGTCTTTGTCAGCCACTTTGGGGGACCTTTCTGAGATGGTCCAGGCTGTTCTGTTGATTGAGTTGGGACTGAATCAAGATTAAGTCTCCCAATTCTATCAATTACATCACTTAAAGCATCATCGGTTGTTGGAGTGTCATGCAGGGGAGATTGTTCTTCAGAAGGAGATTCCACATGTTGATCTAGTATAGGAATCCCCCCTTCAAGATGTGGAATCTGATTATCAAACTCTTGGAATGATTTCGGTTTTGTGAATCTATCCAAGCGATCAAGTTGCTGCTCAACAACACTGTCAGATTTGGATGATTCAAGAAAAATGACATCTCTAGATAAAACAAGCTTTTTATTTACTTCATCATAGAGGCGGTATGCTTTAGATGTGTTTGAATACCCCAGGAAGATACACTTACGACTTCTAGCACCAAGTTTGTTTCTATGTACCTTTGGTATTAAAGCATAACAGGTGGAACCCAAAATCCTGAGATGTTTTACTGAAGGAACATGTCCATACCACAATTCATAAGGTGTCTTGTTTCTTATAGCACTAGATGGAAATCTATTCTTTATATATGCAGCACATAGAACAGCATCAGCCCAAAACATTGTCTTTACATTTTTGAAGAAAAGCATGGATCGTACCATATTCAAAATTGTTCTGTTCATTCTTTCAGCTACACCATTCTGTTGAGGATTATAAGGCACAGTTGTTTGATGTTTAATCCCATGTTGGCGAAGATAGTGTTCAAATTCATTTGATGTATATTCTTTTCCATTATCAGTGCGAATAGACCCAATATGAGATTGTGCATCATTTTCAATCCATTTATGAAAATTCTTGAATGTTTGAAAAGCATCAGATTTGTTCTTCAAAAAATAAACCCAACACATTCTGGTGTAATCATCAATAAATGTCATGATATATTTATTTCCATTTGCAGAAGAAAAAGGCATTGGACCACATAAATCTGAATGAATGAGTTCAAGCTTCCTATGTGCTCTTGAATGTGAATCATGAAAAGACTGTTTGCTATGCTTTCCTACAATGCAAGCATCACATTGCTTATGTTTTCTAGGAATTGTAGGCAAACCAGCAACACCATTTTTCTTCAACAAGCGGAGACTATCATAATTTAAATGTCCAAATCTAGCATGCCATAATAAACTTGATGGAAGTGCACCTTCTTCATGATGAGAAATATATGAGAAATGTTGTGCATGAGCAGAGGTTCCTTGCAGTTTAAGAAGTCTTTCTTCTTCTATACCCCTCATGACAAGTGAGTGGTCAGATGCCTTTCTTACCTCAAGCTTGCCATCAAACATGTGAATGGAGTGACCTTGCTGGCGGATGTGGACCAGGGACAGCAAGTTTCTCTTGAGCTGTGGGAGATATAGAACATGATCCAGAAGAAAGTCTGGAAGACCAAGCAGTTTAAGCCTGATTGTGCCAAGCCCTGATGGCTTGATTTTTGATTGATCCGCAAAGTATACTGCTCCATCAACATTGTCAGTGAAATCTTCAAAGAAATCTTTCCTATGAGTCATATGATAGGTTGCTCTTGAATCAACCAACCAGTCATTTTTCGAAGAAGCAAGTGAAGCATTAAACAAATCTTCATTTAATCCAATGTTACATTGTGCCTCAATATAGTGAGCGGATTCAGGTGCTTTACCTTTGTCTGTGTCATCAGTTTTACCTTTCTGCTGATTTCTTCTCTGCTCAATCTTGTCCCATGGTAGCTTGCATGTAGAAGCATCATGTGATCCATTTCGTTTGCAGCGAATGCAATGCAGATCTGCCTTTTCTGCTTGAGGATGTCTGCCCCCCCTGCCTCTAAAGTATCTTCCTCTTCCTCTTCGTCCACCTCTTCCTCTTGTAGAATCTTGAGCAGGATGCTTTTCTTTATGAGCAAGGCAAACAGTCTCTTCAGAAGATTCAGGGATTGTTTTCTTTCCAAAGGCTTTCTCTCTTTCAACAAACTTTTTCACAAGAGTGTCAAAGGTTATATCTTTAAGATTTCCATTTGCTTGTAAAGACTCAATATAATTAGAGTAGGTAGGATAGAGTGCTTTGAGAAAGGCAATAAGAGAGATATCCAGCTCAACCTTAGTGGATTTAATATCATGCATTATAGACTTTATTTCAGGTGCAAGAGCAAGAGGATCATTATTTTTCAGTTCAAGAGTGAAGAGTTTAATCATAAGCTGAACAACTTCAAGAGCAGAATGTGTATCATAGAGTTCTTTCAGCTTTTGTAAAGATTCAAAGGCAGTGGAATAGGATGAAATATGACGACTTACTTCCTCATTTACAGATGCTGCGATCAATGCATAGGCTTTGCTGTTCTTGTTTTCCCAAATGACAAGTTCTTTATCTGATGTAGGCTGCACAGGGTCTTTGTCTTCTTCTCCGACACACACTCCTTTCCACAGCTCATTGTAGATGAGGGTGTGTTTTACCATCCGAGACCATTCTGAATAGTTCTCCTTGCCAGTGAGAACTATTCCTACCATAGAAATGATTGAATGCATTCTGTAAAAAAAATATCTCTGCTAAAAAAACTTCTGTTGATAAAAGACTTCTGCTGAGAAAAAAATTCTTATGCCACAGCCTTATGCACTTTATTTTCTTCTAACGTTTGCATCAGCATTTCTTATATCACTGCAATATTACTATGTTTTGAATGTATTCACTTCAAAACGTATAAAGGATATATTACTTCAATATATATTACTTCAATATATATGAAGCAATACTACAAAACATTCTGGAAACACAACAATGCTTTGAATAATATAAACTGCGTATATCAATTCAACAAACTGCTTTGAATTCAACGAACTGCTCAACCAAAAAAAAACGCATCTCAAATTGCTTTGAATTCAACAAACTGCTTTGAATTCAACAAAACTGCTCAACCATTATACAAAAAACGCATCTCCACCTTATACAAAAAAAATGCCATACAAATTCAAAAAATCAACTGCATAATACTGAAGTCCTAGCAGTCTTCGTAATACCCAGTGTTGCTGGCGACTTTTGAGGCTCTTGCGTTCTGCGATTAGGATCTCACTATTCAGTTATGGATTCTTTTTCTAAAACAAGAAACACCAAACCGCCTGCGATTAGGATCTCACTGTTCAGTTATGGATTCTTTTTCTAAAACAAGATCCTTGTTGCTTGGATTGTGGGCGATCCATTTGCTTATGTGGTCTGTGGAAAGACTCATCCACAAGCGATTGGAGAACAATTGCATACGACTACAAAGATATTTCTTGGACTCCCGATGTCGTATGTCTTGGTTCATGATCGACGGAGGCATCCATGAGAAAACTTGCAAACTTAATGGCACATCTCGGGGGAGGAGCCGAGGCTCACGTTTCAAGCAGTATGAACAGAGCAAATTCCATACCATCCAGTTTAGTTCTAACTACAGACTCAGACATACGCATGAGCCCACAGGAGAACCATAGTCTTTTTTTTTTTTTTTTTTTGGCGTAAAATGATCCTAGGAATTTCGATGATACCAGGGGAGAGCAACGTTTCTGCAAATAGGCGTCAGGGCAGATTATTCAACGCTCAGGTGCATTAAAAAAACGCACATTCAGCAGAGCTGAATTATGGATAATGTGCTCTCTGACTGCCAGTTATGGATTCTTAATGAATGAGTGGATTGGTAGAACGTTCCAAGCAGACAAACGTTCCAGGCAGAGGTCAGAAAAACGTTCCAGGCATTCTAGGCAGAGGTCAGACAAACGTTCCAGGCGTTCCAGGCAGAGGTCAGACAAACGTTCCAGGCGTTTCAGGCAGAGGTCAGAGCCAAGGAATCAATGTCAGAGTAGCGCTCAGGACTGAGCAGCTCTCAGGACAGCAGGAGTTACAATTATTTCTGGGCCTTTGCTATGATACCATGTCAGGCCAGGGTAACTCCAGGTTGAGCGAGAGAAAAGAACTGATATATTATTCATTAACTAACTCATGTTTATATACAAAAATAAAACAGATCAGTTCATCTTCTAGATGATTGTCCAGTTCACCCATCCGTTTCGGATTAGGTGTCAACATTAGAAGAAAAGTAGCAATCACCAATACTCTAACGCTTCCCCGACAACGGCGCCAAAAAGATGGTGGGCCCCAGTATTGCAGCAATAATGCTGCAACTCCTGGGACTCCCTTCTTTAATTTTATCAACCCGGTAGTTCGTAACAAACTTGGAAGCGACGGTGCTGTATGCACAAGTACTAGCTCTTGCCGCGGCTGTCACTTGATCAGCTGGCACAAGTCCGCTAGGAGATTAAGCCAACTTCTATGAGCTCTTAGAAGAAGCTTTTTAACTGATGGATGAAAGCTAACTCAAAGGAGGCTAATCTACTTGCAGAAAGAAACTGAAAGCGGAAAGGAAATGCAAACCATAGTAAACCCTAATTTTACTGACTAACCATACTAGTGCAAGAAAAATGATGAAAGCTACAGAAAGGAATGCCATTAACTCTTAGAAAGGTAAAACGCATGTGACTAAGCTACTTCTGAAGTGAAATCTGATGTTAGGGTCCCACCCTAACCCCCTTATTTATGTCATGGGATCACGTCATAGTCAAGAGTCAATAAAGCCCATATTAATTTTTGTAAGTGGTTAACCCGCAATTAATGACGGGACCACAGTTAGTTGCAAATGGGCAGTAGTATTAGATAGATGGTATTAATAAAACCCATGATATTGGCCCGTGGTATTGCATGTATGAGTCATATATAAAGGATAGAGACTCCCTGCGAGGAGTATTGTGTCTTATTTTGTAATCGAGCTCTGCTCTATTGGAGGTTGCCCCCTCGAAGAGGCATGTGAACATTGCTCTTTGAATAATAAAATCATTGCTATTCTGTGTTCTGGGTATCTTTTCTTCGCATATTCTGTGTTCTGGGTATCTTTTCTTCGCATATTCTGTGTTTGGGTATTACTTTACAGGTTAAGAGCATAACAAGTGGTATCAGAGCACTTTACAGGGTTCGGTGGGATCTCCAATTTTTAGCAAAATTTTTTTTTGGCTAGAGACGTGTTCCGGCGTCTTTAAACCACGGGATCTGTCGTTAAGCGCATAAACCTGCGGATTTGGGGAGGCATGCACGCAGGAAATACAAGAGGTGGTCACGTCTGTTGGACTCCCTTGTAACCCTTGTGGGTACCCCTTCGAGTAGTAGCGCATTAGACATAACCGCGCACGGACTGTCTTCCACGTACCCTCTGGGTATATAGGAAGCCCCCTAGGCTCCCTTGAAACCTCGCCATAGATAAACCTTCGGCCGTCTTGTGGCTACAGTACACCGAGAACAGCACTCGAAGAGATTACTCGCCCGTACGATAGGGTAGTCGGGTTGTACGGCTAAGGGTATGGTCGATCCTCCTTAGTTAGAGCCCTGAAACATTGGGCCGAGTACTACTGTCAGACCCTTATGTATATTGCGATCTGTAGCACCTGACACTCCTCAAGACCATAGTTCCCTTTCTATCGGGGGATCACACATCATCTATTCCAGATCAGCGGGTGAAAAGAAGTGCAGCAGCAGCAGACATCAGTCCGGCAGCTCCATCAGATCAGCAGCAGCAGTTGTTCCACCATTCAGATCTCTCAGATCCACCAGATCGGAAGGGTTCCTGTACCTGGATATACTTTTCGCAGGACTTTTGGCGGCATTGACATTTTGAGGATTTGGCGACTGCAGTATTGATCAGGAAGGAGTAAAACCCCGTTAGGAGTTTTCCAAAAAAAAAAAAAATACGAGTCTGAGATCTTCCGGGGTGCTTATTGGTGATCTAGCCCATCAGAATCAGGACGACGAGCTGAGCAAGGTGGTACCATTCAATTTCTTAGAAAAAAAAATTTAGGCGGTCCCAATTTTTCATCAGGTTGGTGTATGGTAGAAACTCGCGCTCAAGCGATGGCCAATGAAAGGATGGACAAAATTGAAGACCATGTGAACTCCATCCAAACTGCGGTGAACGAAATCCAACATGAGATTAAAGGAATAAGTCTCCAGATACAGAATGCACTCTCGAAGGGCAAGGAGACAGCACACGAAGAGGCGTATAATGGCCATGAATACCATGAGGGTGAGTCTAGCCACTCTCCTCACGTCTGGCACACCCATCCACCACCCAGTCAGCAACCTCCCAAGTTGGATATGCATAAATTTGACGGTTCTCACACGTCTACATGGCTGGCACAAATGGAGCAGTATTTCAAATTGAATCATATACTAGATGAGGGGACTAAGCTTATGGTGGGCACCATGTACTTGGACAATGAACGATCGCAATGGGGGGAATGGCATCAGCGTTGCAATGGACATTTTCAGAATTGGGCCCAATTTGCCAAAGCTCTTCGAAATCGCTTTGAAGAGGAAGACTATTTTTTGGGGCGTCTCACTAAGCTCCGACAGACGGGTACAGTGGATGAATATATTACCGCTTTTGAAGCCTTAGCCTTCCGCACTAAGGGTCTCAAAGATGAGTTCTACATGGAATGCTTTATCAGCGGTCTTAAAGAAGCCATCAAAGCTCAGGTTCTACTCCACCACCCTCCCACGTGGACAGAGGCTTGCCAGGTAGCTCGTAAGGTGGAACGTGCATTAACAGCCCAATCCAGCCGCCCCAACTTCCCCACTAAAGGTCGTCCCCCACAGGCTCCCAACACGACTCAGACACGTAAGATTCAAAAGGTGTCACCTGCGGAAATGGCCGAAAGAAGGAAGCAAGGACTATGTTACTACTGTGATGAAAAATATTCCCCGGGTCATAAATGCAAGGAGCCCAAGTTTTTTCAAATAGATGCCACTGACTACAGCTCCACCGAGGAAGATCCACCACTTGAGGAACCGGAGGCGATCGAAGAAGATAACCAAAAGAAGATTGTATCTGACGAACCAATTATTTCGCTAAATGCATTGGCAGGAATTTCTTCCCCTCAAACTCTCAAAATCAGGGGTTTTCTTAAACATCACCCAGTAGTAGTCTTGATTGATAGTGGAAGTACCCATAATTTCATCCATCAAAAGATCGCTGAAGCAGCGCATTGTTTTGTTCGGGCAGTTTCTAACTTCCAAGTCCAAATTGCAGATGGGGGCACAATGAAATGTGAAGGCCGCTGCAAAAATGTCAAACTTCAAATGGGGGATTATCAGTTGAAAACCCACATGTTTGCAATACACATGGGGGGTTGCGACATTGTCCTAGGCGCGGAATGGCTCCGCACTCTTGGGCCAATCACAATGGATTTCCAGGAGTTATATATGAGTTTTAAGCAGAACAACTCCACACATACCCTCCGAGGACTACAGGCAGGAGCCCCCTCTATCATCAGCTCGCATAGGATGGAAAAATTGTTAAAAAAGGGCCATCATGGAGTGGTAGCTCAATTTAATTCCATCCAGGTAGTTGAAACCATGTCTCTGCCAATTCATCCTGAGATGCAACAGATTTTAAATAAACATCGGACGGTCTTTGACAAGCCTCATGAGCTTCCACCCTCGCAAGGGGAACATGATCATAGCGTCACATTGGTTCCAGGGGCCCAACCCCCAAATGTGCGGCCATACAGATATCCGTTCACCCAAAAGAATGAAATAGAAAAAATCATCAAGGAATTGTTGGAAGCAGGTGTCATTCGTCCCAGCATTAGTCCTTATTCATCCCCAGTGGTCATGGTCCTCAAGAAAGATGGGGAGTGGCGGATGTGTCCCGAGTTCAGGGCCCTCAATAAGTTGACAGTCAAAGATAAATTTCCCATCCCGGTAGTTGACGATTTGCTGGACGAACTCAATGGGGCTCAATTCTTCACTAAGTTGGATCTTCGCTCAGGCTACCACCAAATTTGCATGAAGGAAGTCGACATTCCCAAGACGGCTTTCAGAACTCATGAAGGCCATTATGAGTTCCTGGTCATGCCATTTGGTCTCTGTAATGCCCCCTCTACTTTTCAGAGCCTTATGAATCACCTCCTCAAACCATATCTCAGAAAATTTGTCCTTGTCTTCTTCGATGACATCCTCATCTATAGTGGCACTTGGGCGGCACATCTTCAGCATGTAGATCTACTCTTGCAACTGCTCGCAAGCATAAATTATTTGTCAAGATGTCTAAGTGTTCATTTGGCATGGAAGAAGTTGAGTATTTGGGCCACATTGTAGGGCGTGAAGGTGTCAAGGTGGACCCCAAAAAGATCCAGGCAATGCAAGAATGGCCTCAACCTAAGACCTTGAAGAGCTTGAGAGGATTTTTGGGTCTCACAGGCTATTATCATAAATTTGTCCGCAACTATGGCCGCATAGCGAAGCCCCTCACTCAACTCCTAAAGAAAAATTCCTTCTTCTAGAACGAGGAAGCACAACAGGCATTTACTGCTCTCAAAAACGCCATGTGTTCCACTCACATCTTAGCACTACCTGACTTCACCAAATCCTTTGTCATTGAATGTGATGCTTCGGGTACAGGTATTGGAGCGGTCTTAATGCAGGAAGGGCGACCATTGGCCTTCACCAGCCAACAACTCAGTGGGAGGAATCTGGGCCAATCTACCTACGAGAAGGAAATGATGGCCATCTTACATGTAGTCGAGACCTGGCGACCTTACTTATTGGGGCGACGTTTCCAAATCCGCACAGATCATCACAGTCTTAAATATTTTTTGGAGCAACGCCTATCCTCCCCACAACAAAATAAATGGTTAGCCAAAATGCTGGGATATGATTATGAGATCATTTATAAGAAAGGGAAAGACAACAGTGTAGCAGATGCATTGTCGCGCCAATTTGAGGAGGAAAGTACTCTGCTCGCAATTTCCCTCCCCATTCCAGGCTGGATTGAAGAGGCTCGCAAGGAATGGTTTTCACACCCCGGGCTCTCCCAACTCATTTCTCAATTGCAGGTAGATCCTAATTCCAGCAAGGGCTACTCGTGGCAGAATGATATTCTTCGCTACAAGGACAGAGTCGTAATATCACCAAAATCCACCCTCAAAAGTCGCATTTTGGCAGAATTGCACTCATCTCCCATTGCAGGACATTCGGGCTTTCAGAAGACGTATGCTCGCACCAGAAGATCATTTTTTTGGACCGACATGAAAAAGGACATCCTTACTTTCGTAGCAGAATGTGATGTCTGTCAACGCCACAAAGGGGAAACCATCAACACACCAGGCACATTACAACCATTGCCCATTCCAGCATCAATTTGGACGGAGGTTTCCATGGATTTCATTACAGGTCTTCCAAAGTCTGGGAACAAGTCAATCATCATGGTGGTTGTGGACCGACTGTCAAAGTATGCTCATTTCTGCGCCCTACCCCAACCGTTTACACCAACTTTGGTTGCTCAATCTTTCATGGATCAGATCTTCAAATTGCATGGCATGCCCACTTCTATTGTGTCTGACCGCGACCCGATCTTCACCAGTAATTTTTGGCAGGAATTCTTCAGAATACAAGGCACTCAACTCAAACTCAGTACTTCATATCATCCGCAAACAGATGGTCAAACTGAAGCCGTCAACAAATGTCTAGAAACCTACCTTATGTGTTTCACTTCAGAAAAGCAACACCTTTGGGTACAGTGGTTACCTCTGGCTGAATGGTGGTATAACACCAACTATCATGCCACCACCAAAATGACTCCCTATGAAGCAGTCTATGGTCAACTTCCACCTTCCCCTACTTCTTATCTCACGGGGTGCTCCAAAGTACAAGCCGTGGATCAACTCCTACAACACCGTGCAACCATGCTCGCCCATCTTCGCGAGAATCTTCATCAAGCTCAGAACCGCATGAAGCAATAGGCCGACAAACATCGCTCATAGCGCCAATTTCAAGAAGGGGATCAGGTCTTTTTGAGGCTGCAACCATATAAGCAAACATCACTCAAAGACAAGGGTTGTCAAAAGCTCTCTCCAAAATTCTACGGACCATACCAAGTACTTCAACGCATTGGAGAAGTGGCTTACAAGTTGGCTTTGCCACCTACAACAAAAATCCACCTAGTTTTCCATGTATCGTGCCTCAAGAAAGTGATTGGGAACAATTGCCGAGTTCAAACCAGTCTACTTGAATTGGACGACGAAGGGTCAATCTGGCTTCAACCCGAACAGGTTCTAGACACAAGGGACAAGCACCTGCGCGGCTGCATGATTAAGGAAGTCCTCGTCAAATGGAAAGACACCTCTCCGGAAGATGCAACTTGGGAACCAGCCACTATTCTTCAGCATTTTCCGCAGCTTCAGCCTTGAGGACAAGGCTAGTCTTAAGGGGGAGGGCATGTTAGGGTCCCACCCTAACCCCCTTATTTATGTCATGGGATCACATCATAGTCAAGAGTCAATAAAGCCCATATTAATTTTTGTAAGTGGTTAACCCGCAATTAATGACGGGACCACAGTTAGTTGCAAATGGGCAGTAGTAGTAGATAGATGGTATTAATAAAACCCATGGTATTGGCCCGTGGTATTGCATGTATGAGTCATATATAAAGGATAGAGACTCCCTGCGAGGAGTATCGTGTCTTATTTTGTAATCGAGCTCTGCTCTATTGGAGGTTGCCCCCTCGAAGAGGCATGTGAACATTGCTCTTTGAATAATAAAATCATTGCTATTCTGTGTTCTGGGTATCTTTTCTTCGCATATTCTGTGTTCTGGGTATCTTTTCTTCGCATATTCTGTGTTTGGGTATTACTTTGTAGGTTAAGAGCATAACATCTAAAAAGAAACATCTTTTTGTATTTTTGAGTAAGTTGGCAAAATTATTGTGCATGTGCTTTAACTGTTTTTGAATGTGTAGAGGTGGATTGGCAAAACGAAATGCTTGCAGGAGGTTGGAAAGGTTAGAAGAGGGCCTAAGGGGTCCCTAGCACCCTTCCAGAGAGTTTTACAGTGATCGGATCTCAAGAAACCGCTTTCGTGAGCTTCTACAAGAAGTCTGCAGGGGTTCTACAGGATGTTCTAAAATTTCTACAGGATGTTCTGTAATTTTCTACAGGATGGTCCAGAAAGAGAATTTTGGAGGGTTGATGAAGGAAAAATGGTGGGAAGTGGAAATGGAGGTTGGATAAGGATGTTAAGGTGTCTAGGACTTGGTGAATGAGGCTAAGGAGCGATTGGATTTGTTCAAGGATGGAGGGAGCAATGATGCACAAGAATGTTGAAACTAGGGCAAAGTGAGAAAACGTAGCAAATGAGAGGCAAGAATCTAAATTGGAGGACAAAGCAGATTGCATGGATGGGGTAAGGTAGGAGAGGAGGTTTCACAGGCGCTCTGCACGTGATTTTTTAAAACTAACCAACAAAGACTAATAAAACCAAAGATCTAGCTGCTTTAACCTAATCTGACCTAAATAACAGCAAAGAAAATGAACAACAGTTTATTTGCAACAAAATAATGTGAAATAGCTATGAAAACTAAGCAATCATGAACTTGAGCATGTAACCACAACTGGTATCAATTTCTGCAAATGAGAATCTAACACTAATAATTGCATGATGAAGCAAAGACAATGTTTTTGGTGGCAGCAAGGACACCTTGGTCTCAGCTCATGGTCCCACAAAGGGAGAGGTGAGATTAGGATAGCCTTCTTCTAAATATATTTTTCGTTACTAACCTATTAAATCAACTTAAAACATAAGAAACTATTTCTATCAGCAAAAATGAACTAAATGACCAAACAATATTGTAACCTACTAGCAGAAATTAATTAAAGACAGCAGAAAAACATATAACAGTGCACGGATGAGGTCCTAGCACTTGGGTTGGGCCCAACCCCAAGAGCTACAGGCTCCCAAAAAGAAGCTCACAACTGAGGCAAAATGCAATTGATCTCCATTATTAAGAAAATAACCATATCACAGAAATGTTTACAGCAAAGGCTCCACAAATGAGCAAAAACAGAGCAGCACTAGAGTGCTAACCTACTGACTAAAAAATGACTAAAATCGAACTGAAAACTAGCTAACTTCTGCCAACAAAATGACTAAATGAACTGAGGCCCTAAGCCCTCTTATTTATACAAATTGAGGACCCCAACAGCCCTCCTATACTTTAGGAACTCGGATACCAAAACTTGTAGTTAACAACACCTTTACTAGCCCTTGCTCGGCTGCCCTTGTGATAATTGATTTGGTGGCCCTTGAACTCTGAGCTGATGGTGGAGAATTCGAGGTAAGGGCTCATAAATGAAGGGGACACCTTCCTAAAAATCCTCTCCATGAATTTGGCTGCCAAGTGCTCATTTAAACCTTTGATTTTGTCTCCAAATTGACCAAAAAGACTGCATAAAGCACACATTAGACTTGTTGGCATAATGAATAAACCAATTCACTCTATTAGCATAAATATAATAAAAAACATGCAATAAAGTAATGAGAATGGTGGATTAAGTCGAATTAGGAGGCTGAATGAGCCCATATAATTATCCACTTTTGGGGCTCATTAGAGTTGGTGCTCCTAAGACCAAGATTGGTGTCTTGGCAAAATAGAGTTGATGCTCTGGAGGTTGGAGCCTCACCAAAGTCCAAGTTGGAGCTTGGCAATTGATTGTAACCATCTATATATTGTATCTATTTTTCTGCACAGTTTATATTAATAAAAGCATTTATTCTTGTTGTTCATCATGTGTTCTGAATATATATGTTTTAACTGGTGAAACAACAGTGGGAAAAAGAAATACTGATTCACCCCCCTCTCAGTATTTCCAACAAGGAGGCAGTGAAAAGGTATACCAGCCGGTGCCAAGGGAGAACTAGGTCAAAATGCTTAGAAATGAACAAATAAAAGTATTGTGTGCCAAGGAGTGTTATAAGCGAATTCTAGGTGCCCCAAGGATGAAGTGTGTTAGGATAAGTTAAAAATAGGACTTGTAGGAGGCAAGCCTATGGTTGTGAGAAGGTGTGTACAAAGTAATTTTAGACAAAGGGAGAATTTGGGTTGGGCACATCATTGTTTTGTCAATGACTTGGTTGGGTTCCCAAGTCGCAAAAAAAGTAAGGCTATCTATGAGGGCATGACAGCTAGGGAGTGCCAAGGTGTTCCAAGGAATGCCAGGAAGTACTAACACATGCTAGACAGTTCCAAGTCATTTTAGGCATTCCAGGACATGCCAAGTGCTAAGGCATGCCAAGAAGTTTCAGGCACTAAGGTGTGGCGACAACACATGTTAGGGAGTGTTATGGCCAAGTTCCAGGGAAACACAAGGGAGTAGTAGTTTCAAATGCATGGAAATGAATGAATAAGAGTGTGGCAGAGAGTGTTAGTTAGTGAGTACGACGTGTGCTAAGTGTCAGGGAGTAGTAGGGAGTGCCAAAGCATTCCAAGAAATGCGAAGGATTTTAACATGTGCTACATAGTGCCAAGGGATTATTAGCCATGCCAAATCTTATGGCATGTCAAGATGTAAAAATTGTTGCTTAGTTGTTTAATTTTATGACCACGGTTGGATGTGAGCCATGTCTTTGTCCTACTCATGGCAAGATGTTCTAGGTACAAAGATGTTCCAGGTGCAAAGATGTTCCAAGACATGCGAGGTGCCAAGGAATCTTAGTGTACTATTCCAAAGCATGTTAAGGTGTGACATGAATGTTGAGGAGTGCTAGGTCTCTCTCATTAATAGAATTGATAGAGCTTGATTATGTATTAAATAATATAGTTCCTACACACACTAGTGGAACTTTATTTAAAGGAAATTTTCTAGATAATGAACCTAATAGAGGTGAATCATGTGTTGACTCATAGGCAAACTATTTTCTTATGACTTGAGGGAAATGATACACATTAATTAATTCTTAAAAAAATTGACTGACTATTATAACCACTATGAACTTGGACACATAATGAAAAAGACTCCACAACAATGGTATTAAATCATTATCTTTTGACAAAACATATAGTAACAGGTACATAGTGTCATCAAAAAATCATTGGAATGATCGATGATGATGAACCGTTTTTTACTATCACCAAAAGTAACCAAAAAGAGAATTGGTGAGGGTCAATAAAATATCGTCACTAGAAGTGTCACCGAAGAGAGAATTAGTGATGGGCCTTTAACGATCCTCACCAAAAGTGTCACCAAAGAGAGAATTAGCGACGGGCCTTTAACGACCGTCACCAAAAGTGTCATTGAAAATTGCTTTGGTGACAAACCTTAAAGGACCATCACTATATACACTTACAACAATGATTTTTTAAATACCATCACCATATGTGACATTGGTGATGGACCTTAAAGGTCTGTCACAAGCATGAAGTGTCATCAAAAACTCATTGGAATGATTAATGATGATGGACATTTATTGGCCGTCACCAAAATTAACCAAAACGATCATTGGTGACGGTCAATAAGAGATCGTCACTAGAAGTGTCACCAAAGAGAGAATTAGTGATGGGCCTTTAACGAACCTCACCAAAAGCATCACCAAAGAGAGAATTAGTGACGGGCCTTTAATGACTCTCACCAAAAATGTCATCGAAAATGGCTTTGGTGACAAACCTTAAAGGACCATCACTATATACACTTACAACAATGATTTTTTAAAGATCGTCACCATATGCGACATGGGTGATGGAACTTAAAGGTCTGTCACACACATGACCCTCACCAATGACCTTTTTTCTTGTAGTGATTCTCTGATTTATGATTCATGTGATTCAGAGGAGGGTGAAATTGTTGCAAATTTTCAAAGAGATTCACCTACTAGCAAGTGGGGAGAATATTACCAACAACAACTTCTTCAAGAAGAGCCCAAAGTTGAAGATCCAAGTAGTGTTTGTGGCTTCTTTTTGTAGAAAGATTCCTACCTAGAAACTATTCAAGAAAGAGAGGTGGATGTAAATTTTTCTCATCAGTTCTATGATCCAGTAGATGACTATATGGCATCTTTCTTTGGTCAATAACAAGTCTCAATTATGGGGTATGTATTAAATGTTTTACCTGAAAATTTGAAATGGTGCATGCCTATTTTAATTGCTAACTTTCTAGAGAACAATGGCATAAGGTCCAATACTCAGATGTTGAGTTGGTATCATTGGAAGGTTGACTTCACTTGGGTGAATTGAGCCTTGGACATAAGTAGGAGTTGTACATAAATAAGCTCATTATGTGAGTGTTTAATTTCCAGTTTTACAAGTTATAGTTTTGCATTTCAACTATTATGATGAGGGGACTCCTAGCAAATAAATTTCCACAAATATTTTCTGGTTTTATAGGTTCAATATATTTTGACTCCATGCCCAATGGTGAAGGCTACTAGTTTACATGTTCTTAGCACCTTGCTGGTAAGCCACTGTCCCCAATTGAAGCCAATGCTGTCACCTATCATACCATCTTATATTTGTGTCAAATGGTCGTATTTTTCATCTTTGGTGCAAAGAAGGACAGGTGCATTCTTGGTTGACTAAAGGGAAATCCAAAAAGGAGAGTCGAAAATTGAAGGCCGAAACCAAATGGAGAATCAAAATTTTGGGAGTTGAAATTTAGAAGGGATTTGAAAAGGGAAAACTGAAAATTAGAGGCCAAAACCAATAGAGATAGCTTAAATTTGGAGATTGAAGACAAAAGGCAGAGTTGAAACATCAGGAGCCAATTTTTGGAATGATGGATATTGGAGATAGACTCAGAATATCAGGGCCTGATATCAGAACGACCCATAGAAAGGCATATCGAGACTTTGTGATTTCAGAGTTCAGAACATAAGAGAGCTCAACGGACTATTTAAAAGCTGACCTAAAATGGAATATCATAGTAGACTGTCAGAATGACGAATTTCAGAGACAATTAGGAAAATTAGAGCCCGATATCGGAAGGCTGGACCTCGTAGTAAAGTGATATCAAAACATCAAGGTTTTGTAACTTCTTAATAATTGAAATTCTTTGAAAAGTGTTAAGGTTTCCGAGAAGGAGAAATATAAAATAAATAATCACAAAACCAAGGACCCCAGAGAACCTTTCTCTCTGCTTAAGACAAGACATGTGGTGGCTGGTGATTGGCCCTGAGAAGTAAACATGGCTAATGACATTATTATGATGTGTCTATATAGTGGACACATGGTAGTCAGTTTCAACATTTTTGGGGGCCTAATGGGAAAAATCTGGGTGACACATGTCACCACTTAGGAGGCACCATGTGGAGAGGATAACCTCAGTGTGACATCATCTCAGAGGTCAGCATTTCAGAGGAAAGAGATTTTTTGATCCCTGTTTAAATTATGTTATAAAAAGTTTCGATCCGATGAAGGGGCTCCGATGTTAAGTAGCATTTGTTCATGAGGACTTAGAGGAAAAAGGAAATAAAGAGGGTGGAGCACCTAGGTGCTATGGAGAATATTAAAGGTCAGAGTTTTTGGAACCCCTTTAAAACTTCATTTTGGAAAAAGTTTCGATGAGAAGGGCTTCTAATGTGAACTGACACATGGTCATGAGAGATCCAAAGAAACCAAAGCGGAGAGAAGATTTAGCACTTATGTTCTATCAACCATATTAGGATGTGAATATCGGAATTTCTGTGTGATGTATTTTTGAAAATTTTCTGATGAGAGGGGCTTCTGATGCATTGTTGGTGTTTGGTTATGAGGAATCAGAGAACAAAGTGTGTAGAGTTGGATGAGCACCTAATTTTTATAGAGAATATTAGAGGAAAGAGGCATCAAAACTCCATTTTTAATTCCAAATTGAAGAACTTCTGATGAGAGGAGCTCTGACAAGTAGAGGTACTTGGTCACAAGCATTCAAAAGAACCAAGGGAAGAACATGATTACAAAGGGAAATAGGCCCCCAAACATAGCCTGAAGGCTTTATCACCCAAGCACAAAACGTTTGGTCACGACACCTGATTTTATGGTGGAATTACGATAAGAGGGCTAATAGAATCGAAAGGTTACAATTTCATAACTTTATTTTAAATAGAGTTATGATGGATGAAGGCTCTGATACCGCAACCCCTAAGTGCTAAATCGATGGTCATAGATAGTGGTCCTATGTTTGATAAATGATAAAGGGGCCAAATGCATTGGAATGTTGTGAAGTCATAACATTATTTTAATAAGAGTTGTGATACATTAAGGCCTGATACTGCAAGATAGAGATAATAAAGGATGAATGGGTCGGAAGCTATCAATTTAATTCAGTCACTAGTTAGTGTACAACATTCCCAACACCACCTCACAAAATCACGACCAGGTCCAAAACGACACAATGCAAGTGGTTAGAGGAAGAAAGTGACACGAGAAGTGGCAGGAACCCATGGGATGAATATCACAACAGAGGTGTGGCAAAATCATTAGCCCACCATTAATCCATATGCTAGAGCCCAAGTCCACTTACGAAATCAGAGGAATCGACGTGAATATATTTTGATGTGTCTATCATGACACCTCATGTTTCTCATATTTTATTATTTTTTCACTTTTAAGAAAACAATCGGATCTATTATGTAATCATTAGAAAAACTAGAACATATGCATGCTTAGAAAAGTAGTATTTCAAATAGCTATAGCACTTCGTAACTATTTTTTGGACTATATCCCTATAAAGAGCGAGGAAAAACTCATTGGAAGGGTTCTAGTTTTTCTAGTTTCGAAGGTTCTGGATTTTCTGGTTCTCGAGGTTCTAGATTTTCTAGTTCGGAGGTTCTGAATTTTCCAATTCAAGGATTTATATTTTCCTATCCCCGTGGTTGTAATTGTTTTGCGTATTTTGAAAGTTTGGGCCATGTGACATGGATTTCATTATCAAATATCAATGAAGAATTTCTAGTGATTCCAAGCTTTTGGGATATGCAATATGTGTTCTTCCTCCATATTTTACTTCCTATGTGTTTTTCTTCTTCAGAAATTATGTAATTGTAGCTGTCAGATTCACTCTTAAATCCCAAATTTACTTATGTTATGTTGTAGAAAATGGTACCTCTGAAATTACAAATTTACCTTTGTTATGTGATAATGAACAGTACTTGTGAAATCACAGATTTACTAATATTATGTGATAGAAGATGGTACCTGTGAGATTGCATATTTACCTATGTTGTGTGATAGAAGATAGTACCTGTGAGACATTGAGATGAAATCCTTAAAATGTGCTTCATAATTTCTACATTTCATTCATTTTTTATCATTTCATGATTCTACTGGGATTTTTTTACATAGGATTCTATGTTTATGCAACCCTCTGCACCAGGTTCCTCTCTTATATTTCTCCTCTCCACCCTTACAAAACTATTAAGTTGCATTCTTTGTGTGTCAGCGAACATACTTGAAACATTTATTCTTTGGAATGATACCTTGTTCATGTGTATGCTAAATATGCCTATAAGAAAGGAAATTAAAACAACATCTAAGTCATTTTACATTCATCTCTTGAGTTGCACTGGATTGTCTCCAAGAAAGACTAAGATGTGCTAGGCACTAACCTCTCGTCAACTTGGGGTTCATCTCTAGGAGCTATAACACTACCCAATGCTTCCATAACATTGTAATAGTTTCTAATTTCTTCTTCTTCTGTGTTGACTTGCAACAATTAAGGCCACTTGCACTTACACTTACATTTAGAACAATGCACTGATACTACACCCCTTCAGTCATACTTATGGAAGTCTGGTTTTTCCAATTTAAAATGATACAGGTCAACAAATTCTTGTTGTGATTCTTTATAATTATGTACACTTTACATACCTATATGAAATAGGTATGGAGGACATGGTTCATTCTTCAATTGTGCTAGTATTCCACTGACACATGTGGTCACTTGATATACAATTTCCTGTAAAATTTTCTTATCAGTTACAAATAGTGGGAGTTATTGTGGTGATTACCACTAGCAAAATATTTAGATGTATGCTAAATCTGGTGGACTGACCAATCAATAAATTCATGAAATACTTCTTTACTGTGATCATACATGCATGGTGATTAATGATCAAATAAAATATGGAAGAGTGGTAAATTGAAGTCCTCAACTATCTTTTTGTATGATGTCATATATTGGATTTCCCACAACTCCTTGCACTAAATATGCATCGATTGAATATCTATAGTTAGATTCCAACTGCACCCCATCATCTCAAACTCACTTCTAGCACATATGTAATCAAGCAGGTAAGACAAAATGTAAAATTCAAGTTGCTTCCCTTCTTTTGGACTATGCGCATATGTCACATTAGCTTGGATAGATGTAGTGATAATTTAAACCCAATTGAAAATGACCAATCATGAGTGCATGTATACATGAGTGGGAACCAACTTTTTCCTTGAAGAATTTAATTGTTGCTTTTACATAGATCCTACAAGACATAACCTTGGCCATCTGATATGATTTCCTAAGTGACTTTGTTTTATATGTCTTGTCTGGCTTACTTATGAACATCTTCGGGTGTTCCCACTAGCCTTTGAGGATGTCCTTTCTATTAATATTAAACCTATTGTACCAATCCACTAAGAATGAAATATAACTTTTTGGTAACTTGTAATAATCAACTATTTGAGGATATGTTAGTGCATAAATTTCATTTCCATGACTCGCTATGATAGTCATACATCTTGAATCAATGCACTTGAGTATCCATTCTATGGTTTCTCACATGGAAATATCATTGGATGAGAAACAACTTTATGCAAACATGACTTCCTTACAATTTGATATACCCCGATATCTTCTTCCCCATTTGGATATTATTTCGTTGAAGTCAAATGGTAGTTTTTTTACCATTCTAGAGAAATTTATTTATCAATATAACACCTGATATTAACATAGGTGGACATAGATACAATAGGACTTTCCTTAGTTTCTTCCTCCACTTGGTCTTTCCTTGGTCTTCTCTTGGGAGGAGCCATATTTTTTAGATGATGATATGCTAAGCTATTGCTAATCGACCAAACCTAGAAGACCAAAGATATCCAGTAGAATAATTAATGTAGAATACTAAAGTAAATTGGGACACAACACAAAAGATCAATGTAGTCTGAACCCAAAAGATGCGTTGTGGCACAAGGAGAAAAGGATTTCTACTAAATAATATTGTGTCAAGATACAATTTGGTAATGTTCCCTTACAAAGATGGAACATGACACCACAATTTGACACATCACCTTACTTAATTACAAGCAATGAAAAGGGATTGTGTCATAGCGCAACACTAAAATTTAGATTGCTAAAAAAAATGCGACACCATGAAAAGATAGGAGTAATACATCATATATCAAAGCACACTATGTGTTGCGTAATGAGGTAATCAGAGATGTGATGTGAAACTACGGTGTGATGGAAAAGGGGAATTGAAAGAAATAAGGTTTCAACATATACATATGTATAAGGCAGGAGATGAAGGGTTGGATGGTCAAACAATCATGCCAAAATAGAGTAATGCTTATAGGCTACTGAAAAAAATGATGTTAGAAGAGGATGCACAATATCAACCTAAAGCATAGTGTGGTGAAGCACAGATGTTACAACTCCAAGCAACATGGTACAAACTGAAGTGATAACGATGTGTCACCATTCAACGCAATGCAAGAGAGAAAGGGGGGGTATATATAACAATTTTACCATGGGAAGTGCATTAAATGGACATTAATTGTGAGCCACACATCACAAAGAGATTTGTGATGAAGCTTATTGTAGCAGATCATGATTACAAAGCGACGAAATGTTGTGACGAGATGCAAGGCTATAATACAATGTAAGGTTGTGATGCAATATTCAAATTTTATGAATTTTACAAGTTGTAATATTCTCATGTATTTTAGTTCAAGGGTATGAAAAATGGGCTTAGGGTCTTGGTTAGATAGATTCCTTTGTATTTTGGATGAAGGGACCCTAAATTTGCCCATTGCTAGAAAAAATTGAGGTTATTGTAGTTGCTACAACACTACACTCTATTCTTATTCTACTACAATTATTTGTGAATCCTAAAATATGCTAACACTGTAAAAATCTAAATTCTCAATTGGGAGTTAACAAGTGGTATTTCAGAATAATATTAATAACAAGAAAAAATCAATGTTGGCCATAGCGAAAATATTTCAATATCCACCTATATATATATATATATATATATATATATATATAGAGAGAGAGAGAGAGAGAGAGAGAGAGAGAGAGAGAGAGAGAGAGAGAGAGAGAGAGAGAGAGAGTTACTACATTGTCTAGATGCTTCTTTTCAGTATGAAGTTTTCAAAATGCAACAAGAAAAATCCTGATTTAATTTTCCCTTGAATTAAATTATGAGAAAAATTGTAATTCCACATCACAAGACAACTTGTACGAGTTAAATATGTTAATTTGACTTAGTTGGATCAATTAATTCAAGGTGAGGGTCTAAATCGAGTCATGTAGAGTGTATCCTACTTTATAGGAGCCTTCGATGAGTTTATTTTGAGTTGTAATGAATTAATTTAGTTTCAGTGAGTCAAAGTCAATTAAACTAGTTCCAACTGATGGAGGAACTAGTAGGAGATATAACAGTGGGGTGTTGCTTCATGTGTTCAACCAGTTAACTGATAATTCAGCCATAAATAACTCATGCATGTCAGATTTGAGAGTTCCCTAGTCGAGATTGGAGTTCAAGGGAAATGTACTATCAGTTGTATATTTATCCAAATTGTACAGGTGGTGCATAAAGTCAAAGGAATGCCTATGATGGATTGTAGAATTCCAATTGAGGAATTTCTCTAATTAATAGGGGGCTAATTCCCAAGGAAACAATGCCATGAAATATCCGCAAAAGAAGGCAAGGAAGAAGGAGCCTACATTTTCAGTAGTGGGTGAAGCTCTAGTTTCATAATTATAGCTTGATTTTCCTCTCATTGCATGCACGAAAAGCAAATTAATGGGAAGCATGTGGTATCTTGACAGTGGTGCCTCATTCCATTTGATGGGGAATAGAGGTGTCCTTAGTGACTCGGAGGAGAAAGACCTCAAACATAACATTGAATTTGGAGACAACGAGAGGTATAACATGACCGATATTGATACAGTTACTTTTCAGAGGCAATTTGGCTCCCCTCTCAGACTTAAGGATGTGACATTTGTTCCAGGTCTAAAGAAGAATCTTTTTTATGTCGCAGTATTGGAATACCATGGCTACGATGTGGTATTTAGCAAGGGGAAGGTTTTCCTTAGACACATCACTACGAGACAGGTGAGACATATTGGTGTGCGATTCAAGAACCTGTATGTAGATGAGGTTGAATATGTGTGAAAAGATTTGAGGAGAAAGGAAAAGGTTACATACTTGGTGGTTGAAAGGGATCATAATTTACCTCCCAAAATGGAGCCTCAAAAGAAGCCTGAACAAGTTGTGGAGTAGCCATAATTGGAGAAGTAGAGAGGAGACAGAGTGGAAACATCCTCTCAAGAAGAGACCTCCAGTAGGGGGAAATTTTGAGCTAAGTGGGCAGAGGGAGTGCATGCAACCATACCTCTAGGTGTGAGGTGGAGCGATGTGAAGCAATAGTCCCAAGAGTTGTAGAAATTTTGGCAGGGTCCATTGAGGTGTCTTTTGTCTCATGGATCATTACCTTGCTAAGGGGGCCCACAATATAAGCAGCAGGAGGATCAATGTCAGTCTGATACTAAGAAGTGTAGAGCAGAGTTGACAGTAGAGAAAGGGGCTCGGTAGTAGAGTCAGCACTAGTACAGTTTTCTGAGTAGATAGTTGTAGATTAATTAAGTGATTTTTTTTCTCAGTTGCAAATGTTGTAGTAGTAACAACAATAGTGAGAGGTGTTGCATTCAATAGATTCCAAAGGTAATGTATCAAGGTCGATGTGAATCCCTTTCTTATTGAAACGGAGTTTTGAAAATGCAACCAAAAAAATCTTGATTTAATTTTCCCTTGAATTAAATTACGAGGAAAATTGTAATTCCACATCACAAGACAACTTGTATGAGTTAACTATGTAATTTCACTTAGTTGGCTTAGTTAATTTGAGTTTAGAGTCTAATTTGAGTCATGTAGAGTGTCTCCTACTTTATAGGAGATGTGGTTGAGTTTATTTTTAGTTGTAATTAATTAATTTAGTTTAATTGAGTTAAAGTCACTTAAACTAGTTCCAACTTATGGAGGAACTAGTAGGATATCTAAGAGTGGGGTTTTACTTCATGTGTTCAACCAATCAAATGATAATTCAGCCATAAATAACTCATTAATGTTAGATATGAGATTTACCCAGTTGAGATTGGAGTTCAAGGGAAGTGTACTATTAGTTGTCTAATCATCCAAATTGTACAGGTAGTGAATGTAGTTAGAGGAATTCGTATGATGGATTGTGCAATTCCAATTGAAGAATCTCCCTAATTAGTAGGGGCTAATTCCCAAGGAAACAGCGTACGGAAATACAGAATTCAACAAGCAAAAAATTGGTTAATTATTGGACAAGGCTTGTCCAGGAAGTAGTGAGATAGATATAGATAGTCCAGAGGTTGCTTGGGCTTGAGCAAAGAATTGTGATCTTCTTATATTTTCTAACTAATGCAATATACAAATAGCAGGGGCTTTTAGCTGTGGCTTTCCCCCAGAAATTATTGTGTAATGTGCTGATTTAATTCTTTCTCTTGTATTCCTCGTGATTTCTCGATTGATTATTTATTTCCACTGATGAGTAGAGTAGATTCAAGTATTTTGTTTTAGAAAATTACATAAGCAGATTGAATCTACAAGGAATTTCTATATGAAGGAGATGTGTAATTCCAATCATAATCAAGATGAAGTTGACACGTGACATCTAAAAAGATATTAATAAAAAATATATTTTTAATGTTAAACATAAATATTTTAATGTTCGAACTAAGTGAAACAATTATATATATAATACTATTATTATGTACATAGGAGGTGTGAGTGGAATGTTTTATTTTTTCAATTCTTAATATATAATTTTAAAGAGAGAGATGATATTTTGTTTAAGTGCTTTTTATTTTAGATGTGTAATTTCCTCTAGGCTTACTATGAAGTTAGTATAAAAAGAAATAAAATTTAGTGCCCATGTTAGATGTAATATTTCAATATCAATTATATATATATATATATATATATATATATAGATATATAATCATACTCCAAAGGTATTTTGTAAAATAAAATACAAGGGAGAAATTCTAAACACACAGAAAATTATTTTGTATATTATAATATCACAATATCATATATTTTAGATAGTGATACTAGCTACTTGAGAAAATATGTGGTAGGAGTTAATTAGTACTTCCAAATAAAATAATAATTACAATAACCAATTTATTTTATCATAAAGGAATATAAAATATTAAATGCGGAAATGTTACTATCTAGAATGGGAGTTATTATCTGTAATAGAAGATATAATTTGTTATGTGATAAATGTGAAATTGACACTTACATTTAAAGTCTAATTAATAGATGAAATGATCCTTTTCAGGGCATTTTTTCTAATTAATTTTAATCAAAATTTCTCAACTTTTTTAAGAACTTGAGTTTAAGTTGTTTAGTTGTAGAATTCAAATGGCCCAAGGTTTTTTCAAGGTGTTGAATCTACTTATGCATTCAAAAATGTATTTTAAACAATAAAAAATCACAATCTTGCTTGAAATTGTATTTCCAAAATTATAGTTTATTTTTATGAATTTTTTTAATTTTAACAATATGAGATATATTATGAGATAAGTGTTTTGATATTTATGATGATTTGTTAGTCATTTAATTTATATGCCTATATCAATATCTTATATATGCAAAGTGAAAAAACAATTAAAAAATTATTATCTATTGTAGATGCCTTTTACTTTTAATAGAAAGATCTTCAATTCATTTAATAGTTATATGGATTTCACACATAATATTTAAAAAATTGTTAATATAGAAAAAATATTTTAATTTTGAGTCAAAATTTGAGACAAAGTTAATATGTTTAGAGCAATTCATCTAAACCCATAATAAATATGGAGTTAAGATAAATACATCATAAATATGAAATCAATATGAATTTATGCTGATTTATGTTCGACAAAGAAAATTTTAATTAGTTCTCCCAAAAATTAACTTAATAACCAAAAACATGAAAATATGTAATAAAAATAAAAATAAACCTCTTATAAAAGTACAACCGTGTTAAAAAATAAATTATTTTTAACCTAATATTAAGAAAAGTCAATCCATATTCTGAGATAACAAAATTTTTCTCACTGTCCATTCCGCATTGATAACTCAGTTATGAGAAATTTTACTTGCTTTTTGGAAACAATAATAAAAATACAAGAAAACAAATTTAATAACATTCATCTACCTTATTATTATACCTCTTCTTCATTTGTATACTTCCACGACAGTGAGAAGCCAAAATAGACTTAGCTTTCCTTACGGTCAAAGTTTTTCAATGTTTTATCTTTGGCTTCAATGAGATAACATGGCCTCAAACATTTTTTAACCTATTTCCCTTCGGAGTTATAATGCAAGTCCTACTTTGCCATGAATGATGACAGTAGTAGTAGTTGTGTTCTCTCTCGATTATTGAATTGGTGGCCATGTGAGAGCACTGATTCCTATCTGGTGCCGTGACGGCAATGGTATACAATTTTTTTTACTCATAAATAAAGATACAGCCAAAGCTGCCATGAGTGTACGTTATTCAAAGACACACGACCATTTCTATTCCTGTTTCTGTTTCTGTGAACATGCAATCTGTACGGTGGTCCAAAATGTGCATTGCTGCGGCATTCACCGTGCTAGTTCTATTTGTCAGCACTGCCTGTGCTACATTCAGGCATATGATTAATCCATCAAAGGATATGATTAAACCATCAGAGAATATGATTGTGCCCCTTTCTGCTGATAGTGCCAGTGTTTCTGCTGATGGCATGTACACTGGCAATACTAGGTGAGCATCCACTGGCAATAGTTTCTCAGCTGATGGCAGGACTTACAGAGGCCTTTACTTCTACTCATGCTTCTGCTGATTTTGCTTATCAGCTACATGTTACTAAGTTAGTACCATTTGCTTACGGGAATAGTACGGTCTGTGTGGGTATTACTCTGCTACGACCTCAGTTATTTTGTAGACGATCACTGGGAAAGTGTGGGGATCGCGTACTGTACTGTGTACTATGTTGGTATTGTACGCGTAGTCTAAGTACGGCATATTTTTTCTCTGAAAATGATGGAAATTTGGATATAATTTGGACAAAATCTGGTTTGCTTATAGTGGTTAAGTTTCATGATTTTGGGTGTATAGGGTTATTTTTGCTAGTGTTGAATTGGTTTTTACTATCAAAAACATTATTCAAACATTTTCAACAACATATTTAAAAAAAAAATGGTTAGATACCAGCAGAAAGTGGCAGTCGTGCTGTGCTGGTTACACCTGAGATTGTATTAAAAGGGTATATTTTTAATTTAGATCAATTTGTCTGAAATTTTGGTGGTGGGGATTTTTGGGGGGAATAATATGTTTCTTTAACGTATGGAAAAACCTATCATAACTCAGTTATCAAACCAGCCGTGAGGGCAGCCATTTCTCGTTGCTAACAAAGCAGGCTTACTCATCACCTTTATTCAAGGAAAACCGCTTCACCTGGAATAACCCACTATTGGTTAGTCAAAAGGGCAGATTTTCACTCCTACTCTATGACTTTGGGTCTTGGGCCATTAACCTGTTTCCTTAAGTCCGTGCTGCCTGAAAGATAAGTTCTTAACCAAGCAAAAACAATTTTAAAGTATACTCTAAACCCAAAAATCTAATATATTTCAAAATGCATCAATATTTTTAAAATTCTTAAATTTATTTTAAATAAAAAACCAAATTTAGAATATAGCTAAAACTTTTATCCCAAATTTCAACTTAAAAAAATAGAAATAAAAATAAGAATAATCAAATTTTAATACAACGCTAAAATTTAGAATATAGCTAAAACTTTTATCCCAAATTTTAACTTAAAACAATAAATAGAATGCTTGATGGGTAGACTGCTCATATTATTCTCCTATGGAATAATATGGACAACTAAGTTTTCTCTGGCCTTTGCGCTCAATTCAATTGTGTTCAGTTTTCCGTCTTTAACCCCGATAAATACGGCTTCTCCAAAGAAATGAGAAAGAGGCTACTAATGCATTTCGAGGTAAAGTAGAGTTCAATTTCATGTCAGAACACCACTTGCTGGATGCTATAATTTGAAGTGCATTTATGTATAGTAGAAATTTATGTGGGATAACTACATGCCAAATGCCATAGTTTGAATTGCATTGAAGCGTATTTAAGTGTAGCAATGCGATAGTTTGAAGTGTATTTAAGTGTATGCAGATGTTTACGTAGGAAAAATTTATATTAAATTTAATAGTTTGGATTATTTTTGTGTTGATAGGTGTTTTTTAGTATAGAGGTTATATATATATTTTTAAATATTTTGATTGATCAAAATAAAACCAATGGTTTATAATATTTTTATTGGGACAAAATAAAATAAAATAAATAATTAATAATTAATAATTAAATTAGTTTAGATTTATTTTAGTTTTGGATTTACTAAGTGCAAAGGGAATCAAATCTTTTGAGACGCAAAATTTTTCTATTATAAAAAGAGATTTGATCCATAAACACTAATGTGGAGAAGAGAAGATGTTGTAGTGGTTGTACATAAACATTTAAATGTACGTTGAATATGGAAGAAATGTTATAATGTCTATAAACAAAATAATCATAATAATAAAACATGAAATAAAGAATAATACAAATAATAAATCCATTCAATTGTATTCTTCTTTTATTAATAGAATTATAAACATTTTTTTATTATAAAAAAATCATAATATGCATATCACATGAAAAAAATATATTTATATCATATAATTAGTAACTATATAACAATTTAATTAATAAACGTATAATTAAAAACAAAAATATTTCTATAGATAAGCCTTGAGGTTAACTTAGTTGGTTGAGTCCCTGTTGTTAAATGTACCTCCCTATCCGGAGGTCACGTGGTCAATTGTCCTTGATGCCCTTGAGGTTAGGCTCTCCTCATAAGGCAGTGGCATGTGATTCATTAGTCAATATATATATATATATATATATATATATATATATATATATATATATATGAAAGTTCAATATTTACCACATACACATGTAATATAGATAGTAGCAGATAAGCCTTGAGGTTAACTTAGTTGGTTGAGTCCCTCTTGTTAAATGTACCTCCCTATCCAGAGGTCACGTGGTTAATTCTCCTTGACGCCCTTGAGGTTAGGCTCTCCTAATAAGGCAGTGGCATGTGATTCATTAGTCTATATATATATATATATAGATAGATAGATAGATAGATATATGAAAGTTTAATATTTACCACATACACATGTAATATAGATAGTAGCTATAAATTAAGATCCAGTTAATTATAAAAGTATTTGTAGTCAATTATATATATTTAAATTTAATTAATAAACATATGAAAAATAAATATTTACCACAAACTTTTTCTTATCTCTAAGCAATGCTCTGCATAGCACCTTAACAAAATTATATTAAAAAAATATAAAATATGTGAAAAGGTTTTTTTGGTTGATAAAAAACATTCTGTTAATTCATAAAAAATTTACAAAGGATAAACAAGATAGCCCTAGCTCTCCCAACCTCACTCCAACCAAATTTGTTGGCCATGAAAGAAATAAAAAACTAAAAACAATCTTCCAAGCTTTGTCGAGTAGCCAAAAAATGCAAGACCATAAGACCCAAAATGTTAAGAGAATAAGAAGGTAGATAGTAGCCCTCAAAGAACATGAGGTGGGTTTGGAGTGTGACCTTCTCTTGGTGCATCGAGAGGGTGAGGGTCTCCATGAACATGAAACTCCATGTGAGCTAGATAACCATCTAGTTGGTCAAGGCAATCATTGGTGCGTCGTTGGTTCTTTCTGATGGAACCCAACCGATCGAGGATGTCCCTTTGGTTTTGTTGCAGATAATTCATGAAGGCGACGACTTCATTGCGATCATCTTTTCATTGTTGTCTCATTTCCTCTAACTTCTTCATGATACTTCTCATATGGAGGTACAAAGAGACTAGGGAAGGAGACTAGTCAACAAGGCCAGGGGACAAGCCCCAATCCTGAGTCAGCTCACCCTCATACTCTATTCCCAAACCCCCATCATCATCTTCCATTACTCCCACTGGCCAACGTGCCTCACCTGTTTTCTATGCCACCCCTTCCCCCTCCGATCCTGACCCCTTTTCTTGAGAAACGTTCTAGGTGCTCTAGGCTACCGAGGGAAGAACCCTTCAGAAGCATAGGTATAGTTTCGACCCCCTTCTAGAAAAACACTAGAAACATTCCTTCCTGAACCCCACTGCACCAGAAAAAATTCTATTTTGCCACCACTTGTTAGGAGCCAAATTTCCAACAACTCCCCAAAGGTGGCAATCTAGAGCCCCGCAAACCCCAATTGAAGCCAAATTTTCAATTTTCACCTCAAAAATTTTAAAAAATGTATACTTGTGATTCTTTAAGTAGGGAATCACCCATTTACCACCCTCCTCTTAAGACAAGGAAAGGATCGACTCCAAAAAATCACTTGCAAGAATATAATATAAACAAAACACTTGCAACTATAAAAACATACAACAAAACTTACCCAAACTTTGTCACAAGTGGACGAGACCTTCCACCAAGAATTCCATTGTGCAGAACAGAGGCAGAGTGCCCACCATCAACCACCAATCCCCGGGTCCCAAGTCATGCATCATTGTTTCTCCACGAGATCACCTTGAGATCCACACCTCCTAGATGTAATATTATAGAATTAAATTACCAGAGGATTAAGCATAAACATGTTGGTGGTCTGTGCATACTCTACGTTGGTTCTGCCACCCACTTCAACTACCATACTAGAAAAAATCAAACTGTAAATCTAAGAATCCAACCAGGATTTATAATGCTTGTCTTCCTTCTCCAAACTTCCCAGATGCCTATGCCAGGTGTCCTAACTAGTTACGCTCTTGTCATCATATTTCATGGCATTGTGCCCCATTTGCGTCAATAAATGATGGTTGATCCATAGCCCTCCTATAACAATCCTGGTTAAAAATCCATGTAAATATAAAAATAAGACTAAGGTCATGGAACACATATTCCAAGTTGAATGGTGGATAAAACATCCTAGCGAGTGTTCATTTGATTTATTATGGCTAAAGGAAATTGGCAAAGGTAATGACAAAGGCTTTGGAAATGCATGGGGCATTAATTGGTATTTTATTTATAAAAATAATGGAAATTAAGAGAAAAGCAAGGTGAAAGGTCAGTGGTTGCATGTGAGGAGAAAAATGAAGGAAAATAATGGAAAATTGGAGAATAAAAGCCTCATTAATAAAAAGGCTTCTGAGGATCAGTTGTCAACCTTTTGTCAGTTTAGTTTTGGAGCTCTCTCTATTCTCTCTCTCATACTCTTGGACACTTTGAGCTTTCTTGGAGAACTCTTGGGGAAATATGGCATACTTGGAGTTTTGCAGCAAGAAGGAAAAGGAAAAGTAGGAAAATGCAAGGGGACATCGGGATTAGTAGCTACAACAGGTTTTTCTTACTGGTATCAAGTTGCATGTATGATCTCCTTGCTAGTTTTTGCATGCATGGCATATGCATGTGGTTTCTTGGTTATGAAATGTCATTGGCATGGAGGAATATTTGGATTGGAAGTCGATTTTCTTATCCTTGCCATTTCCTTAATAGCCATGGTGTTCTGGGTTTATTTCTTTTTATTTTATGGTTGGTTCTCATATTCCCTTAGTTGTGGTTTGAGTTATTAGTTCCTGAAGCCTTGATTGGCCAAATGCTTTGGAGCCCTTTAACAACTTTCGTTGACTTATTAGTCCTGTAGCCTTGGTTAGACAGGTGTCATGTAGCCCTTGGTGGGTTGAGTTACTAGTCTTAGTGCCTTGGTTGGAAAAATGATCTGGAGCCCAATAACAACCGTGGGTTGCATTGCTAGTCCCAGAGACTTAGCTAGAATAAATTCTCTGGAGCCCTAGATAAATTGGGTGGAGACCAATTTGGTGATGGTTAGTGATGTCTGACCATGAGGCGGAATCATTGGTTGAGGGTTGAGGTGGTTTAGCCTATGGAATCCCTGGTTTGGTTTTGTTGGATTGTTTCATGATATCCTACATTCATGCTTGGAATATGGCATAGGGGTGACTCGCTAAAAGAGAGATCTGGTTCAGCCTAGTCTATAGTCAGGTGGTTCATGGAAGTCCCATATCTGGTCGTCAAGTGCATTCATTAATAAGATCTCCTTCTCTGTGGTATTTTATGTGTAAATGTATTGGTTCATATGTGGTTTTTATGCTTGTTATATCCTTGTTATCTATCATAGAAAATTTTAGGGGCGAATGTTCGCCCTTTAGTGAAATTAAGGGGTTTTAAATTTTTAGTGAGCACATATTTTGTATCATAGTAAATTTTTACAAATCACCTCAAATTGCCCACCTTATTTTAAGGGAGAGGGTAAAAAAGGTAAATTTAGCCCTTGAAATTAGGAGTTACAACGTTCCATTCGCCTATTTTCAAGAATAGGTTTTATTTAAGTGAATCTTATGGGCCAAAGACCCAAATACCATATTTATAAAAGAGGTATGGTAAATTAATAAAAATATAAATAAATGAGAGGTATGGTAAATAAATAAATAAAAAATTTATATTTACTCCATAAGTCACCTTATATACATGCAAGGGTGTAAACAAATAAAAATATAAGTAAAGTGGAGGTATGGTAAATAAATAAAACGTCTTTTTATACTTACTCAAAAGGTATGGTAAATAAATAAAAATATAAATAAACGAGATGCATGGTAAATAAATAAAACCTCTTTTTATATTTAGTCCATAACCCTCGTTCTATTTATGAAGGCTCAAAAAAGAGGCTTTATTTAAGTGAATCCCATGGGCCAAATACCATATTTGTAAAAGAGGTATGGTAAATTAATAAAAATATAAATAAACGAGAGGTATGGTAAACAAATAAAACATTTTTTTATATTTGCTCCATAAGTCACCTTATATTTACGAACACTCACAAATGCGTTATATTTAGGTGAAACCTATGGGCAAAATACTATGGGACAAATACCATGGACTAGATTGTTATTAATACCATGCAAAAAAACATTATTAACCCTAATATTAGTATTAATAAAAATAAAAATGGCACATGGTATTGACCCATGGTATTCACCAAAATGGGGAATTAAACAAGCATAGATCCATCTTTACTCTAGATCTATGAGAGGTATCAAATATTTTGATATGAAAACTAGCATAGAGTGAAAAAATATTTGATCTGATCAAGAGAAAAAATGGATGTTTTAATTTAATGTATGTTAAACATTTTAGCTTCGTTAAAATAAAAAATAAAATAAAAATCAACTATTAATTTTATTAATTTTTATAAATTACTTATAATAATTTTTAAGCTCCGGGTTTATGATAACCCATGGTATTGACCCATGGTAATACCATGGTATTCATGTGAGCATAGACTATTTAAAGGGGAAATTCTATCATCTCAAATCCATCTTAATTCTGGGTCTACCAAGTGCTTAGATGGATAAATAGATTTCATTTCTCTATGAGTGGTAGATGTGGAGTTAAGATGGATATAGGTTGGTTTTTATGATAATGAAGATATTAAATAGACTTAGGAAATTATATTGTAAAAACATCTTAAAGTGAACAGTTAAAGCATAGACATTGGAAAATTATATTTGTATACTTCTGTTTTAAACTGAAACAAATCCAGGGCTAAAAGAAATGGATTGATTGCACTAGTCATCCTTCTATAACTTTCCAATATATGCTAGAGTAAACAGATTGTAATTTGGGTAATTTTTCTAATTGCAAACAAGAACATACTTGTGTATTGGTAGGGTGGTTACGAGGTCCCTAGAAGTGATGAATTTGAATTTTTCTTGGTTTTATATATAGTATTAGGTTTTTTCTCATGCTTTCTGTGAATGGCACGGGTGAATTTTATCCGACACCCACTAGGTTATCGATATGTAATTTCGGTAATTTTGATTTCAAAAGATATTTTAAAGAAATGCAATGATTTCATTTGTGTATTCAATAAACACAAGATTTTATAATTGAGTAAAATATTCGCCATGCCTGGTGAGAGATTCACCAAAAAATTATATATACATATCATATTATTGATAAAATCGCCTTCCATTTTTCCTGTATACCATGGAGATTCGCCCATTTATTATACATGTAAATTTAGGGGGGGTTCTTAAAATTTTCCATGTTATTTATGTTGGTTATATGTTGGTTATGAGCATGTTATATGATTGTGATTATGTGTGGATCTCATCATGTTCTGATTTGTAAATGATGCACAATGAATATATGACCTAATATATGATAATGAAGCTAATGTGATAAGGCATCAACGCTTCTTAGCGATTTCTCAAATAAGTATGAGACCCTTATGATCACATGCATTGTTATAACCTATAAAATGCATATTTGTGACATGTTTAACAAAATGCTTGTCATGGCTAGTAGCGGTGCAGTCAAGTCCTTATTCAAGTATTTGAATTTGTATCATTGTTTCAATGTTACTTTTCAGTTGTGGAAGTTTCATGAAGTTTTGGGCAGTGGCCTCATACTGGCCCTCAAAAAGTGGTACAAAATCTAGGGTTGTTGGCTCTGAACTAGCTGAAAAAGACCCCAGTCACTTGCATACCCTTGCTACGAGAGTGAATGGAGGGTCCCAGTCACATTAATTCCCATTTCATGGGAGAAAATGAGAGCCTCAGTCAGTAAATTGTTAAGTTGTCTCAGGGGTTGATCACCTAGAAAGGTTGGTTGGTTCCTGTAGGTTTTGTGACATGTGTAGAAGATCAAAGTGGTTGTGTTGTGTCATTTCCACTTCCTTAGTTGTACATGAGGAATCAAATCAGATTATAGTGGCTATCGTGACATGTTTACCCTAGCGAGTCGGTTAACTTGGGTAAATGTGGGAGGAGGGTGGTTACGTAATGGTATCTGAGTAGATTCCATTCTCTTTGGGTGTTATCTGATAGCACAAAGTGGTATCAGAGCATGGTTCACCCCTTGGAATGGATGGGCAATGTGTTGGTCATGCATACATGTCAGTTGTATATGTGTTCTTTATGCTTGTGCTTTATGTGCTTGTCGTGTATGTATGGTGGTGGCCATTGTTGTCATTGTGTCGCCAGGTGGAAGTTGATGATGTTGTTGTTGGGATGTATTCGTTATGAATGCATGACAGTTGTATATGCATTTCAATGTCTATATGTTGTTACGCATGCATTGTCATGGTTAAGCTTGTTTTCCATGAGGTCATTATATGCATTTTAGGTCATCATGATGTTTTTGGTATGTTATGATGCATATGTGTTGGTTGAGATAGAGAAGGATATGCAGATCATCAAAGAGAGGTTGCAGCAATAGACTTAGGGGTAAGAGAAGATCGTCATATAGGTTTGTATGTTTGGCATGCAAGTATGTGGTTAATGGTTTTTATAAGCATTAGGGTTACTTATATGCTTGTCATCCTTAATTATTACAGTCACATGTATGATGTTGATTAGTGTAGTCATGTGCACATGTGTTGGATAGTAATGAATGATAGTAACACGTTGTTGTATGCATCGTGGTCATATGCCTTATGATTATGGTCATTGCAGCTGAGGTGTAGATGTTATTATGTTTTGTGCTAATTTGGATTGACCTATGTAGATGATCATAGTTATGACATTCAGGTACGAGTTAATATATAATGATATTATGTCATACTAATCTAGATTGACTGTGCATATGTTAATGTTATGCATGAATGAAAATTGTTATGAGCTTATGATGTGAACATGTTAGCTATTTACTATTATGGATATCATGAACTTATTTATGTTTGAGTGGATGTGTTGTGAAGTTATATCATGTTAATCTAGATTGATTGTGCAGACAAGATATCCTCCCCTGAGATACATTAAGGTATGAGTTTTCTTATGTCGTCTACTTAGTGCTTGAATGTTTAATTATGTCATATATTTGGTGTTTAAGTGTTTGGTATCTATTATGTCATCTATCTGTTGTTTGAATGTTTGATTAATTGCATGATATGAGTATGTGTTTGTAATATTGCATGAATAAATGGTCTCGTTTTAAGATGGTTATACTAATACACATGTGTTGAAACAACTGATATGTACATGAGTGTAAGTAGGGGATAGTTGTAGTATTGTGATTATTGATTGTGAGTTGATTGTTGATTATAACATGGTTGTTAGAGTTGGTAAAGGTTGATTTCAAATTAATAGATATGTTGTCTTGATCTTTGGAACGTGTGATTGACATGTGTGAGCAGTTGAAGTGCAACATGCTTGGTATTAGCATGACAAGGTAACAGTTGATTTATTTATATAACTAACAGTTGGGTGATACAATAGTACATAGTAAGGCTCGATTGTAGAAAGGTAAAGATAAAAGAAAGGTATTGGGTGAGAATTCCTTTAGCTATATTTGGAAACCGTAATTCCAAACGAATGAACACTTTGAATACAAGAAGTCTTCTTAACCCTAATATTGTCTCAAATTATGTGGATATGTGTTATAATCATAGACATGATGCATTGATCTTTGGAGCATGTGGCTGACACGTGTGTTCATTTATAAGGCAACTTGATTGACACAACAATGTAAGATAACTGGTATATTGTTATATTTTTTTATACACTCATAGTTATGTGTTTATGGCAGTATCGTATAGGGAATTGCATGGCAAAGAGACTACTATGAAATATTGGAGAAGGCTCAGGTTGATATTTCCTTTAGTAGCACTAGCAAGCCATGGGATTAAGTCATGGTATTTGTTAAGAGTCTTGTGATTTTAGTTCTTTGTGCTTTGTTTGCTCTTGATTTGTAGTTTTGTTTATCTCTAGTGTATAACAA
Source organism: Pinus tabuliformis (assembly GCA_031772625.1). Classification (NCBI taxonomy): domain Eukaryota; kingdom Viridiplantae; phylum Streptophyta; class Pinopsida; order Pinales; family Pinaceae; genus Pinus; species Pinus tabuliformis. The sequence continues at coordinate 757,335,774 of CM062808.1, read as the reverse complement.
TACCACTTTGGTTATGATCTTGTATTGTTATTAGTTTTCATGGTTTTCTTCTTGTTGGCCTTCTTGTTCTTTCCTTTTATGTTTTGAGGGTCTTGGGAATTGGTTAGGGAAGGAGTAAGCTAATGGAGCTTGGCATAATTAAATTAAGTCTAACAAGTGATGTAATGATCCAAGTGGATCTTCAAAAAGGTACCATTGGCATGACAGATGTCTCAAAACTCAAAGTTGTAGAATCTAGATAAGCTTAGCATCGGATCGAAGTGCTCCTCATCCTGATTCCAACGGTGTGAATGTCACTCAAATCCGAGTCCAGATGAAAAAATTAGAGCAAGTCGAAGATTGAGTTTGACTTGTCTAGGTAGCAGGGAGAAGATGACATGGCATAGTTTCAATGGATAAGGGAGTGTCACGTGGCAGGATGCCACTGGAGCCCACATATCGCATATCAGTGAAAAGGAGGAGCGCTTAAGGAAGAATCAACCCCTGGCATTCACAGCTGCGATTGCGATATTGCATATCACAGGTAGGAGGAGTTACAAATTGGCCCCGACAGGACTTAGTTGCGATGCAATATGCATCACATATTGTAATCGCACGAAAATACTAGTGCTTGTGATATGATTAAGGGGAAAAGTTCTAATTGACATTTCAGGGTTGATGTTGATTGTGATACTGCGATAAGGGGCCTAGATCCAAAATGATATAAAGTGTGATTAATAAACCCAGTGGGTCAACAGGTGTTGCAGAGTACTAACCATCACACCAAGGGCTTTATGTCGATTACAATAGTGCGATGTGAGTGCTGGATGTCAGACATTATAACATACAGTGAATACTCCTATCGGATCCATTACTTTTAGGGGATGCTATGTCTGGGAATCAGACTGTCCGTCGATAAGCTGGAAGCATCGATAAACCCGCTGCCAAGACTCATGAACTGTTGTAATGGGTTGCTTTATTAGACATTGGTTTTTCTATTGCAGAAGGGTTGCGACCATGAATTCTCTTGCCTACTAACATTGGGTTTTATGTTAAGAACTACCCTGATTTTGAGGGATGTAGCCATGCCATTATATATATGACTTTTGTGTTGGAGAAAGAGGGAGAGGACTGGCTAAATACAAATATTTTACTGCATCCATTAGATTGTAACCCTGATAGCAGGTCGAAACCTTGCCTTGAGCAACAAGGAGGTTCCACCAAGGTTGCAGAAGGCTTGATTATCTGAATGGGGTGTTCGTATATGATTTTTTACACTATTTTTTGCCAGGACATCAGTGGTACTGTCTATTTCTAGAGTTAGGCTCTCCATTTGCCAGATATCTTCCAGATTAGAGGTATAAGGATGGTTATGTAGAAATCTACTTGTACTTCTCTCTTTTCATGTCACTTAATAAAATAAGGCCTCCCACTATTCAGCAGGGCTCAGAGATGTAGTCCAAATTGGATGAACTCCGTAATCAATTCTCTATGTCGTGATCTTTTGTGATGATGTCTCTTTGTCTTCGTTTTTATGCTTATGTTTTTTATGGTTTTTAAGCATTGTAACTCATGTCAACTTTGATGCATTTATAAGACAAAAAATATATTGGATCAAGTGGTATCATAGTAGGGCTTAAGTGATGTGAATTTCATGAGTGCACTAACCAGAGATAGGCTTTAGAGGACAAGCATCTTAAAAAAAAAGGAGATGTGGCGAGGATTGAGGATCATGGGGGAGAGATACAAGACAATTGTTGTTAGATTGTGCATAAAGGACAGAGTTGTGCGTGAATGATTAAGTGTGCAGCCATGGAGAATGACAAGGGAATGCGTGAGGATTTCCTGTGAATGTTCAAAATGGTGGACATTATGTATGACGCGTATGAGAAGGGAAGAGATGAGGAGACAAATGAATTGAAAAGCAATGTGTCATCCACATCTCCTAGCACCTGTGCATCTCATTCCTCACCTTCCTCGAATGGGGAGATTGGCCAGTGTCTTCAAGAAGAGAACATTGAGCTAAGAAGGCTCCTGCGAGAAGAGAAAGAGGAGAAGCATTAACCACGGTACCAACTGCAAACCGTATAGACATGCTTGGAGGAATTAAAGTGCAGCAATCAGAGTCTTCAAGTAGAGCTTTCTCGGTTGTTGAGGCTTCTATAGGAAGAGGAAGAGGAAGAGTTGAAACAGAGGCTGCTATGCCAGCTGCAATCTAAGCATGAGGCCTTGGAAAAGCTACAGTGTAATTCCTGTGAGGTAAAGAGCAACTCTCTGATTTCATGTAATATTCCTGATAATGATTTCACTTCTTTTTAAAATCATACCACAGGAATTGGCTCCAAATACTTCAAGAAAATGGTGTATGAAGGAAAAGTATTTGGCATTAATGGCCAGTGCATTATGAATCCCATCAAAGTATAAAAATGTCGAACAACCCTTGGGCATGCTAGGAGGGAAGTTGAGAAATGTGTTATTATAGCTAGTGAACCATCAATGACAGATGATGAGAAATCCTCATCAGTTCTTTCCAACTTGACAGTGGAGGTAAAATATGTTGATTTCCCTTTAGTTTTGTCTTCACATAGTATATTTGTTTTTGGAAATGTGGAGATACCAATCACAGGGACAAACATGAGGCTCTTTACCAGGACGAGATACAAGAAAGAAGAAGGACATGGTGTTAATAACCAAGGCATAATCAACCATTGGAGGTTGAGAAAAGACCTCAATATGTAAGGTTGGGGTGCACCAAAGGAGAATGTTCAAGGATGACAGAAGCTTCCATGACATTGTTGAAATGGTCGAGGAAAGAGGATGATGGGAAAGATATCACCATTAACCTATGGTAGTATGCATAGTAGACAGAGTTGAGGCAAGCTCTTGTTCCCATGATCATACTAGATACCGACAGAAAAGGTATAACATGTCTCAATATTTTAATGTTTATTTTGATTACAACCATATTGTTAATAATGGACATGGACCATGGCATAGGAGAACTTGCAGTATTTTTGGATTGCATAACCATATGTTTGCTGAGTGTTGGAAAAGAATAGCAGCACAAAAAAAGATTAGGCGTAGAAGACACTCTAAATAGCAGACAAAGAAGAAGGAGATCAAGCACATTTTGAAGGTGAAGGCTCATTGTAGTAATTGCGATATAGGTGATCATCGGAGAGCCACATGTTGGAGGCTCCATCTAGAGAAACGTTACAATGAAAAGAGCATCTGAGCATGAACTAGATGAAGTAATTGTTAGACCATCAAATGTGCCACACGGAAGATGATCCATTCACTTTGATAAGTGAGACATGGTTCTTCTAGGTGTTGTATAATGTCATGGCCTTATTTTTTTCATATGTTTCATTTTAAATTGTAAAAGTGATGATGTGTTTTCCATCACTTGTTGCAACAACAATGATGTTTGGCCTTATTTTGTGTTGCTTTTTGAACTGTGAAAGTGATGATGTGTTTCCATCACTTGTTGAAGAAAAATAGTGTTTGGCCTTGTTTGTGTAAAGCATGTGTTGCATTGATGATGTGTTTCCATCACTTGTTGAAGCAAAAATAGTGTTTGGCCTTGTTTGTGTAAATCATGTGTTGCAATGATGATGTGTTTTCCATCGCTTGTTGAAGCAACAATGAAGTTTGGCCTTGTCTTGATAGCTAGAGTACTGTTTCCATTTTTATGTAAACTTGACCACAAAGTATGTGTTATAAACTCATGCCAAGTATGGGATTGTTGGCTCATTTTGGTCATAGAGCTAAAAATGTAGTACATGTTTGCAAGGGATGCGGGTGTCGACTCATCACTTATGAATCCGAAGGACAAAGGTGAAGGAGAAGGAAGGATGACATGTTAGGACATTTATGGTGCTACAAAGTATATAGAATTAATTAATTCTTTTGGAGGACAAAAAGCTTCTCTTAGTGGGGAGGATTGATCCAGGTGGATCTTCAGAAAAGTACCATTGGCATGACAAAAGGCTCAAAACTTAAAGCGACATAATATGGATAATCTTAGCATCATATCAAAGTGCTTGTCATCCTAATTCCAATGGTGTGAATGACACTCAAATCCAAGTCCAGATGAAAAAATTAGAGCAATTCAAGGTTTGAGTTTGACTTGTCCAGGTAGTAGGGAGAAGATGACATGGAAGAGTTTCAGAAAATAAGGGAGCGCCATGTGGTAGGATGCCACTGGACCCCGCATATCATATATCAACGAAAAGGAGGAGCACTTAAGGAAGAATTAGCCCCTGGTGTTCCCGACTGCGATTACGATATCGGATATCATAGGCTGGAGGAGTTATGAATTGGCCCTGAGAGGACTTAGTTGCAATGCGATATACATTGCATATTGCAATCGCATGAAAAGATTGGTGCTTGTGATACAGTTCAAGGAAAAATTGTTGATTGCGATTTTGCGGTGGATGCCGATAACAATACTGTGATAAGTGACCAGGGCACGAAATGTTATACAGTGTGATTAATAAACCCAGTGAGTCCGCAGGTGTTGCAGAGTACTAACCATTGCGCCAAGGGTTTTATGTCAATTGTGATAGTACGATGGGAGTGTTGGACATGAGACATTATGGCATATGATGAATACTCCTATCGGATCCATTGTTATCGCGGGATGCTATGTTTGGGCATCAGAATGTCCACTGATAAGTTGGAAGTGCAGATAAACCCGCCACTAAGACTCATGCATTGTTGTAATGGGTTTCTTTATTAGACATTGGTTTTTCTATTGTGGAAGGGTTCTTGCCATGAATCCTTCCACTTGCTAACCTTGGGTTTTATGTTAAGAAATGCCCCGATTTTGAGGGATGCCTCCATGCCATTATATATATAACTATTATGTCAAATAAAGAGGGAGAGGACTAGTGGAATACATAGATTTTACTGCATACAGCAGACCCTGACCCCGGAAGCAGGCTAAAACCTTGCCTTGAGCAACAAGCAGGTTCTAAGAAGCTTGTAGAAGGCTTGATTATCCGAATGGGGTGTTCAGATAGGCGTTTTTGGACTATTTTTCACCGGAAGTCAATGGCGTTGTCTGTTTCTAGAGATGGGCTATCCATTTTCCATCTATCTTCTAGATTGGAGGTATAAGGATGGTTATGTAGAAATCTGCTTGTACTTCTCTCTTTTCATGACACTTAATAAAAGAAGGCCTCCCCACCATTGAGTAGGGCCCGAAGATGTAGTTCAAATTGGATGAACTCTGTAATCAAATCTATGTGTCATGACCTTTTATGAGGATGTCTCTTTGTCTTGATTTTTCATGCTTTTGTTTTCTATGGTTTTTAAGCGTTGTAACTCATGTCAACTCCGATGCATCTATAAGAAAAATAAATCATGGATCATGTAAGGCTTGGATGAAGCTTGGTGCATGTATAAGGGCACCTAAAGGCAAGAGTAAGACAACTAGTTCGATTGGTTGGGTCCACTCGTGTAAATTGACAGTGGGAGGATAGTCACGAGAAAGGTAAATTAAAGGGATTTGAGGTGTTAGATGCCTTAACGGCGTTGGGAATTATTGTTCTTGATATTGTGCATGTGATGTATGGATAAAGGAAGTTATCTTAACCTTGACCTTATTGTACTTGATAATTGTGTTGTTATCATGATTATGCTAATGTTTATGTGTATACATGTATATGTATGATGGTGTCTAAAAGTGTCGTCAGGGATCAAGATTATTTTATGCTAATGTTTATATGTATATATATGTATGTCTTTATGTATGTTGTTGTCTGACATGATCGTTAGTAATCATTCTTGTGAAGGAATAATTGCTTATACACATGAATGGCATGAACATGTTAATAGTCTTATGAGGAATCAAGTGGGAAGAGTAGCCCTGAAAGATCTACAAGGTCAGTATCATGTGGATATGAATTGATATTATATGCCTGCACTATGCTTATGTTTATGTTATAGACAGGTAATGTTGATAGATACATCAACGGAATGGCTTTACTCTGATCCGTGGCATGTTGGGATAAGCATGGATAGTGGAAATATAATAGAAGCAAGGTTGCTTGGTAAGACAATGTGGTTTTGGATGTGTAATGATACTATTGTGCATATGTTGTGCATATTGTATATTCAGTGATTGTATGTATGGTAATGAGTGCCTTTTGTATATATGGCGTTGTGTGCATATTGCATATGTAGTTTTGGGTATAGCTGGTGCTATGTATATGTTGGATATGCGATGTTGTGTACGTATTGTACTAGTATGTGCATGATGGATATGTGGTGTTGTGTGCATGTTCGATATGTGGTGCTGTGTACATACAGTGCTATGTACATATTGTATATGCAATGTTATGTACATACGGTGTTGTGTGCATGTTGTACATGTGGTGCTATGTAGATATGGTGTTGTGTGCATGATTGTACATGTGGTGTTGTGCACATGTGGTGCTATGTACATGTTATACATGTGGTGCTATGTGTAGGTGGTTATCGTGCATGTGGCGTTGTGTACATGTGATGTCGTGTACATGTCATGCATGTGGTGTTGTGTACATGTGGTGTCGTGTACATGTCATGCATGTGGTGTTGTGTACATGTGGTATGGTGTAAACATTGTATTGGTGGTGTGGCGTACATGTGGCGTTGTGTACACATTGTGTAGGTAGTGTCGTGTACATGTGATGATGTGCACATATTGTGCAGGGGGTGTTGTGTATAGGTGGTATGATGTACATGTTGTATATATGGTATTGGTGTACATGTGGTATTATATGCATGTCGTATGTGTTGTGTTGTGTACATGCAGTACTTCGTATGTTCATTAGGTAGTCGTTGCATTGTGACATGTGTATTCGTTGTGTTGTATTACGTGTACATATGTGTATTGTGTTGTACACCAGATGTAGGAGCATGTATTGTGTTGTGTTGTACACCGGGTTTAGGTGTATGTGTCATGATGTATATCAGGTGTAGGTGTATGTATTGGTTGGTGTCTACATTGTGTGTGGATGTATGTGTACGTGATTGAAGAAAAGAAAAAAGTATTGGGTGTTTGCTGGCTGTGGCAACCAATCTAGCTTGTGTACGAAAAGGAAAAAGGAAAAAGGTAGAAACAAAGGACCGATTAGAGGATAAGTATCAGTGTTTTATTTTAGATTTTAATTTAGCATGTGACCTAGATTTTGATTTATGATCATTACATATGATCTATGATTTTTATTATAAAGGTTTCACATTGAGCTAACTGGATGTGATATGTTTATACATGATTATTTGTTCAAAGATTTTAGTTTGACTTGTTGTGACAAGAAGTGAATAGTATTGTAAGTGTACCTTATTGACAGGCCACCAATGAGGTATGATGTGAATTTATTTCAATATATTTTGAGTCTAATGGAAATTATGTGTTTGATATAGGAAAGCATGAAATGTTCTGTTTCGAATGGTTGAAACTGACTGCAAGAATTAACAACATCCTCAAAATGAATTGGGAAATGCAATAGTATGTTGGTAAAGCATTGTAGGAGTAGGGCCATTATGGGACACTGGTACCCAATAGTTTCCATTGATTTCCATGAGCATGTTATGACCATTATGATGGTTTTGAGGAAGGGATATGCCTTCATTTTTGGACCTTATGGTGCAGGAAAACCTTGTCAAGGGATGGATTTTTGGGGTGCCAACAGAACTCGGAAGGTGTTTGACTGCACAGAAGTGGGTGACAGAATTGCTCGAGACACTGCGTAACAAAGAAGGGAAGGCTGAGGATGGATTTTTTTGGTCATTAGCATTGCCAGATGGAATCAGATGCACATAGGGAGTGTGCCCTAGAACAATGAGTCAATAACTGTTCACTGAGAGGATAGTAGCATTGGTCATTGGATGCAGCTTTGACTTTGGCAATGGATTCTGGACTTCCTCGGAAGGAGGTGAATCCTGGTACTACTTTCGAGGGTGGAGGTGTAAGCCTCTAAATTACTTTGTTGCGGATGTAGGCATCATATCCTTTTATTTGCTGGTTGACAAAATGTGCATGTGTATATGTGTCTATTATTGTAGATATTGTAACAAGATGGATTTATAAAGCTCCACAAATAGTATGGTTATTTATTGGTTGAAGCCAATGGACATATGTATATATGGTTGTTATTGTAAATATTGTAATGAGTTGTGTTTTAAATCTCCAATAAACGGTATGTTTGTCATGCTTTCAGTAGGATGTCATTGTAAATATAGCAACGCGCTAAGCTATAAAGCTCCATTGGCAGTATGTTTTGTTTTCAATAGTCCTTGTTGGTTGTAGGTGTCATTAAACATCGAGGACAGTGTTCCCCTAAGGGGGAGGGTTATGCAACATCCTTTATTAAAAATCCATGTCAATATAAAAATAAGGCCAAGGTCATGTGACACATATTCCAAGTTGAATGGTGTGAAAAAAATCATAACGGGTGTTCATTTGGTTTATTATGGCTAAAGGAAATTGGAAAGGTCAATGGAAAAGGCTTTGGGATTGCATGAGCCATTAACTGGCATTTTATTTTTGAAAATAATGAAACTTAGGGGAAAATGAAGGTGAAAGGTCACAAGTTGCATGTGAGGAGGAAAATAATGGAAAATCAAGGAAAATAGAGGTTGCATTAATAAAAAGGATTCTAAGAATTAGTTGACAAGTTTTTGTCAGTTCAGGCTTTTGTCATTGTTAATAAAAAGGCTTCTAAGGATTAGCATGTGGTTTCTTGGTTATGATATGTCATTTTCATGGAGGAATTCCTTGATTGATGATGGATTTGATTAGCCTTTTCATTTTCTAGATAGCCATGGTGTTGTGTGTTTCTTTCCTTTTGTTTTGTGGTTGGTTCTCATGTTCCCTTGGTTGTGGGTTGATTTAATAGTTCCTAGATCCTTGGTTGGTCAAACGCTCTAAAGCCCTGTAACAACTTGGGTTGAGTTACTAGTCCTAGAGCCTTGGTTGGAAAAATTCTATGGAGCCCAACAACAGTTGTGGGTTGAGTTACTAGTCGTGGAGCCCATTTTGGGACAAACACTCTGAAGCCCTAGAAAACATGGATGGAGACCAATCTGGTGATGGTTAGTGATGTACGACCATGAGGTGGAATCACTGGTTGAGGGTTCAGGTGGTTTGGCCTATGGAAGCCATCATTTGTTTTTGTTGGATGTGTTTCATGAGATCCCACATTCATGCTTTGAATATGGAATGGAGGTGACTAGTTGAAAGAGTGATTTGGATCAACCTAGTTTATGATCAGGTGGTTCATGGAAGTCACATACCTGGTCGACCTATGCATTCGTCAAATAAAAGATCCTTCTTGTTCGTATTTTATGTGTAAATGTATTGGTTCATATGTGGTTTTTATGGTTGTTATATCCTTTCTATTTTTGTTGGTTATATGATGGTTATTATCATGTTTTAAGATTGTGATGGTGTATGGATCTCATCATGTTTTGATTTGTAAATGAATTCAAAATGAATACATGACCTAATAGATGATAATGCAACTAATGTGATAAGGCATCAATTCTTCTTAGCGATTCTCAAATAAGTATGAGACCCCTATGCTTAGATCTATTGTTATGACCTATAGAATGCATATGAGTGACATGTTTGACAAAATTCCTGTCATAGATAATAGGGGTCCACCCAAGTCCTTGTGCAAGTCTTTGAATTTGTATCATTTTTTCGATGTCACTTTTCATTCCTGGAAGTTCCATGAAGTTCTGGGCAGTGGTTCGAGACTTGGCCCCGAAAAAGTGACACAGAATTCGGGGTCGTTGACTTTGGACTAGCTGAAAAATACCCCACTCACTTTCATGCCCTTTTTATGATAGTGATTGGAGGGTCTCAGTTGCATGCATGCCCATGTCATGGGAGCGACTAAGGCCCTAGGTAAGTAATGTGCTAAGTTGTCTCAGGGGTTGATCACCTCGAAAGGTTGGTTGGAACTGTAGGTTATGTGACATGTGTAGAAGATTAGAGTGGTTGTGTTGTGTCAGTTCCACTTAGGTAAATGTGGGATACAGGTGGTTACACCTCCACCCTCAACGGGATGTGTGAAATGGTTTTAATAAAATTAAAATTAAGAATATTTCTACATATATATAGATGTAAAATTTATATAAATATAAATAATATTAATAGTAACCAACATAAATTTATTTTTATCACCACATCTACAAAGTGATGAGAATACATTCTTCAAAATTTTCAAGTTGTAATTTTTTCTTCAAATTTTGTACTAAAAAATAGGTTTTCATCTTGAGAGATTTAATCCTTCTTATTGTTTAAAAAAACCAAAATTCAAACAAATCTATAGTAATTTTAACTTAATATTTAAATTAATTATTAAGTTTTATTTTAAAAATAAAATAGTGAATATAATTATATAATAATATTCTTTAATAAAATAATTGGAAACTTAGTTTCTCACTAAAATCAAAATATAAATTTTATTTTTTAATTAAATATAATAATATTACTTTTAATAAAGATCACAATTTTTTTTATATAAAATTTTATTGCTTCAAAATGGCTTTATACAAAACCAGATTTCACTCTTTGAGGTGAGCCCTATCACACTCAACCACGAAGGAAACACGCATGGTTGAGTCTAGGTTTCTCAAAATATAAATAATTATAACTACTAAGTTGATAATATGACATCTATTATTTGATGAAGGGTCTGGGGCCGAATTCTGGGCACTGATACTTACTCAAACCGAAGGACAACATTAGAGATGGCCTTCTATTTGAGTTAGTTGACCATCCAGATTAGCAAGATAAACACTACTAAACACTACTAGCATTAAACTTGTTGAATTTCATTAAAAAAGATATTGCTTCCGTTCTTATTCTTGAGATTAATTTTTATTATTTTTTGAGTTATGTTTTTGATTTTTTATTTTCTTTTAAAATTTAATAATGTATTTTTAAAATAAAACTAATATATAAAATAAAAATAACAAAACATTAACGTAAATACAAATAACAATAACCGGCCGAATAACAAATGTTGATCGGATATTTTTATGACTTGGATGGGTACCACTTCAGTCACTACCTGAATTTTGTCTACTGTAAGTCAGCACGCATGAGTATTTGTCAATATCATTATAATTTTGGCCTTGGTTGTGCAAACTTGATCAAAACACTTTGTAATTTCTGTGCATTTGTATTTTCTACTGACCAACCCAAGAACATGAACATTGGTACCATTGTTGGCTAGAGCGTATGAAGGTTAGTATCGTGGGTCTAGGGGGTCTAAACTGGCTAGCCTGCTTAGGTCAAACAAGTTCTCAGGGACAGATTTTTTTTTTTTAATATATTGTTAGGTATTTTTGATGGGAGAAAATACCAAAACCAACAAAATATTCACCACAGAGACAATACTCTGTTTCTTCTGTCCAGGATCTTTTGCAGAGAACCTTTAAAAATAAATTAACTCAGAACACAGTCCATTACACAGTCACAACATATTTCTATTGATTTAAAAAAAACTGATACATATTTCATCCTCTGTGCAAAGAGGGATTCACAAAACAAACTCTGTTACTCTCACAGATTTTCCACTGCTGTGGATATTACAAAACAGCTCTCTGTTCTTCAATGGCTAAATCAAGACATTACATACCCATTTCTATATCGCACTGCTGTGCAATTACAAAAGAAGATCGCACTCTCGTGCGTAGCCACCACTCACTTCACACACAAAAAAAAAAAAAAAAAAAAAAAACGCATAGACTTTTTTTACGACATGTATAAAACAAACATATAAAAAAATATAAAAAAACATATTCCCATTAACAATATTAAACACATGGGACGTATGCCCATCATCTCATTAAAGGCCGCCACCAAAACTACGTAAATGCATTAAAGACCACAACGTTTCCTCCACGGCGGTCAACGAGGAAAACGACAAAAAAAACTTTCAATCCACGCAAAAATCGATTTGACACGGGCGGTATGCATCTTCAGGAAATCAACGGCTTAGATCGCACGCCCAGATTACTTGGCTGATCCAACGAGGTTCGGGAGCCAACCTCGCGCAAAACAAACGGACTTTAGCGTCCAGGGAGAGCGGTTTTCGGCATCGTACTAAGGACGCGTGGCGGAGTGTGATTGTGTCGGAGCCTCAGCTACGGATACCGCCTTTGGTGAAGGGCGGTGCGGGGAGACCGGGTGGTTTTCCAGAATCCGCCGCGCTGTTCAAAATTAGAATTTAACACTCCCCTTTAATTTTAACAGCCGCGCGTTCAGTCATTCCCAAGCATTTTCTCAAAAATTCGAAACTCTTCTGAACCAGTGCCTTTGTCAAGATGTCTGCAACCTGTTCCTGGGTCCTGCAATGTTCGAGGACAATTTCTCCATTGTTCACTAATTCTCTGATGTAGTGAAACCTTGTATCGATGTGTTTCGTTCTCTTATGAAACACTGAATTCTTTGACAAAGCAATAGCTGAGCTATTGTCACAAAAGACCACTGTTGCTTTTGTCTGCTCTTGGTCTAAGCTTCTCAACATCCTTCTCATCCAAACTGCCTGACATGCTGCTGCTGTCGCTGCCACATATTCTGCCTCTGCTGTAGACAATGCTACTATGGACTGCTTCTTAGAAGCCCATGAAATGGCTCCTGAACCCATGTTAAAAACATAACCGGAAGTGCTCTTCCGATCATCTACACTTCCAGCCCAATCGCTATCTGTGTACCCAACCAAATCTGAATGTTCTGAGGCATGATATAGAATTCCAAACATTTTGGTACCTTTGACATACCTCAAAATTCTCTTTGCTACCTGCCAATGTGCCTCCTTCGGCCTCTCCATGAACCTGGAAATTAAACTAACAGCATACATTAAATCAGGCCTAGTTGTTGTTAAATACATAAGGCTGCCCACAATGCTTTTGTACAGGCTAGGATCAAAATCCTTGCTGCTATCCTCTCTACTGAGTTTTAATCCCATCACTGTGGGAGTGATTGCTGCCTTGCACTCTTGCATGTTAAATCTGCCCAAAACTTGATTTACATATCTTGCTTGAGATATAAAAATTCCTTTTTCATTTTGATCTACTTCTATGCCTAAGAAGTATCTCAACAAACCCATGTCAGTCATTTCAAATTCATCCTTCATGACTGATTTAAAATTCTCAATAAGATAAATATCATTTCCAGTGAAAATAACATCATCTACATACAAGACAACAATTAAAATTTTACCATCCTTTTCCTTGATGTAGACTGTGGGTTCTCCTTCACATTTGTCAAATTCATTATCCAATAGATATGAATCTATCCTGCTATACCATGCTCTTGGCGCTTGCTTCAGCCCATAAAGAGCTTTCTTCAATTTGCACACTTTGTGCTCTTCTCCTTTCTTCTCATATCCGAGAGGCTGTTCCACATAAACCTCTTCCATTAACACTCCATTTAGGAATGCTGATTTCACATCCATTTGGTAGACTTTCCATTTGTTTTGAGCTGCTATGGACAGCACTGCTCTCACGGTTTCCATTCTTGCAACCGGTACGAAAGTCTCCTCATAGTCTCTTCCATACTGCTGCTTGTAGCCTTTGACAACCAGCCTTGCTTTATGCCTTTCAATCTTGCCTTCAGCATTGCTCTTGGTCTTGTAGACCCATTTCACACCAATGACTTCTTTGCCTTTCGGTAGCTCAACCAAATCCCATGTTTTGTTTCTCTATATGGCATTCATCTCCTCATCCATAGCTTCTATCCATTTCCTATCTTTAATTGCATCCTCGAAATGAATAGGATCATCAACATGACAAAACAAGGCAAATAAGGAATTCATTCCTTCTTCATAAATTTCACTTAGATTTCCAAACTTCTTACCTCGTTCACTTGGTGTGCAAGTGCTTGAAGATGCACTTGAATTTCCTCCTTGTGGTGTGCTTGGAGAAGCACTCTCATTGATCCTCAATGGTGTACCTTGCTGTTCTTGTGTTGGTGCTGCTGTTTGGGGATTCATTTCAGCCACCTCCTCTTCATCCTCATCATGAGACAAACAGTTTTTAATGTTCATTGTTTTCTCTATGCTTCCATCCCAAGCTTCTTCCTCAATGAATTGAACATCCCTGCTGACAAAGAACTTCTTGGTAGATGGGATGTATAGCCTGTAGGCTTTGGATTCATCACTGTATCCAACAAGGATACACTTCTCCCCTTTGCTGTCCAACTTCTTCCTTAGCTGATCTGGTATGTGTGCATAGGCCACACATCCAAAAACTCTCATGTGGGTGACTCCTTGCTTTCTCCCACTCCATGCCTCTTCTGGCACTTTGTTCATGACTGCTTTTGTAGGACACCTGTTCAAAATATAAACTGTACAATGTACAGCTTCAGCCCAATACTCATTTGGCAAATGCTTTGCCTTCAACATGCTCCTTGCCATCTCCATGATGGTTCTGTTCTTCCTTTCAGCAACTCCATTTTGTTGTGGGGTGTACTGAGTTGTGAACTGTTTATGTATTCCATTTTCTCTACAAAACTTTAGGAATTCATTTGAGATATACTCACCTCCTCTATCAGTTCTCAATACTTTTATGTGCAGCCCGCTTTGGTTCTCCACAAGTGCTTTGAAGTTTTGGAATTTCTCAAAGACTTCACTTTTGTTCTTGAGGAAATATATCCAAGTCTTTCTTGTAAAATCATCAATGAATGTCAAGAAATATAGGCTGCCAGCTAATGATGGAGCTTGCATTGGTCCACACAAATCTGAGTGGATAATCTCTAAGGGTGTCTTTGCCCTTATACTTTTCCCTGATGGAAAACTCTCTCTATGTTGTTTGCCCAATATACAACCTTCACAAAGGCTGTCCGGCTTCTCTATCAATGGTAATCCCTTTACCATTCCTTTTCTGCTCAATAAGTTTAGACCTCCAAAATTTAGATGCCCGAATCTCAAGTGCCATAACCAGTTCTCATCCTTTGGCACGCTTTGGAAGGCCTCTTGGGTGACTGCTGCCATTTCCTTCTTGTTCTTCAAGTCTGCCCTGATCTGGAGAGGGAATATCCTGTTCCTTGTCATCTTCACTTTAGCAATGCATCTTTTGCTGGGTGGTATGTCCATGATGGTGCACACATCATTTACAAAGTAAACATTGTAACCCTTTTGGACAAGCTGTTCAATACTCAAGAGGTTACATCTCATTCCGGGGACATAGTAGACATCTGCTATGGTTTTCCTTTCTCCTTGTTTTGAAAATATTTTTACCTCCCCTTTTCCCATAACAGACACTTTACTATCAGTTCCTAGTGTGACCTCTGATTTCAAATTCTGATTTAAGGCTGAAAAGAGGGCTATATTCCCTGTCATATGGTTGCTACAACCTGAGTCTAAAAACCATATGTCTTCACTATGTGTTTCAGCCATGTTACAAGCTAACAGGACATTTTCTTGACTGTTGTTTTCTCTTGTAACATTTGCATTTTGTCTGCTGTTCATATCATACTGTTTCTTTCTACAATCACTAGCATAATGTCCATACTTTTTGCAATAATAGCATTGAACATTAGATTTATCATACCTTTGTCCTTGAGCCTGATACTGATCTCTTTGTTGGCTGCTGCCTTGACCTTGGTTCTGATTTGGATTGCTGCCTCTTCCTTGTGCATTTGATGGGTTGTTCCTTCCACCTCTGTTCTGGCTTCTGCCTCTTCCTCTTCGGTTTCCTCTTCCTTGACCCCTTCCTCTTCCAAAGGACATCTGGGTCTTGAAGGCTTGCTCAAGGGATGAGTTTTCATTCCTACTCAACCTCTGCTCATGAGTTATCAGTGATGCATGTAGCTCATCAACTGAATAGTTTGAGAGATCCTTTGTCTCTTCAATGGTGGTGACTATGGCATCGAACCTTGAGGGTAAGACCCTCAATATTTTCTCCACTATTCTTCTATCTTCAATTGTTTCTCCATGAGTTCTCATTTGTGTGATTACACCAATCACATGAGTGAAGAATGAGTCAATGTTATCTGACTCCCTCATGTTCAAGTTTTCAAAATCCTTTCTCAGCATTTGCAATTTTGCTGTCTTCACTCTCTCCATGCCTTGATAGGTAGTTTTTAGGGTTTTCCATGCATTGTGTGATGTTGTAGCTGCTGCTATCCTTGGGAATATACTCTGGTCCACTGCTTGATACAACAAGACAGTGGCCTTTGCATCCTTCTTCCTATTGAGCTTCAATAGGTCCTTCTCTCCCTGAGTTAGGTTATTAAATGTTGTTTCATCTGCTGGATCCTCAAACCCATATTCTACTAGTTCCCATATATCTTGAGAGATGAACAAAGCTCTCATGGTTATAGACCAGTAGTCATAGTTCTTCCCATTAAAGTGTGGGAGCTGGGTGTTGAACATACCCATGCTTGTGCTTGCCATTCCTTGCATCTTGAACTATGGTTTTAAATCCTTGACTGTGATTTTTAAAAAAAAAAAAACAACTGACTGTCTTCAGCAATAACAAGATAAATGCTTTTGGGGAATACCTGAATCCTTCGATGTCTGAGTCTTCTGTCTGCTTGAGAGGTTTTGCTGCAGCAACAACCTTCTCCCTTCAGCTTCTTTAACTTCTTTAAAGAGCCTAAGCCTTGCTCTGATACCACTGTTAGGTATTTTTGATGGGAGAAAATACCAAAACCAACAAAATATTCACCACAGAGACAATACTCTGTTTCTTCTGTCCAGGATCTTTTGCATAGAACCTCTAAAAAGAAATTAACTCAGAACACAGTCCATTACATAGTCACAACACATTTCTATTGATTTAAAAAAAACTGATACATATTTCATCCTCTGTGCAAAGAGGGATTCACAAAACAAACTCTGTTACTCTCACAGATTTTCCACTGCTGTGGATATTACAAAACAGCTCTCTGTTCTTCAATGGCTAAATCAAGACATTACATACCCATTTCTATATCGCACTGGTGTGCAATTACAAAAGAAGATCGCACTCTCGTGCGTAGCCACCACTCACTTCACACACACAAAAAAAAAAAAAAACGCATAGACTTTTTTTACGACATGTATAAAACAAACATATAAAAAAATATAAAAAAACATATGCCCATTAACAATATTAAACACATGGGACGTATGCCCATCATCTCATTAAAGGCTGCCACCAAAACTACGTAAATGCATTAAAGACCACAACGTTTCCTCCACGGCGGTCAACGAGGAAAACGACAAAAAAAACTTTCAATCCATGCAAAAATCGATTTGACACGGGCGGTATGCATCTTCGGGAAATCAACGGCTTAGATCGCGCGCCCAGATCACTTGGCTGATCCAACGAGGTTCGGGAGCCAACCTCGCGCAAAACAAACGGACTTTAGCGTCCGGGGAGAGCGGTTTTCGGCGTCGTACTAAGGACGCGTGGCGGAGTGTGATTATGTCGGAGCCTCAGCTACGGATACCGCCTTTGGTGAAGGGCGGTGCGGGGAGACCGGGTGGTTTTCCAGAATCCGCCGCGCTGTTCAAAATTAGAATTTAACATATATGTTGCCAGAACTGCTCAATTAATATATGTGGCCAGAACTGCTCAAATAGTAGGTAGTGATTTTGGAATTCTGGGTCTTTGATATCAAAGAATTATACTTTGCTTTGTATTAGTTCATTGTATGGGGTAGCCACAACCTCCTTTTTAATATAGATAATAACCATTTGAGCAAGTCATTAGAGTTATGTTGTGTGGGTAGGACTGGTAAATTAAACCCTCCCATTTTATATCATGTTATGGATTGTGAACCAAAACTAATGAACTAAAATCCTCACTAAAATCCTCACATTTTCTCACGTGACACAATTGATGAAATTGCTTGTAACAAGGCATATGTGTATCATGGATTAAAAGTAATTTAATTCCTCACGTTTTGCATCAAATATTACTGTCAACCGTCCAAGATCACGTAAACTGTGGGCATGCAACACAAACAAGACTCTTCCAGAGTATACTCGCCATCAGTTTTAATTGTTTTAATTATCTTTACACCTGCTGACGTGATCCCGTGCAATTAAGAGTGATTCCTATTATAGATGTATCACCCTAAAAATGATATGTGATGGCAAGAACATATAGCATCGACATTTGTCTTTCAACATTGGTCTTTCAATCATATAATTACACTCAGAAAAATAACATTCCTCTTTAAGATTTCTGAAAAACACATTAAGTTATCTGAAATAAATGGTGTTCCAAGAAGGAAAAATAAAAAATTTGCAGGGATATTAACATGAACATTAATATGGAGAAGGTGCGGTCCAAATCACGGGGACTACGGACTGAATGGAAGAAATGGTGCCATGAATCAACTGATTCTGGAAGAGTCCTCCATTTCTAATGCCATCTTGAAACCCAAGCCTGCAGCTCACTCCAAGCTTGTTCGCTAAAATTATAATTGAAGAGGCCATTAATGTCATCACATAAATATCTAATGAGGAAAGTTTTAGCAGTTTACCCTCTCATAGCCAATTTTCGTAGCTTGCGGTTTAGTGGACAAATCGAATTTTCAACTTTATGTTACCGCCAGTTGAAGCGATGCGCATATCATTTTATTTTATCCCAAGTTACCTTGTTGTTATTTGATGGGTACGTGCCAAAACAGAGCGGTGTGGGACCTCATATGAGAGGCATGTGTCGAGTGCTTTTTAAGCTACTACTGGTGGAGGGGACCTTTTAAGGTACCACTGGTAGAGGGGACAGGGTGCAGTTCAAGCTATCAACCTACTTATTGTCTCTACTTTCACTGGGTCGACTGGTATTGGGTATAGCACTATTTGTCCTGATACTGGGTACAACATTGTTTGTCTTCCTTTGCTTCTTTATGAATGGACCAACTTATACTACCAACATATGCCTTTAAGCAGAATGGCCACAAAGTGGCTTCTCTGGATCTCACGTGATATATCAAGCACCGTTTACAAATCAACTCAATTCAATAAACCATGCATCCTTTACACTTACGAGATTCAGCTGATGGATGTCAGTGCTTTTGTGCTGCTTTTTGACATCCTTATTTTGAGAGGTTTAGGGATAGCAAATCACAGTATTAGATTGAGAGAAATTATCTGTTGTCTATTAGGAGAGTGTTGTACTGGAAATTTTGAGCGCATTAGGATGATATAATTGAAAACAAACGAAGATATGGGAGATTACAGTGTAATGTTTACATTTAAATTGGGCAAAGAAAGAAAAAGAAACTAATGTTGGAAATTTCTGGTGATTTCAAACACAAAATAAATTGCACAGAGAACAGCGCTCTGTTTCAATACAGGATCTTAATCATAACAAAAAAAAAACTGTTACAAAATAGTCTTCCTCTTCAGAGGGATTACAATAGGAACGCTTCAGTTCCAGAAACCAATTTCATTATCTCAGCACTGTTGTGCGTTTTAGAAATTACAAAACTCACTCTCTTAATTCTCTACAGTTGTGTCTGCCATTGCATTTTTATATATAATGAACAACACAAAAATATCTTACATACGTTTTGCTTGTGCCCATACTTTCGTAAAATAAAAAACAATAAAATTAAAAATTTTACCTACATTTACCAACCGCAGTAAATATCATTAATTACACGGCTGAAAATATCTTGTCAGAATTTAATGCGTGGCCCATCACAATATCGCACCATCGCATCGGCGGAAGAGAAAAGATGTGTCGCCGCTGCCATAACTGTTGAATCATGTGATTTGCGATATGCGATCAGATCGCATCGCGAAATCACAATCGGGGCAATGCAGGGGTGCAACAAGTTAATATGCGATGGCGATCTACGATTTGATCGCATCGCACAATCGCATCGCGAATGAGAAAAATAGAACTTGCGGGAAAATTCTAACGGCGGTTTTGCTAAAATGTTCGCGGCCCCCTGTTCAACTGTCGCTGCAGTTGAAATTACGATTTCAACACTCCCCTTTAATTTCAACTGCTGGGTTTTTCTGCATACCCAGGCATTTCCTGAAATGATCGAAACTTTTCTTTCCCAATGGTTTTGTCAAGATGTCAGCTAACTAATCCTCTGTTCTGCAGTGTTGCAAAACAATCTCACCATTGTTAACCAATTCATGTATGAAGTGAAATTTGGTGTCTATGTGCTTTGTCTTTTTATGAAAAACAGAGTTTTTAGACAATGCTATTGCCGAGCTATTGTTACAGTAAATGGTTGTGCCCTTTTCTTGTTCATGACACAAATCTCTGAGAACTCTTCTCAGCCACACTGCTTGGCATGCTGCTGCTGTTGCTGCCACATACTCTACCTTTGTTGTTGACAAAGACACAACTGGTTGCTTCTTGGAAGCCCATGAGATGGCTCCCGATCCCATATGAAACACATATCCCGATGTGCTTTTCCTATCATCAACACTTCCAGCCCAATAACTGTCAGTGTAACCTGTCAACATGAAACTTTCGGAAGAGGAGTATAAAATACCAAACCCCTTCGTTCCATTCACATACCTTAGAATCCTCTTGGCTGCCTGCCAATGAGTCTCTTTCGGTCTTTCCATAAATCTGGAGATTAAACTCAGAGTGTGCATAATGTCCGACCTAGTTGCAGTCAAGTACATAAGGCTGCCAACTATGCTTTTGTACAATTTTGGGTCAAAATCCTTGCTGTTGTCTTATTTGGTCAATTTCAACCCCATCATAGTTGGAGTCACAGCTGCCTTGCTATTCTGCATGTTAAATCTCTTCAACACTGCTTCTACATATTTAACTTGAGAAATGAAAACACGATTTTCACTTTGGTCTACTTCAATTCCAAGAAAATATCTTAAGAAGCCCAAGTCAGTCATTTCAAATTCACTTTTCATGACTTCTTTAAAATCAGCAATGAGAGAAGCATCATTGCTAGTAAAAATCAAATCATCTACATATAAAACAATAATAAGGATCTTACTGTCATTCTCCTTTATGTAGAGTGTGGGTTCACCATCACACTTATCAAACCCATTCTCAATCAAATAAGCATCTATTCTACTGTACCATGCTCTTGGAGCTTGCTTCAGCCCATAAAGAGCCTTCTTCAGTTTGCAGACTTTATGCTCTTGGCCTTCAACTTCATAGCCTGGAGGTTGTTCAAGATAAACCTCTTCTTTTAACACTCCATTCAAGAATGCAGATTTAACATCCATCTGATAAATCTTCCATTTGTGTTGTGCCGCAATAGAAACACTGTTCTGACTGTTTCCATCCTTGCTACTGGTGCAAAGGTTTCATCATAGTCTTTGCCTTGTTGTTGCTTGCAGCCTTTCACAACAAGTCTTGCTTTGTGCCTGTCAATCTTGCTTTGTGCCTGTCAATCTTGCCTTCAACATTGCTTCTAGTCTTATAGACCCACTTAACTCCAATGGCATCTTTGCCTTCAGGGAGGTCCACTAACTCCCATGTTTTACTCTTCTCAATTGCACCAATTTCTTCATTCATTGCTTCAATCCATTTATCTTCATTTACAACATCTTCAAAATGAACTGGGTCATCAACATGACAATACAAAGCGAATAATGAATTCAGACCGGTATTGTTACTTACCTCTCCTTGTTCATAAATCTCATTCAGATTTCCGAATCTTGGTCTTCTTGGTGTGCTTGGAGTCCCATCCGAACTTGAGGGCATTTCTGATCCCTGTGGTTTGCTTTGAGAAGCACTTCCTTGACTTCTCAAGGCTGTTCGAATTCCAGCTTGTGGTGTGGTTTGTTGTACTTGCTGTGGTGGAGGAGGAGCCACCAAGGAAGGATTATTTGCTACTGTCCCTTCCTCTTCTTCTTCATGAGACACAATTGTCTTCATATTCACTGTCTTCTCTAAGCTTCCATCCCAAGCTTCATCTTCAATGAACTGCACATCTCTGCTTACTATCAATTTCTTGGTGGATGGATTATAGAGTTTGTATGCTTTTGACTCATCACAATAGCTAGTAAAGACACACTTCTCCCCTTACTGTCAAGCTTTTTCCTTAGCTGATCTGGTACATGTGCATATGCTACACAACCGAATACTCTCATGTGAGTGACAGTTTGCTTTTGACCACTCCATGCTTCTTCTGGTATTTTTTTCATGACAACTTTAGTTGGGCATCCATTCAAGATGTAAACCGCGCAAGTGACAGCTTCTGCCCAATACTCATGCGGCAAGTGTTTTGCCTTCAGCATACTTCTGACCATGTCAAGAATGGTCCTATTCTTCCTTTCAGCAACACCATTTTGCTGAGGTGTATACCTCGCGGTGAACTGCTTTTGTATGCTATTCTCTCTGCAAAAACGCAGAAAGTCTTTGGAGATTTACTCTCCTCCTCTATCTGTTCTAAGCAATTTGATATAATGCCCACACTGCTTCTCAACAAGAGTTTTGAAGTGGCGGAATTTCTCAAACACTTCACTCTTCTGTTTCAGCATATACACCCATGTCTTTCTGGTGTAATCATCAATGAAAGTTAAAACATATTTATTTCCAGCAAATGATGGTATTTGCATCGGTCCACACACATCAGAGTGAACAATTTCCAAGGGTGCTTTTGCCCGTATACTCTTTCCTGCTGGAAATCTTTCTTTGTGTTGCTTGCCCAAGATGCAGCCTTCACAAAGGTTGTCCGGTTTCTCGATCAATGGCAATCCCTTTACCATTTCCTTTCTGTGCAACAGATTCAAGCCTCCGAAATTGAGATTTCCAAATCTCAAGTGCCACAACCAATTCTCATCTTTCACTTGTTCCTGAAAGACTTCTTGTGTTACAGCTGCAATAGTTCTTCCTTCCTTCAAATCTACCCTGAGTTTGAGAGGAAACATTCTATTGCTGGTCATCCGCACCTGTGCAATGATCTTCTTACTTGGAGGTATATCTCTGATTGTACACATATCATCTTTGAAGAACACATTGTAACCTTTGTTAATGACCTGTCCAATGCTCAAAAGATTACATTTCACACCAGCTACATAGTATACCTCTGGCACAATCATATGTTCTCCATTTCTTGCTTGGATACTGAGTCTGCCCTTACCCTTGACAGATATCTTACTATCAGTTTCTGTTGTTACCTCAGATTTCACATTTTCATCCAGATTGGCAAACATTGCAATATTTCCAGTCATGTGATTACTACAACCTGAGTCTAAGAACCAAAAATCTTCTTGTTTGTCTTGTGCAATGTTACATGTTAACAGCACAATCTTTGGATTCTTATCTTCTTCATTTGCAAAATTAGCATTCTGCCTACTATTCATGTCATTTTGTTTTTTTTTACATTCATTGGCGTAGTGCCCATATTTCTTACAATAATGACATTGGACTTGGGATTTATCATACCTTTGTCCATGAGCTTGCTGTTTGCTTGAACCTTCATCTTGGTTCTGATTGCAGCTCCTTCCGCTTGTGCTTGCAGGATTATTTCTGCCTTTGTTTTGGCTTCTTCCACGACCTCTGTTATTTGCTCTGCCTCAACCTTTTCCTTGGCCAAAAGACATCTGAGTCTTGAATGCTTGCTCAAAAGAGAAATCTATTCCTCTACTCAGTCTGTGTTCATGAGACATAAAAGAAGCACTCAGTTCATCTATTGTGAACTGTGAGAGATCCTTTGTTTCTTCTATTGCTACCACAATAGCTTCAAACCTTGAGGGTAAAATTCTCAAGATCTTCTCTACAATCCTTCTTTCTTCAAGAATCTCACCATGAGATCTTATCTGGGTTATCAACCCAATAACCTGAGTGAAGAATGAATCTATTGTATCAGATTCCTTCATACTGAGTGTTTCAAAGTCTCTCCTCAACATCTGCAACTTCGCAGTCTTCACCTTCTCCATGCCTTGATAGGCAGTTTTGAGAATATCCCATGCCTCCTTGGATTTTGTTGCTGCTACAATCCGTGGAAAAACACTTTCATGTACTGATTGGAAGAGAAAAAAGAGGGCTTTGGCATCCTTCTTCCTGTCGCTCTTCAATTGGTCTCTTTCTGCTACTGTCAAAGCAACCAACGCTGTTGCATTTGCAGGTTCAGCATAGCCAGTTTCAACCAGCTCCCATATTCCTTGAGAAGCAAACAACGCTTTCATTGTTATGGACCAATAACTATGATTTTTCCCATTAAATTGTGGCAGTTGGGAATTTGTCAAACCAGTTCCAGCATCTGCCATCTTAACCTGTATAAGTAAAGAAGAGATAATGACTGTATAAATAAAAAACAAGCAAAAAACATTCTCTGCTGGAGAAGATCTGCTCAATAAGCTTCTTACAGCTCCTACAGTAAAAAAAACAAACTCTGTTTTTGACTCACTGAGTGCCTAGACTAGCTCTGATACCATGTTGGAAATTTCTGGTGATTTCAAACACAAAAGAAATTGCACAGAGAACAACGCTCTGTTTCAATACAGGATCTTAATCATAACAAAAAAAAACTGTTACAAAATAGTCTTCCTCTTCAGAGGGATTACAACAGGAACGCTTCAGTTCCAGAAACCAATTTCATTATCTCAGCACTGCTGTGCGTTTTAGAAATTACAAAACTCACTCTCTTAATTCTCTACTGTTGTGTCTGCCCTTGCATTTTAATATATAATGAACAACACAAAAATATCTTACATACGTTTTGCTTGTGCCCATACTTCCGTAAAATAGAAAACAATAAAATTAAAAATTTTACCTACATTTACCAACCGCGGTAAATATCATTAATTACATGGCTGAAAATATCTTATCGGAATTTAATGCGTGGCCCATCACAATATCGCACCATCGCATCGTTGGAAGAGAAAAGATGTGCCACCGCTGCCATAACCGTTGAATCATGCGATTTGCGATATGCGATCAGATCGCATCGCGAAATCGCAATCGGGGCAATGCAGGGGTGCAACAAGTTAATATGCGATGGTGATCTGCGATTTGATCGCATCGCACAATCGCATCACGAATGAGCAAAATAGAACTTGCGGGAAAATTCTAACGACGGTTTTGCTGAAATGTTCGCGGCCCCCTGTTCAACTGTCACTGCAGTTGAAATTACGATTTCAACAACTAATATATTTTGGAATGGAACCAAACTAAGGATGCATTAATTGCTAGGAGGTTTGTTGTGGGAGCATATGGCCTCTTTGGCTCCTTCTTCATGTGTGGGAAACCTAGCGATATACGAAAAAGTATGGCAAGGAACCCTGTGGGGGGAATCCAATAGCTTAGACTCAAAGATCATGGATGTCGATGTTGATGATGCCATGTGCATCCACCCATTCAGACCACATTCATATTTAGTTTGTGGCTATTGATCGATTATGTTCACTACAACTAAGAAATCTCACTCTGGTCACTGCAACTAAAGAAAATATTGTATGCTACTTGATATCATGCAGAGACTATCTTACAGACCCTTAGCGACTATCCATATAAAAAAAGACTACACCTACAAGGGTTGAAAATATTCTCCTTGGTGTTTGAGCCATTCTAATAGGTGGAAGTGGAAGATGAGAGGTGGAAGTAAAACAACCGCATTCAAAACTTTAGATAAAATCTCTATTCACTCCAAGAAAATATCATAGGCCAAACTCCAAAAATTATTTAGTTTGTGGCTATTGATTGATTCTGTTCACTACAACTAAGAAATCTCACTCTGGTCACTGCAACTAAAGAAAATATTGTATGCTACTTGATATCATGCAGAGACTATCTTACAGACCCTTAGCGACTATCCATATAAAAAAAGACTACACCTACAAGGGTTGAAAATATTCTCCTTGGTGTTTGAGCCATTCTAATAGGTGGAAGTGGAAGATGAGAGGTGGAAGTAAAACAACCGCATTCAAAACTTTAGATAAAATCTCTATTCACTCCAAGAAAATATCATAGTCCAAACTCCAAAAATTAACAAAGTCGAACTTGGCAAACTTGAACTTTCGATAAAAATTCAATAAAAAAACTTGCCAAACTTTAACTTTGGATAAAAGTTCAAAAAGAAATCGATGCTATCCGAAGCCGAATTTGAAACTTTGGATAAAAGTTCAAAACACAACCCCACAATTCAAAGCGGAATTTCGAACTTTGGATAAAAGCATATGTATGTGGAGAACTTTGCGATAAGACCCCAAACCTGCATAGAATAGAAAATCAGAATCAATTTTAAATATCGTTTTTTTCCAAAACTTTGGTTAAAACATCCGATATAAAAAAGGTCACCAAAATTATTGCATAGTCAAAGCGATATCAATCGCTATATACCATATACCATGCCTCTGGGCCGGTATAATAACAACTATGCATTTACAAAATGTTGTTATCCTAATTGATGTGCTTAACAACCATGAATGAATTTAGAGTGTGGAAGATGGGGCATCCTAATGTATTTAAGGAAAAAAAATAGAAAAATAATATGATAGAGTAATTTGGCCTTTTTAAAAATATATTTTAAGGAATTTATGAAAATTTTTAACCATTTTTCAATAAATTTAAGAATCGGTTTGAATAATGTGCGACCAATGTTTTAATTTTTAAAAATTAAACAAGGTTAAGTTTTTGAAATATATTTTTATTTCCAGTGGAAACTTCATTTATTATTAAAGACAAATAAGTGGTAAATTAATAAAAAATAATATATTGGGATGGTATGATTTAATTAATGTGATTTTTTTTTAAATATAGTTTGATAAATTTATTATAAAAATTATCTAAATTTTTAATTTTTTTTAATTTTTTTTTTAAGAATATTTTTGAATAATATGCCTAATGTTTGATTTTTATTAAAAGCAAAGAGGGTTGAGTTTTTGAAATATTTTTTTATTTCAAGCGGAAATATAAATAAGCTGTAAAAGTAAAAATAAAGAAGAATATATATATCTATATAGAGAGACAAGAATCTAATAATTTTCTTGATACCAGTTATATGTAAATTTTTGGAGTTTTAAGGTTTGCCTTCCTTTCCGTAAGCTAGGTCATAACCAAGGCTATTTAAACTCGAGGTCACATTATTTTGATCACCAATTGAGCTACCCTTGTGACATATTGGGATTATGATTATATAACATACAAAATATAATATAGTTGTTGTGGAAAATTACTAAAATAATAATAATAATTAAATTGTTATTGTGAAATATAAAGGAGAAATAGTTATAGAGATTTCACAGAGAAATTGAAACAAATTTAGAGTTTAAAATTTTGGGAAAATGTTTAGCAATTGAGGATGTCTTCGTGAAATAAGTTTGAATATAAGTGTATGCTAATTTTGATAGGGAATAATAAGAGATGCATTATAGAAATAGACTAGTAATTTCGAGAACGTAAAGATAAGGTGTTATAAGAAGAAACTTGAGATAAATGATTTCAAGTAAATCTAAATTTTTAAATCCAATTAAATTTTTAATAATATTAATTATTTAATTAGAAACAAAATATTGAAATGCGATATCCATAAATCATGACATGAATATTAAAATAGGAAAGTGGTAAGCACTCTTCAATATACATGATACTGAATTCTATAAGAATTGTAATTTGTTCACCAAACATATTTTAATAATCTCTCTCTCTCTCTCTCTCTCTCTCTCTCTCTATATATATATATATATATATAGATATAGGGAGAGAGAGAGTGATTGATCTTATAATTCAAAGGGAAACTAATAAGGTTTTATGTGTGATTCCACCCAGAGATATTATATTTAATTATCTCATGACTCATGCATACATAAGTGGATCAAAACCCACCCTCTTGTCCTTTAATTTTTTAAAGTCCAAAGGGGTTGGATCTAGTGATGGAAAGTGAAGATTTTTTCACCGTTGGGAAAGGTTCAGTTCCCCATGAGAGCATATCCCAAATCCATAGGGGCCACCATGAGGTAATGGTCAAGCATGTGTTTACACCCAAAGAGATTATATTAAATGGAATTATTACCCATGCACACATAAGTGTGCCAAAGCCCAATTGCATGTATTTTTACAAAGAGGGGAAATCCTTTCATCTCATTCATCTCAAGTTTAGGTCCTTTAAACACAAAGAGATTATATTAAATGGTATCATGATACATGCACACATAAGTGTGGCAGATCCAAACTCCATGTATTTTTATAAAGAATGGAAATCCTTGCATCTTATTCATCTCAACTTTAGGTCCTTCATTTAGAATGTTCCAAGCCAAAAGTCTAAAATAATGAATCAAAAGGGGGAATTTACTTTAAGGGGATTATATAACATCCATCCAATTTTTTAACCCCGTGGATCATGAAGTGTTAACTCATAATCATACCAAGTGAAGCCACTGAAGGCCACTATATGTCACACACAACAATCATTCACCTCCCATCATCATGATGGAGGAGTATGTCACCAATTGAGGATATATCACCTTCAGTGTCTTTTCATACTTGCATTGTGGAATTAATTCAAGTTTGCAGATGGATTTCATAATAGGGAGTTGGTTCATAGGGGTAGAAAGCAACCTAGTAGAGTGAACATTGTTTAATTTTGGTTCCATCTTTTCTTTGATTGATTTGGATCCATTCTTTATCCTAGGCATAATAATAATTTCCAAAGAGCTATGTGCCACTTGAAGCACCCTCAAGAAACATGATTCAACAGTAAATGAACCCTGTATTGGCTTGGAGGTAGTCTCAGGAAGGGTGAAAGCAATGGAGAGCTACTTGGTAGAGAATTAAACATGTCTCAAAGAATCATGCTTCATCTCAAGAGGAGGATTAATGTTATAGAATAGCTGGCTACTTAAATGGAAAGTCTACTAAATGCGCAAGAGATACATATAAAGGTCAATTCTTCCCTAAGTGATGGTGTATTAGGCACTCCTCCTTCGGAAATAAAGTCTCTTATTACAACATATTTGGGTACACCTAGTGGCCATACCTCATAGTAATTCCAGTGAATCCTAGTTTATCCAAATAACCTTGTACACCTAGAAAGTTCAAACATGAGCTAATCATGTCTTTTTTTGTACAATACAGTCCAATTGTATATTTTATGTAAGTTAGGCTTGTATTATAAGTCTTTAAAATAGTTGATTTTTGCATGTTTTTCCTATTGTAAGAATTGGACACATAGTCTTTATCAAATATCTAAAAAAATTTAATATCCTTTATAATTAGGCCATAATTAATATATATATATATATATATATATATATATATATATATATATATATATAAGTAAGTTAAGAGAGAAGAAAAAATCATTACGTAAGAGTTAAGAGGGAGATAAGAAAAATAGTAAGGAGAAACAACTATAGGGTTGAGAGAGATATTGTTTCAAGGGATGGAGAATATATGCCATATATAAAACAAAATAAGCAAGAAAGTTGGGGAATCCGGATGGCTAGGGCCAGGTTCGGTGGATACGAAAGGGGGATAATGTTTATTGAGGGTCGATAAGAAAGAGGGGGAATGCTTTATTGAATTAGTTGATAAATAATTGGATTTCAAGATTGGATAAGTTTGTAGTTTTTCTTAATTAAAAAGATTAAAGTAATTTTTTTATTTTTTTTTAGAGATATTTTGAGTGATAGGTGAGGTATAATAGCATGTTGACGTAAAGATTTTTATTAATAAGTAATATAATTTTATTTACTTTATTTTTATTCATGTTATAGTTGTTATTATCTATGGGTTTGGATAGACTGTGATCAGGTGCTCTGTTAAGGCACTCCTTTATATGAAGTTAACAATTCAATTTCCCGCCCTGATCGGGGTGATCTATTGGACATGATGAACATATAGTCCCACCAAGCTTACAAAAACAAATTGTAGTTTTTATTATTTTACTTGTTAGTTAAGGTTATTTATCTAATTAGTTAATTTTAAACTTAGTTATATATATTTTTGAGTTGTTTTATTTATTTCAAGGATTATCTAAAGACTTAAATTATATATTACCTTGACTTAATTTTAGTTCTTGTTAATTTTTTTAAATTAATATTTTAACTTTTTGTTAAGTATATGACTAACATTACTATTATCTATTAGTATATTTATATTTCCTTAGTTTTTGGGGTTTTGTTTGACTTAATAGTTTGTGACCTTGCTTATTATCTCTTGCCTATTTGTCTAGCTAGAGTAGCTCAAAATTTTCATCATTTCTTGATCATGAGGCACACTTGTTGATTCAAAAAGTCGACTCAAATAACAAGTTTTGACCAATCTAGAAGAATCAAATCAATGCTATTCACACCAAAAATGAATAAACTTAGAAAAAACAAGGAGTTTTGTTTAATCAAAACAAATAAAGTGTTTCAAATTGTTTGCAATAGAAAAGTTAGAGATGTGGTTGTGGAACATGTTAGCTTTATGTTCTTTGATGTGGGTTTTGATTGATCTACCAATTTGGCCCAGATAGGACTTTCCATAGGAATAATGAATTTGGTATAATCCTTAACCTAGGATATGTTGAAATTTATCCTTAATGGTTCCAAATAGATTATTAAGGGTTTTTGGGGATTAAAAAGAGTTTAAACATTATTTTGGCCCAAGATGATTAAAATATCATTGATAATGCCACAAATGTAAGGAAGAGAGATAAGACCTAGAGGCAGAACAAGGGAAAAGTAGTTTTTAGATCTAGAATGAAGGGTTAAGAGAAAAGCTTTGTTGATTTGTGATATTAAGTAGTCATTTGATATAAGAGCATTAGTGAGGTATATTTTTTATTTTTCAAGGAGATGTGAAGTATAGATTAAAATGGATCAATTAACAAGAGTTTTGAAATTGATAAATTTTTAGGTTGCGTGGTGGTGAGAATGGCTACGAAGATAT
This sequence comes from Pinus tabuliformis, assembly GCA_031772625.1. Classification (NCBI taxonomy): domain Eukaryota; kingdom Viridiplantae; phylum Streptophyta; class Pinopsida; order Pinales; family Pinaceae; genus Pinus; species Pinus tabuliformis. The sequence goes on along the minus strand of CM062808.1, from coordinate 757,305,039 downwards.
TTTATGTATCTTTTTTTTCTACAAACTTGATGGGTTAAGGTACCATTAAGTTATTAAGAGATAAGAACAAATGTAGGAAAAGGTGAATGTTTTGCGATTTTATTTTTATCATAAATTAAATTGAAGAAAAATTACTTTGAGGTAAGTGTTTGAAATCTATGTTGAAACTATGATCGTTATTAAATTAGGAAAAAAACATATATTTAAATCTCTATGCATTAAAAAATTAATTTATTGTAAAAACCAAAATTCATTAGAGGAAATTTCAGCCCAAAAGTGGCTTCCTAAAGAAAAATAATAAGAAATAATAAAATAAGAATTTTAAATTTTGGACGGAAAAAAATTATATATATATATATATATATATATATATATATGTATTTATTGTTTATCACCATATAGGTTTACTCAAATTTCAAATGTAGACACTCGTTGGATGTGGAATTATATATTGCATCCAACTAGTACCCATTATGCATACTTTTGAGAAGATCGACATTGATAAAAATTGAAGATACATTCAAAAAATGTGTTCAACATGTTTTTTTAATGTATCTTCAATTTTTATTGATGCGGTTCTTTTTAGAAGTATTCATAATGGATATTCATTGGATGCATAATTTTATTATGTATTCAATGAGTGGCTACACTTGAAATTTGAGTAAACTTATATGGAGATAAGCCAAAAATACAATTAAAAAGTACCTTTTTCAATTTTCCCACAAAAATATTTACGTGTATCTCTTTTTAAATTTAAAAGATTTTGATTGGTTTACATATTATGTACACAAAAATTTTATGAGAGCTTTTAGGCTAAAATTTCTTCTAACATAACATCATATTTACTTAAAAAATATTTACCATAAATATAATTTCCAAAAATGTATCTGATCACCCATTTTCCTATTTGTTTAAACAAAAAAAATATTAGATCAAATATTCATTGTGTCAAACTTGGAGAACATTATAAAACAAAATGGTATGCTATGCTAACTTTTATCATTTAAGAGCATATTATGTAATTTAAAACATAACAATATGTGTACAATACTATATAAAGGAATAAACTCATTAATTTTGTAATTTTATTTTTCATTTTTGCGAACACAATTTTTTTTCTATTTATCTTTCATCCACACACATATATAAAGTTTAATAATGTGTATATCAAATTTATATGTGGAACAAGCCGTAGATATCTATTGAATTTTTTTTTGGCTTCGGTAAAAATAGTTTTTGGAAAACAAATTAGTATATTGGATATTGCTCGCTAGGATACCAATGATGTTTTAAAAATTGTTAAGATGGTTTGATGGAAGTTTATATAATTTAGAGATAAAATAAATAAATAAAGGTTTAATGTTAGTTCAATAGAATGAGATAAAATTATTGAAATGTTTAGGAGAATGTGGTATGGGAAAATATTTTCCCTTTTCAATGTTGCAAAAAATGGTGTGAAAATTAATTCAAAGACCAATTTTGTAGGGCCAAGAAGTAAGATATATGTATATAGTCTTTAATATAGTGAAGAATAAGATTAGAAATACTATTAAACAACATAATAATGTTCTAATAATTTAGAAATTCACCATCAATTCTTTCCATCTAGTTGGAAATGGTTTATTTGGAAAATAGAAAGATGAAAATGGTTTATTTGGAAAATAGAAAAATGGAGTAAATTGAAAATTGGTCTTGACCTGTGAGGAGGGAGCAAAGGCAGCCACAAAATTCCACTTTAAATTCTTTAAAAAATAAAGAACAAATGTAACTTAATCTCTAAGAAGTTGCAAACTAGAAAATGACCAATATTTGGCATCAACAATGGTCATGAGAAAGATACAATATGCAAATTGAGCGGATTGGGGGTACAATATGAAAATGAATGGGAAAGATACATATACCTCTGGATGGAAAATAATGTTATACTCAAGTAATAAAAGGACCAATTAATCTACTTATTAAATCTTATTGGAGAATATGTTTCTAAATTGCGATGAAAAGCACTTGCATAAGAAGGGTGAGAAGAATAACATATATCGTGGTAGAAAATCATAAGGTCATTAAAATATATCACAAAAGCAAGATCTTATGTGGTTGATTTTATTAAATAGGGTATTCACATGCAACGTAGTTTAGAAGAATTTTATAGGGTCAAGATGGTGTTGCAATGTCATTAAACAAAAGAATCTATTATTCACCTCTGGTTAGAATGCCATGCTCAGGAAGGTATGGAAAGAGGTGGAAATTTTAATAGGGATTGGGATTTTCTGAGAAATAAGAAGTTTCTAAAATGCCTTTAGAACATGGCGCAATAGAAAGTATACTTCTAAAATTAAAGCATTTCCTCTCAACATATTTTGTGGAAGTTGTTTTTAGAAATATAATTTTATCGGAGATACACGTGCTTTGTCCCAAGCATTTTGTACATGCCATAAATATTTTAAATACCTAGGAAAACTATTTTTTCTTCATAGGCAAGTGATGTAAAAATAAATAAAATTATTCTGTGCTCTTTCTTTAACGGTGCTTTACAGGGGAATCCCTTCATTGGAGGTTCATGAGGTATACTATATTTATCTTCTAATCATAGTATCTCTTTCAAAGTTGTAATTGGTCAAGAAACCAATATTTTCTATGAAAATTAGATTTAAATATTGCTTTCAAGCTATCACAAGAGTTTGGTGTAACCCAATTACAAATCTTTGGAGACATATGGTTGGTTATCAAAAGGATGCATACAGAAATTTACCTTAGAAATTTTACATTATGACCCTCATATGATGAAATTCATAGTGTACTTACCTTTTCCCCATATATATGTCAATTGCATAGTTATAGGGACAAGGACATTCTTACATATGTGTTGTCAAAAGCTAGAGTCATGTTGGACTAAGGAACCTAGATTATTATAGTAATCCATAATGGATGCATTATAGAATATAATCATGAATCATGAACATAAATTTTAATTATTTCATCAAGGGAGTTTTGAAGTCTAAAAGGGGCTTCCTTAGGAAATTATAAAATAATAGTGGAAATAATAAAATAAGATTAGATTACATCATCAAATTTTAGATGGAAAAAAAGAAATAACTATTTTTTCAATTCATATTTTCAACTTATGTCCCTATGAGTTTACTCAAATTTTGAGAGGAAACACTCGTTGGATGCAAAATTTAATTCCTCATCCAAGGATTACCCTTGTTGCATACTTTTGATGGACCCTGCTACACGAAAAATTAGAAATACATGATAAAATGTGATTGAAATCACATTTTTTCATGTATTTTTCATTTTTCATCTAGCAAGGTTCATCAAAAGTATGCAATATGGGTACTCATTGGATGAGGAATTAAATTTTGCATCCAATGAGTCCTCCCACTCAAAACTTGAGTAAAACATTAGGGAGATAAGTTGAAAAAATAGTTTTATTATTTTATTATTTTTTAATCTTTTCACTTTTTTACTCAAAAATGGTGAATCATCTCCCATGGCTGACATCACCATCTTGAATCCTATTGGTTCATATAAAGTTTATTTTCTTTGTACATTTTTCTTGTGAGGCCCATTTTAGACCTCAAAATTCCCTTAACATCAATGTTTTATTTTATATTTTGTAGAATGATGGAATTTCACAATTTACTTCAATAAACTTTTGAACTACATGAAACATGAAATTAGAGTTGAATTCTAGTTAAGTGAGCATAGGTTAAATACCACTATTTCCAAATTAAAATAGGTGAATTAGTAGTATTAGAGATTTACTTATTACACTAAGTTGTCAAACAAGATTATTAGTATATCTATATCAACCAAAGAAATATTGTTTATAATGATATATTAATCATTATATTGAAGTTAAATAGAGTATTCTATTGAAATAATTTTGTCATTAATGTCAAAGATAGAGTTCGACTAGATATGTCCAAGATAAATATTTCAAGATGAATATTGTTCGAAATATTGTTGTGATTGATATCAAAGAAATAGGGGACAATAAATCTCCAAGATAAACATTGCAAGAAGAAGATTGCTAGAAATTTTGCTTGGATACCTGGTTTCCTCTTGATGCCCAGTTTGGATACCCTATCTTTGAATGCATTTTCACTCTAAATACATAGCTCAATTTGGAGCATAATATATATGGTTAAAAATATTATTTTAATACATTTCCAATAGTATCCATTGGAATGAGGAGATATAAAAGATGATGTCAGCTCAACCGAATTAATTTTACAAGTCAACACCATAAGTGAACATAAAAACACTATAAATAAAGGATATATGAGTGCATTTGAATACCATGTAAGTGGATATCTAAGGTGAGTAATACTCTTGTTGTCTTAAAAGATAGAGAAAAATTGTGATTTTTGAAGTGAAAGAGCCATCTTAAAATCTTCATTACAAATTTCTTTATAAGATATGTCAAACCATGAAACATTGAAAACATGAAACATTAAAAACATGGAGAATACATTTTCCTTTAATTGTGATAAAAATTTCAAACTTTAATTGATTTTTTAAATACATTACATTAATCTCAAAAATACATTATTTTAAAAGGTTATCATAAATAATGTATATAGCTTTAAACATAATTTTTTTCCATTTCTTAAAAAAAACAATTAAACATAGCTTATGGCATGGTAAACATATGTATTTGATAGTTAGAAATGTCTCTAAATAGTTAAAAATATGAAAATAACATACATATTTTAAATCAAAGGTTTGAAAGGTATAGATTTATATTTAAAAATCCTTATAATTGTATTATAAAATTTATTTTAAATATCTTAAAACAAACTTAAATATGTTATTTTCAGTATATTTAAAATAGTATTATCTTTTTAAGATATAATCTAATAATTTTAGAAATATATATTTAATATAGTGTTATAATTTTTTAAAAGTTGGTCTAATTTAAATTATGTAAAAAGGAGAACCAGTATAATTGGTTTTTCTTGACCCAAAAAATATCAAACTTAGTCACATTTCTTATCAATTAATCAAAAGAAATTAGTCATCCTTTTAAAACTATATTGTGATATAATTAAAAAAGTAATATAAAGAATTAAATTCTCATTTAAATTAGTAAACTGCAATAACATATTTAGAAATATAATTGAGAAGAAAAAGAAAAGAAATCAGTGGAAAAGACCATTTAAGATGGTGTAGGAGGAGGGCCTCCTTAAGTTGAATCTTCTTTTCCTTTTCCTATGTAAGGTTTTTACTTCTTCGATTCATCCTTATAGATGATAGAATTGGAGCTAATTCTTTTGGAGGTGGATGTGATCAATAACACCATATTCTCGTCCTCCTTATCAAATCGTTCACTATAAACTATGAAGCTAATCCCAAAGACCACCCAATAGAGAATGGTGAATTTCATTTCTAATATTTAAATCTTGTTAACAAAGCTAGATTCATATAACTTATGCTTTTCTAGAGCGATGACTACTATTATGTTATCTATCTAATGGAACTTCATTGCTCTGAACACCTTGCTATCTCATGATAATAAAAGTCTAGGACCATCAACCAACCTGTATAATTTTTTCATGATTTGTTGTGTGGGCTTTTGTTGATGTTTTTTCTTAACGAAGATAACCAAAGCTTCAACCTCTTCATAAGTTTTCTAATATATAGTGTTCTAAGAGCATTTCCTTTCCTTTTTGATATCATTATTGGTGTCTATACCCTAAGACCATGATGAGGCATGCTTATGGGAATGCCTCCAAACACTATGTTTTTAGTCTTCCTTGATTTGGATTGATTCATGGGTTTCCTCATGCACTATGATAATGACAAACTTGTGCAATGTACAACCCAATGCAAATTGAACATTAGATATGCTTGTCCCTTTTGTAGAACATTGATTTCAAATAAAAATACAATGATAGGAACCCTTACAAACAATACATATGAGCGATCCGACCACCTTGACAAAAAAGACAAAAAAAAGGAACATGACCTAGAATGATAATACTTCCCTAAACATAATCTGTCGAAGTTGTAACATACACCAACAACCCACAAAACGAAAAAAAGAAAGAAAAAAGAAACATGACCCAGCATGATAATGTTTCCCTAAACATAATGTGGGCAATTTGTAACAGACACCAACAACCCACAAAATGATAAAGACAAGTACCATAGAGGCCAAGGGACTTACATGGTTAGCTAAACAGAGACAAAATAGAGAAATGAAACTAGAATGGTTACTTTATGGAGGCCAAGGTTTGAAGCCAACCTTTCCTAAATGAACTCAACCTTGCCTAAATGAGGTCACCAATTCTTGGGAATAATATCCTGAGCAAGAGTATGAGATTTTGTAGCCAACCCAAGTCCCAAACTATAATCCACCCCATCGTAGTGTCACTTAGCATTCATGAGAGTTGAGTTTCCATTACTAGACAATCTCCTTACCAACTAACTCACAAAGATCAGCCCCATATCCCACATTATTGATGATGATAATATTTTGAGAGGTATGGGTACTCCTAAACGTGTTTACACCATGCAGGATGCAACCGCTGCCTTAAACCTACTACATGGCCCACTGCAATTCAAAAACCCTTCCTAACCCCCAATCCAAGGGAATGTAGTTTTTATAATTCAAATCATTAAAATTTAACTTGGGTAACATGTTTAATTAAAATTAAGATAAATATATAAATCAACAATTAGACAATTGAAATTATGATGATTACTGAGTATGACTTTTACTTAAAATGTAAAAAATAATTAATCAGCGATTAGTCAATATGATTTTTATATAAAATGTAAAGAGATAATGAATCAACAACTCCACTTTATTTCTCCACTAGATTATATTGTAGTTTATTTTTAATACATTTTGAATATTATTTTATATATTTAACATGAAGCTATATAAACATTTAATTTAACTATTAGGTTAGAAGGTGCTCTACAACCTATTATAAAGAGAGATTGTAATGTAATGTTTAACATTTTGACTAAATCAAATTACATAAAAATAAAATTAAATAGAAAAAATAAAATAAAATAAAAATATTAATCTCATAGTGGAGGCTTCTGTGATTGCTTATTTAAGAAAATTTCTTCCGGAAAAATCACATTGACACCTTAGGCTCTACGAGTTTCGAACTTCTAGTAAGGTTTATCATTAGGACAAAGATGGAGAGCAAGATCCAACATGTCAAACATTTATAGTAGAGATGCAACGTTAAGTTCTTTAATAGTCGCTAAGTCAAATATTTTAATATTAATAATGGAACATTATAGGAATCTAGAATTGATTTAAATTAAAAAATTTAAATCAATTCTATTCCTAATATTAAATTATTTCTATTTTTAGTTATCTAATATTAATTACTATTATTATATAATAAAAATAATACGAGTTCATAACCCAAATTTTAATAATGTAAGAAAATTCAACAATAATAATCAAAATTAACTAATAAATAAAAAATAAAAGAGCAATATAATGTAATGCAGATATTTTAACTAGGTCAAAATAAAATAAAATAACATTATAAAAATAAAATATTAATAAAAAAATGACTCATGGTATTAAGAACCCATGGTATAGACCCATGGCATTCATGTGGGATATAGCCTATTTAAAGGGGGGAATTAAACCAACCTAGATCCATCTTAACTTCAGATCTACCAAGGGCAGAGGGAGAAAATCTCTTGATTTGCACAAATTAATTCCTCATTCCTCATCTCCACAAGCTTCTCAATTTGGCTACACAACATGACTTCCCTAAGCTTTGGAAACAAAGCCTTATTGTGCCTATCTTTAAAAATGGGGACAGAAGCATTCCCTCTAACTAAAAGACCATTATGATTAGCCACATCCTAGCCAAGCTATATGGGCTCATTTTGGAAAAGAAACTTAGCCTTTGGGTTGAAAACCATGGTAAAAGAGCTAAAGGGAAAGATGGTTTTAGGTGACATCACTTGACTATCCACCATCTTGTCACTCTTAGGATCATTGTAGAGGAATGTCACAATAGTAAAGTTGATCTCATTTTTTATTTTGTGGACTTTAGAAAAGACTTCGACACTATTCCTCGGGATAAGCTTTGGGAGAGACTTGAAGAGATAATGGTTCCTCTTGAATTGAGGATTTATATGATCCGCCCCTATGAGACTATCATCTCCAAGCTAAAGACCGACAAAGGATGGTCTAAATATATTAAATGCAATATCGAGGTTAAGCAAGGGTGTCCCCTATCCCCTACCCCTTTTGGCATTTACATCGACAAGCTTGAGGAATGTTTGGAAACTACAGGTTGCAAGGGCACAAAGCTTGGTGGTATAATCATTACTCTTCTCCTTTATGTTGATGATATCTTTGTTCTTGCAAAAAGCCATGATTACCTAGACAAGCAGGATAAGACTCTTCATGTATATTGCTCGAGGATGGCTATGACAGTTAATACCGATAAGACTAAAGTCATTATCATTAAAACCAAAAATACCACCCATCGTAGTTTCATCTATGAAAACCATTGTTTAGAGTAGGTTTCTTCTTACAAATATTTGGGTATTGAATTTCCTCATCAACTCAACTATAATTATAGCATCGAGAAGAGGATTATTGGAGGCTAGAAAGCTTATTATGAGCTTGAAAATAATTATAAGTTGGTTGATCTTTTAATTTGGAGTAAAAAATGTTCCTCTTTGAGACTCTCATCACCCCTATTGTCTTACACAGATGTGAAGTTTGAGGTTGCAGTATATCCAAAGAGTCATGGACAAAGATTGAGATGATTCAAAAGTAATTCATAACCTACAACCTAAATATTAAAGGAAATACTCCCTATCCTATCCTCTTGATCGAAGTTGGCTTGTCCCCTATTGAAAGTATGGCTATGTTTAGATATCTGATTTATAAGAAGAAGCTTGACAACATGGAATCTAAGAGGCTCCCAAAATTGCTTCTAACTCTAGTCAAAAGCCCCACCTTCACCTCAAGTGCGGGTGGCATAAGGATGCCAAGTCTTGGCTCAACCATTGGGGGATTAAGAAGGAGATCATCATGCGAAGCAATATAGTGTCAAATATACTATTACGTCCAATTTTAAGGAGAAGTTGTGGGATGATAAGGAGCTGGACGGTAAAAGGAAGCTAAGATACTATAAGGAGGTGATCAACCCCACATTTGATAACCAAAAGTAATATCTCTATATGTTGACCATCACTAAGAAAAAAATGAACATCGCCAGGATAAGAACTATTTCTCATGAGCTTCGATGTGAAATCCAATGATGGTCTACTCCCAAGACTCCCTGGGATGATAGAATCTATTAGATTTGCGATACTAAGAAGGTGGAAGATGAAAAACACTCCCTTTTAGACTTGTCGACTCTTACTCACATCAACAATAACAATGTTAGAGCGCTTTTTCTCTTCTTTTTTATCACAGAAGCAAGATTTTGAAGAATCACAATTAGATTCTTTTTATTTTCTTGAGGTCTGATAGACCGCATTGGTCTCAATGGACCATCATCATCATCATCAGATGTAAATTTATAATTAAATGGCATGCCTTGATATTAATGAAGTTGTTAAATATAATCACATAAACCTTCAAATAAACTATATAAAATTTTAATTAAATTTTAAGTACAATTTTAATTTGAATTAAACTATAAAATATATTCAAAATTAATTTTATTGTATTTAAATTTTCTTTAAATAATTTTAATTGTAATTTATTTATTTATGCATTTTATATTTTGATATTTTTAAAGGATAAATTATCTATAATTCTTAATTAATTTTAAATTTATTAGTAATTGGAACCATTTGTAATTTTATGCATAGATAGAAGGGTTTTTGTAAAAAATAATTTTTTTGGATCATGATTGAAACCATAAAGTCTTCTAACAATGTTGTATCTCTCATGGATTTTCAACTTTAGGATTCTTTCCTTCATTTAATGATTCCACATTATGTTTCCATCATTATAGATCTGTTAAACCATGGGGAATTTCTTTTGTAGTAGGGTACTTCTATCCATTTAGGTGATGCCATTTTTCTAGATCATTTGATATTTTTAGTCATAGTGAGGCCACCCTCTAGGGGTATCTTTGTTTGTAGGTGAAAGTCACTGATTTTGTCTCTACACACATAACCAAAATCAAGGATTAAAAAGGAATCATTTTCATCTCAATACAACTCCTACATGGGGGTAGGTAGCTTTAGGAAGGGCTTTTGCTAAAAGATTATTGTGTATCGAGGGACACCTTAATCCTCCTAGTCTCAAGACTAAATGGAGGAGCCAAAGGACAAGGTTCTTCCTCTTCCTCTCTATCACGATCCTTTAAGGATGCTCTAAATCCAAGGCTCTCACAACCGAATCCCAAAGATTTCTTAGTGATAACCTTCATTATAAGACAAGTAGAAGATATTCTAGATCTAGAAGTGGAATACCTCAAATTTGATCTTTTCAACTTAGCCTATGAGTAGAAAGCCATAATATGCCATTTCAATAATATGTGGCCATCAACATTTTCATTTCACAAATGGGTGCATCAAACCTTGTCCCCGAATACAAATTTGTATTTCTATTCGAAGGGATTCTCTGTGTTTTATTTCAAAAATCTAGAGGATTATCAAATATTTTTTTATCAAGAACCCTAGTTTTGATGTTGTTTTGGGCTCTCCTTTTAGTAATGATTTCATGAATTCAATCCTTTATCCATGAAAACTATGGCCATCCCAGTTTGGGTAAGATACCAACATGATTGAAAGAGATATTGTAACCTTTACATGCATGTGTCAAAATAGATCTCATTAAAGACCTTCCTAAAAGGATCCTTATCAATTGGAATGGCATAGCACTTTCATAGTCGATGGATTAGAAAAACACAACTTTCTATTGTAGGTCTTTTCAACATCTAGGTCATCGCCATAACACTTTCCATTCTTCTCAAGGGAATTCTCATCCCCCTAATGCCATGAAAAAGAATCGAGGATGGAAAGACCCAAAAGGATGTAAGAATTCCTCAACTCAAAAGAAAAGTAATATGCAACACAAAAAGAAAATGCAGCCAAATTTATTCCTTCGGCTTCAGCTCACTCCCAAGAAAACAAAACTCATCCCAAAGACTCTAGGATCCCTCAAATGGAGAAGAAAGAGATACAACCATGATCTTAGCTTCATCCATCAGCAGATCCATAAACTCTTCATGAATTATATCACTTAGATAGTAATAAGGATGCAAGGAAAAAAAATGAAAATGCCTCAAGGAAATGCATCCACTGTCTCCATTTCATATACTTGTGACAATTTCTCAAGATGAATTGATGTTCACAAGAAAAAAGGAAGAAAAGACATTCAAACAACTCAATGATCATTTCCGACCTCTGACTAGAAGAACAATATATGTATTTAGCATTTTGAATATTTGGTTAATATATGTATTTAACATTTTGAATATTTGGTTAACTTTGTCTTCTACCTCTCTCAAACAGGTACACTTTTGGATATGGAAGTTTCCCCTATGACAAGACAATCTAAACCATTCAAATTTTCATGTAATCTTCTCTTTAAAAAGTAAGACATTTTTTATTTAAAAAGATATATATAAAGAAAAGAAATAAATGTTATTCATAATTAAATTCTACCATACAATTGTTTTTATTTTAATTGTATTAATCTTTAGTAAAATATCAAAGATAAAATCTTGGGAGGTATAATGTTTTGATAATTTAATTTTTTCTTATTACTTAATATAATATGATATCTCTCTATTACTACTATAAATGTGATCAAATGTAAATTAAAATCAAATATTTTTTAACCATTATAAATTAATAAAAATAATACTTTTTATTTTATTTTATTAATAATTTAAAATATCATTGTTATATTATTATCATGAAATAAAATTAATAATTTTCTTTAATCTTGAAACATAAATTTATTTTTTCTTTCAATTAATTTGATTTTCTATTCTAAAATAAAGTTAGACTTTTTATATGTAATTTTACCTTTAATATAATATTATTTAATTTAATGTGATCTCATTTCCTCTACTATATTAGAATATATTAAAAAATTTATTATTAATTTTAATGATAATAATATAACAATGATATTTTAAATTATTACTTTTGTTATGGAAAAAATAAATAAAATTAATTTGTTTATTAGTTTTTTCTTGTTTAGAATAAGAATTACTCTCAATACTATTATCAAGTTATGAACACAAAAAATTATTCAAAATACACGAAAATTAATCGTTCAAAAATGGTCCTCTAGAGGCTTCATGTCTTCGAATTCGCCAAGGTATCTGAAAAAGTATCGGGCAAGGAGTACTTTGGTCTCCCTGATTTTGAGATCGTCAAACTGAGAAGTCAAGAGACTTGAATCCCAGGTAAGCCAGCAGCCACTGATTTCGCAAGTATCGGTGGAGCCTTAAATCCCTGGGCAGGCGGGCAGTAATGAGAGAAAGTAAGCAAGCATGTAGCAAGGCTCCGTTAATGGAATTCAACATTAAATGCCGTGCGAAAAAGGTTGTGGAGACTGCTGTCTGTCGTGAGGAGGAGGGAAAGTTGCTTAAACGATGGCAAAACTCTTCGTCCAACCTAGTCAACACGTGAATTCAGATTCGCATATTCAGATATTTAGAGCTCTTTTGATTTTTCTACCTGACAACCCATAAATTCAAATGAACATGTTTAGTTATTTATTAGCTCTTTTGAATTTTCCTGTACTTTGTCTTCGTCTCTGCGGAAAAGAAGGCGTTTATTGCTTTCCGTTAATTGATCAGAGAGTTGTCGCCAGTTTGTTGATTACTAACTTATCGATGAAGGTAGGTTTATTTTTTTTAATAGTATGGAAAATAGAAATGAGAAGAATTAAGAATTATAAGTTTAAGTTGTTTGAGTTGTAAAATTTTAATAGTTTAAAATAGTTTTATTTTTAGATAAATCAGTTTAGACTTATCTTAAGTTTTATTTCTAAATTTACGAGTTGTTGATAAAAATTAATCTATTTTTACTTTAAAAAAAATTATATTCAAAAAATTTAAATAGGATCTAGACTAGTTGTTTGTATTCAAGAAATTTAAAAATGAATCTAGACTAGTTTAATTATTAATTATCATTTTTTAGTCTAATTTGATCCAATCAAAATGTTTATAGTACATTATATTACAACATCTCTACCATACTTCGTTGAAGAATATGACATATATAGAGAAAAAAAATAAGTATTGTATTGAACTTGTGTAATTTTAACAATTAGGACTTTCATCTTGAAGTGAATCGATCTATACTTCCATGCACAATGGATATATACTTCGATGCACAATGCACATGGTAAATCAGAGTTTTGAACCTCAAACCATCTATTTTACCTAAGAATTTGCTACTTTACATAAGTCTTGAGTTTGACTCCATGATTACCTTATAGGTTGAGTAGCCACTACTAAAGGAATCTAAAGCATCAAAATCACCCAAACATAATCAAATTTTAACCCAAAAAAAAAAAACAAAACAAAAACAAAACAAAAACAAAACACCCTGCATGCTTACCTAACTCAAAAATTAATATAGTCCTAAAATGAATTTTTAAAAAATGCATTTCTTATTACATTGTTAAAGCAAATTGAAGGAAAATGTTTGAAAACTATCCATAGAAACTAAACTGATAATCCGTACTACTGTTCGTTTTTTAATACTAAAAAAGATCCACACCGTCCGCGGGGGGAGATGTTTGTGAGTAACCCTGACGGAATGAGAAAACATTAAAATTTGACCCCGGAGTTTTCTTATCTGGGCAATATATCTTACCATAGATTGCGTGAATGGACGGTAACTGCATTTAATCCGCCATTTACAAACGGTCAGAGAGTGGACAGGCCCCTAAAACTCAGAGTTATAATAATGTCCGGATTGCTGGTAAGGTTATGATTCTCTGTTCATGCATGATCTAGATCAGAAGAGTTCTTTGAATTGACGATACATAGGACAGACAGAAGGCTGGACTGGAATATATTCGATATAAGCAAAATCCACAGATATACAGAAATGGTCAGCGAATCTGCGAGTTCCCGGGCCGACAAGGGCTGCATGGAGAAGCAGCAGCAGCAGCCCAGACTATTTGGAGTGGATTTGAGACAACCATGCAGTAATTTCAGCCATGAACACCTTAAGCTACAGAGGCCTGTAAAGTTATTGGGAGGAGAAATGAATGCAAAAGAGGAAGGAGCTTATGAAGGTCATAACCAGGGGCTTCAATTTGAAAACGACCAAAATTCCAAGGACCGCAATTTAATTTTGTCGGACACAGAGGCTTCTGCTTCCACGATTGTTACCGAGAACACAAGCACTGGCGAGGGCTCTAATGCCCGCATGTTTCCTTGCTGCTATTGCTCAACAAAGTTCTACAGTTCTCAGGCATTGGGAGGTCATCAGAATGCCCACAGAAAGGAGCGCAAAATGGCTAGGCGGGAGGCCTTGAGATCGAATCCTATTATGAACAAACGGCAACTGTATCCTGCAACTCACGGTTTTCCGTATTCTATTGTAGGGCATCGACCTGCGACTCTCTTTGCTTCCGGTAGAACTGGGGTTTTCCAAAATTTTGAATTATACAGTGAACAAAGAGGGCATCTGTCCAGTAGTCAGCCTGACTTTGTTAAGTGGCCAGAGAACATTCGCATCGAACTGGGGGCAAGCTCTCGATCACATGTGAAAAGGGCTACCAACGAAGATCGCCAGCAGCGCAATGCAATGCCTGTCTATATGGTTCCCCTCAGAACAGATGGTCAGGAGCTTGACTTGTCTTTGCATCTCTGATGCACTGAAAAATTATATTCGCGCTGTGCACTTTAAAACTTTCCCTGATTTGTTTTCTTTCAAACTTGCATTTCAGTAGCAAAACTGGCCAGTAAATCTATACAGTGCAATTAACCGTACTCTTTGTTACTGTTTGCTTAGCTTTATCAAGCTTTATGTTTCATAAACCTGGATCTGAAATCTGCTTCTCCTTATGTGGAAAGTAGTTTCACAATTTTTTGCGTTGGGAATTCTATGTGAAAATCGTCCAGAAAAATCTATTGCTTACCAGAATAGTTGGCTCCATATTTATACCAGTCACATTTGGATGCCTTTCGGCATGTTAGTGAAAATATTTACCCATTTTTCGCTGCATATTTTACTCTGTCCTGAATTCTTTGTAATTTGCTGCATTTAGTCGGACATGAATTACTTATGATTTAGATCTCTCAATTAATTATGTTTTAGATCTTTGAAGAAATAAAGTATGTAGTCTCACTATAAGGAGAAATAGCTTTGCTTTTTTCTTCTTCTTTCTTCTCTTTTTTCTTCTTCTTTTTTTTTTTTTGGCTCAAATTGGATAATAATGGTGATGGTGGTTGTTGTTTAAAATAAATTTTTGAATGTAGATATTTATTTTTTGCAAATTAAAAAATTTAACTTGTAATTTTTAAAAATTTATATAAGATTTTGAATAAAATTGACCAAAAAAAATACTTAAAAAAGACTTATTTACAAGATTAAAATTAACTAGGAAAAATACTTGGAAAAATCTCATTTCTTCTATTAGTAAAACTATTACATAAAATATTATAATGCCTTCTGAAGCTCAAGTGGTCCTTGACAATTTCCTCAATTGACTCTCTCAAATTGCACTATTAGTTTAATGGTAGATTTGGAAAATATTTTAGAATTTCAGAAACATGATTTTTACGAAGTTAATTGTTTAAAATTACCTTTATTATTTCAAAATAGTTATAAAATTTACAATTTAAATAATTGTTTATAAGTTGCAATTGCTCTTTATAAACTAATATTCTAAGCTGCTGTGAATGGCAGATTTTATTTTTTTTAGGTAATGACACTTACTGTGAATGTGGGAAAAAAATGAATATAAAAGCAACTCAGACCTATTAATATGTAACCGTCAGGAGAGATATGAGATCCAAAAGAAGTAAACAAATCATCTCATGATTTATGTACTCCCAAGAAAAGCTATTTTTTTCTTATGAAAAAAAAACTAATATTCTAAGTTGCAATTTCTCCTAGTAAACTAAGATTCTAATCATGAAACTATGTGGGAGCAAATATTCTAATCATGAAGCTATTTGTGCAATTATAGCATACGACAATGCGCATTGAAAATTCATACATTAGAAGTTTGAATTCTACTTTCACGATCTTACAATTAAAACAGTGTCTTGATCACATGCAGTCAATCAAAATCCGATGATTTAACAATCACAATCAGTGGGTCATAACTAAACGTATGCAGTCAATGAAAATCCAATGATTTAACAATTACAGTTGGTGGGTCATGACTAAAATGTCTGCAGTCAATAAAAATCTGTTGACTTAACCATCACAATCTGATGGTCACAACTAAAACGTATGTGTCATGTTAGGGCAACATGGTGCCGAGCCTTACGCTTGGCATGATTCTTCTCTGTTTGTTTGCATCGGTGTGTCTTCCTTCATTATCAATTGATGTCCAAATTCTTGAGCGTTAAAAAGGTTAAGTCTAGCACCGAGAAGTCATCGGTTCACAAATGAAATTGAAATGGTCACAGGAATTATGAATATTTAGGAGAAAAGTATAAAGACGTTGTTCAGACACAGAGGAAAGTGAAAGTGGATTACCAGGATGGTAATTTAAAAGAAATGAAAGGAATAGGTATGAAAAGAATATATATATATATATATATATATATATATATATATATATATATATATAGGAGTAAAAAACACTGGTTTATATAATGTATCAGTATATTTTTCAGAAAATATATTTTAATATGACTTATATTTTCACATAAGATCTCCCAAATAGAAATTAGTGGAGAAAAATATGACTTAAAATAGAGAGTATTTATAGTCAGCTTGAAAACTTATGAAAAATCCAAAATACATCCCTATAACAGTCTTATCAAATTGCAACTGCCACCAGAATTAAACTACAGACCCAAAAAGACATAGTAGAAAACAAAAAGTTATGGGAGGGGACTGAGCCCTCATCTCTAGTTATGTCATTCTCAAGGTGAACTTAGTGCATATAATCAAAATTGTGAGATAGGCCTTTCCTGGATAGTGAATTTGCAACCGAATTAGATTCCCTTATAGATGTGCTGAAAAGTGATATGAGAGAATGACTGCTGAAGTTGTCAAATCTGAGAAATCCATCCATTGAGGTGAGGGGGACAAAAGTTTATATTGGTTTTTATCCAATCAATAAAGATATTTGAATTCCCATAAATATGTATAGAATTTATCGATATTTTTTTGGGAAACCAAAGAAGCCCCCATAGGGTGACGACTTCCGCCCTCATATTTGTGTGCCAGAGCCACCATTCCATGAAATCTTGTATTGTCGACTGTGATCAACCCTTAGCCAAATACCACAACCACAATTGCCTCTGAGCAACACCATCTAAAAAGCTAGCTTGGTAACGAAAGTGAGGAGGGGTGTACTTGTGCGAAAGGTCTTTGCCTTTCAGATAGTCTTCTTTCATTGTCTCCATCCACATTACAATGTTGTGAACAATTTTGTAAATGTTAATTTGCATTCCCTCAAAAATATATCCATTTATGGCCCTCCAGATTTCCAAAAAGTAAAAAGAGGCGTAGCTTGAAATTTCCCTCCTCGCTTGAACCACCCGCGTAAACAAGTATAACAGAGGGGCATTCCAGAAGAGGATGAACTTTAGTTTCATTTGATTCTCTGCAAAGAGGGCATCTTCCAGGTCCGCGTATACCCCTCTTACAAAGATTTTCCCAAGTAAGTGTTTTGTTCTGCACACTAGCCATGTGTATAGTATAATCTTAATAGGAACATCTAATTTCCATATTTTATTGAACCAACATGGATGGATAAGAGAAAATTTAGAGCATATAAGATACCTATAGGTGTCCACTACCTCCATCAAATTTAATGGAAACTTTCCAACCCAAGTGATTCGATCACCCTCCTCAGATCTACAGAGACCGATTCTTCTGAGAATCTATATGTATGCATCCCATTCTACAACATTGTGACCATCCAGACTGATATCCTGTGCTATTCCCCAAACTAAAAATTGTCATGCCATCGAGATATATCTTGATCCAATAGAAAAATACCTTTGGAGTGTAATCTCCACAAAGTATCCTCAGACAGGGTATGTTCACCGTCCACATCCAACAGGGTATGTTCACTTTCCACATCCAAAATTTTATTAATGCCTATAGTGATATGATTCCCTTTGTCGAGTGACCATATAATTCTCTAAAGAGAGATGTCTTTAACCTTACTGAAATTATTCCAAATGTAAGAACTACTTTTGATCCCAATATGCCTAGTTATGATCCAACCATTGACATCTTTGTTTCAAATATATTTGGTAATAATGATATCCTACCAGATACTCGCCCGGAATAGGGTGCACCATAGTGATTTGGGTATAAGAGCCCATCCAAATATCCTTACATCTAATATTCCTCAGCCCCTGAATTCTTTTTGGATGGTGATCTTTTCCCATTTAATGAGATCAGTTGAATTTAATGAGTTGTGTAAATATGGTGGAAGCCAAAAAAAAAAAAATATTATACTAACTGAATTTTATTTATGAGTGAAATTGAAAAGACTGATACCATTTGGAAAGAAATAAAATTATTATTATACTTATTGAATTTAACATATTGAAATTGAAAAAAAATTATGTCATCTAGCAACAAAGTGACATTTTTATATTCAACAAAGCATATTTTAAATTGATGTAAATTTAGTTGAAGGAAAATATTGTTTTAGTAGTTAAATTTTATTTATCATTAAAAAAATCAATATATTACTAATCTATAAAACAAGAACTACATATTTATAATGACACTCGTGAATAATTCATATAGTGAAATAAGTATCTTCCTATATATAGTTAAGTTCTATGTAATGGTGCCTTTCCTTTGCCTTTTTTCTTGTGGAAGGAAGCCCTCTTCTCTTGAAGGGTTTACTAGGGTTTCTTGAGTAGACTGTAGCTGGGGAAGCCACTAGTGGGATGGTCGAACATGTCAATGCATTAGATAAATGGATGAAGGCTCATTCCATTGGGTTCCTTGCTGATGATTTCTATTCTAAAGACACTGACACCTTTGAACTCTCCTGTAATGGTTTCTTATGGATCTATTTTCATATGCATAGATATACACTCCTCCATGATATATATGTTCGTAGAGAAGGAGTAGCAACTTGTAGAAGAGAAAAAATTTCAAGAAAAAGGGTTTCAGGATCAGTTTTGTGCCTCTTACCCTTAGGTCTACTACATTCGTCTAGATTTGGAGGTAACCCATGTAGAAAGGAGCTCTCATTGTGCAAATTTGGATCTATCAATTATAGATCTGGCCAAAAAGTCCTTGGATATGGAAGATCGTGGGATGAGACAAGAGTGGAATGAAATTTTCAAATTTTTATGAAAAAGCTAAATGAAAAATCCTTTCTTTATTGGATTCAGTATCTAGATCTTATGGAAAATCTAAAGTACTCTATCAAGTCCCATATGGGTATACCAATGGCTTGTCAGGTACTCGAATATGAGGGCAAGGTGCTTCAAGATTATTATTCATTGGAAGCTTACGGAGTAGGAAAGAACTCTAGTATTTCTTTGAGCTTGAGGATGAGGGGAGGGTCATCCAATTTAATCTCAAATAGGCCTAACAAATCTACCTCATTCAAAGATGTTCTTAAAGGGAAGACTGACACTCCATTCAAACTAGATTAGATTCTCAATGTTCCTAGTCCCTACATTGTGGAGCAGCTGCATTGGGTCCCGAAAATGGAAGTAGATCTTTCATAGGTAAATGATATTAGCACGATATTCAAATCCTAGGAAATGATATGTAGACTTAATGGTTTATGTCCAAAACCAATAGATCTAATTCAATGGAACTTTACTACCTAGATAATAAATTGTGATATTCATTTGTGCTCTAGGGATTTTTTCATTGTTAAATTTAAAACATTGCAGGAAAGGCATTTTGTCTTAAGAGAGGGGTCATGGTTTTGGGGATCTGCAAGTGCTTTTATAATCCTATGTTTCCAAGAATTTGATGACAATATAATTACGATCTCTAAAATGTCGATGTGGATCAGATTGCATAATCTCCCTCTTGATTTTTGACATCATAAAGTACTAGGAGGAATTGGAAATAAGTCGGGGAAGTACATAAAAACAAACACACACATATCTAAAGAAGCAATATTTACTTCCACCAGAATCAGTGTGGAGGTAGACCTTAGAAAATGCTTACTTGATTGCATTCATTTGTTACATGACAAAAGGTGTTGGACCTTGTTTTTAGGTTTTGATAATACGACATTTCAATGTCAAATTTGTCTACAAATGGGTCATTTATAAAAATCATGTCCTCAGGCAAAGAAAGATTCAATAAGGAAAAAGAAACAAGGAAAAAATCCCAAGGGATGGTAGTTTCTAGAGCAACACCTCTCAAAAGAAGAGGGGGAAGGGGAAATGGGTAATCCCGTAACTAAGGTCAATTAGAATCCACAAGAAATAATGTTAGACAAAGGAGGAAAACAAGAATGAATAATGGTACCAAGTTTGACAAATACGTAAGAAACATGAACCTCACTCCCAATATTGCAGAACAAGAATATTCCAATAGACAAGGATATGAGAGGTTACAAATGATCTCATGTATCCTAGAGCTTGGACTTAGATAAGGCAAACTTGATGATAGTAGAAGGAAACAAGCTAGAAATTGTAAATTCCAATCCTAATCCAGGAGCTTTGCAGAAAGTGGAAAATAAGAATGGATGAAAAGGGTAATTAGGTATTTCCACTTAGTCCCAAGTTGTTATTTTCTATTTTAATGTCTTTGTATTATGACATTGTTTTCCTAGGCACTAGTTTTGAATGGTATGACTGAATTCTCTTGGAGAATATGAAAAATGTAATTTTGTTTTGTTAATAAAATTATGATTTTTCCTTGGGGGAAAAAATAATGTCGTTGGTTCTATGTCATTCCCTTCTATGGTAGCTAGGGTTTCCTTGTCTCTTATCGATTTCTTTACTCATTGGTGTCACCTCAGTTGAGCCCTTTATCTTTAGAAGATGCAGAATAATAATGCTTGTTCTTGAGTTTTGAAGTCAAGCTGTCTATTTGTAACTCTATGGTGTTTTTGGCGAAATATGTGCAACCATCTCTTGCGATTAGGAGAAAATCCAATTTGGTAGTTTGGTTGGTTGCTATGAATTCACCTAGAGCTTGCTTTAGGATGCTAATAATAGTTTTTGTTGCCTCGCTTCTATTGTCCAATCTAGGCTTGTTTTCTGCCTCGTTGTTTGTTGCTTGTGATTTGGCCAATGGGCTTGCATGTTAGCATTCTTTGTAAAGGTTTTAGGATTGTTTTGTTGGATGTGTATTTTAATGCAAGCACAATGTGTGCCCCAAATAAATTTGTGAAGAAGGCAAAAGGAAACCCTTATGTGGATCTAGGGCTTTGCCCCTTAGCAAAAAATATTGTGGTTCTCTTGAAGGAACATGGGTTATTGAGAAAATTCTTTGGTGAGTGGCCAAGTTATGAAGATGTTGAAGATTGTGTCTTTGAAAAATGGGTAAATCACGAATCCTAGAACATTTACTATTGCAGAAATGGGTATTATTTATTTCTCTTTGAAAACTAGTAAGATATAGACAATATATATAACTTTGGTGCCTATTTAATGGGCACCAAAGGCCTGTTTATCACTCATTGGTCTCTGGATTTTAATCCCATGATGGAAATATCCTTTACTCCAATGTGGATAAGATTTCCTTTTGTCCCTCTTCTTTTTTGGCGTGAAGGATTTTTTAAGGCAAAAAGCAATAAACTGGGCAAATTTATTTTTAGTGAATCTAAACACAGGAACAATTTTTCATGACCCCAAATTTGTGCTGAAATGAATTTATCCAAAGTATTCCTTGAGGCAATTTAGCTAAATCTAAATAGTGGTCTCATCTCTAGTCATTAGACTCTGAGAAGATTCTTCTTAAATGTAAGTTGCGCCCCATGTATGGACACTTTATGACAATTGTACAAAAACTTCAGCTTCTCGAAACCCTCAAAATCCATTACCCGTATTAAACAAAAGTAAGGAGAAAATTCGCAAATATCCATCCCCGTAGAAAGAAAACATAAAAGGCATGGAAGTAAAAAAAATAAAATTATAAACTAAATATCTAAAAGACTATTATTTCCTATCAAAGTAAACTTCAAATGGGCAATAAATCCATCTATATGTCAACAATATTATTCAACACTTTAATGATCATTCTAACTTAACTTATTTCTATTACTATATCAGGATTAAACATCCAAGTGAGAGGTGATTCACGATATATCAAAATATCTATTAATTCAAGAAATATTGACACATCTTTTATTATAATATTAATATGAGATATTGTAAGTCAAACACTTTATAAAGGGACACTTCCCTTCACTTTGATTATTTAAATAAGGTGCAAGGGAAATGTATTAATCACCCAAATTCTTTTTTCATATTAATATTTATGTATTTGATATGCCTTTAATCGGTTCCCTCTTTTACGATTTGATTTGATGAAGGAACCATCATCTCTTCAATGTAAGGCTCTTTGTTTCCATCGTTGGTAGTTAGAGGAAATATCTCCTCCATCCAAGATACCCATAAAAGATATCTTGATCTAAGTGGGGATTTGTTTGATCGAACTCTTTCCTAATCTCTTAAGAAAATTTTCTTTAGTTTATGACTAATATTAAAAAATTACATTATGAACTTTGATTTACTTCTCTAAAGTGATTTTAGTACAGAATTCCATCACTTAGCATATAGTGTGATTGCTACGTTACGAAATGAGCAATGCTTGAGCTATGTTTTTGGAAAACTTTTTCCCCTTTTCTCTTAAGGGAATTTAGGATTCTTAGCGTGTCTCTAAATCCATTCATATAAGCTTATAAGGGTAAATTACATTATGAACTTTGATTTACTTCTCCAAAGTGAATTTAGTATAGAATTCCATCACTTAGCATATAGTGTGATTGTTACGTTACAAAATGAGCAATGCCTGAGCTATGTTTTTGGAAAACCTTTTCCCCTTTTTTCTTAAGGGAATTTAGGATTCTCAGCGTGTCTCTAAATCCATTCATATAAGCTTATAAGGGACTCATCAACTAAGAAAAAGAAATAAAAAAAGAATTAAACATAAACTTATTTATATTAGCTCATAAAGGACTCAATTGTAATTTTTTTCAACATAAACTCATTTTTAAGCTTGTTCATATTGTTTCATTTATTGAAATAATCCTTTAGCTTAGAAAATAACTATATTTTGATCATAAAACATGATCAAAGCAAAGTAGGCTCTCTAATTACTCACATGCTTTATCTACTGCAACTCATTTATTATATCACTTAAACATGCTTAATTTGAATTTTCATGATATTTTGTATGCCCAATGGTATTCCTTCATTTTTATCTTCATCCTTTCCATATCAATCAAAGTGCACTCCCTAGTTCAAGGCTCTTTGCTACCATGATTGGTTAGTTAAAATAGAACATCTGGTCCCCCACAAAAATATCTCAATACAAGAGGGAATTTCTCTCACCAAGCTCCATTGCATATTCTGCATGATTTTTTTTAAAGTGTTATGTAATCAAATCACAAAAAAAGAAAGAAAATATAGATAAAAGACTTGAAAATAAGCCTCTTCGAGGTGGAAACCTCCTTTTACATCACATAAATGAAAATTTCTTGCATGATACAAACGACTACACCTCCTTGGTATATATAGGAGTCTAAAGGGCAACAATATAATCTGGGCCTACATAACAATAATAATGTAAGGGCACAACAATAATAATAATGGGCTTCTATGGGGCACAAAAATATCGATATGGGGCTACATGGGGCACAACAATAACAAAATGGGGGCTACGCTAGTATTATAGGGACCTAATATGATCATCTCCTTCAAGAAAGTGTTTTCCTCAATGGTTGAGTAGTTTTGGATGCTTCCGTATCAAATACTCATCCTCCCATGTGGAAGATTTAGTAGGTAAGTTCTTCCACTTAATGATATTCTCTGAAATCAATCGACTCTGTAGCTATCGGATTCTTATTTTTTTGACTGCATTAGGCTCCAATATTATTTTTCCTTCCTCATCAAGTTCTAACAATATTGTTTGAACTAGAAGCTTGTCACCTATAACCTACTTTAAGCATGAAACTGCTAGGTCCCTACACTACTAGTGTAACTCATTGTTATTAGTGTAACCCCCTTATTGTATTATTGTGCCCATATAGTCCCCTTGTTGTTATTATTATGCCCCATCGAAGCCCACTATTGTTATTATTGTGCCCCTACAATATTATTGCTATGTAAGCTCTGATTGTATTGAGACCCCTTAGACTCCTATATATATAAAGGAAGTATTGTCACTTGTATCATGCAAGAATTATTCATTTGTGTAATGTAAATGAGGTTTCCCCATTGAAGAGTCTGATTTTGAAGTCATTTATCTATATTTTCTATCTTTTTGTGAACTGGTTTCATAACATTTGGTTTCAGAGCTTTGGATTCTAGGGTTTCACTGCTCCAAACAGGACATTGTGGCATTTTCGCTATAACTTTTTCTACTGCGAATTTTCAGAATCTAAAAACAAAACCCATTTTACCTGAAATCGTTCTAAACCTTGGGTTCAAATTTTAGATCTTGTCTCACAATACTTTTGGAGATATGATCTCAGGAAGTCAAGGTTTTTTCAAGCTCCAAAATTCCATCTAAAATAGGTCATCATGGAATTTTAGCTATAAAAGTTTGTTCTACGAAGGTTTAGACTTTGAAGTTAAAACCCATTTGAGCCAAAATCTTGGTGAAGCTTGGGCCTGAATTTGAGATCTTGTTTTGCTATATTTTCAAAGATATGGTCCAAGATATTTAGGGTTGTTGTTGGCTCTCGAATTACATCCTAAACGGGTGACCTTGGGAAAATCATCATAACTTTCGCTTTGAGCATCAGACTGAAATTTCTTAAGAAGTTACATAAATAAGACAGACTGTACTTTTCTATGTATTGTTTTCAGGTCCGAAGGTTGAAATAGTGACACGTGGCACTTTATACAAGTTATCTTTACTAAAAGAGTATATAATCAGGCCATCTTGGGAGATTGGGCATAACTCTTTCTTGGATAATCCAATTTCAATCAGACTAGTGGAACTGGAAAGAGGACACAGAGGGCTATTGTAGGTCGCAATTTCAGAGGAACAACAGATTCAAGATCAGGCTACTAAAAGCAGGAAAAAGAATGACTCGAATCAAGAAAATAGAAACACCTAGTAAGCAAAATTGGATGGATGATTTGAAGTATGCGATCTTTTTTTTTGTTGAAGCAAGAGTCGAGCCTTCTATATTATTAAAAAGGAAAATAATTACATAAAGTACAGGGCCTATGAGGGCCTGTGGGTCCCAGGCAGCGCACTGTCCACCGAGACTTCAAACCAAACCAACGAAACCACAGTCCTTTCAAAAGCTAGAAAGAAAATAAGACCTAACAAACCTCCCCTCAAATATCATCGGAGGCAAGACAAAAAGAGTTGGCTCCTAGCACCCATAAAACCTTAAACATACGGGTCCTAATAGAAAAGGAAATAAATTCCAAAAGGAAGTCGGGTCCACATATTCATCGAACTCAGGACATTGTTTCCTGCCCGGGAACTATTGCCCCTCCCGCCTTGCCTTTTTAATCTGAACCGACCATTCTTCTCTCCGGATCCAATGGCCAAGGAGAAAATTGTGGTGCCAAGCTGCTCGGCGCTTAACCCTCGGAACCGCTGACAAGCACGATCCTTCCTGACCATCGATCCGCCGTGATTAATCCAACGGTCAAGAATCATATCGCACGGGTCAAGTGGACCGAACAATAGTGCGTGATGAGGGTGGTATTCGGTCCCTCCCCTTGGCCACGTGTCGATAGATGAATGGAATCGCTCCCGAAACTTTAAAACCGCTTTCCGCCTAGAACACATGCGATATGCTGAAAACTGCTCCAAGAGTGGTATGGTGTCCAAAGCGAGAAAACCCGCAGTATTCCGCCCGCCGAAAAAATTTGGATTCTGTTCCTCCCGCCCATAAACTGCGAATTCGATTCTTCCACACATTTTGCCTCTGTAGCCTCTATTTCCAAAATTATCTGGGATGCGGAGACCGATAGTGAATTGCCTTCCGCACGGGCCAGATTGAGAGATGGGCCAAAACACAAAAAGGAGCCTAGTCATCTGGAACCAGCCTCCCAGGCTCTGTGTTGAAACACACTGTGATCCTCTTCAGCTTGGTTATGACAAACCATCTTTAAGCTGTTCTGAGGCATATCTTGCCACTCCATTTTAACCTTACACTCAGGACAAATCACTCCTTGATTGGCCATAATATCCACCAATTTATTGGCCGATCTTCGCACATGATTAAACCTGACTGTGTGAAGGCTTTGGAGGTGTTGTTGAATCCTTTGAAAGACCTGGATCAGTCTCCAGTGTTTGGAGACTTTTTCCGGCACTGTACCATAGCTGATTCTCTTGACCGAGTTAATAATTAGCTCAGAATCAGCTTCAACAATCACATTTTGGTGGTTATCCTGCTTTAGAAAGTCGAGACACTATTCCATAGCCATGAGCTCTGCCATATTGTTAGTGGCTTTTCCTAAATGGCAGTGAAAGATGACAAGAATGCTGCCATTTTTATCCCTCAACACCCCTCCAAAACTAGCAGTTCCCGGGTTGCCTTTTGAAGCCCCATCAATATTGAATTTTAAAAAACCTTGTGGGGGAGGGTGCCAGATATCCTGTTCGGAGACCATCTGAATAACCTTCCTATCCTGATCCTGAGGGATGAGCCCCTGCAATCCCAGTCGACTAAGAATCCTCGACTCTGCAACTGAAGGAGGGTTCTTGGGGGGGTCCGTACAGTGGTACCAACCGTTTCCTTAATCTGGTGTAAGATCTGCTCAAATAGTCAATGGGGGGTGCTTTTCTCATTCTTGAATATTCTTTTGTTCCTTTCTTTCCAGACATTCCATATTACAAAGCCTGGTAAGAGAGCCCAAGCTATGTCTAGATATTCATACTCTGAAAAATTACATCTCCACTTGGTAAGTGTGTTGATGATACACCTTTGGTCTCTGTCAGTCTGCTGGAATATGGCAGCAAACGAATCCCACAACCCTGAGGTAAAACTGCAATTGTTAAGAAGATGCTCCATAGTTTCCTCTTGTTCACCACAGAGCTGGCATCTGGAAGGCCCCAAAACTCCCCTCTTCCTGATGTTTTCCCAGGTCAAGATTTTCTTATGATAAACCAGCCACATGAAAAGTTTGATCTTCATCCAGCCTTGATGCCTCCATAGGTTCAACCAAATCCTGTCTGGTACCTAGGAATCTAGCTCAAGGAGTAAGCATTTTGCCTCCTTGAGATTAAAGGAACCCTCATTATTGTTGCCCCATCTGAGTTGGTCCTGCCCCTCTGTAACCAATATTCTCCTTTGCTCCATCAAATTCCTAAGCTCGTCTGCCTTTTCTTTCAAAGGGCTGCCATCCTTATATTCCAGGTGCCTCCAAGTTCTCCATTTTCCTGCACTATTGGTTTGATCCCAGAAATCTTTTACCTTAATTAATCCTTTAGAGTTTGTCTCATTCTTGAGATCCACAAAGTCCTCTGATATTAGTATGGGTTCCTGTTGTCGTGCGGAATGAGTCGATCTTGCGGACAAGATAGACTTTCCTAGAATCTAAAGAAGACCTAACGACAAGCAGACCAACCAGACACTATCTTTCTCTAAATATGCTTCAATAATCAATAGCAAACAAAGGTTTTTAGGGCCTACCTTTGGTCCAACGCAAGCTTGTGGATGCCCTCGCTCCTTTGATCCAAATGAGATCCTTTTCGCGAATCTGCAAACACAAACAAGGCAAACACATTAAATAGCACCTGAAAAACCAATTGCATAAAACATATTTAACATGAAAGTCAAGGAGTCCATGAAACAAATAACATAAGATACTTGTTGAGAAAAATGAGTTTGATTGTATTAATTCAAAAGAAGAAGAACCTTACAACCTTTGCCTTGACGCTGTATAAGCTCCTCCCAGGCTCCAACAAGATGTCTCCTCTACTTTGACAAGTTTCACTCACTCTCCAATGGAACCAAGAGGTATGTGATCTCTCCTCTTAAGCTCAACCAAAGAGTCTCAATTTCACCAGCATTTACCCTCAAAATGTTCAGCTTCTAACCTCTCTAGTCCTCACCCCAATGCCTATATTTATAGTGCAATGGAGGGAAGTTACTAGGTCCTCCTTCAAAGGGATAAAGCCCTCCTTCAAAGGGATAGCTCCTTTAGTCAAGGGATTAGCTCCTTCTCTTTTGGGATGCATGAACCACCTCAGAGCGAACAATCCACGTCAAAATTCCTTCTAGAAAACTCTAGAATTAACCCAAAGTGAGTTTTTTAAGATAAAAATTGCGCCTTTTGACTTTCACAGGGGTCCGCACCTGCACTGTTAGGAACAGAGCGGGTAGGTACACAGCTTTTGTACACAGAAGGTGCGGGACTGCAGGTGACCATGGGAGAAAGTGCGGAACCAGAGTTACATTGATTTTTGATGTCTTTCTCCCACTTCCAAAGCTTGATTTGAAGAGCTGAGGTCTTAGACTTGCTTAGGAGGACAGTACAAGTGATGATAGACCCATACTGACTGCAAATAATCATGGTGACGATATTTTTTTGTAACAGATTTCCCCCTAAAGTGCGAAGTCTGTAGTAGATGAGGATTTCATTTATCATATAGGAAGAGTGAAGTACTTTATCATTTCGAGGATTATCTTGTGGAGAGCCCGGTTGGAACCTGTAAAAACATTCAATGCAAGATATATATATATATATATATATATATATAGATCATATCATCGCTGAGGTAGGCATTCCCATACTCAGATCAAAACTAACTAGAAACCTATCTACTGTCTGATACAGGAATGATCTTGTAAAACATCATAAGTATAGACTCGTGTGAACACAGTATGGACGCAGCCATCTGTTTATGAATAGTCCACAACATAATGAATACAAAATTCCTCGCAGCCTGGATGGTGGAAACTAGATCCAGGGTCTTGATTTCTATATCCCGAAATAGTACGATTCTATCCATGCGAATAAATGTGTTGATGTCGAACATGGTAGAAACCACTTGATTACCAGTCAATGATGTAAACTGTTAACAAGTGTGAGAGAAACCACCAGTGATGTAAATGGCTCTCAAAGTACCCAGTACATTCCATGAGATGTGAGTAGATGTTTTGATGTAGAACATATCACGGAATCCTTTGATCGAAAGTCAATGATGTAAACTGTCGTCAAAGGCGAGAAACCTGCCATTGAGGCATGCAGATCCTAAGGTACTGATGATTCCTAGATCATCTTTCTAGATAATGTGCTGATGTCGATAGAAAGCGATCCGTTGTAGGAAAGCCCACAACACGAAATCATAGATCAAGTTGAAGAAATTTAATTGCAAGGACTGACTCAGGGATGGTCAAGATGGATGACAGATATTTTGCAGATGAATGTCTTATTGGCAGTGACCTCTTGAACACATAACGACACGACAGATGGTTTGGTGACAATTGACCCAAAGTTAATACCCAGAAACCGGCTGAAGACTTTCAATGTGGTTTGATCAACTGTTAGGCAAAGGATTTCCCAACCCAGGTGAATAAAAGTGTCGTGTTCAAGAGTGGTTGCAAAGTATGACAAACAGACTCATTTTCCTCTCTTTTCCCCCACCATTTCTGGCAAGTACCTCTTTATTTTTGACAAGCTTGAGGAGGATAACATTTGCTTGATTATAAGCTCATCCTTCGGATGAGTCCAACTTAGTTTAGATTCGAACCCTAAGAAGGAGTGGTTCATTCTTGTTTGTAATTGAACAGGTCCTTTACTGTGAAATTTTAATGAGTCCAGTATAGGAGAAACTCAGTGTTTTTCAATTTTAGAGAGTCTGAAAAAACTTAAGAAGACTCCAGGGTTGACCTTTTTCGTAAATTTGTGTCTCCCAAGCCCGAAAAAGTATAAAATAATACTTGAGAGAATCGCTTGATCTTTTACGACCAAGGAGTACTTTTCGTTATTAGTGTCACTGGCCCGAAAAAGTAAAAAAGCGATCAACGACACATCGTTTTATAACCAATATCGAATTCGAAACGACAAAAATTCGGCAATCTTTTCATGTTTTTTACGGTCAGAAAAGAGCTGTAAGTGGACCGTCTTTTAATTCCGTTTTAACGAGTGTAAAAGAAACGCTCGGCAATCTTTTCATGTTTTAGGAGTCAGAAAAGGGCTTAAAGATGACTCTACTTGTTTTTTCGTTGAAAATAATAGATTTCGCCTGAACAATCCTGTATTCTGCACAAAGACACAAACATTACTCATACCTATTTGAAATGGATAAAAATGTCGTAAAATACCTTTTCAAAGTGAAACATAAACAAATTTGCAATTCATTTACTCAAAAAACTTATAAAAAGGGGTTTTGACAATTCATTTTTACCGTTCGAGTTTGGGTGAGAAAATAGTGCTTTTGCTTAGAAAACTTCCCGTGAAGATTGTGGAAAATCCAACCGTCGGAATCGAGCGCCGTCTTCTCCAGGTAATCCACATCATCTTACTCTTCATTTTCAACCGTTTAGTTTTTTGATTTAGTCCCTCATTTCATTTTTTGGGAGGGATTTTAGGCGCAAAACCCGTGAGCGGGGGTCCACAGGTTTACCATTGCGGACCCGCGGACCCCGACTTTTTCTCCATTGGGAAAAATCTCGGGGTCCGCACCTTCCGTGTAGACAAAGTGCGTACCCACGCACTGTGTCTAACGTGGAGGGTGCGTACCCCGCCGCAAGGGTTTTGAACCCAAAATTTCTCAAAAATGGACCAATCAAAAAGTTTTCTAGTAATCTAATTAATCTTTATTCTTGATGCAGAGAATATATCATGCTAGATTGGCATGAACGGGAGCATGAGGACGTGGATACCGCCGCATGGAATCATCAGCCTTCACTTGATGCTTTGAGGGCGTGCAGACTGTACAAGTTCTGGACCATTCCTGGCATGAGGGCTCAGGTAGATTTCTTACAGTGGCTGGTTGATAGGTGGAGCATACAGGACCAGTGTTTCTTCATTGGCGGGCACCGGCTCGAAATCGAGCTGGAGGAAATTTATTTCTTGACTGGTTTGCCTAAGAGAGGCGAGGACTTGACTCTATACGGGACTAGGCCAGGTGGCCAGTCTGTCGATAGCCTCCGGCTAGAGTACTGCAACAGCCAGGCTAAAGACAAAGGGATAGACATAAAAACCATATCCCGTCCTGAGCTCATGGTGATCGCGTTTACTGTCACCAGACTTTGCGGAGCTGCCGCATTACATGTTGCCACCTGATCCCAGATGCGTATGGCAGTTGATTGCTTTCAAGGAACCATCTTCAATTGGTGCAATGCTGTGCTGGCCAATGTGAAAGGCCAACTGACCAGGGCCAAGAGCGGACGACTAAAGACCTTTGGTTATGGGGCTTTGGTCGTGAGTTTTGGCCTGGAGAGGGTTCCTATGCTGATCCCACAGCATCTTATTGTTGGAGCTGGGCTTCCTCGAGAGCCCAAACTGATGCGATGGGTCGCAGTCATGGCCCGTCACCCGGACGAGAGGACAGAGGTTGCTCGGTTCAAACCTGAGTATTTCCAATGGTTGGAAAACTAGGTTTTTGCCATTCAGGGCTTCCCTTACACTGGGATAGATTTCCGTGGTGACCCAGACATGGCTCTTCCACCAGGAGAGCAGTGGGATGACTCAGGTAAAATCCTTTTCAACATTTTTCCTATTTTAATTTTTTATTATTTTTCCATCGTCTCAAAACTGATAGCAAAAATTTCAAATGCAGATGTGGGTCCACAGCGACCAGCCGCTCTCCAGCCTTTCGAGAGGAAACAACCAGTTGCACCCTTGCCAGCCCCACAGGACGAATCAGCAGAGGTTTTGGCCAAGCTGGAGGGCCATCTTGAGCGCTTGACAGGAGATATTCCCAAGACCACTATAGATGACATTCCTCGTCGACTTCAGCGCTATGTGATTGGAGTCCCAGGACCTTTTAGGAGGTTCCTTTGCAAGGTGGCCCGGGCAGTGGTTTCTTATAGAGATCATCACCAGTGATAGGATGATCGCCTTTGTGGGCACATATGGTATTTTTGTTTTTTGTACTTATCATTATTGCCGATCATAAGGTGTTTTTCAACCTATGATCGAGGACGATGTTTTTTTTTTGACACACTCCTATATATATATCACTATTACCGGCTTATCTTGTTAAACATGTGTGATGAAATGTTTTTAAATTTACATATATGATTATTGCAAATGTCTACTTAACATTCGAGAAGCAATTGCATCTGCCAATGTATTTAAAGATCTTGGAATATGCTGATATTCAATATAATCAAACTCACGTTCCAAGAGACGCACTCTAAAAAACAATCTCAGTAACACTGGATTTCTAATGGCATACACTCTATTAAGCTGTGATACAACGAGTTCAGAATCTAACCTCACTATCAAACTCCAAATCCCAAATGAAATAGATTCAGATAATAACTCAATCACTGCACTATATTCGGCAATGTTGTTTGTTGTTTGACCGAGGCTTACCCCATGCATAGAAACTAACTCGTCAGAGGGCGAATAGATAACCCAAGCTGCGGAAGAGATGTTCCGTGTATTATGACAGGCACCATCAGCAAATCCAATGTATGTTTGGAGAGGCATCGACATCTGAAATATCAAGAGTAAAACCAAGATAAGCAGGAATAATGACGAAAAAACACTCTCTAAGCTAAGCACACTTTTTAAACTAAAACACACTTGCTAGAAAGAAAAACTAACCTAACTAAAGATCTCCATACCCATTCTTTTAAGCATAATACCTCTTCAAGTAAAGACCATTTCTGGGTTTACCTAAAGAGTCCCCGTCAAAGTCCACCAATTCATAGGCCCCTTTTGCTAGCTTTCGCTTGACAATATAGGGCCCATGCCACATAGGAACGAATTTTCCAGCGCCTAATTTATCATTAGCTTGATCATACAATAACACTAGGTCTCCTTCCGAAAAATTTCGAGGGGTCACATTTCGATCATACTGAGCTTTCATACGTTTTGCGTGAGTCTTGATCGCCAATGCAGCATCACGTCGATTCTCATCTAATTGAGCTAAGTATAATAAATGCTTTTCCTCTTCGGAAGTAGCTGGAAGTAACTCGATGGCCATTTGCAGTGACGGGATTTCGCATTCAATGGGTAACACAGCTTCCAAACCATAAACTAGTTGGAAAGGAGTGAACCCTGTTGATGTTTTCACTGAGGTTCGGTACGCCCAAAGCGCTGAAAATAACATGTTGTGCCAATTCGACCGATGAATGCCAATGATTCGTCGGATCATGATAACTAAAACTTTTTTGATGGACTCAACCAGACTGTTAGCTTGTGGATAATAAGGAGTTGAGCTATCGTGACATAAACCAAGCTGGCCTGTAAGTTCTGTCATCATAACGTTTCGAAAATGGTGCCCATGATCAGTGATTATTGCTTGTGGGACACAAAACCTAGCAATTATGTGATTGAACATGAAAATTGCGGCTGTCTTGCCGTCTGCCTCGAATGTAGGCATCGCCTCGGCCCACTTAGTAAAATAATCTACCGCAAGGAAGATATACGCATGCCCCCCGGCCGAGTGAGGGTTACATGTAATAAAATCGATACCCCATTTGGCAAAAGGACCAACGACAATTATAGGGTGGAGAGGATCAGGTGGAGTGTGCATCTTTCGATCAAACACTTGATAGTTGTGGCATTTTCGGACCGCAGTAATACAATCTTTAAACAAGGACGGCCAGAAGTAGCCAGCGCACAATATCTTTTGGGCTGTGGCATACCCAGACATATGACCGCCACACGCTCCAGAGTGACAGTCATTCAAAACCCTTTCAGCTTCCTCATGAGTTAAGCAACGTCGAAAAACCAAGTCCACCCCACGGCGATAAAGAGTATCTCCAATAATTCTGTATTGTTGGGACTGGAATCGAATTTTCCGACGTTCCGACCTTGAAATTTCTGGCCGAAAGGATTGGGTCTGGAGATAGACGATGATATCCCCATACCACGGATCTAAAGTGCTAATCAGAAACAAGGATTCATCCGCAATGGGCTCCTCCGCCACAGTTTTCG
Organism: Pinus tabuliformis; assembly: GCA_031772625.1. Classification (NCBI taxonomy): domain Eukaryota; kingdom Viridiplantae; phylum Streptophyta; class Pinopsida; order Pinales; family Pinaceae; genus Pinus; species Pinus tabuliformis. The sequence goes on along the minus strand of CM062808.1, from coordinate 757,270,714 downwards.
TGTCAGCACGCGGGAAGTCACACATTAACTCCGCAAAAACTAAAGATTTCTTAGTCTTAGATTTCTCAAATTCCAAGTCGAACTCTTGCAGGATAAAAATCCATTTAGAGTACTTGCCCCCTAGCAATTGCTTTGTCAAAATGTAGATCATAGGGTTGCAATCCGAAATTACAGTAGTTTTACGAAGTAAAATGTAGTGACGAAAACGTTGGACAGCTTGAACGGCTGCCAATGCCAATTTCTCCACATGTGAGTATTTTAGCTCAGTTGGATTTAATGTTCAACTAAGGTAATATATCACATGTTCGCTTGCGAATTCATCTTCCTGAACTAAAACCATTCCAATGGTGGAATGAGAGGCGGCGAGGTACAAGAAGTAATCCTGGTTGTAGTTGGGAGGATGCAACAACGATGCATGGGTCAACCCGTGTTTGAGTGCATCAAAAGATTTCTGAGCTATCTCATCCCAATAGAATTGAGTGTTCTGTTTCAACAACCGTGTAAAACCCTTTGTAACCTCGGCGTAGTTAGGAATGAATCGTCGTAAAAAGTTTGCTTTCCCTTGCAAACTTTGGAGTTGGCGAAGAATCGAAGGAGGAGGCAATTTGATAATAGCTTTGACCTTCGAGGGATCAACGCGAATGCCGGCTTTTGAAACTACAAACCCCAGCAATCGACCCGTTTCTATACAGAAGACACATTTGTGTGGGTTCAACCGAATCCGATAATGCCTACACCTCATAAAGATTGCTCATAAATGGACAAGGTGATCAGCTCGATGTAAGGAATGAGCAGGCAAGTCATCAAGATAAGGTTGCACAATGTGCTTGATGTCATGAAACGCATAAGACATCACCCTTTGAAAAGCTTCTCTGGCATTCTTAAGCCCAAAAGGTAATTTACAATAAGCAAATGTCCCCCATGGACAAATGAAAGTCGTTTTTGGTTGATCGGCAGGTAGAATATTGATTTGATTGTATTCGGAAAAATTGTCCATAAAGGAAAATATTTCGCTGCCGGCACAATCATCAATGATTTGATCGATATAGGGAGTAGGGTAATTGTCCTTTGGACAGGCTCGATTAATATACCTATAGTCGATGCATATTCTTATTGTTCCCTGTTTTTTGTTGACCGGAACAATATTCGATACCCAATCCGTTAACGGGATCGGATAAATGAACCCTGCTTTCAACAGTTTTTCAACTTCTGCTTTGATTGTAGCTGCTTTTCGTGGGTGAATCTGACGCAAACGTTGCCGGACGGGTTTGGCATCCGGGTAAGTCTTGATTTCATGAACAACAATCGCGGGATCAATTCCTGGAATTTCCTCATAGGACCAGGCAAACACGTCGCGGAATTCTTGAAATAGGGCCTTATATATTTGAATTTCGTCATCTGTACACGAGGCACCTATATGAATGTTCTCAATAATTCCAGGCTTAACAGAAATGTCAATAGGAACAGTTTGGGAGAGGTTTCCCAGATTCAATTCTGAATCAGGATGTTTCATTGGATTCTAAGGTTCGTTGACATATTCAGTCGTAAAAATTGATGAAAAATCATTTTCAAAACGATCATCCTCAGGTAAAAACGAAGATCTGTGATGGGGATCTTCCCACGGTAAATCATCTACACATAGGATTTCACGAATTCGCTCGTCGGAAAGAACAAATTCAGGAAACGTGGTTAAATTTGAGGTTGATGTGAAAAGTGATTCCTCATGGACCACATTCATTAAGTCAGTTTCGATTGAAAATGGGTCAGCAAAAGACTGTACGGCTTCATATGCAATTTCATATGGACTCAAAGGCATAGCATCACCAAATGAGTCTATCTCAGATTCAGAAGGAACGATCCAAGGATCATCATAAACAATGGTGTCTGATGTAATCATATGAATGGATGCAAACGAAGACAATGCATTGATTGGAGGAAAAGGAAAAGTTCCCAGTAAACAGGCATCTTTAACTAATCCTACTCCAACATCCTTATATGGGATAGTCGTTTTACCAACATGCTGAATACTCTCTGAAGAGGCTGGGTCGGATGAAAAGTAAGCCAGCTGGTCTATTGTTACGATCTTTCCATTATGTGGAAACTTTATTACTCGAAAGACCGATGATACGACAGCTGTCATAGCGTAAGACCAACTTCGACCCAAGAGAAGGTTGTAATCTAGAGGGGCATCAACCACCTCCACATCTAGATTAACGATTTTTCCTTCAACCCCTATAGGCAAATCCTGTAGAATGCCAAAAGGATGAAACCCACGGCCATCAAAGGCCTTAAGAATTGTCGGGGATTGATTTAGTGAAGGAGAACCAAGCGATCGCCAACACTGTATCGACATAATACACGTTGAGGCTCCCTCTTCAATTACAGTCCGATGAATAGGCCTATTTTTGACTATCACTGGGATCTGCAAAGCCATTTGATGAGGCAAACGCGGTGTACTATTTTCTAGATCAAAGATTATTAGGTTCGGGTCCTGAACATCAACAGCTCCTATAGCCGACAAAAGTAATTTACGCTGTGCTGGGCATGATTGCAGCACTTCCAAAGCCGACATTGCTGAGGGTGAAACAGCTAAATCCTCAACAATGTTATAATTCTGGGCCGCTCTTGCATGTGGATTGAAAGCAAAATTTCGAAGTATACCCTTGGCGGGCGGTTTGATTACTAAGTCCGGGTTAGGTTTCTCGATCTGTAGTGGATCGGAACCGGGAGCTGAGGTTGATGGATTAGAATGAGAAGATTCTGCTTCATTGCCATCAACAGGACTCTTACTACCATAATCTTGCGATCGAGTCGCAATCCTTACATGGGACATCATCAATATGGGTTCTTCATTGGCACTCGAGGATGAACCTATCATCTTACTGTCTTGACTTGGAAATGGATCCTTCAAGGTAGCAGGAGTTTGGGAACCTTTCACGATCTTCGCAACCTCTGCACGATGAGGGCAGTCTCTTGTAAAATGATCTTCGTCACAAATGAGACACGAATAACGTGGTTTGCATTTTTCATCTTTGGATTCCGCTTTTTCAGGTTTCTCCTTTGAATCTTTGTCCATTTTATTCTTCTTCTTTCCTTTCTTCTTTCCACCGTTTTTTGATTTAGCTGTAGATGACTCTACAACGTGAATATCAGCGGAAATTTCTGCAGAAGAATCTCTTGTTGGGGAATCAGGCAAGGTTATGATAGGAGAAGAATTCTTGGAAGACTTCTTCTTACTTTTAGTGTTAACCGTACCAATCATACCGTCAGCGGCATGAGATCCCGAAGGAGCTGCAGCGATTTGATTTGACTTGGGAAGATTGGGGATCTTTTCGTGTAACGTACCTGACTGAGTATAGACTAAGTCAAGGTACTGTGCTTGAGCAATGACTTGCTCCTCAGTAACAACTCTGGCTTTAGCAACATCTTCAGTGATCTTTGGCAACAAAGATTTTACAAACCACTCAGCCAAAATTTGATCCGAAATAAATACCTTCACTAAACGACGTCGACGTCTCCATTCATGAATATGATCAGAAATATAAGTGGACGTCGATTGCTTTAGCAAAGTTAGTAGTTCCGTGCCATTTTCATATCTGACTGGCAACTGAAAGTGTGTTAAAAACGAGGTAGCTAACTGACTAAAATTGTAAAAAGTGCCTCGCGGTAACTCAATGTACCACTTGGCCGCGAGACCAATCAGAGTGCGCTGGAAAAGTCTAAGACGGATCGAATCATCTGAAATGGAGTTAGACGCACACCAGAGGTGGTAAGTCATCACATGATTCGACGGGTCCTCTCCTGATTTACCTTTGAACTTGGAAATGTCATTGGGCAACTTATTTGGCATTGGCGGCCAGAACGGAAGATAATTAATTGGATCGTTCGTTAGGCGCGACAAATAAGGCAAGTCCAAAGTTGCGATAAACGGTAATTGCCGATTAGGATCCCTAAAACTCTGGGTCACGAGACCAGCCCCAGGAGGAGGATATCCAGGATAACTTGGAATAGGAATTGCATTCGGGATATTGTATCCTCCCGGAAAACCAGGATTAACTGGACCATACTAGGGTTGTTGAGGTTGTTGATAAGTGTACCCAGGGTACGGTTGATACTGATAGACTGGCTGCTGAACAGCAGGACCGAATTGGTACTGTCCCTGGTACGGTTGATAAGTGAACTGTGGTTGACTTGTGACAACCGTACTTAAACCAGGTTGTCCTGCAGGCATCTGAACCGTAGTTTGAATCGTAGATCCAGACGGTGGTAAAGAAGCCTGAGGAGTAGATACAGGAACAGTAGAAACCGGAGCTGTCGATACTCCAGAAGTAGGTGGGGTAGATTGAACAGATGTTGCGGTAGTTGCAGCAGTCGTTTGAGATGGAGTACGAGGCGCAGTAGGCCCAGACTGAGAAACTACCGAAGGTACAAAAGTTTGAATGTTAGACTGGACTGGTTGCTGGGGTGAACCAGAAACTAAGGGTTGTCCAGTTTGAGATGACAACTGTACACTTGGCTGCAACACCTGTTGAGTTTGCGATGGATCCCACACTAAGTTCATTCCTGGGTACGGACCCATTACAAGTTGAGGATATGGGGGACCATAACCAGGTTGAGGGTAGGATTGATAATTGAAAGGTACATTTCCCGTTCCTTGAACATAAGATTGACCTTGGGGTGGTTGGAAACCTTGGTTCAAGTACTGACCTTGGGGTTGATACCCTTGAGGCACGTACTGATACTGGGGTTGACCTTGAGGTATAAATTGATACTGAGGTTGACCTTGGGGTACATATTGAGGCTGGGGTTGACCTTGAGGAACGTATTGCACCATGGGTACATACTGTCCTTGAGGTTGCCCCCCAGACACAATTTGTGTACCTTGAGGTTGCCCCCCAGGTGTTAATTGAGGCTGCCCCCCAGGCGGTAACTGGCCACCTTGAGGTTGAGAATTGGGAATAGAACCTGACATCATAAGAATGTCTTCTACGCTCAACGGCTTATTACCATTGTTTCCAGTTAATAACCCATGTTCAATGGGTTGAGGAGATGCTCCCGCAAAAGTACCAGAAAGTGACTGATACCCAGAGGGAATAGAAGGACCGCCGTACAAAAAGGATTCAGGCGATTGAGTAAACATGGACGACTGACCAGACATATTTACAGGAGTATAAAGACCTCTAGGATGATAAGGAGCACGAGGTGGAGAAAAACTTAACCCTGGGTTTTCCAAATAATTAGTTAAAGAAAGATACCAAGTAGTGCTCCTTGGTGGACTGTAAAAAATGGATTCACGCTCCCTTAGATCAATAACAGGTTGATTTTCAGGGATAGGGATAGGAAGATTTTCGGTGATTATTCTTTCTACCCTAGGTGAATTAGGACCACTAAAAGTTGGAGAGACAAACCCCGATGTTGGAGTAACAGGTTCAGATATCTCAGGTTCTTCACCTATATCACTGGCAGATGAAAAGCTACCAGCAAGTTCGGAAACTGAAATAGACTCAGGATTATAGCCTGTTACTAGAGTCTGGTAATCAGGATGTACAACCAATGAAGACTCTCCTTCTTCAGGTGACCCAACTTTACTGCCACTAGGAGTTACGAGGACTTTCAAGCCTTCAAGCTGGCTCGGGACTTCTTCAGGAGGTTGGCCCCGAAGTCTACGGGACTTCCTCAATAAATCAGCCACGGTTACTAACTCAGGAGACTGGCCCCGAAGCCTACGGGACTGTCTTGGTAATTCAGCCACAGTTAAAAACTTTTAACTACTTCACACGAAAACAAAGTAAAATCTCAATGAAAAACCACCTAAAGTCTCTAAAGAACCAAACAAATTTGAAGCACACGCCTAAAGAATCTAGAGATCAAACACACACAAACAGTAACTTTCCGGACCGAAAACACTAGTTGGTGATGAAGTCCAACGTCGCAGAATTCAGTACAGAAATGGCGGTTGGAACAGTTACCCCGACAACCTGCTTAATGAATAGACTGGACCAATTTCCTCCACTTAACCGTCTCGAGTGAAGTGAACCCCCTAGAAAATCCAAGTGAGTCTAGCCGACGTCTGCTCCAGGTACAGTGGGATCTTCCCACCACTGTCACCTTAGGAAGAATCCTAAAGAATATGGTCACTAAGGCTACCAACTGAGACAAATACACCTGGGGGAATAGTCTACAATCCGATACGCACGCAAGGGCAGAGTAGCAAGCTCAATCCCCTGGAAGGCTCCTTGACATAATCCAAGGTTTACCAACAAGTGAGCCCAGGCTCCTCGACAATGGTTAATCCGAGGTTTACCATTTTTAATACGTGAATATCTGGCGTCGTTCCCAATGAGGAAGGATTGATTCCCACACTGGTTCGGACACGATCTCGTGCTTCTCCTTTAAGAGGAGCTTTCCCAGAGCATAAATGCAACAATTGGATTTCTTCCTACCACAAGATTTAGCTACTTGTTTGTTTTACTTGTCTTGGAGAGTTAATTACTCTCCTACTCCAAGACACTAGCCTAAGCTAAATTGGTGTATCAGAGCCCTAGAAATAAAAATGTTACTAGGTGAATTTTACTTTAAGCGTTAATTTTAGTGGTTGTTGCTTAAGTCAAGAGGTGGTGGAGATGAAACTCGTGGTGTAAAGACTCGACTCGAAATCACTAAAAAGATGCACCTAAGATGATTTAAACTATCTTTTCTCTTCGATGAACTTCTAAACTAAGAAAGAGTTTGAGAATGCAAGTACTTTGTAAACACAAATCTTTCTTAATTAAACAAATTAAAAGAAGAGCTTTTCCTTTTCAAAAGCACTCAAAAACGAGACAACTAGCTATTTCACACAAATTTCCCTTTTCTTTTCAAAGCACTCAATCACTACAAAAAACAAACTTTTTCAAAAGAGATTTTTTATATTTTGTAAATAAAACACTCAAAACGAAGCAAATGACTAATCTTGAGATCTACAAACTATAAAAATCTACTTGAAGTTAAAGCCTACTAAAAGTCTTTTTGAGGATGTTTTACTTAGCTAAATGTGAGCTAAGGACTAATTTATGCAGAATCACAATCAGTCAAAAAACAACCAAATCTTTCGTTTTCTTTTTTTTTTTAAATGAAAATCCAAACTTTTCAATACAAGCTTTTCGAAATTTTGAAATGAGAAAACTCAAAGCGAATTCCTCAACAAGGGGAGATTTCATAAATGGTCAGACTCACAAGAAGACCAGTAGACACCAAGGTAATCTGAGGTCCCTAGGGCTTCTAAGCTCAGAGCCACTACACAACCAAAAACGAAAAACAAACCCAACAAGCAAAATTTCTAGGAATTCCACCTAAAACCCTAATGCTAATGAAATCAAACCAAGGAAAGTTTTTGACAGGGAACAAGCAGGTCTGGGCAATGGCTAAAACCTATAAACAAATTCTAAACTGATAAAAAGAGGAAAATTTAAAATTTTTCAAATTTTTGACAGTGTACGCAGGCAACCCGTTTACACAGGTGCGTCTACGCTCTGTGCACAAAGGAAAAGTGCGTACAGGTACACACTGTGCCTAACGCAGAGGGTGCGTACCTCTCCCAAAACTATGAAAAATAAAAACCAACTCAAAACTAACTAAATTCACCCAATCCCACAATCATCAAGTCAAAAACAGAAACAGGAAAAACAGTTTCTCAGGTCAAAGTATAGACAAAGAAAACAATCAATTCCCCAGCGGAGTCGCCATTTGGTCGTGCGGAATGAGTTGATCTTGCAGACAAGATAGACCTTCCTAGAATCTAAAGAAGACCTAACGACAAGCAGACCAACCAGACACTATCTTTCTCTAAATATGCTTCAATAATCAATAGTAAACAAAGGTTTTTAGGGCCTACCTTTGGTCCAAAGCAAGCTTGTGGATGCCCTCGCTCCTTTGATCAAAATGAGCTCCTTTTCACGAATCTGCAAACACAAACAAGGCAAACACATTAAATAGCACCTGAAAAACCAATTGCATAAAACATATTTAACATGAAAGTCAAGGAGTCCATGAAACAAATAACATAAGATACTTGTTGAGAAAAATGAGTTTGATTGTATTAATTCAAAAGAAGAAGAACCTTACAACCTTTACCTTGACGCTGTACAAGCTCCTCCCAGGGTCCAACAAGATGTCTCCTCTACTTTGACAAGTTTCAGTCACTCTCCAATGGAACCAAGAGGTTTGTGATCTCTCCTCTTAAGCTCAACCAAAGAGTCTCAATTTCACCAGCATTTACCCTCAAAATATTCAGCTTCTAACCTCTCTAGTCCTTACCCCAATGCCTGTATTTATAGTGCAATGGAGGGAAGTTACTAGGTCCTCCTTCAAAGGGATAAAGCCCTCCTTCAAAGGGATAGCTCCTTTAGTCAAGGGATTAGCTCCTTCTCTTTTGGGATGCATGAACAACCTCAGAGCGAACAATCCACGTCAAAATTCCTTCTAGAAAACTCTAGAATTAACCCAAAGTGAGTTTTTTAAGATAAAAATTGCGCCTTTTGACTTTCACAGGGGTCCGCACCTGCACCGTTAGGAACAGAGCGGGTAGGTACACAGCTTTTGTACACAGAAGGTGCGGGACTGCAGGTGACCATGGGAGAAAGTGCGGAACCAGAGTTACATTGATTTTTGATGTCTTTCTCCCACTTCCAAAGCTTGATTTGAAGAGCTGAGGTCTTAGACTTGCTTAGGAGGACAGTACAAGTGATGATAGACCCATACTGACTGCAAATAATCATGGTGACGATATTTTTGTGTAACACTTGTTGCCATTTATCCTCCCAAAATAAGGCCAAATTTCCATCTCTGATTTCCCAGAAGCTATTTTTTTGTACTAATCCTCTATTCTCCCAGGCCTTGTTCCAGACTTGTGAGCCTTTAATGCTTCTAGACATTCTTATGTGATCATTCGACTACCAAGATCTGGCATATTTCCCGTTCCATATACTAGCCCATTGTGCCTTTGGATCTTTGACCCAACGCCACCATAATTTTGCCCCTAAAACCTTGCTGAGAATCTTTGGATCATCCAATCCTAGTCCCCCATGGTTTTTAGGTTTGCAGATTTTATCCCAGACCACCAAGGCCCATTTCTTTCTTTCCTCCCCCTTACCCCAAAGAAAGTCTCTTTGAATGGATCTGAAATGTTGCAAGACTCCTTTAGGAGCTGGGATCGCTGATAGCATGAAGACTGGGATTGCTTGAAGAACAGATTTTGTGAGGACCAGCCTTCCAGCCAAGTTTAAAGATCTTATAGTCCATTTCTTGATTTTGTCTTGCATCTTGTTGATCACCAGCTCCCAAATGCTCTTGTGTAAAGGTTTATCAGTAAGAGGCACTCCCAAATATTTTGAAGGAAGGATGTCTCTTTGAAAGCCCAGAATTCTGGAAATATTCCTCTGAATGGCTATATTAGTATTAAAGAAAAAAAAATTTGATTTGGAAAGATTCACTTCCATACCTGAAGCCATGGCAAAGTCCCACAGGATTTGTTTATATGCGAGAGCTTCTTTGACCGTTGGGATTCCCTGTAGCATGGTATCATCCACAAATTGTTGATGAGTCAAGGCCAGTCCATCATCTGAAAGTTGGAGACCTTTGATCTGACCCGAATCTTTTGCATGCTTGATAGACCTGCCCAATCCTTCCATCATGAGGATGAAGAGAAAAGGTGAGAGAGGATCTCCTTGTCTGAGGCCTCTTGAAGGAATAAAAGTCTCCGAGGGAGAGCCATTAACCAGAATAGAAAAGCTAGCAGAAGTAACCAGGGCCATGACCCATCTTACCCAGCTGTGATCAAACCCAAAAGCAATAAGAACTTTCCTAATATAGGTCCAATTCAGCTTATCATAGGCTTTAGCTATATCCAATTGCATAATCATTCTTGCCTTCCTATTGCTGGTTAGAGAGTGCACCACTTCATGAGCTTGAATGATATTATCAAGAATCTGTCTACCTTCCACATAACCAGATTGTTCCACTGAAACTAGAGTGGGAAGGAGAGGCTTGAGTCTATTGGCCACCACCTTAGAAATAATCTTATAAACCACATTGCAAAGAGAAATGGGTCTAAACCTATCAGGAGTTTGAGCCAAGTCCTGTTTAGGGATCAGGGAAATAAAGGAGGTATTGAGCGCTTTCAAAATGGTCTTATTCCTTCTGGAATCTTCCACTACATTCAGAATGTCCTGTTTGACTATACTCCAGCAGGCTTTGAAAAAGTCCACATTGAAACCATCAGGGCCTGGCGCCTTACCATTCTGCATTTCCTTAAGGACTTCGCTGACCTCCTCTTCAGTCACTGGCCTATTAAGGTTATAATTGTCCTCTCTAGAGACCAGCCTGGGTATATGTCTTGTAAGATCCCTGATGGCCTATTCTCGATCTGAAATTGTTTCTTTTGCAATATCGCTGAAGTGCCGAACTAGCACGACTTCTATCTCCTTATGAGAATCGAGAAAATTACCATCCTTGTCCTTGATCGAGGAAATCTTGTTATGGGCTCTGTTCGCAATCGTGGATCTATGGAAAAATCTAGTATTCCTCTCACCTTCTTTCAGCCATTGAACACGAGACTTTTGTCTCCAATATATTTCCTCTTGTTTACATAAATTCTCCCAGTCTTGATGGCATTTGGAAACCTGATCACTTTTGTCTTTGTCAAAGCCATCCGTGATAAGGGCTTGATTGAGTACCTGCATTTTATCTTCAACAGATTTTTTAGCTTCAAAAATATTTCCAAATTCCTTTCTATTCCAGTCTTTGAGCCTGAGCTTGATGTGTTTTAGCCTCTTATGAAGAAGGAACATTCTTGAGCCCTGAATATTCAAATCTTCTGACCACCAGGTTGCAATGTTACTAATGAAATCTGGGTGGGAGAGCCATATGTTCTCAAATCTAAAAGGTCTATTCCTGGGGGTTCCAATGCCCTGCACCTCCAGTTGAACCGGCCAGTGATCTGAGCCTCCAAACGGGAGAACTCTTGCTATCATTTCCTTGTCTATGAGCATAAGATCCTCTGAGATCATGAATCTGTCTAATTTTGAGGCCACCTGAGACTCACCTCCTCTTTTGTTGTTCCATGTAAAGAGACCATTACTTGTTACAATGTCCACTAACTTCATGTTATCTATGAAAGTTTGAAAAGCGACCGAATCTTTACTTGTAATTCTAGTTCCCCCTTTTTTCTCCGAAAGTGATTTGATCATGTTGAAATCACCCCCCAAAATCCATGGTAATCCTGCATGTCTTTTTCAGAGATCCTCCAAAGAATTTAGAAACCTAAGTTTCTCATCTATTCTTTGAGGACCATACACATTCGTTAGCAGGTAGGTTTCCTTGTCTCCCACAGGCTGAATGACCATAGATAAATAATCTCTAGATGCTTCAGCATCTATTATGCTGATTTTTTGGGGATTCCAAAGAGTGAGAACCCCACCTGCAGTATTTTCTGCTTTGACTTCCAGAAACTCAAATCTATTAAGCCATTTGCTGTGGATTTCTTTTATTTTTTGAATGGAACATTTGGTTTCCTGGATGAAGATCACATCCGGAGCTACTTGTTTCATTCTATTATTCAGTATTCTTTGTTTTCTTTTACTACCTAGACCCCTAATATTCCAAGAAGTAAACTTCATAATTAAAGATTTGTAAAGGAGTAGTTGGTTAGGTCTTTCATCTTACTTGAATCTATCATTAGCTTTCCACATTCCATCAAAAGCTCATTCTGCTTTTTTCTGCCTCTTTTCTTTCCTGGGTTTCTGGGTGCTAATCCTGGTGTGGTTTTCATCATTTTCACACCTTCGCTGCCCAGTTTTTCCTTGTTTCTTTGCCCCTGCATTCCTTTGGTCTGAGTTTTCCATAAGAACAACTACTGAACTCTGCTAAACTCCTCTGGTGGTAACGAATCTATGCCTTCCCTAGTTCCTTGATCCAAGAAACCTTCTAGATCTAGGTTCTCTTTCTCAAGTATTTCCTGTAGTTCATGGTCCTCCATTTCCATCTCACTCTGGGTCATTTCATGGTCCATCTCCGGCTCTGTTTCATTCATCATAGTTTCTTTCTATTTAATATTATCTTGTGCTTGATCATTATCTTCTGCTATCCCCTCCTCCCCTGGCGTAACTACTTCTGTGTGATCTGCTTTTGTAACCCCTTCTTCCTCTTCGAGAACTTGGAACCTATTCCGACTGGTTTGTTGTCCTCCTAATTTTTGTGTCTTTGGCCCTCTTTTGCTTCCTTTTTCTTTATGTGCCACTTTGTGAAAGCTTTCAGTATCTTTCATAGTGTCAGTTTTGTTCCTATTTTCTATTTTACTGAGAGGGCAGTCTCTGACTAGGTGCCCATGCTCATGGCATTTGCGGCATCTGAATGGTATATGTTCATAATCTACTGTTTGTACCCACTCTTCATCAAATACTTCCAAGATTACCTCATCCGGTAGGGCTCCAGAGAGATCCATCTCCACACATATTCTAGCAAAGGAGGTGTACTTTCCCCTTCTAGTGGCCTCAGAAGCTTTGACAAAATGTCCTAGCTTATTTCCTATGGCAGATAAGGATTCCGTTTGCCAGTAATCCAGAGGTAGAGAATAGAGTCTTACCCAGACCGAGACTGAAGTAAAAGTCTCATGTTCTGGAACAAAATTCATAATCCACGGTCGCATATAAAGGCCTGCTGCAGCAAAAAAGTAGGGCCCTCCTTCAAACACTCTGTCCTTATCTTCAATGTTAGCAAATACCACAGTAAAGAAACCCTTTGACCCCAGATGAAGGTCAATGCTTCCTTTCGGTTTCCAGTGGTATTTGATCCACATCTGTAAAGCTTTTTCAGTGGGCCATAAACCCATGAATTTGCAGATGATTGCATAAGTCTGCATGTGGTCCCTGTGCACCTGCAGCGCAGGGTCATTTAAGACCACTCTGGGTGTAACCGTAGCTTTGGGTTTACATGGTCCTTTTTGAGCTTTGTCTTTTCTGCCCTGTTCCTTGTCTTCTTCCTCATTGTCCTTAGTGCTGTTATTCCCCCTTAATTTAGTGTTGTCTTGATCCTCTTCACTATTTTCCTTCCTTCCTTCTGAAGGCCCTCTGTCATTCTCCAATGGTTTTTTACCCCTGTTGGCCACCGCCTACTTCTAGGAGGGAGTGGAGCTCCCCCCTTTGCAGTCGTCCATAGTGCACAAACTCTGCAAAAACCTGGAACCCTAGAAAATCACCGATGAATCCTCAGTCTTAGTTTCATGTTCTGCCCCCTCGTGAAATTTTATATTAATCGATTTGAAGTATGCGATCAAAGCTAAGATAAATAGTTTTATATGTGCCATGGAAGCAGATCTGAAGGAAGTCATTGAATATTTGAAGAAAGACATGGAAGGCTTGAAGGAAGGTGGGACAAAACTTCTACAAGAAAGGCCTCCTAATGACTAAAAAGTAGTAGAGGAAAGTCATGATGAGAAAAAAATAAATGTTAATCATGATTTCATAGAATCTAGCATTGGATTGAAGACCCACCATATTCCAAAGATTGATATGATGAAGTTTGGTCACAAGGATCCCATAACATAGATACTATAGATGGAGAAATATTTTGATCTACATGATGTGAAACTCTTACAAAAGGTATGTATTTCATTTTTATATTTAGAACCGAATCAAATTTTATGGTATAAAGGGCTTTGTTCCCATAAGGTCAATTTTCATGGAGGAAATGATAGCACATTATGAGGATACAAAGAGAAACACTTTTTTTAGCCAATTGATAAATCTCAAACAAAAGGGTTCAATGATGGAGCATATTAAGAACTTCCAAAAATTAAATATAAGGGTAAAAGATATTCCAAAGGAGCATAGGATTGATGTGTTCATAGGGAATTTAAAGGATAACATCCAAAATAAGGTTCACCTTTGGGAACCTGATTCATTGGAGAAGGTATTCAGTTGGAAAGAAAAATGGAAAGCAAAATTATGGCAACAAGGAAGCCTACCACTCACAACTAAAAAGATGGAAGTGTTGTTTCTCCTAGCCTTTCACGACCTACAAGGTTGACACCACAACAACTAGAAGAAAAAAGAGAAAAAGGGCTTTGTTACAATTGTGATTTAAAATACACGAAAGGTCATAAGTGTGCTGAGAATAAATTAATTTACATAGATGGAGAAGAGAAGCAAGAAAAGGTACAAAGGAATTGTCAAGATGTAAATTCGAGTTTCATAGAGACAAGATCGGGGTAGTTGATAATCCCTTTCTTGTTGAGAGGGAGTGTTGAGAAATGACAACAAGAAATTCGAGTTTAATTTGTCCTTGGATTAAACTGTGAATTAAATTTGAATTCTATTCTCATAGCAACTTAAAATTGTTAAATTAAGTTTATTAAACTTACTTAACTTATGAACTTCAAGTTGGAAGTCTTTTGGAAGTCATGTATATGTTCTCCCTACTTTGTAGGAGTCTAGTGTGAGTTAATTATGAGTTGTAAAATAGAATACTAAGTTTCATGAGTCAGTTCAGTTAAATTAGTTCTAAAACTGATTAAGAGAATTAATAGTTAGTTAATGGTCAATGGTGACACTAATGAACTCCACCAGTGCTACTCTAGTTAATTGAATATTTAATCATCAGACACTCATGCATGTCGATTCTGAGAAAGACCCAGTTGAGACTAGAGTGTAGGGAGAGTGTACTATTTGTTTCAGATTTTTCTAAGTTGCACTGATAGTGCATGCATTTAGGAACTAATCTTTGAGGGATTGCACTATTTTTAGAGGCCTTATTTCCCTTTAAATACAAGCTATCCTTCATAGGAATTACACAATGGAATAGAGACTTAGAGAGCTTGTAAAGAGGCTAATCCTTGGTCTTGAGCTTTCTTATGAGTTGGAGATTGAATTTGCTGAGTGCTCGGATTGTTCTAGAGAGAACAAGAAATGTAATTTCATCTTGATTTTCCAGATTAATACAAAACAGATAGTGGGGTTTTGAGTTGTGGCTTTCCCCAAATATTTATTATGTTATGTGCCTTTGATTCTCTTCCAAATCTATTGATTATTGTTTGCTCGATGTTTATGGGCTTCCGCTGTAAAGAGTATAAGTAGATTCTTGTCTCTTGATTTAGCAAATTGCATTGCTTGTGAATCTATATGATTTTCTACAATCAAGACATCACTTATATGCTCCTATGGAATATTAGTTACCTTGATATTAAATATTTGGATGTCCTTAATGTGCTCTGCCATTGATCCCTTTTGTTTGAAATTTATTAATTGGCTAAAGAAGGTATTTCTTTTTGTATCCTCATAATATGCTATCAATTCATCTGTAAAAATTGTCCAATTATATAGATATATAGAGGAATGAAGCGCCTGATCTCGATTTGCTACTTAATCCTACGGGCCTAAGCGTCACCATATCTAACCTTGAAGAGCTTCATGCAATCACTCATCCTTTCTTCTGTTGTCTCTAACTCTCTCTTTTGATTTAGGAGGGGTTTATCCATGCATTCCATTTCCCATGAAACCTCACATGGTTTTACGACCCAAGATTCTTCCCTTACCAGGGAGATCACAACATTCAACTCTCTTGTTGCCTCAGGCTCTAAGTTTTAGAAATATGGCCCTCCTCACTTTGTAAAAAAAATTGATGACATTCGTAAAGTTGAGATCAATTCCCCACAAGCTAAGATTTTAGCTCTCCAACTAGTAGATCGAGGTTTGATTTGTCAATTTATGGTTTTATGGCCCTCTTCTCACTTAGTCTGGACCTGGATCAAAAAAACTAGAAGCACCTTACCAAGGGTGAAGTTCTACCCTCCGTTTATGGTAAGGGTTTCTTTATTTTTTACTTTGAGAATAAAGGTGATTGAGATATATTTTTTAGAAGTGGTTCGTATTTCATGGGAGCCCAAGGTATATACCTCGATCACTGGAACCCTAACTTTAACCCGGACTATGACATCCCTCTAGCGGTCCCAGTCTGGGTTAAACTCCCATATTTTCCTCTTCACTATTGTAATGATGAAACCTTCATACTAAATGGTGATTCTCTGGGTAAATAAATTAATTGTGCAGAACCTAGAGATGTCTATCTCCTTGTGCGCATACATGTGTAGAGGTAGATCCGGATAAAGGATTCCCAAGAACAATCAACCTCTATATGGATAATTAAACTAATGTGTAGGAAGTAGACTATGATCAACCTTTTAAATGCGAAGTTTTTCATGGATTTGGGAATTTTGGAAGAGGGTGCCCAACGAAACAAGCAACCCAAGATCAACAAGGAGAGCATAATGAGCAACGGAAGCAAGCCAAAAGGAGAAAAATAACAAATCCGTAATAACCCAAAACAACTTCATCCACTTATAAAGCCCCCGATAAGGAGAGGTAGGGCCCAAATCCTTCTGGTTCTACCTCTAGGGGGTCTAGTCGTGAGGGCATTTATGGTAATGGAGGAAACCACTTTTTACTCCTCTCAGGTACAACTAAAGAAGGTGAACCTTCCCAACAAATATCTAAAGAGGCTTCCCCTTAGCAAGGGCCCATGCCCCCTCTAAAACAAGGGCATATGATGTTGGAAATGTAACTAATTCTAGTCTTCATAATTGTTATTATACTCATTTCAATATGTATCTTATGTAACAAACAAAAGATCAAAAGAAAAATAAATAAATAAAAAATAATAAACTAAATATCTAAGGGACTATTATATCCCATCGAAATTATCTTCAAATGGCCAAGAAATCCATCTATATGTTAATAATATTATTCAAAACTTTAATGATCATTCTAACTTAACTTATTTCTATTACTACATTTCGATTAAACATCCAAGTGAGAAGTGATTAACGATATACCTAAATATATATTAATTCAAGAAATGTCGATACATATTTTATTATAAAATTAATATGAGATATTATAAGTCAGGCACTTTATAAAGGGGCCCTTTCCTTCACTTTGATTATTTAAATAAGGTGCAAGGGAAATGTATTAATCACCCCAAAAAAAATCATATCAATGTTTATGTATTTTATATGGTTTGTTCCCTCTTTTATGATTTGATTTGATGAAGGAACCATTATCATTCAATGTAAGGCTCGGTTTTGCCATGGTTAGTAGTTAAAGGAAATATCTCCTCCATCCAAGATAGCTTGATCTAAGTGGGGATTTGTTTGATCAAACTCTTTCATAATCCCTTAAGTAAATTTTCTTTAGTTCATGAATAAGATTAGAAAAATACATTATGAACTTTGATTTACTTCCCTAAAGTGATTTTAGTATAGACTTCCAACACTTAACATATAATGTGATTGTTACGTTACAAAATGAGTGATGAGGCTCATCATTGGGTAAATATATGGACCTTAATACACCTCCAAGCTTACTAAAATCAACTCTTCTCATAATTCCTTACATATTTCAATTATATTTTACTTAATGAGATGAGTAAACGTAAGATGTTATGTCTAGTGGTCTAATGTGCAATGATTGCAGGTTTTTGGGAGAAAATTATGGCAAATTATGGCTAATTAAGGTGCAGGAACTCGAATGAGACAAGAAGGAGATATTATAGGAGATGGATCTTCCTCACTAAATCCTCACTCATTTGAAGATCCCTCAATCAAATCGCACTAGCTCAGAGTTGCATGCAGCCAAGTCATGAGGATCATTGGCAGCCGAGCGAGTGATAGTTAAGAACCAGTTTATCTTAAGATGGGGAGCCAAGCCTCCCTATATTTAAGGAAGTTGTTGGAAACTTCAGTTGTATAAATAAGCATGCCTAAAGCCTCATTAGGATTCAAATTTTTTATGGAAGATATCTAAACACTTTCGAGTTGAAGGATTGTGACAAAACAATGTTATGTTATTTTTTGATATGTTAATGAAATGAGCATTCCCTTGATCTAGCACTAAGTTGACTTAGAGGGCTGAAGCTCTTGGGTTAGGGCCCAACCGTAGAATCAAAGGTTCCTCTTACTGTACTTGTATGTTTAGGTTATTTCATAGATTACTTCTTGAATTGATTTTGGCATTGTTACATTACAAGTATTGTTGAATTTGATTAGTTTGCTTCCATTTGTGCATATCTTTAAAAATATATTTAGAGAGATAAAGAAGCACAAAAAAGGCTAATAACAGGTGGATCTTGCCTCATTCCTCCATTAAGGGACCATGGTTTAAGGAAAAACCCTCATTCAGCCCAAAAAGCTAGAATTCTGGTTTCTTATTAAATTTAGGGTTTTTCTGCTAGCTAGGTCAGCATCTTTCAGTTTTCAAATATAGGTTGTAGTTGTGATTTTTGATATCTTCAGCTTTGTATTAGATTTGATGGTGTTTTCACAATAGGTTGCAATCATTTCCATGCATGAACTAGGCAAATAAATGATGAAATTCTGCTTTCCTATGTTGATGTACACCTCTCTTGTTTTGACATGATTTATGGGTAACTGCCAATGATGATGTGTATATTGTAGGAGTTTCAATAGGAAAGAAGACCTCATATCAACAGCCTCAACCTAACCTTACCCATCTATGATCACCAAAATCCATTAATTCCATAATTCGAGTTATCATTTCACAAGGACAACTTGCCATGCTTGTTGAGCAAATCCAACCATGATACAACTTTGGTTTTAGTTCTGAGGGAGTCCTAACCAATTCCTTGCCTTATTCCTTCCCTCACTCACCTTCCCTAAGCTCCATACCACTGTCCAAATCACTCGTTATTCTTTCGGCCTATTCTTGTAGCAAAACAAGGGATCCTATAGGTGAATTAAGACATCTTATAGACATCTTGTAGGACAACCTGTAGTGGCCTATTTTGAGCCTGATTTGTGAGAAATTCATCACGAAAGATAGGAGAAGACTCATTCTTTCCTTCCAAGTCATCTGACCCATCACAAACATCTCTCTCCACACCTAACCCATCTGCCATACAATCAAGAAAGATTAGCATTCATGTTTTCACAAAAAAAAAGGAAAAGAAGAAAAAGCTTGATATGCTCATTCATATGCACAACAATTAAGTATTTGATTAGATTAGATTGCATGCTTAGGTTAGCTAGGGTTTCACATGTGTTAGCTTAGAATTCTTCTGAAGCAAGGTATCTTCACAAATAACTAGATGAGTTGTGTGTTTTAAGCATCTATTTTATTTTTTCTTTACTGCAGTAGGTAACATTTCAATTCTCTCAATTAGGGTAAAATTATCCTTTCTCAAATTGGTAATCAGACTTCTTCTAAATCAATAGAAGGTTGGTTTAAGAAACCCTAGTGGTCTATCACGCAGCTCAGCAATGACAAGAGAGTGGACCCATTGCATCTATTTGTGTATACAACATTGTCACCTCCAAGTTTGTATGAACCCCGCGTTGATGAAGTAAAGTTGGTAGCCCCAGGAGTTGCAACATTCTTGCTACAATACTGGTGCTTATCACTTTCTAGAGCCGTTTCCGGGGAGGTGCCTGAGTAGATGCGATTTCTGCATTCTTTCTTTCATTTCTTATCTCTTTCATTCTTCCATTATTTTCATTTTTCAAAGCTAGTTGTAAGATGGTTTTCTTTCCTTTCCATTCCGCAAGTGATTTCATTCAGTAGTTAATTTCAATTTAGTTGTCTTTTCTATTCTGCAATTAGTCTTAAAACTTGAAAAAAAAACAAAAAACTTCTTTCATGCCTCATAGGAATAGGGATAACTTAGGTAAATTTCTACCAAATACCCCCACCACTTCAAATAACCAACCTTCCCTCTTCTTTAGTGGCTGTGAGTTAGAGGACCCCTTAGGCGTGCACCCAGAGATTTTTGAAGATCCTATAGGGGAAGAAGAAGAACCCATTCCAACTCACCTAATGGCTGAAAATAGAAATGAAAGGGGAGATAGAGAAAGAGTTGAGGGTACTTTTCCCATCAGAGAAACTAATGGGGATGCCAAGATGAAGAACATAAGCCCGTCTTCTCTTCCTCACTTCCATGGCCTAGCCTCAGAAGATCTAGATACTTTCTTGTTTGAATTTGTTGTCATATGTAGAACTTATGACTACACCATTGATGATCAGAAGTTGAAATTATTTCCATCCACTCTCAAGGATGTAACTCTGTGCTGGTTCATGGCTTTACCTGGAGAGAGTATCATCACCTGGGCTCAGATGCATCAAGATTTTAGCAACAAGTATAGCGACTAATGTAGGTCCAAAGACACTAAATATGAAATATTTAGAATGACCTTGGAGCATGATGAATACTTAGAGGGTTATGAGGAAAGATTCCAGCTTAGCTATAAAATGGCCAGGTGCACACTTGATCCTAAGCCACTTAAGCTAGTCATACCCAGGGGGATTATAGAAGATCTCCTGGATACCCTAAACCTGTTATCAGGAAGGGATATCTAAAAGCTACCCTATGAAGATATCAAGACCTTCTTTAAGAACCATTCTAGGGAAGCTAGGAAAAAGGGTAGGGGTAGTCAAACAGTGGCGAGCTCATCCTCTTCCAACACATCTATAAAAAGTGAAATTGGAAACATGTTTGACTATTTTAAGAGTGAAATGTTGCAAACCCTTTTCCTACAAATGGAAACTATGCAAATCAAGAGGAAGTAGGAGTAAGAATAGAGAGCATTGGCCATCTTCTACCCTAGATGCACAAGGAGGCACCCTAGGAATGAATGTCCATTAAGCCTTATAAAAATCTACTCATTCTATGAAGAAAAAAACTCCACAGACAAGCGCCCTTCTCTACCTGGACTAAAAGATGTGTATCAGGGAACTAAAGGGGTGACTAAATAGCTTTGCTACTTAAATCAAAGGAGGCCTCATGGGCCTCGACCATACCAATAGGGCATGCAAGGGTCATCCTATGCAAATTACAACCCTAACCAGAACACATCCATTCTCTCTTGGGGCCCCCTTACTCATCCAACCTGGTCTACACCTTCTCCCTAGTCTTTTACACCTCAATACCATTCCCAGTCGACTAACCAGCCATTTCAACCATATACACCTCCACAACCTCAGTAGAATGCACCACCCCAGGGGTGGAGGCCCCCATACAACAATGCTCCAGCTTTATTGCCTTCACCTCCTACTCAACCACAACTTTTACACCTTGCTCCACCTAAACAATTCAGATGCCTACCCTACCAAACCTGAACCCGAACAATAGACAGGAACAACAAGTCTATAATGGAGAAACATCCTACCCTACTTATGTTGTGGAAAATCAGGAAATCAACCTTAGATCTGGGAGAGTGCTCCCGGATAATCAACCTCCATCTCCACCTATGGAGAGTGGGGAAGAAAGAGAGGAAAGTATGCCTAGAGTGAATCCACCACACTTTCGTGAAAGATTAGCTCATCCAGTCCATCCTACCCTAGAAGAGAACGAACTTCTAGGTGAATTGAAAAATATATGTGTCAAAATCCAACTTCTCCAAGCTATTAAGGATGTCCTTATTTATAACAAACTGATTAAAGAGAAGATTTTCAAACATCCAGGGAGGCAAAAAAGAGACACCCTCACCATTAATGTCATTGGACAGTTGTCCGACTTAATGCCGGGATAAGTAATTTTC
Organism: Pinus tabuliformis; assembly: GCA_031772625.1. Lineage (NCBI taxonomy): Eukaryota > Viridiplantae > Streptophyta > Pinopsida > Pinales > Pinaceae > Pinus > Pinus tabuliformis. The sequence continues at coordinate 757,249,137 of CM062808.1, read as the reverse complement.
CCAAAGTATTTAGACCCTGGAAGCCCTATAGTAGATGTACACATCAATGGCACCATTGTCCCAAATACCTTTATTGATCTTGGGGTTGCCATTAATGTAATGACTAAGGATACCATGCTCAAGCTAAATCTCTAGAGTTCATTAAGAAAGACCATGAAAGTCTTGCAGCTTGCAGACCTATCCATAGTAACCCCTTAGGGGATTGTTGAGGATGTGATGGTCTCCATTGACTTCCGGGAATACCTTGCAGACTTCTTATTTCTCCAGCCTAAGACCAAATTTAATGGTTATCCTCTCATACTTGGGAGGCCTTGGTTAGCCACTATCGATGCCTACATCAGCTGTAGAGCTGGAAACATGACTATCAATAATGGGCATCTATCCAAGCAGTTGGTCCTGTACCCTCCTGTTCAGCTATCTTTAGAACATGATTTGCCTTTATGGATAAAAGAGGAGGAAGAAGATGAAGTTTAATCTTCGCAAATATGCACCCTAAAAACTTCCATGGGAGGAGGACAACCTAATGAAGATGATTTGATTGAACACATCCTTCAAAATTCAACTCCCAACACTTTGTCTCTAGAGGAAGTAGTGAAGGAAAACAAGAACAACCATCAAATTGATCTATACTTAGTTGATTCAAACCCTACTCATGTCAATACAATAGAATTTGGCCCTGAAAGAACACTGAAAATCAACCCCTCTCTTTTTGGACACCAAGAAGAAGAGTTATGTAATATGGTAAGAGAGCATTTGGATGCCTTTGCTTGGAACTATAAGGATATGAAGGGAGTGCACCCCTCGGTGTGTACTCACCACATTTATATCAAAGAAGGTTGCAAACTAGTCTAACAACCCCAAAGGAGAATGAATCAAACTCTCAAGGATATAGTCAAAGAAGAGTTTCAAAAGCTATTGGATGTAGGATTCATCTACCCTAGCTCAGATAGTGAGTAGGTGTCTCCTTTGGTGTTGGTTCCAAAGAAAAATGGAAAGTGGAGGATTTCTGTTGTTTACAGATAATTAAACAAAGCAACAAAGAAGGACCATTTCCGTTTACCTTTCATTGACCAAGTGTTAGGTGGCCTGGCAGGGAAAAAGTTTTTCTCTTTCGTAAATGGGTTCAGCGTGTACAATCAAATCCAGATTAGCCCAGAAGACGAAGATAAACCCACCTTCACCTATCCTTGGGGTACTTTCTCTTATAAGGTCCTTCCTTTTGGTCTATGCAATGCCCCTGCCACTTTCCAGAGGGTAGTCCTGAGTATCTTTGTAGAGCTAGTCCATCATGCAGTAGAAATTTATATGGACGACTTTACACCCTATGGCTGTGATTTCCAGGAGGCTCTCTCTAACCTAGGTAAGGTGCTGAAAAAATACATTGAAATGAACGTATCCCTTAGTCCCGAAAAATTTGAGTTATTGATGTCTGCAGGGACTCTTCTAGGTCACTCAATATCCCTAGAAGGATTGCAGGTAGACCCAAATAAGATAGCCATCATCAAAAGGGTCCAAATTCCGCAAAAATAAACGAATGTCAAAAGCTTTTTAGGTTTATCTGGATACTATAGGAGATTTATAAAACATTTCAAAAAGTTAGCTTCTCCTTTATTTGGGTTATTGGCAAAAGACTCTAAATTTTTATGGTCAGAAAGCTGTCAAGAAGCCTTGGACACCCTAAAGGACAAGTCGACTACTGCACCTATTCTTCGAGGCTAAAATTGGGCTCTTCCTTTTCATATACATGATGATGCCTCTTCTTAGAGCCTAGATTTGCCTCAGGCTGAAAACACAAGGTTCTAGGTCCACATCAAACCACGCTTAGCCTCGTAGCTAGCCCTACGAGGACAGGAGAGGGCTCTCTCCGGGTCAATCTCAGCAAAAGATAATCAATGGGGCTGGAGATGACTGATTTAGCAACTAATTTTAGGCTAGGTATTAAGTGCAAAGTTTTGATTTGAGTTTTTGGGGGTTTTGTTGGAAAAAAGGGAAAGGCAAATTTTGGGTCTAGGGATGAGGCCAGATTTTTGCAGAGGTCAGGTTGGGGCAAGGTAGGAAGTAGGTTTGATGCTTTGGATTTGAATGAATGGGTGGATCAGACCGGTGAGGGGCCAAGGAGGGCAAGAAGGTCTCAAGAGTCCTCCTCAAACAGATGAAAACATGAAGAATTAAACAAAATATCCAGGCAGAGCATAGCAGTCCATGAATTCTACCTTAATCACTCTTTTTTTTAATTGCAGAAGAAAAGAGAAGGGAAAATGATACACATAAACATCAGTAAACTTACAAATACATAGAGAAACACACCATCAAAACATAAAGCCACATGGATCCCAATAAGTGCTGCATAACCCTGGTCTTTCCTTTGCCAAAATTGTAGAAATGAAATGTACAATAGAGTGCTAAGCAATCCCAAGTGTCCAGCCCTGAAAATGACTGAGAAATTACATAATATAGACAAACCTAACTCCTTCCCATGCCTCTAGGGGTCGAGCTCATCATTCTAGGAGCTATTTGAACTAATTCTAAACAAGGAACTGAAATCTAGGTAGTCAAACAACTTACCCTTATATGCTAGGAAAATGATTCATTCATTCAATTTTCTCCTTTTAGTGAATGAATCCTCTAGAAAAAGTAAAAATGTGCAAATATTACATCATGGTCATCAAATTACATCATGGTAGATCAAGATCAACATAAAAAAGTGAAACTAGTCAAAACTGGGCAAAAATCCTCTATGCACCGCGCCTGATTCTCTATGCGTCGCGCCACTTTGGAGCTGATTTTGAGGCACTTTCTGAAGTCAAAATTGAGCCCAAGTGTGCTTGTTGGAAATCCATGCCTGTCTACTTTCCAACCCAAGTGGAATTTCTGAATTTGGATGTCATTTGCCCCTCCAAAACTTCAATCTCCCAAGACTGCTTCCTGTGTGTCAAAATAGGGGCAGTGAGGTCATTTTTTGAGTGTTTTTGACCTCCTGAGGACTCAAAACTTGCCCAAATTTCTTGGCCATGCACCAGCAACCATGATTTTTCATGAAAAATCCATAAATGTAAACTTTTTGTGATTTGGAGCTCCCTAGCAAAAGCACGCGCCACGTGGCGCGGTGCATAGGGAGAAAAACCTTGTTTTTTGTGCCAAAATTTGTCAAAATGCCAAAAATGCCCCAAATTTCTTGAAATTTGGGCTGGAGCTTCTCCATCAAGTGTCATGCTGGGCTAAAGAGGCTTTGGCCAATATCCGAAGACGATCATGCTCCTTTTGCCTCTTTTGCTTCCTTATTGCCTTCTTTAATTTTGCCTTTAAATTCCTAATTCGTGCCTTGCAGACCTTGTTCTGTGCCATGTAGTGGAAAGCCATGTGTCTCAGCAATGCATGGTCCTTATTGGCCTTGTCCAATAGTCTCTCTAAGTGGATGTTAACTCTCTCGAGATTAGACTCCCGATCATCATTAATCTCTTGCTCCAATGAAGTGAGCTCAATTCTTCTCCTTTGTGCAGCTTGGCGATTCTCGTGGATGTTTTGTAACTCCATGATTGCTTGCTGATCTTCAAGTTGTTTGTTCCTCTGCTCCAAGTATTTCATAGTCCACTTAGCCCTCTCCAAGTCAAGGGATAAGGCTTTGATCTCTGTTTGTTGCTCCTGAATGATCTCTCTAAGATGTGCACTTTGTGGGCCCGTATCTGTATCATCATCATGAATGAGAATGAAGTCGGTCTCTTGTTCACCTGAAGGCCCCTAATCTTGCATTGGCCTCTTGCCTTTGTCCTGTACCTGTGGTGTTGATGTCAAAAACGAGGCCCCTTCCACACCGGGTGGAGATAACACTGCTTCGCTGCTGCAAACAAATGTCTAGTGCCCCTCTGATATGTGATGAATACTGACACACTAGCGGTCTCATGGAGCCCATACTGATGGGAAGGTCCACTTGTCTCATGCTTAACCTCTGATAATCCCTGTGAAGCTCTGAAGAAGTCAGGAGAGATGAAATCATCCCAAGTGATGCCCTGTAATCTAAGCTGATGAACCACCAAAATCTTGATGAGAGAAAAATGATAAACATTATTAAGTTGCTGCTGAGGGGTTTTGTGCTGCAAAAGGGTGGTCATCCTCTCTATGTTCTGGAAAATGAAATATGGAATGTTCATCATCCATACCCTGGTGAAATGCATGAGCAACCTGATGTGATAAACATATAAACGTGAGAGCCGTCCTTCACAGCTGAAATACTTCATGATCAATTTCATTAGTGGAGCATATTCATCTTTAAGATATCGGAATGGAAACACTCTCTTGAGCTGCCTCAAGAAACCAGTTTTAATGTATGGCTCATAATGCTTCCGGTCAATCTTCTCCCTCTTGGTCCATGGTTCTCCAATGTTTGGTATGCCGGTTGCCAGTGAGACAGATTCTGGTGTAAGTGTGAAGGTGACACCAGCTAAGGTAGCCTGATCTCCATGTAAATGCAGCACAAATAGACGAGCCAACTCATGATGAAATTGAACATTAGCAACTTTCTGACAAAACTCATAACATGACTGATGCTGGAAACAAAACATGGCAAGAGGGCAGGCCTGTAATTCAGTGAGGGTGATTGGTTCTTCTTTGATATGTCTACCACCTCTATGAGGCCTCCGGGGTGCATGTTCCTCCATGGGTGAGTCACTTTGGGTTTCCATTTCATAATCAGATGAATGCTCAGATGCCATGACTACTATTATTCAAACTGCCTTGGAGAAATAGATGCTGGTGTATGAAAACTGTGCTAAATTGCTCTTTTAGTGATGTGCCTAAATTTTGAAATCAAGAGAACTTTACATGTTTTTGGCGTTTGGAGGTCGTTCTGGAATTTTTCGGGCTAGTCAGCTGAGTGCGCTGCGCAGCTTGCCCAACACGCCACGCCATCCCCATGCACCATGCCCGTGTTAATTTACACTGAGTGATTGCGCCCAATGTGCCGCGCCTCCCCAGTGCGTCGCGCCACCTGCTGTATGTGCCGCGCCGGCTTTGAACGCAGCTTTGGCTTGAAACTTTGCAAGTTTGCCCTCTCAACACTAGACTTCAACCCTCTTTGACCTCTTAGATGCAAATGAATGTTTTAAAACCATGAAAACATCTTATAGTGATGGATTTGATTTTTGCTTCTCACAAACCCACTTTGTAATGTTTTAACTTGGCACTTTTTCCACAATTAATAAAACTCTGTCTTTTTGTTTCCCTTTTGATTTTTTGGCTTGAGTGATGACTCTTTTGTCAATTTTTTGCAAGGATAGTGGCATGTGTTGACATAGGAATACCAGGGCTGCACCTAGAGATTTCAACAACTGAAAAACTTTTAAAATTACATGACAATTTATTACAAAGCGAAATGACGAATTTTCTTCAAAACAGAGTTTTGAAGAAAAGTCATAGTCGAGCATATGATGATGAAAATATTGAAAATGAACACTTAATAAGGACCTCCCTCATGGGTCTGCTAGCATTGTTGGACATTATTGAAGACAAAATTAACTAACCCTAGACCTAGTGACTGAAATGACTCTTGCTGATCAAGGGACTAAAATAGGACTGTAAGTGACTTTAAAACTTGATTTTGATGACAGACCTGAGCCAACAATGATAAGGCATGAGGGGTAATGAATGAAAAGATCTTTCCGTCAGATTATGGCATGCCCCTAGTAGAATGCAGATGATCGAGCTGAATGAGACACCTAAAAATGAAATGCAAAAAGAGAAATGATCTCTGATGGAGGGATGACCAGACCAACTCTAACACCTCTCACAAAGATATAGGAGCAACTCTAGGACAGATAGATGAAAAGCTACCTTATGCCATTTACTTCATCAGTAAGAATCTGTCGAACGCCGAGCTAAACTAAACAGTGACTGAAACATTAGTACATAATGATCATGCTGTAATTAAATACTTGATGAATAAACCTGAAGTGAATGCCTGGATTATTATATGGTTACTTTTCTTGCAACAGTTTGATTTAACTATTGCTAATAAGTGTGGAAAGGAGAATGTTGCTGCAGATTTACTATCCAGTCTGACTTTTCCTATAGGGGAGGAAGGAATGGTTGATGATCAGTTACCAGATGAACATTTATTTTCCGTTTCAGTTCTATCTCCATGGTTTGATGACATAGAAAACTACTTGGTGTCGACACAGTTTCCATGAAACTTGTCCTCCAAGGAAAAGAGAAGGATCATAAGAAAGAGTGCCCCATTCAACTAGACTGGGGAAATCTATTCAAGCTAGGTTTGGATCAAATTCTAAGAAGATGTGCCAAGGAGGAGGAAGTCTTCGACATCCTTATTTCCTGTCATGATGGGCCTTGTGGAGGTCACTTTTCAACCAAAAGAACAACATTCAAGGTACTACAAGCTGGTTATTACTGGCCCACTCTTCACCAAGATGTGAGGAGGTATACCAGTCAGTGTGATTGGTTCCAAAGGATGGGGAAACCTACCCTAAGGGATGAGATGCCTCTACAACCTCCATTGACTTTCGAGCCATTTGACAAGTGGGGCATGGATTTCGTCGGGCCCATTGACCCTCCATCTAAACAGAAGCAGTACATCATTGTGTGCACTGACTACTTAACAAAATGGGTTGAAATCAAAGCCATCAAAGCAGCAATAGAAGAAAAGGTGGCTGAATTCTTAAGGAAAAATGTGTTTTATATGTTTCGGTACCCTAGAGAATTGGTCACTGACCAAGGCAATCATTTTTCATCTCACATGATTGGAAATTTGTTAAGCCAGCATAAGATCAAGCACAAAACATCCATTCCTTTCTAGCCACAGGCTAAGGGGCAAGTGGAGGTAACCAACAGAGCACTAGAAGGCATTCTAGAAAAGGTGATTAGCAGTAGTAGAAAGGATTAGGCAGAGAGATTAGTTGAGGCCACCTGGACCTACAATACCACTTGGAAGACCACCATTGGCTTCACCCCTTATGAGTTGGTCTTTGGGAAGAAAGCCATGTTGTCCATTGAATTTGAATACAACACCTTAAGGATGGTAGCACAACCAGATGTAGATATCGCTAGGGAACAACAAGAAAGATTACTCTAGCTAAATGGGTTAGATGAATTTAGGATGAAGGCCCTCCTACATACAGAAGTGACTCAAGTTTAGAGGTAAATATGGCATGACAAGAATATAAAAGAAAAACAGCTTCAAGAAGGTGATTGGTCTTTGTTGTATGATTCCCAGTACAAGGATTTTAAAGGCAAGTTAAGAACTAGATGCTTAGGGCCTTATGTAATAGAAAAGTTTCATGATAATGGTGCTATGTAGATAAGAACCATTGATGCATAAGCTATCCCTTTGCTTGTCAGTGGGTATAGATTAAACATCTACAAAAAGCCCTTTTCAAAGAAAGAATTCATCAATAGCATCAGAAAGACAATGATTGTGGTGGAGTAAGTCTTAGCTTCCACCCCACCAAGTCCTTAAATAAGAAAAAAGGAAAGAAAAACAAAAAAAAAATAAAAAAATAAAACAAAGAGACTCAGGTGAAAACCTGCATGAGGCACTTGAGTCCCCCCATTGGGTTGAAAATCGCTTGAGGTGGCCCAACAGTGTTTAAAAAAAACAAGAGGAAAAATGAAAGGATATCTGGGTGAAAACCTCTTTTGAGGCACCCAGGGCAGGCAACTAGGATGAAAACCTCCTTGGAGGCAGACTATTTGTTTTACAAAAGAAACAGAAAAAAAATAGAGAAAAGATAGAAAAGATGGAAATTCTATTTTGCAGGTCAATAAGAGGAGGATAAACACAACATGAGAAGGATAGAAGGACCTACAAGAGACATTTTTTAATCCACCCATATCATATCTTCCACTATTCGACTAGTCTTCCATTTATAAACCTCTCCAGCTCATATCACACAAACTGTATATTTTCTACATGATTCCTTGTAATCCTACAAGAGCTTCCTGTAGGAATTACAGTGACCTTGAAAATCACAAGAAAGGCATTTTGAGAGCAAGGTGATGACACAAGGTTGTGTCTGGATGAAAAACTCTTTACTCCACCACACCATAGCCATTCCTTTCATCACCATGTCACCCGTGCAGCCACCAAAGAAATCAATTAAAAAAAATAGAGATTACAAAAAAGAAAAAAAGAGAGTGAAAAAGACAAAAAAGAGGGAAAGAGGGAGAGAGGAACCATACCCAGAGGCAACATCTCTCACCTTCCATTCCCTACAACCCTTCTCCATTCATTTCAACATCCCTTATGCTTCATATTTGAGAAAAAGTATGAAATTTTAAGGGAGAGGCAGCTACAGGACATCCTGTAGGTATCCTATAGGAATTCTTGTAGCAGCCTATCCCACAAATGAAACCACACAGTTTGCAACCATCTTCAGAACAAGGACTCCAAGGATGAATAAGGTCCTCCAGAGCTTAGCAGTAGTAAGAATATCACCAGCAAGAAGGTCCACCACCTACTCATCAAAAGAAACAAGCATCAAAAGAGGAAAATACACAAAAAGTATGCAACAAAAACACAACAAAGAGGCACCACTCTCCAGCATGCATCATCAACGGAGAACATTACCCATAGGTATGTCATCTTTCTCGTGCTCTCTCGTTAGTACGATATGATCAAAACAGTAGGATTATGTAAGATTTGACTTTATAAGTAAAGGTGGCCAATTAACTTGGCTACCTTCGACTAGTTGATGAGAAGAAAACAGTTAGACCACTCCACACGTGGCAAAAGTCAAATCAGGAGAAAAAGGGAATAAAGCCAAGAATGGTTAAGTTACAGAGGAAAGGAGTGGGAGATGATTATGAGGTTAGGTGGAATGATGGACTGATAGTGGAACCAACTGTTATAGCACCATTTACCACTCTTGGTAGATCTGATGCTCTAATTATGGCCTAGGGCAACCCTTCCTTCCAGACTTGGTCCAAAATCTAAAAAACAGTGTTTTATTCCCTATACGCTACTTTTCCCTGTGATAAAAGCATGTACACACTGGTTAACATATATCCAACCCGCGTACATATGTTAAAATGATTAAAAAAGAAATTAAATTTCCTTAATTTTCGGTGGAGTTAATGGGTTTTACCTGTTACTCACCTCCTATTACCTGTGGCCCAACTATTTCCCAACTAAAAAAACTAGTTTGGAGAGGCATAAATAAACCTCCATGGGAAAGCCTTAAGGGAGAAAGCATGAGATATTGATACTATAGTGAGATTATCCCTAATCAAGTCTCAAGAATCCATATGCCTCCTGCACTCCCCAAAGCTTTAGGAAACCCTTGTTTCCTTAATTATAGATATCCCCCATCTTGAGATATCCTTGTGTTGGTGATGGACGAAGATTACTGAAGGCCAAGAAAGGATGGATCGGGAGGACGGTTCCGCTTGGAGTCAGAGAAGGACCCAGGTTATATTTCCCCACCTTATCTATAGCTTACTTCAATAAAAAGGAATGTTGTTATGTTTCCGAGATGAAATGTGTTTATGCATAAAAGTTATGTTGTAATTAATTTATGAATCTTATATTGATGTATAATTAGTCATTCATTTATATGATTTAAAGTTAACATCATGTATATCCTTTATGTTTCTACTGTCGTGTATGTTCCATTTGAATAATTTTCAGGTTTCAAGAACATTGGGAGAAGCCAAGGGTTTGCACCCTGCGGGATCTACCCAAATGAAGGACATCGGGTAAGGACACTGCTATGGGATTTAGTAGAATAAGGATTTTTGATGATTGTTCGAGCATTTCTTGTTGGGGTTTTCCCTCTGCTCTATTGGGGTTCTCATCCCAAAGCCCTAGGGTGGTTTCACCTGTAACACCAATGGTCTAAAAGGAGGTGCTCGTACTTAGATATCCAGCAAACCACTCCACACAATCATCCATATATGGAAATAAAACACTGATTCCCATACAAAGAGAGAAAAAGAAACTTTGTGAATTCATCGAACGAAGAGGTTTCTCTCGGCCTTCCTAAAGCTGCACCTACAGGATACAGTCAGCATCTACAGGGAAGGAAACCTATAGGAAGCCTATAGGACACAGAGGAATCAACCTATAGAGCTTCCAATGGGAACTAAGGAGGTGAAATCAAGGGTTATCCTCGCAAAAACGTAGCAAAATGAGGTAGGAGCTATACCTTCCATATTTTCCATTTCAAAAAAGGAAATCCTCCATTTGATTAGGAAGTTGCAATGCATCTCAGGATAGGAGAATTGTATTGCATGTCACTAAGAGTTAACATTCAAAAATCCCTCACCTACCAGAATTCTTGAAGTGTATCCCAACAAGTCTCTATAATTACCAGGGAAAGATGATAGGAGGTTTAAATAAGAGAGAACCCACAAACATATCAAGGATCCACCAACATCCCCCTGTAGTGGAAATTTTCACAAGGCACCAATTGATGGGGTTCTTTGAGAGGATGAGAGGATACAATGATGATGTGACAAGAGAATTTTTCCTCTTACTCATAGCCCTCACTAGGACCAGTGCCACTACTATGGTGAAAGGGTTATCAGTAGCAATTACCCCTTAAGTTATAATCAGAATCACTACACTCCCTTTAGGGTTACCATGGAGAGAAGAAGACAAGGGTAACAACACCCTTGCAAAGAAAAGCTTCCTTTTGGAAGGAGAAGAGCCAATGCAGGACAAAAATGGGGTTAGGAGGGAGAGCATTTCATACCCTTGGAATGAATTCAGTTACCACCTCATTAAATACATTTCATGTGAAGGGAGATATAGTGTAGTGTATGGATATCACTTCAGAATCCTCCAAGAACTGAGATTTGGAGAGAACACACCTCCTCAAAACAGATTGAGTATACCCTATTTTCTTCTACAATCAATGGTAGACATGAGAATCAAAGTACACAAGGGAAAACATCAGTAGCTAGCCCATCATGGGTTGATCAAAATCATCCTCAAAGATTCTCTACAAAACTTAAGGCTCCCTATTGCGTGGACAACATTTACAGACAAGTAGGAAGAAGGAGAAATTCAAGCTTTTGAATATGATAGAAGCCCTGCTGCTAGTGAGGGAGAAGAAGAAACAGAAGAGGAAAAAGGAGAAGAAACAGAGGAAGATATTGAACAAGAAAGAGAGGAGGAAAATGAGGAAGATACAGAGGAGGAAACAAAAGAAGAAGCAAATGAACATGGTGAAAAAATTGAGAAAGAAAAAGAAGAGGAAGGGGGGGAAAAAGAAGAGGATGAGGACGAGAATGGAAAAGAGGAAACAGGACAGAAGGATGAACATAGGTCTACAGCTCAAGACAGAGAGGAAGAAGGATCACCAAGGGTATCCCCAGAGCCTACAGAGAAAGAGGCAGCAACTGCTCTTACTACCCTAAGTACACCTGTCAAATCAAAGGGGAAGAGGCAAAGACAAACCCCACTGTACTTTAGGACAAGAAAGAGAACTAGGATTAGACAAGGGAGACCTCAAACCCCCACCAAAAATCCAATTGTCATTGAGGATTCACCGAAGCAATAAGAGAAGGAAACCCTTCTAAAGAAAAATGAAGGAGAAGGATCATCAAAACAAGCTTCTCCCAAGTCTCCAATTACCTATGTTAGGAGGCCTGTCACAAGGTCAACCTCATCAAAGGGAAAAGGTCTCCTACAGGAGACACAGACAGACCTATAGGAAGCAGAGGCCATCCTACATGAAACTCTGTCAAACCTACATGAAACATAGAAAAGGGATGAGGAAGGTATCACTCAACAAGAAACATAGAAAAGGGATGAGGAAGGTATCGCTCAACAAGAAACCAAGGAAGAAGACCAAGAACTGGAATAACCTAGCCCATAGCCAAATCTCAGCTCCTACTACAGGTTCATTGAAGTAGGAAGGGTGATACCACAAAAGTTTTCCATTCCCATATTCTTTGAACTTGAAAAATAAAGGGAAAGCGCACACAGGTGGATGAAAATCGACAAATCAAAAGGGGTAGAGGATATAGGACACATCGAAGAGAAATTGTAGGAGATGGGAAGAGAACAGAGCAGCATAAGAGACAAAGAAGAAATGATGAAATCTCAGCTAGAGGTTGAGAACACATGGCTAAGGAGGCAGCTATAGGAAAGGGAAATCCAATTGGAAACTATAGCTAGTTTTTCCATGGAGGAAATTCAGTGTAGGATGCCATCAAAGTCTTATGCCTTGTACCTCAAGGAACAATGGTTACAATTCCAAATAAATACCCTAGCACAAAGAGGAACTATGCCCTTCCAAGACTATAGACAATTAATTGATCTTTATGATCAAAGCACCTTGGAAGATAGAGCAAAAATATCAGAGTTTTACCTACACAATTTGGCCATGATAGATTTAAATGAGTGGGGCCCAAATCCCAAGCTAGGGGACTTGCAATTGATGGTGTTAGCATCATGGATGAATCATGAGGAGGTAAGAGCTACATATATGAAAAATGTAATGGCAAAAGAAGAGACATAGCCCCTTATGATCATAGTAGAACAATCTAACCCAATGGCTGTCATCAGCACCCACAACCTCATTGAAAATGATCCCAAGCTTGCACCAAGGTACCTTGCTGTACAAGAACAGGTAGTCACACACTTTGAAGACATGTTCAAATTGCTAGGAGATGATAGCCAGCAAGCCTGCTAAAGGAGATGGAACACTTTGCCTTACAACCTAAAAATTAGAGAATATCATTCTCTTGATAGAATGAGAGAGGCACTAAATAGAACCCCAATGTATAAGCAAGCACTACAAAGAGACAAAGTCAATTGGATTGGCTTGAGGCTCAGTCCACCATTTCTTTTGGGAATGTTGCAAGGAAGGAAAGAAGAAGAAGAAAGAAAATAGTTGGAAGAGATAGAGAGGAAGGCAATATTTTATTCACAGGAAGAAGAGACTACAGGAGAAGCATGTGATGTTAGGGATGCCACCAGAGAAATAAGGACATGGACATAGATTGAGTTACTCAGAGGATAAGCAACACTTTCAATTAGGGGTGAAGATGAGGTTCATCATTGGGTAAATATATGGACCTTAATACACCTCCAAGCTTACTAAAATAAACTCTTCTCATAATTCCTTACATGTTTCAATTATATTTTTCTTAATGAGATGAGTAAAATTAAGAGGTTATGTCTATTGGTCTAATGTGCATTGATTGTAGGTTTTTGGGAGAAAATTATGGAAAATTATGGCTAATTAAGATGCAGGAACTTGAATGAGACAAGAAGGATATATTATAGGAGATGGATCTTCCTCATTAAATCCTCACTCATTCGAAGATCCCTCAATCAAATCACACTAGCTTAGAGTTGCAGGCAGCCGAGTCATGAGGATCATTGGCAGCCGATCCAATGATAGTTAAGAACCAGTTTATCTTGAGATGGGGAGCCAAGCCTCCCTAGATTTAAGGAATTTGTTGGAAACTTCAATTGTATAAATACGGAGGCCTAGAGCCTCATTAAGATTTTTATGGAAGATAGCTAAACACTTTCGAGTTGAAGGATTGTGACAAAACGTTGTTATGTAATTTTTTGATATGTTAATGAAATGAGCATTCCCTTGATCCAGCACTGAGTTGATTCAGAGATTCGAATATCTTGGGTTAGGGCCCAACCCAAGCATCAGAGGTTCCTCTTACTGTACTTGTATGCTTAGGTTATTTCATAGATTACTTGTTGAATTGATTTTGGCATTGTTACATTACAAGTATTGTTGAATTTGATTAGTTTTCTTCCATTTGTGCATAGCTTTAACAATAGCTTTAGAGAGTTAAAGAAACACAAAAAAGGTTGATAATAGGTGGATCTCGCCTCATTCCTCCCTTCGGGAACCATGGTTTGAGGAAAAACCCTCATTCAGCCCAAAAAGACAAAATTCTGGTTTCTTATGAAATTTATGATTTTTCTACTAGCTAGGTTAGCATCTTTCAGTTTTCAAAGATAGGTTGCAGTTTTCATTGCTGATATCTTCAGCTTTGTATTAGATTTCATGGCATTTTCACAATAGATTACAAGCATTTCCATGCATGAACTAGGTAAATAAATGATGAAATTCTACTTTCTTATGTTGATGTAAACCTCAGATCTTATTTTGACATGATTTATGGGTAACTACCAACAATGATGTGTATATTGCAAGAGTTTCAATAGGAAGGAAGACCTCATATCAGTAGCCTCAACCTAACGTTACCCATCCATGATCGCCAAAAGGCACTAATTCCATAATCCGAGTTATCATTTCACAAGGACAACTTGCCATGCTTGTTAAGCAAATCCAACCATCATAGAACTTTGGTTTGAGTTCCGAGGGAGTCCTAACCACTTCCTTACCTTATTCCTTCCCTCACTCACATTCCCTAAGCCCCATACCACTGTCCAAATCACTCCTTATGATTTCGACCTATTCCTGTAGGAAAACAAGGGATCCAGTAGGTGAATTAGGACATCATGTAGACATCTTGTAGGATGACCTATAGTGGCTTGTTTTGAGCCAAATTTGTGATAAATGCATCACGAAATATAGGAGAAGACCCCTGCTTGCCTCCCAAGTCATCTAACCCATCAATACCATCTCTCTCCACACCCCCACCTGCCAGACAATCAAGAAGGATTAACATTCATGTTTTCACAAAAAAGAGGACAAAAGGAAAAGGGTTGATATGCTTATTCATATGCACATAAGTTAAGTATTTGATTATATTAGATTGCATCCTTAGTTTAGTTAGGGTTTCACACGTGTTAGCTTTTAATTATTCTGAAGGAAGTTACCTTCACAAATAGCTAGATGAGTTGTGTGTTTTAAGCATCTATTTTAGTCTTTATTTACTGCAGTAGGCACCATTTCAATTCTCTCAATTAGGGTAAAATTCTCCTTTCTCAAATTTTTAATCAAACTTCTTATAAATCAATAGAAGGCTGGTTTGAGAAACCCTAGTGGTCTATCACCCAGCTCAACAATGATAGGAGAGTGGGCCCATTACATCTATTTGTGTATACAACACTGTCACCTCCAAGTTTGTATGAACCCCTAGTTGATGAAGTAAAGTTGGTACCCTAGGAGTTGCAACATTCTTGCTACAATAACGGTGCTCATCAATGAGCAATGCTTCAGCTTTGTTTTTGGAAAACTTTTTCTCGTTTTTTCTTAAGGGAATTGAGGATTCTTAGCATATCTCTAAAGCCATTCATATAAGCTCATAAGCAACTGATCAATGAAAAAAATAATTATATCTATATATATATATATATATATATATATATATATATATATATATATATATATATATATATATATATATATATATATATATATATATATATATATATATATACATGAACTCATTCATATAATCTCATAAGGGACTCAACTGTAATTTTTTTAAACATAAACTCATCTTTAAGATTGTTTGTATTTTTTCATTTATTCAAATAATCCTTTAGCATGGAGAATAACTATCTTTTTATCATCAAATATGATCAAACCAAAGTAGGCTCTCTAATTACTCACATACTTTATCCACTTCCACTCATTTATTATATCACTTAAACATGCTTAATTTGAAATTTCATGATAATTTGTATGCCCAATGTTATTCCTTCATTCTTATCTTCATCCTTTCCATATCAATCAAAGTGTACTCCCTAATTCATGTCTCTTTTCTACAATGGTTGGTCGGTTAAAATAGAACATCTAGTCCCCCACAAAAATATCTCAATACAAGAGGGAATTTCTCTCACCAAGCTCCATTGCATATTCTCCATGAAATTTTCTTAAGTGTTATGTAACCAAATCACAAAACAAAAGAAAATATAGATCAACAACTTGAAAATAATTTTCTTTAAGGGGGGAACCTCCTTTTACATCACATAAATGAACAATACTTGGATGATACAATTAGTATACGTCCTTGGTATATATAGGAGTCTAAAGGGTCACAATATAGTCAGGGCCTACATAACAATAATAATGTAAGGGCACAACAATAACAATAATGGGCTTATATGGGGCACAAAAATAATGATAGCGGGCTACATGGGGCACAAAAATAACAAAAGTGGGGCTATACTAGTATTATAGGGACCTAATATGCCCTATCCTTCAAAAAAATGTTTTCCTCAATGCTTGAGTAGTTCTGGATTCTTCTGTACCACATACTGATCCTCCCATGTGTAATCTTCAGTAGGTAAGTTCTTCCACGTAATGATATACTCTTAAATTGATCGATTCTATAGCTATCTAGTTCTTGTTTGTGTGACTGCTTCAGGCTCCAATACGATTTTTCCTTCCTCGTCAAGTTCGAGAAATATTGTTTGAACTAGAAGCTTGTCAGCTATAACCTACTTTAAGCATGAAACATGGAAAACTCGGTGTAGTCAAGAAGTGACAATCAACTCCAATTTATATTCCATAGTACCAATATTTTGCAACACCTTATAAGGACCATAGTACTTGGGTGATCATTTATTATCCTTTTAGCTTGCTTGAGGGACATTTGTTTTTATGGTTATAGTCGTAAAAATATGCAATCACCTACATCAAAACTTCTTTCACTAAAATGTTGACCTGCCTATTGTTTTATTCTATTATGCGCTAGAGTCAAGTTATCCTTTAAGAGTTGGAGAACATGTTGTTGATTCTTGATGTGATATTCCATTGCTTGGACCTTAGAATTTTCTCTTAAAAATAAGGTGATGGACACTGGATGATATCCGTAAACTGCCATAAATGGCGTATGTTTTTGCAGTATAGAAGGAAGTGTTATACCACCACTATACCATCGTTAACCACTTGACCCATTGTGTTTTTTTATCAGACACAAAGCAACGAAGATATCCTTCCCAACATTCAAGTTCACTATCTCAGTTTTCTTGTCAGATTGAGGATGATAAGATGAGCTATGAGCTAATTGAGTGCCCAGACAAGAAAATAATTATGTCCAAAAAGTTATAGTAAAAATGGGATCTCTTTCACTTACAATGATCTTTGGGTTTCCATGTATCTTTTGAACTATTTCTACAAATGCAATAGTGACTATACTGGCTTTGAATGGATGAGATAGTGCATAAAACTGTGCATACCTAGTAATTCTATTGTCTACCACCATGATGACACTTTTTCCGTCAGATATGGTTAAATATGTGATAAAACCCATTGAGACCTCCTCCCAACGCTGACTTGGAATGAATAAAGGTTGTATTAGACTTGGGGTTTTAATTGTCTCAACTTTATTTTGTTGGAAAATCAAACATTCAACCACAAATTTTGAATATCATATTTAAGGCCATCCAAAAAAAAATTCATTCTTGACCATGTGGTAAGTTTTTAAAAATCCCAAGTTCCCTCTTGAAGGAGAGGTTTGCAATTCGAAAAGAATCTTTTGTTTGATTTTGGAGTTCTTACATAGATATAAGTGATCTTTTTACCATAATGAATCATTTTGAATCATGTTCTAACTTTTGAATGAGTGTCCACACCACTTCGTAATTTTTCCATTTATCCATAGCTTCAGTTATCTAATCACGTAGGGTAATAGAAATGGCATAGATAAATGGTTCCACATCCTCATCCCTTCTTGAGAGTGCATCTGCAACAACATTTTTCTTCCTGGTTTTGTAAATGATTTCAAAGTCATAAACCAACATCTTTGTGACCCATTTTACTCTCTTCTGAAGATAATCTTTGTTCCAAAAAGTATTTAAGGCTATCATGATTTGTTTTTACCTTCAATTATCTTCGTATTATGTAAGGGAAATATTTCTTCAAGGAATGTAGTATTGCAAACATTTCCTTCTCATAAATAGGTTTGTGTAAACATGTTCCCTTGATTGGATGACTTTCAAAAGAAATAAATCTTCCTTCTTGCATTAAATTAACAGCGATTCCATTTCCTCGGGCATTACATTCACAATAAAGGTTTGTGTGAGTTATGGTGTAGCTAAGATTATAGCTTAGCACATTGCCTCTTCACGATTTTCAAAGGCATTAGTTCCTTATGTAGTTGAAAAATATGCATATTTGAACTTGAGAAATGCTCGAAGATGCATTAGCGTTGTGGGGATTTTCCATTCCTTGATGGCTTTAATTTTGTTAGGGTCTACCTTCTCACCCTCATGAGATACAATATGAGTCAAATATTCCACCTCTTGTACCCCAAAGAAACATTTTGAGGGTTTTGCATACAATTGTTTCTCCTCCAATAGTTTATGCAGCCTGTCAACATGTTGAACATGATCGTTCCAAGACTTGTTATAGATTACTATGTCATAAAAAATACTAATTTTTTTTTCTAAGAAATAGTTTGAAAGTGGAATTCATCAAATGTTTACATGTGGTAGGTGAATTATCAAGGCCAAAAAGCATGAAAAAAAATTCATAATGATCTTCATGATTTCTGAATGTTTTTTTTTGGAATTTATTATGTCTTCATTCTAATTTGTTGATATCTAGAACGAAGGTCCAACATGGTGAAGTAAATTGCTGTATGTGCATCCAACAATTCATCAATGACATGAATGGAAAATTTATCTTTAATAGTGAGCTTATTGAGGTTTCTATACTCTGGACACATATGCCATGATCCATCCTTTTGGTGCACCAATACTACTAGAGAAGAGAAATAAATTTGGCTTATAATCGCCTCTAACATTTTTGTGACCATAAGTTCAATTCACTCTTTTAGGCATAGGGATATCCGTTATGTCTAATGTTTGGTGGAACACTTATTGAATCAATTGAATAGCATTATCATGATGAAAAATAGGTGGGAGACCTTTGGGAGTCTCAAATACCTTGGAATAATTTTCTAGGAATCTTTGGAGATTGGAGAAATGGATGATTTCGATGTTTGAATATTGAGTGAACATAATTGTGTAATTACGTCTTGTTGTAATTTCCCAAAAAAATTCATGGCATTAGAATTGATTATCTTCCTTGGCTCCCTTGTGATACCCCTTAATTAAATTTCCTTTCCTTCCCAAAAAAAAAATCAAGAAAAGTTCTTGAAAATTAAATGTTGTCCTCCCCAAATATTGTAACCATTAAAATCCTAATACAACATCAACAACACCCATTGGAATGGAAAGCATTGGACTATTCGATATATATTCCCCCATGATTAGCTTGATATTATGGCACTTCCTTGATAAATTTATAGTTCCTCCATTTGCAACGATCATTTGACACTTTTGTGGTAGATATAGAAAGAAATTTAATTCTCTAGCTATCTTACAATAAAATTATGGGTACTACCTAAATCAATCAAAATTATTACCTTTTTCTTCTTGATATAATTTATATCTTGAGAGTTTGAAGAGTGGTATTTCCCGCCAATGCATTACAAGATATTTTGGTTTCATTTCTTCTTTCTATAGGGTTGGTTCCTAGTGTATATCCTATTCTTTTCATGTTTCTTATTCCTTTTCTCCCTCCTCTTCACAATCTATGTAAAATAATTTCGTCTCAGCACACTTATGACCTTTAGTGTATTTTCTATCAAAATTGTAACAAAGTGCTTCTACTATTTTATGCTCCAGTTGTTTTGGTGTCAACCTTGTAAGTTGTGGAGGCTAGGATTAGCAACACTTCCATCTTTATAGTTGTGAGGGGTAAACCTCCTTTTTTCCATTGTTTTGCTTTCAACTTTTATTGCCATCTTGAATGCATTTCCAATGAGCTAGGTTCCTAAAGATGCACCTCATGCTCGATGTTATCCTTTAAAGTACATATTAAGACATCAATCATATGCTCCTATGGTATATGAGCTACATTGATATTCAAACTTTGGAAGTCCTTAATGTACTCTTCCATTGAACCCTTTTGTTTGAGATTTATCAATTGGCTAAAGAAGGTATTGCTCTTTGTATCCTCATAATGTGCTATCAATTCCTCTATAAAAATTGTCCAGTTCTATACATATATAAAGGAATGAAGCATCTGATCTCAATTTTCTACTTCATCCTACAGGCCTAAGCATCACGAGATCTAGCCATCAAGAGCTTCATGAAAGCCTTCATCCTTTGTTTTGTTGTCTCTAAGTCTCTCTTCTGATTTAGCAAAGGTTGATCGATGCATTTCCATTTCTCATGCAAACTCACATGGTTGTGTCAAACCAATAATCTTCCCTCACCAGGGAGATCACGTCCTTCAACTGTGTTGTTTCCTTCGGTCATAATTTTAAAAAATATAGCCCTTCTCACTTTGTAAAAAAACTTGATGACATTTTAAAAGTTGAGATAAATTCCCCACAAGCTTGGATTTTAACAATCCAACTAGTAGATCGAGGTTTCATTTGTTAGTTTATGGGTCTATGGCCCTCTTCTCACTTATTTTGGACATGGATAAAAAAAACTAGAAACCCCTTACCAAGGGTGAAGTTGTGTCCTCCTTCTATGTTAAGGGTTTCTTTACTTTTTACTTTGAGAACAAAGTTGATCG
This sequence comes from Pinus tabuliformis, assembly GCA_031772625.1. NCBI lineage: Eukaryota > Viridiplantae > Streptophyta > Pinopsida > Pinales > Pinaceae > Pinus > Pinus tabuliformis. The sequence continues at coordinate 757,228,702 of CM062808.1, read as the reverse complement.
AGATCTAATTTTTAGAAGTGGTTTGTATTTCATGGGAGCCTGAGGTCTATACCTCGATCGCTGGAACCCTAAATTTAACCTGGTCTATGACATCACTACAGTGGTCCCAATCTGGGTTAAACTGTCATATTTTATTCTTCACTATTGAAATGATGAAACCTTCATGCTGAATAGAAATTCTCTGTGTAAGTAAATTAATTGTGGAGAACCTAAAGATGATCTATTTCCTTGTGCGCATATATGTGTAGAGGTAGATAATGATAAAGGATTGGTGACAAGAATCAACCTCTATATGTATAATTGGACGCATGTGCAGGAATTAGACTAGGATCAACTACCTTTTTAAATGCAAAGGTTGTCATGAATCTGGGAATTTTGGAAGCGGGTTCCCAAAGAAACAAGCAACCCAAGAGAAACAAGGAGAGAAGAATGAGCAATGGAAGCAAGACAAAAGGAGAAGAATAGAAAATCAACAATAACCCAAAACAACTTCATCCACTTATAAAGCCTCCCTTAAGGACGGGTAGGGCCAAAATCCTTCTGGTCCTACCTCTAGTGGGCCTAGTCATTAGGGTATTTATTGTAATGTAGGAAACCACCTTGCAGTCCTCTTAGGTGAAACTAAAGAAGGTGAACCTTTTGAAGAAATACCTAAAGAGGCTTTCGCTTAAGGGGCACGTGCTACCTATAAAACTAGGGCATATTATGTTAGAAATGTAACTCGTATTACTATTCATAATTGTTATTGTACTAATTTCAATATGTATCTTATGTAACAAACAATAGAATAAAAGAAAAATTTATTATTTTAAAGCATGGGTTTCATGCTCATTATTGATGGTATTCAAAGCAAAATCATGTTCTTCATGCTTCTAGGGTTTGTGGGGTCATGAGATTTATTATCATGAGTAAAGAGAGTCAACATATTGATTATAACACCCTTCTAAGAAAAATGTATCATATAAAAGAAGTTATGTTTTAGTCTAGAAAGTCCTCGAAGTACCTTAGCACAAGTTGACCCTGTCAAAGTCAAGTCAGCTTACTGAGGGGACATTTGGCCTCTTGGAAAGTCTATATATAGCCATATTATACCTCATTTGACACACACATCAACAATTTTGATATGTAACAGAATGAATGAGAAAGAAGAGAAAAGCACAAGGAATCAAAGAGAAAACTCTAGAGAATGAAAGAGGACAATTTTTTGGGAATTTTCTCTCACTCGTGCGAGTTTGTGGAGTAGATGCATGGGCCAAAATTTCTACATGGATTGCAGGTTTGGATTTTTTTTGCCAGGGGGGTCGGGGGGGGGGGGGGAATTCTGAGATTGTGCAGTTCTTGAAGGTTTTGTCTTTGGTTCACTTGGGTTGACTTTGACCTAATTCAAAGGTCTCTTTGAAGGGCTGAATTGGTGCTTGAAGGAGTAGTTGGTCTAGGGTTTGGGTATTTGTTGTCTCATTCGAAGCAAATTATATAAGAATAGAATAGTTTTTTTTGGTTTTTCACTTAGATGGGTTTTTCCGTGGCTTGGAGTCTAATATTTGTGTCCATTTTCTTTACTATTTTTTTTCTTGATAATTGTTTGATGAAGAAGAATTAATAAAGAGAACACCAAAGATAAATTAACATCACATGCAATTATTAAGGAAGTAGGAAAATCTAAATTAATAGCTTCCATATTGCATTTTCCAACATGGTATCAGAGCTAAGGTGAACAAGAAGGCAATTGGAAGGACCATCTTGTGGACATATATTAAAAGTATTTTTGAATAATTAAGGTTTTGACAAGTCTCAAGAGAGGCCAAAAATGCAGGAGAGAAAGTTGCAATATCAAGTCTCTAGAAGGGAATGTATTATGTTTTAACCTCGTTGATCTTGGAAGGATTTGTCGTGCTCAAAGGATGATTTTTTAAAAGAACTATATTGTACCAAAACTAGTGTTTATGAAGTCATTTCAAAATTGAAGGTGAAAATCAAAATTTATAGGATCGAAGTTGAGGAATGAAGGTGTAGTTGTTAGCTAGCTAATGCAGGATTGAATCTTTCTAATCTATCCTACCTCGAAGAAAATATTTGGAAAAAGAATCGTAGTATATTTGTATCATTCATCAAGCAGTTATTAAAGGTATCCTAGGGGGTATCTCTCTAGGACATCATTGAAGTCTCCTTGAATATCTTGAAAGCCTCAAGATAGTTGAAATCATTGTCAGAGTTGGGAATATTCTTGATTAACAAGTATCATATTATTTATATATATCTAAATATAAAGGTATTATGGGTTCTTTCTACAAGGAAAGAAATAAGCTCACTCGCTCAATAAATTTCCTAGCATGGAAGAAAAGGATTGACCTAACACTAGAAGAACATGAAGTGATGGAATATTTCCTTGGTGAAGTTACTAAACCTATGAAATATAGGACTTAAGAACTATTAAAATACAATAAATGGGAAGTAAGGGCACAAAGGATCATTGTGGAATCTATTAAGGATCATATAGTCCCATTTATAACTATTTTGAAAACTTCGAAGGCTATGTATGGCAAGCTAGCAAATTTGTACTCTATAAGTACATCAGGACAAAATATGATTTTGATAAATAAACTATCTAAAATGAAGAAGTCAAAGGATGAGGACGTGGCCTCTTTTATAATGAATATTTCTCAAATAAGAGATTAGTTGCAGGGGCTTGAGGAGCTAATTTCTGATTCTAAAATGACCATATGTGTACGAAATGCTTTTCCACCGTAATGGAGCAATTTTGTAATGAGCATCTATTCTAACAAATATTCAACTCATTTTGATGAGTTGTGGGCTCAATGCATCTTGGAAGAGACTAGGATCAATGCAAAGGATGATACTGAATCAAATGAGTAATCTCAATCCTTCATTGTGAGAACCAAGAAGTTAAAGAAGGGAAATTTTGGGAATTCTAGTGATCCAAATATTTTCACTTCAATGATGCATACATGATTACATATAAAAGAGCATGTAACCATGAAATCATATTACATAAAAGAAGTGGAAATCAAATGCAACCAAGAGAAGAAAATACAAAAACAAGTTGATAATGAAGTTCACCCAATTTGGGTTACGTCTCTGGGTCCTGCTCAATGTGGGGAGGCCTCTTTCATTAATCTTCAGTGAAATCAAACTACATGCATGTAAAAAAGACACCTTATACCTACACTTCTGGGGATGGTATGAAATTGCACATGTCGGCTAAAGAAATGGACTACACCATTGAATTCATGGCGAAGAATTATGAAAAATGACTTCAAACTTGACCTCTTTCTCCTCTAGTCAAAATTTGAACCCTCGGAATCTCAAAGAGTCTCCAAGGATTCCTTTCTAGAGGTTGACCAAAATTTAGCTGCCTAGATGAAAAATCTAGCCTCACCACTGTTCTCCTTATGAAAAACTGAGAAAAATGAGTATAAATTTGGTATCAATCCACCTCTATAAAAAAACAACCTCCAAGGGAATCTAAAGATTCCTTTACTTCATGGTTCCACCTCCTAAAACTGTGTGTAAGGCAGGGGTCCATTGCCTTGGCCTCCATGCATGCTCAAGTTTGGTTCTCCTTTGGTCTCCCCTAAATGAGTGAATCTGATTTTTTAATATAAAAATTGGATGATAATATCAATGTAGGCTCGTTGGGCCATTTAGAAAATGGATTACTTTGGTAGTGAGGGGTTCACGGTTCAAACCAACAACACCCCATATTTTAATGTGCGTTCATATTTTTTTTTGTCGTAGTGTTTGCATTTAGGGTTGGCAGTAGTGCCAAGTGGGGCCCACCGTGGGGTGGGCTGGCCTAAGCAGCTAGGCAGGTTCAATCCCCACTGATCTCGTTACATAAATGGGTGGCGTTGAATGGAATGGCCATAGGGCCATTTTTAAACTTATGTTATATATATATATATATATATATATATATATATATATATATATATATATATATAGGTCATATGGTTGGCAGGTCCGCCTGACCCGACACCCTATTTTAATTTTTTTTAGAATTTTATAATAAATAGATTCAAAAACTCATTTGTCAGATTTGGGGGTCACTCACAATATTAAAGAGATGATAATTTCACCTTTTTTGACTGCATGAAACTTTCACCGTGAAGTTGCATTTTGTTGCCTAGTTAACTGCCACCAAATTTAGTGGCTTCTGCGAAGTTTAGTAGGTCTGGCCGTTTTAGCCGAGCTCCAAATTTAGTTGGCACTCTACTAACTTTAGCCAAGGGGCCTAGTTTGATCAAAACTTTGACTGACCATAACTTTCACATACAATGTTGGATTGAGGCACCGTTTGCATCATTAGAAAGATTCCAAATATCTCTTCAATATGACATTGGCTTCATTGCAATCCATTTTTTTTCGAGCCCTTTTTGCGCCCTCTTTTATTTATGAGCCTCTATGGAGCCACCGAGATCATTCCGCTCCATTGAGGAGATTTTGGTCCTCCAAGATCATTCCTCCCCACTGAGGAGATTTTGGTCCTCTAAGATCATGAACAGAATTCTAAATCTAGTGCGCTCTCTTGTTTGCACAACAAGCGCCTTAACAGGGTACACTTCCTTATCCTTCACCTTCATTCTTCAAAGACATAAGTGATGAACCAACACCTATGTCCTCTACAAACCATTAGTATAATATTTGAAAAATACATGTTCAATTACATGGTGAATCATGAACCAAGAATCCCCATACGTTCCAAGAGTTTATAGCACTCACTTTTTGGTCAAGTTTACATAATAATAGAAACCAATACCCCAACTATCAATAAAAAAGGCCATAAAACATCATCATGTTTCTTTCATAAGTGATGGAAAACACATCATCACCTTTACATTCATTTTTCAACATATGATTTACAAAAATGCGACCATATTAAACTACTAAAAAATGATACCCATTGTTTACCCAACCAGATGAATGGGTTCTCTTCTTGTAACTTGCTTACTTCATTAACTAGTCATTCCCTCACTCATTCTTTCTAGTCATGGAGTACTTGACATGTGGCCTTTTGATGTCAGTCCTTGTTACAACGAATGCAGTGGTTCTTCCTCCTCCAAAATTTTTGAACCTTCTTTGAATGCTTGTTCTTAATGAGTCCCTAACTAGGAGAACTTCAGGTGGAATTCTCGTTGTCACTGGAATGGTGTGATCTACTCTGATCATCCATCGTTGATTGGTCACTATCTGTCTTGGAGCATTCTATGACCTCATTTTTGACATAACCAAGTCTTGCATAACAAGGAAATTTCTCCACTTTGATGGGATTGACAATGCACTAACCATTAATTCCAAGGTCCTTTGTCTGATACCCCATTTTCTTCATCAAATTTGAACCAATCTCTGTAGTATGTTTTTCAAAAGTAGTGAAATAATCATCATAAAGAGAACATGAAATTGAAGAATCACTTTTTACCTCAGGCTTGTTATGTTGCAATTTTTCCAAGGCCTCTTCCTTGGCCTGTAATTGATGTCGTAATATTTTTTTCTCCTCTTCTTATTCTTGTAAGAGTCTCTTCAGTTCAACAATATCTATTTGAATTATTTGATTGATCTCCTCAAGTTCTTGGAGCCATGTAGTCTTTGGTGCCTTTCTCATCTTTGGCGTAACATCTACTGAAATATTTATCTTATTACCTGAATCGGAACCCAAGTCAATAGGTCCATCTTCTGTGATCCCAAGAGCTAAAATATTCATCTCATCACCTGAGTCAGATCCCGAGTCAATTAGTCCAACACTTGTAAATCCTGCAGCTATGATCTTCTCCTCCTCCTCTGATTTAGATTGTTGGTCTTATTGCATGATAGTGACTATCTTCTGCTTCTATTTTCTGCCATTCCTCATTGGCCTCAATTCTCGATGCAACTTCCAGCAATGCTCCTCTTCATGCCCTTCTTCCTCATAATGAGTACAAGAGGGCTTTGCTTCTTTTGTATTATCTGTCGTTGTCCTCTTTGGGAAATTATCTTGATCAGGCTTCCCCCTACTTTCAAGATGTATAACCTTCACACTACCTTCATCAAGAGTTTTAGGTTCAAATAATAACAATGAATGACACAAATAACCATGTAATGAGCCATTGTATTTCATCAACATTTCAGAATAGCCTAATGGAGCATTCAATGCTAATGTTTGTTTCCTAAAATACTCTATAAAATTATGAACATTTTGACCTTTAATTTGTTTCAAATTTTGTCATTCCATCATATCATGTTGTCTGTAACCTAATGGATAAAACTGTCCTCTTAAATCATAAACTAACTCAGACCGAGATGAAATAAGTTTACGACTAATATTACCACCTTTCTGCAGTTTTCCTTCCCACAAATGAGAGTAGTGCCACTCAATTAAAGGGATGCTAGCTAGATCTTGGCTTCATCCTCTTTGATTCATTGGGAAATATACTTCAACCTATTTGATCCAGTTATCTATATTTTCTGAATTAGATTCTCCACTAAACACAGGCAAATCAAACTTGACATCCAACTTGAAAAAGGGATTTTTATGAGTTTTTCTACCTCTAGAATGACGAGAAGAGGAAGAAAAATAACTTTCATTGGAAGATGGATAAGAAGTTTCAGGAGGCTCTTATCCTCCTCCTCCTTCATGATTCGTTGAGGCATGATCATTTGGCCCTTCCCTATTCTATGGTTTCACCATTGTCTTCACATACTCTACAAACAATTTGTCCACTTTTTCTACCATGGTGTAGAATGCCTTGTGATAATTTCTCTCTTCCTCCAACTGATCATCTTCTTCTTCCATTTTCCATCTTCATGTTGTACGCCTCACTTCTGGATCAAATGAATTAAGTTTTCCTTCACCTCTTTGGAGATTTGCCCTAGTTATCATGCACTTGAAATTCACATCAACAAAATATCGGCTCTGGTACCAAACTTGATCGGATCTTTTCACTTCAAAAATGCATACATGATTGCATATAAAAGATCATGTAACCATGAAGGAATATTACGTAAAAGAAGCAGAAATAAAATTCAATCATGAGAAACAAATATAAAAACAAGTTGATCACAGTGTTCACCCAGTGTGGGTTATGTCTAAGGGCCTTGCTCAATGTGAGGAGGCCTCTTTCATTAATCTTCAGTGAGATCAAATTACATGCATGTACAAAAGACACCTTATACCTCCACTTGTGGGGATGGCCTGAAATTCCACACCTCTACTAAATAGATGGGCCCCACCATTCAATTGATGGCAGAAAATTGTGAAAAACAACTATAAATTTGACCCCCTTCTGCTCTGGTCAAAATCTAGACCCCAAGGAATCTAAAAGATTCTCCAAAGATTATTTTCCACATGTTGACTGAAATTTAGCTTCCTAGATGACAAATCTGACCTCACCACTATGCTCCTTGTGAAAAGCTAAGAAAAATGAATATAGTGTTGGTATCAATCTCCCTATATCAAAAATCATCCCCCAAGGGAATTTAAAGATTCCTTCAAGGTTCCTTTACTTCATTGCTCCACCTTCTAGAACTATGTGTCATACGTGGTTCGATAGTCTCGACCTCTGTTCATGCTCTGGTTTGTTCCTCAGTTGGTCTCCGCCAAATGAGTGAATCTATTTTTTTATATATAAATTTGGGTGACAATATCAATGTAGGTCCATTCAGTCACTTGGAAAATGGATCCATTCGATGGTGAGGGGTTAATAGTTCAAACTAGTCGCACCCCATATTTTAATGTGCTTTTGTAATTTTTCTTTTTTGGCACGGTTTTTTCATTCAGGATTTGTGGTAGTGCCAAGTGGGGCCACCCGTGGGGCGAGACGGCCTAAGCGGCTGGGTGGGTTCCATGCTCGCCGGCCCCATTACATAAATAGGTGGTGTTGAATGGCATGGCCATTGGGACATTTTTAAGCTTTTGTTATCTATATATATACACACACACACACACACACACACACACACACACACACACAACAGGAACTATGGTTGGAGCGTCCACCCGACCCCCTGCCCTATTTTTTTTATTTATTTTATAATAAATAGATTCAAAAACGCGTCCGCTGAATTTGGGGGTCACTGGCAATTAATTAAAGAGGCAACAATTTTACCTTTTTTGACCATTGGAAACTATCACTGTGATGTGCCATTTCTTCTCTTGGTTAACTGGTGCAAAATTTAGTGGTTTTCACCAAATTTAGCAGGTCATCCATTTTTAGCTGGGCTCCAAATTTAGTTGTCGCTCTGCTAACTTTAGCTAGGGGGCCTAGTTTGACCAAAAATTTGATTGGACATAACTTTCACATTTGATGTGAGATTGAGGTTTCGTTTGTGCCGTTGGAAATATCGCGACAAGATATTCGATTAGATCCTAGTTTTACAGCAATACAAAAACTTTGATTTTTGATCCTTTGTTGAGCCCTCTTTGATCTTTGAGCCTCTCTAGAGCCACCTAGATCATTAAATATCTAGATCTTTTCACTTCAAGTAGGCATAAAAAATTACATTTAAAGGGGCATGTAACCATACGATGCATACACATGAAAGAAGTGGAAATAAATGACAAGCATGAGAAGCAAAGACATAAACAGGTTGATAAAGGAGTTCACCCAGTCTGGGTTACGTCTTTGGGACAGCCTCAATGTGGGGAGGATTCTTTCATTAATCTTCAGCAAAATCAAATTACATTTATGTACAAAAGACACCTTATACCTCCACTTCTGGGAATGGCCTAAAAATACACATCTTTGCTGAAGAAATGGATTGCATCGTTGAATTCATGGCAAAAAATTATGAAAAATGACTGTAAACTCGACCCCTTTCTACTTTGGTCAAAATCTAGACCCTTAGGAATCTCAAAGATTCCCTAAATATTCCTTCTCGTGGGTTGAATGGAATTTAGATGCTCAGATGAAGAACTTGATCACGCCATCATGTTCCCTACAAAAAATTGAGAAGAATGAGTATAAAGTCGGCCTAGTTCTATCACCTTCAAAAATTGGCCTCTAGGGAATCTTTTAGGTTTAATGTAGATTCTTGTGTCATGGTTTCACCTTCATGGTTCCTCCTTCAACATTTTGTGTCTAGAAAATCCACTGCTCAGATCGGAAAACCAACTAAAAATGGCAAAGAGGGAGTGATGTTGGACATCACATATGCATATTCTTCTTTATGTGTTAAGCACTTGACTAGGACTAACAATCGTAAGTCTAAGTGATGGCCTTGGATAAGGAATGGTTAAGGATTGAATAATCATCTGTGGTTTTCTTAATGATAGAACATCCAAGAAAGGAAGGGAACTGACACTCTTTGAGGACATGAAGAATATCCAGGATAAGAGTGGACGCCGAGGACTGATATTCTTTGAGGATTCAAGTCCAAGAATCCAAGATAAGAATAATACTAAAAGGACATACCTTGTGAATATCCAGATGGGGCTTTGGGCCTAAAAACGTGGCACAAATCCTAGAGTTGCGGGCACAACACCGAGGAAAATGTCCTCGAAAGCTCCCTTTCCCTTGTAGTCAGACCTTTTGAAGGCTCCCGGACGCGTCCTTTTCCATATCAAGGGAGCGCCCATGGGTTTGATGCACTAAAACTTCAATAGGTCTTAGGGGTTGTTTACCTTAGTGGTCGGGATGACTCCTGGGAGTACTGTTGTTGATGTGGAAGGTTTGTGTTATGTGTTCCAGTGGTTCCACTTCCTTAACTGAGACATAGGGATTCGAATCATATGATAATAACTTCTCATCACATGTTTACCTTGGTTGGTCGGTTACTTGGGTAGATGTTGGAGGAGGGTGCTACATTTTAACATCTCTAAGATCAATAATTTAATTGGTAGAATCCAAAAAAGAGAAGTATCTAAAAAAAAAAAAAACTAATATCTTAACATTATTTGTCAAGAATAAAAAAATGAGAAATATTTAAAAAATAAAAAAACTAATATCTTAACATTATTTATTAATTTTAATGTACAAATTTACCATACAATTTTCTAATTTAATTTATTTATCATAATTTAAATTTCTTTGTAATCCCAATAAAATTAATTTTCCATAAACATGTATTCTGGACACATAAATTTATCATAAAATATCATTGTTTTAATTGTCTTAATTTAAATTTCACATTATTTGTAATAACTTATCATTAAACATAACAAAATGGTTTTTTTATGTAATAATATTGAATATATTAGAGATAACAGTTGGTGTATTGTTAAGCATATTTCTAGGTGTAATTTAACTTATAGGTGAAATGTCCTTTTCACATGAATCTAACAAGAAAATTTCAAGCCAAATTGTTATTTTATTATTATTTAAAATACATCTTTGAATGCATAAATTGATTCAACACTTTGAAAAATCCATTATAGATTAAACAACTTAAACTCAAGTTTTTGAATTCTATAAATTAAAAAATTAAACTCAAAATTTTAAAAATATTTGGTGGATTTTGGTTAAAATTAAATAGTAAAAATATTCGGTCGATTTTGGCTAAAATTAAATAGTAAAAATGCCCTTAAAAAAACCACTTTAACGCACTTGTTTTATGTTAAAATTACCATTTCAAAACTCATGAACCATCCCACCCACTTGATCACCAAATCAATTTTTTTTATATAATATCATAATTTTATCTATAAAATTATGATAAATAATATTAATAATAAAATAATATGTTAATTATGATTTGTATATTTAATCATAATCATTGTAAATTTATTTGTTAATTAATAACCAGCATAGATCCATCTAACATCAGATCTATCATGCGTCAAGAAGGATCAAATCCCTTGACATGCGAACCTTGTTTTTGGAGTGTATAACTTGAGGAAAGGTTTGCACCTTGAGGGATTTGATCCCTCTCGGAAAATGATAGATCCAATGTTAGATGGATCTAAGCTAGTTCTAGTTGAGGGCAACAATGTCACATTTTTATATTATAATTACTATGTATATGTGTGAGATTAACTTCAAAATTCACATTATGTTTTCTTTGCTTGGCATGACCCTATCATTCTCTTCTTTAATTTAGTCTATGTTTCTTGCCTTGAATGGTTTGTACATCATTGTTTGTATGCTTTGAGTGGTTTTTGTGTTTACATGTTTGGATTTGGATAGTAGTGTTTGTGAATGTTACAATTGTTGTGTTATATTTTTACATGTGTATGTAGTTGCCTATTGATAATTAGTTGGTGATGAAGAGAGAGACAATCTTTTCAATAGTTTCCAAGAGTATTGATACTACACATCTATTTCATTTAATTTTAGGTGTCACAACTTATGACAACCAATTAATTCTTAATAGTCTCCCTGTAGGTATTACTAAATACATCTTGATGACTAGTTTTAATAATTTACTACATCAAGATTACTCTTGAAATAATTAGTTTCCTTGCTAATGTTTGAAATAATTTATTTCCTTCATGAATATTTTGATGATTTTTTTTTTTTTATTTTTTTTTTTTTTTTTTTTTTTTTTTTTATCTATAGTCTATTTTGAAAAGTTAAGAAATAATGTATTTTTGAGTTTTTTTAATGAGTGGCTAGAATTATAAAATCTCTACATCCAAACAGGTATCACATCTCTTTCAAGAATATTTTGATTTGTTTTGAATGTTTATAAATATATCTTTTCCTCTTATAAATATTTTCAATACATTCTTGTACACAATTATCTATTAGTAATTTTGAATATATTTTGCATATATGTAGTTGTCTATTGTAATTAGTTTTTGATGAAGAAGGGAGACAATCTTATCAAGGATTAATTATGCACATCTATTTCATTTTAATTCTAGGTATCACAACTTTTAATAGCTAATTAATTATTAATATTGTCACTCTAGGTATTACTAAATATATCTTGATATTATTTTTAAATGATATATAGTCTCAACACTAACATCTAATACATTTAATGAAAGCAATCAAATAGGATTAGAAATCAACATCTACAATGAAATCAATACATCTAGTGCAAGCTCCCAAATATAATTAAAAATCAACATCTACACAGAAATCAATGCATCTAGTGCAAGAAATCAAATAGGATTAGAAATCACCATCTACAATTAAATAAATGCATCTAGTGCAAGAAATATTATTCCCTCTCTCCCCCCTCCATTTAATCTTGAAAATTATTTTTAATAATTTACAGCCTCGATAGTAACAACAACTAATCCATCTAATGCAAGTAATCAAGTAGGATTAGAAAATAACACCTACACTGAAATAGTGCATCTAATGCAAGTAATCAAATAAGCCTAGAAATTGACATATATACTAAAATCTATGCATCTAGTGCAAGCAATCAAATATAATTAGAAATCAACATCTAAGTTGAAATCAATACATCTAGTGCAAGCAATCAAATATGATTAAAAAACACCATCTACACTGAAATCAATGCATCTAGTGCAAGCAACCCAATAGGATTAGAATTCATCATCTACACTGAAATCAATGCATATAGTGAAAGAAATATTCTTTCCTCTCTCCCCCCTCCATCTATATCTATATCACCCTCCATCTCTCCTCTTTTGTCTCTCTGACTCACCCCCCAGAACACACACAGTCTCTCTCTGTATCTATCTATCTCTCCCTCCCTCTTCCCCTCTCTATATCTCTCTTCTTCCCTATCTTCACCTCCCATCTATATATTTATCTACCTTTGCCTCTTCTTTGTCTCTGTATATCACTCCCAAAACATACACACTCTTTCTCCATATCTATCTATCTCTCCATCCCTCTTCATCTCCCTCTCCCTCTCCCTTCCTCTTCCCCCTCTCTTCCCTCCTCTCCTCTCTCCCTCTCCCTCTGTCTCCCTTATCACTCCATCTCACTCTCTCCACCTTTCTCTCTCTATATCTTTCTTCTTAACTCCCTCTTTCTCCCCCTTCCTCTCTCCTCTCTCTCACATCCTCTCTCTCTTCCTTCCTCTCTCTCCCTTTCTCTCCCACCTCCTCTCTCTCTCTCTCTTCGCCCTCCAACTCAATCACTATCTCCCTCCCTTTCTCCTTGTCCCTGCCTTCCTTCCATCTCTCCTTTGTCTTTCTATCTCACCCCAAAACATACACACAATATCTCCATCTCTCCCTTCTCACTCCCTCCCTCTCTCTCTATCCACTTTTCTCTCTCTATGTATTCTTTTTTTACTCCCTCTTGCCCCCTCCAACTCCATCTTTCTGTCCCTCCCTCTTAAGTCCTATCTTTGGTCCTTCCCCTCTCTCCCTTTCTGTCCTACCTCCCTCTCTTTCACCTAATCTCTCCATTTCTCTCTCTCTCTCTCTCTCTCTATCTATCTATCTCTCTACCCTCTAACCTTGTCACTATCTCCCTCCCTCTCTCCTCCTCTCTCCCCCCTCCATCTTTGTGCCCCTTTCTCTCTCTCTCTCTCTATCTTACCCTTCTCTCCCTCTCTCACTTCTCTCTTTCTCTCCATATTCAATCCTCCTCTCCCCTCTCCTTCATTTTATCTCCATCTCTCCCTTGCCATTAAATCTCTCTCCACCTCTATCACTGTATGTCTTTTTTCTTCCCTCCATATATATCTAGATTTAATTATATATCATGATATATTAATATATATTATAATATAACAAAATTAATATTTTCTCTACTATATTATATTATATTAAGTTTAATATTATATTAATCCAGAGTTATTAAATTTAATAATAATAATAATGATATTAATATTAATATTAATCTTTTAATGTCAATATCAATCTTTTAATATCAATATTAGATTTAATGATGCTTTTTTAGGTGACATGATAACAAAATTTATAATATAACTATATCAAATTATTATGTATGGTTTCTCCTTCTAAAGATTTATTTTACAAATATTTAATTAAAAGATTTATTTTACAAATACTTAATTAAAATAAATATTAAAAAAAAAAGGAATTTTGCGTTGAATTAACCTTTTTTCTTTGTTTTAAGAAATTGGTTGTAACGACTCCACATTACTCCACGTTATACATATCATAAAAATATAAATTTATCAAACAAAGGTTTGCATCAATATACACCTGTGTTTCAATTGTCATAGCTATATTCTTTATTGTTAAAAATGTAAGTACATTCGTATCTATATAATAGGATTTCTGATTAAAGTTCTGGTTATTGTTTCTTTTATTTTTGGTTTAAGTGCCAATGTTTGATGGACTTCACTAATTGTATTTGTGCGACGCGATTCCCAACCGTACCGCCTGTTGTCTCACGCTCATGCTGTCTCAATCACTCGACTTATAACCTGCATTTCTTTACTATGGTGTTGATATTTTGTTTATGTCATTAAATTCCCTGCTCAGTCCTGGTATGTGGCACGGGCAGGCCTGTCCTACCGCAGCTGCGCATCTCGGGTCTCTCGTCTCATCGATGGTGGAGGACCTGGGATCACAATCCTACGACTAGGCTTCATCTGGAGGTTTTCACATCTCCGTTTGTGATAGTGGAGTCTCATTTTACTCCTTCCTTCCTTGGTGCCTGCTCCGGTTCCGCATCTCCTCTTGCAGGCCTGCTCGGTCTGTCGGTCCAGAGCTACAATGCGAGTGGATTCTCAGAAATAGGGTTATGGTTTTCATTTTGGCGAGTGTACCTAGAGTAAGATTTATTCACAGAGGTGACTCTATTTTATTTCCTTTACAGTTGATTGTTATACTCTATCTCTGTAGCCCTATTGCTAACAACGATTGCGGCGTATTTTGAACTGTAGGAAGCTCGGCTATAGGTTCAGGGTTTACAACTGTGACGAAAGGATGAATTCTTCATAAGTTTTTGTCACCCGATGGTTTCTGGGTAAGGTTTATCTCTAGCGTGGTGCTTGTTTGCTCGCGAAGGAACTCTCCTAGGTTGCTTATGGCTAGAGCTTCATCTCTTTGAGTATTTCAACTTTTCTTTCCTGCTTTGAAATATTGCGGTCTTTGCACAGTTAAAAGTTTAAGGTTATCAGGAAAATACCTACCGATGTTTTAAGGTGTATGCATGAACATTTTCTCTGTATGAATGAGGGTTTTATTAACCGGCTGTGGGTCCTGAGTTTATGGCAGCGCCGGTATAGTTTCCATGTTAAATTCTATTTTTATGAAAGATTTACATCTCTCGGAATTAAGAACTGTTATTCAATTTTAACAGGCTTCCTGGGTTCGTAGCCGTATTGTTCTTCTTATGCCTATGATTCTGGTTCTATCTGCTTTGTAAATCAATGTCTGGTTCGATGTGTAAAGGTTATATGCTATATGGAATGTAACTAAACTTTGGTCGATATATAAATGGATTGTGTTTGTTGTTCCTTGAACTACCCATGATAATTTTGTTCATAAGTTTCAGTTCTGATTGGACTGGATAGAGCTTGTTGTGGAAACCTCGAGTCAGGGTTTCATTTTTTTTAATTCCTTCTATATACGCAATTCTGTGTCGAGATTGGTTTGATAATGTCCTTTGCGAGAATAAGATGTAACTAATTCTCTGTTTCTGAATTAAAAACTAGCACTTTAGTTAACTTGTTCGATGATTGGTTCTGTCGATGTTAATAGTATGGAATTTCAATCCCTCGTAGGGTTTTAGGAAGACCTGGTAGGGTTTTAGATTTTATTTGGCATTCCATTCTCAGGTAATCTAGCCGGAACAGCTTTAGGGTTTCTACCCTTATAGCTCTACTTTATCAACCCCTTCTATGGCTTCACTCTTCGGCCCTCAAGGGGTTCATTCCGGGGTTACCTTACCTGTGGGTTTTACTCTTTGCCTCTTAGGGTGACAACATTTCTAGCATTCTTAATCAATTCCTAATTTGTCTAAAATTTTACACAATCAACAGAGAAATTATTCACCAGTTCTTTTCTACAATATTTCTACAATAATCCATTTTCTTGGATTAAAATACCTGTACAGGATATATTTATGCAAGTAGTATGTTCTAGATTTACAGGAAAATTCCCTCGCTCTGACAGTTATTAATTCTTCTGTAAAAGATTACTATACTTAAGTTTTCTGACTCTGTTACTATGTTTTCAGTAGATAAAAATGTAAACAAAACCCTACTATTATCATTTTCAATTATCACTCCAGCCTTAGGCGCGCCTCTACATCATTTCATTCACAGTAGAAGACACATAATTTAGTTTTGTGCATCAGTATAATTTTTCCAGAAGGTACCTCATACCTGAGCTATTTTTAAGTAAAGAACTCCAATGGTAGAGGTCACCTCCAGGTTCCGTTGCTAGTCAATCCTCCCTTCCATGAGATTTTTCTTTCGAGACCAAATCTCCCCCCTAGCTTGCTCACAAGACCTTCTGTCTTCTGCAAGTTGCTCGCACACAGTGCTTATGCTATCTGGTCATCACCAGACTTAGCAATTTTTCCCTTTACCACCTGACATTTCAGCGTGGTTTTTCCTCCCCGCCACTTCCTTTTCTTTGGAAGCATTTCACAGTTAGGGGAGGTAGTTAGGGTTTTTCCAGCAACTACCTTTTTCAACTTCCTTCCATGAGAAGTTACAAGATCTGCTGATACTTAAATCATTTCTCATTTTCAATAATTAACAATATTATTCAATTCAAATAGGTAATAACAATAATTATTCAGTTTGTTCTTACTGTGGTAAATAAAATATTTACAGCTTTCTGGGGACATTACATCTCCCCCTCCTAAAATCAAACATCGTCCCGATGTTTTCCGGCCACAAACAGTCTTGGATAAGCTTCTCTCATGAGTTGTTCATCCTCCCAGGTGGCTTCATTTGGCCCAAAGTGCTGCCATTGCACTTTAACCTAGGTGATGGCTCATTTCCGCAGCATTACTTCTCTCCGATCGAGTATATTTAGCTGCTCGACCAAGAATTCTCCTTCCGGCTCAACCTGAAACACACAATATTTTAAGTCACTTTTTCCTTTAACAACAAAACTGAATGGTCTACCTAAGATACTTTCTTACCTGTATGTCCTACCAACTGATTATGTGCTTAGGATTATAAACATATTTTTTTAATACTGACACATGGAAGACATTGTGGACCCAAATATGACTTGGCAGGATGGGTTGGTATGCCACCAGATCGGCTCTAGCTAAAATCTCAAATGGTCCACAAAACCGATGTGCCAGCTTGGCGCACCCACTCCATTTTAATGTGCGCCTTTTAGCTCGAATTCTCACATACACATGATCTCTTACTTGGTATCCCCTAAAATTTCTCTTTCGATCAGCGAAGTTATTTTGCCTATCTTGGGCTACCTTTAAATTGGATCGTACCTTCTTGACCATTTCTTCCATTTCTTTAAGCATTTCGGGGCCCAGCATCAACCTGTCCTCTGGTCCCCCCTAGCTTGAGGGTGTGTGGCATTTTCATTCGTACAACACTTCAAATGGGCTCATCTGCAGGGACGTATGATAGCCATTGTTGTATGCAAACTCGACCAAGTGCAGATAGTCTTCCCACTTGGATGGTTGCTGCATTACATATGATCTTAGCATATCTTCTACAACCTGATTCACCTATTCTGTTTGTCCGTCGGTCTGAGGATGATAAGCGGTACTGAAATTCAATTGAGTCCCCAATTCCCCAAACAGAGTTCTCCAAAAGATCGATGTAAATTTTATGTCATGATCAAAGATTATAGTTTTTGGTAACCTGTGCAGCCTAAAAATGTTTTGCATAAAAATATGGGCAATCTGCACTGCTCTGTAAGTGGATTGTACCGGCATAAAATGAGATAATTTGGTTAATTTGTCTACCACCACCATGATGGAATCGTTGTTTCTTTTTGACTTGGGTAATCTTGTTATGAAATCCATAGAGATGGTTTCCCATTTCCACTCTGGAATTGGTAGTGGATGCAATAACCCAGCAGGGTGCTGATGTTCCGCTTTAACTTGTTGGCATTCCAGGCAACGTGTCAAATATTCTGCTACATCTTTTTTCATGCCCAGCCAATAATACTCCTTCCGGAGTGCGGTAATCAGCTTCTGATACCCCAAGTGCCCAACATAATGACTTTTATGAAATTCATCTAAAATCAAGCTTTTAATGTCATTTTGGTTGGGCACATATAGCCTTTTTTTATAATTCAGCATGCCAGCAGCATCCATAGTGTATCCTTGTTGATTTTCTTTACTGGTTGGATTCTGAACTTGTTGTCCTATTTGCTGATATTTTGAATCTTGTTCTGCTGCCTTTTTAATCATTTCATCGAAGGTACTCTGCCCCTCGCTGCAAGAAATTTCGTAGAGACATTGTACTTTTTGACTTAAAGCGTCCACTACCCGGTTCTCTTTCCCTTTCAGATGCTTAATCTCGAAGTCAAAACCACTTAGGAAATCTACCCACCGTGCCTGCCTAGCATTTAAGGTAGGCTGACTAAAATAACTAGTCAAGCTGTGATGGTCCGTCATTAATAGAAACTTTTTACCCATCAGGTAGTGGCGCCACATCTTTAAGGTGTGAATAATAGCTGCCAACTCCAGATCATAAGCAGAATATTTCTGCTCATGTTCTTCCTAGACTCATAGGCGATTACCTTTCCTTCTTGCATCAGTACCCCTCCTACCCCTTCCTTACTTGTATCTGTGCACACCACATAGTCCTTACCTGGATCAACTATGCTTAATATAGGTGTTGTGGTGAGTAGATGCTTGAGTTGTTCAAAAAAAATTTGGCATTATATGGTCCATTTAAAAGTTTTCTCCTTTTTCTGCAAGGAAGTGATAGGGTAAGCCACTCTCAAGAATCCTTCCACAAACCGCCTATAGTAACCCGCTAATCCCATGAAGGATCTTATATCCGCTACGTCCTTTGGCACTGGCCATTCCATTATGGTCCTTATCTTCTCAGGATCCACAATGATTCCATTTTTAGTGATTATATGTCCCAAGTACTGAATTTTTTCCTTAAAGAAGTCACACTTGCTGTATTTGGCATATAATTGGTGTTCTCGGAGAGTTTGCAATACCAATCTGAGGTGCTCCTTGTGTTCCTCCATATTTCGGGAATATATCAGTATATCATCAATAAAAATTAACACAAACTTGTCTAAATACTGATGAAATATGTTGTTCATTAAGCACATAAAGGTCGCGGGGGTGTTGGTTAACCCAAAGGGTAATACCACAAACTCATAGTGTCCATATCGAGTTCTAAAGGCAGTTTCAGCTATATCTTCCTCTTTAATTCTGATTTGGTGGTATCTTGATCATAAATCAATTTTTGAGAATACGGTTGCCCCTTTTACCTGATCAAAAAGTTCATCAATACGGGGTAGAGGGTACTTATTCTTAATTGTCAATTTATTCAACTAACGATAGTCCATGCACATACGAAGGGTCCCATCCTTCTTTTTAACGAACAGCATAGGGGCTCCCTAGGGCGACACACTGGGGTGGATGTAATTTTTGTCCAACAGCTCTTGCAATTGCATTTTTAATTCTGTTAATTCTAGTGTGCTCATTCGATAAGGAGCTCGGGATACCGGGGCTGCCCCTGGCACTAATTCGATAGTGAAGTCTATGTCTCTCTTGGGTCGCAGTCCTAGTATCTCTTTAGGGAACACATCTGCAAATTCTCGTACCACTGGAATACTTTCCAAGGTGGCAGTCTTGTCTTTTGAGTTGGCATAACCAACTTGAATGGAATACATCTGACATCTTTTCCTGATACACTTTTCCAACTGAGAGGCGGTTATTGGCCAAATCTGCACTAGCCTCAAAATACCCTACATCTCCTGCTTTTCCCCGAGTTCATCCCTGTAGCAGATAGTTTTTGTTTTACAGTTTATAATGGACCAACGTCTTTCCAACCAGTCCATGCCTATCAACACATCATATGATCCAAGGGGAAGTACGTTTAGATCTGCCATCACCGACTGACCTGCTATCTTCAAGGGGCAGTTATTGACCTTAGCTAACACACATCTCTTTGCCCCTATTGCCAGCTGTACTAGCCAAGGGTTTTTAAACTTAACAGTTTGTAACTTACACTGTTCCACAACCTTAGGACTAACATAGCTTAATGTAGCTCCAGGATCAATTAAAACAGTTACAGTATAATCAAAGATCTTACCTTCAAACTCCACCATAGTCGGTTGGTATTCTGCTTGATGATCTTCTAGAGCAGCATTAATTCTCAGTAAACTCCGGGCCACGTCGCCAACCATAGATGCTTCATGGATCTGTGAAACATGTTCAGTACCCTTTCGATGAGGACAATTTTTAATCTAATGAGGCCCTCCACATCCCTAGCATTGTACTAGAGGTCTCGCTGTCCCTTCATTGTCAATTTTACTAAATTGTTCACTGATTCTAGATTCAATGGGTGGCTTCAATCTGAGCTGGTTCTTATGCAGATTCCTATTGTTTTTCCCTTTGGGAAATCCTTTGCTAACACTGCCACGATTTCCCTTAGTGCCCACAGCAATCTTATTACCTCTCTTGTCAACCCACCTCTTTCCTAGAATTTCTCCCTTCTGCTTACTTTGCTGATAACATATCCTGGCCTTTCGTATCACCTCATCCATCATTTTTGGGTTATCAAACTCAATTCTTTCCCTCATCGCCAAGGGTAAACTACTGACGAACCGTTGTACCTTAGCCTTCTCCTCTCGTATGTAAATAATAGAGTAACGAGGTAAATTGGGTGATAAGCTCATCCATTGTTTGTTGTCCAAGTCGCAGGTCACGAAATTCCCTTGCTCTCTCATTGTAAAATTTTTCAGTCAAATATCTTTCCTTGAAATATTTTTGAAAATTTTCTGAAGTTATATTTTTTTCACTTACCCCTCGTACAATCTTGACCTCTTCCCACCACAGAGTGGCCTTCCCTTGCAATTGGAAAATGGCCAGCCGCGCTTTGAGGTTGTGATCATATTCATATAATTGAAAATATTTATTCATGTTAATCAACCAAGCTTCGGCTACCTCTTCTAGCTCTCTGTTGAAGTGCGGCGGTTTTATTTTCTGAAACATCCCTTGTAATTCTATCCACTACCTTTTCGATGTTGGGTGTTCAGAGGCATTATCCGACTTTTCCTCTCGATTCTCTTCCCCTCCTTCTGTTTCTTCCTAATCCATGTGGTAGCCTTGTTCTTCTGACACTCGTAACTGTTTAGGGCTGGGGTTTGTCTGGCACTGATTCTGCTTGTCAAACAGGATTTTCATGATTTTTTCCTGTTCCATAGTTAATCTTGCATTGTCCTCCCACAGGCAGGCCATCTCATTCTTTAATTCCTGGACTGTCTCTAATATCGTAAGATTAGTGTTGCGTGCCTCCTCTCCTAACTGCACCCATATCTCAGGATTAGTTTTAGGGCCTATTGCAGGTCCTGGACCAGCCACATTCCTGTGTGGAACATTGTCTGTTCTCCTCATAGTCTGCTGTCATCCTGTTTCCTGTTCTTAACAAATTAGTGGGTTAAAAACAGTTAGAAGAAAATGATTAACACAATAACTGTTTATTCTTATTTAATATATTTGCTAGAGGCCACAGTTTTGTAACCTTGGCTTTGATACCACTTGTAATGACTCCACATTACACCACATTATACATATGATAAAAAAATAAATTTATAAAAACAAAGGTTTGCAACAATATACACCTATGTTTCAATTGTCATAGCTCTATACTTTACTGTTAATGATGTAAGTACATTCGTATCCATGTAATAGGATCTCTGATTAAAGTTCTGGTTATCGTTTCTTTTATTTTTGGTTTAAGTGCCATTGTTTGATGGACTCCACTATTTGTATCTGTGCCACATGAATCCCAACCATATCGCCTGCTGTCTCGTGCTCATGTTGTCTCAATCACCTGGCTTACAACCTGTATTTCTTTACTATGGTGTTGATATTTTTTTATGTCATTAAATTCCCTACTCCGTCCTGGTACGTGGCATGGGTAGGCCTGTCCTACAGTAGCTGCGCATCTCAGGTCTCTTGTCTCATCGATGGTGGAGGACCTGGGATCACAATCCTACGGCTGGGCTTCATCTGGAGGTTTTCACATCTCTGTTTGCGATAGTGGAGTCTCATTTTACTCCTTCCTTCCTCGGCGCCTGCTCCGGTTCCGCATCTCCTCTTGCAGGCCTGCTCAGTCTGTCGGGCCAAAGCTACAATGCGAGTGGATTCTCAGAAACAGGGTTATGGTTTTCATTCCAGTGAGTGTACCCCGGGTAAGCTTTTATTCACAGAGGTGACTCTATTTTATTTCCTTTACAATTGATTGTTATACTCTATCTATGTAGCCCTATTGCTAACAACGATTGCAACGTATTTTGAACTGTAGGAAGCTCGGCTACAGGTTTCGGGTTTACAACTGTGACTGAAGGATGGACTCTTCATAAGTTTTTGTCACCTAAATGTTTCCGAGTAAGGTTTATCTCCGGCCTGGTGCTTGTTTGCCCGAGAAGGAACTCTCCTAGGTTGCTTGTGGCTAGAGCTTCAGCTCTCTGAGTATTTCATCTTTTCTTTCATGTTTTGAAATATTGCAGTCTCTGAACAGTTAAAAAATTAAGGTTATTAGGTGAATACCTATCGCTATTCTGAGGTGTATGCATGAACATTTTCTCTGTATGAATGAGGGTTTTATTAACCGGCTGCGGGTCCTGAGTTTATGGTGGCACCGGTATAGTTCCCAAGTTAAATTCTATTTTTTATGAAAGATTTACATCTCTTGGAATTAAGAACTGTTATTCAATTTTAACAGGCTTCCTGGGTTTGACGTCGTTATCATAGTTCTTATGCCTATGATTCTGGTTCTATCGAGTTTGTAAATCGATGTCTAGTTCGATGTGTGAATTTTATATGTTATATGGAATGTAATTGAACTTTGGTCGATATATAAATGGATTGTGTTTGTTGTTCCCTGAACTACCCATGATAATTTTGTTCATAAGTTTTAGTTCCGATTGGATTGGATAAATTTTGTTGTGGAAACCTTGAATCAAGGTTTCATTTTCCTTTAATTCCTTCTATTTACATAGCTCTATGTCGAGATTTGCTTGGTAATGTCCTTTGCGAGAATAAGATGTAACTAATTCTCTGTTTTCTGATTAAAAACTAGCACTTTAGTTAACTTGTTCGATGATTGGTTCTGTCGATGTTAATAGTATGGGGTTTCAATCCCTCGTAGGGTTTTAGGAAGACATGGCAGGGTTTTAGAATTTAATTCGCAGTCCATTCTCAGGTAATCTAGCCAGGACGGCTTTAGGGTTTCTACCCTTATACCCCTGCTTTATCGACCCCTTCTATGGGATCACTCTTTTGCCCTTAGGGGGTTCATTCCGGGGTTACCTTACCTGCAGGTTTTACTCTTTGCCTCTTCGGGTAACAACATTTCCAACATTCTTAATCATTTTCTAATTTGTATAGAATTTTACACAATCAACAGAGGAATTATTCACCAGTTCTTTTCTATAGTAATTCTACAATAATCAATTTTCCTGCATTAAAAGACCTGTACATAATTATATTTATGCAAGTAGTATGTTCCAGATTTACAGGAAAATTCCCTCGCTCTAACATTTATTAATTCTTCTGTAAAATATTACTATATTTAAGTTTTCTGACTCTATTACTATGTTTTCGGTAGATAAAAGTGCATTCAGAACTATTATTATTATTTCCAATTATCACTTCAGCCTTAGGCACGCCTCTACATCATTTCATTCACAGTAGAAGACACATAATTTAGTTTTGTGCAACAGTATAATTTTCCAGAAGGTACCTCATACCTGAGCTGTTTTTAAGTAAAGAACTCCAATGGTAGAGGTCACCTCTGGGTTTTGTTGCTAGTCAATCCTCCCGTCCATGAGATTTGTCTTTCGGGACCAAATCTCCCCCCTAGCTTGCTCACAAGACCTTCTGTCTTCTGCAAGTTGCTTGCACACAGTGCTTATGCTATCTGGTCATCACCAGACTTAGCAATTTTTCCCTTTACCACCTGACATTTCAGCGCAGTTTTTCCTCCCCCCACTTCCTTTTCTTTGGAAGCATTTCATAGTTAGGGGAGGTAGTTAGGGTTTTTCCAGCAACTGCCTTTTTCAACTTCCTTCCATGAGAAGTTACAAGATCTGCTGATACTTAAATTATTTCTCATTTTCAATAATTAACGATATTATTAAATTCAAACAGTTAATAACACTAATTATTCAGTTTGTTCTTACTGCGGTAAATAAAATATTGACAGTTTTTTTGTGACATTACATCAACTTTGATAAAGACTAAATATGTTTAAAACTTAACCTAATTTCTAACATTAATGTGGCAAAATATTTTGTTAAAGGTGAATTTATGATACATTCAAATTCACATATATGATAAAAGAGCTATTAAAGACATGTGATAATTTATTATCCATTCAAATAAATATAATAATACATAGTTTTATTTTAATAATTAATCCTAGATCATTAATAAGATTAAAAGGCTATATATAATCTAAAGGTTCAAGTTATATATAATTTAAGATTCAAACGAATGATTTTTATTCATTTTTTAGAACAACATAGTTACACATTGGGGTCATACTAGGTTGTAAAATGCACATTGGGGTCATACTCGGTTGTAAAATGTATGCCTCTAGACATAATAATGTAAAAAGTAAAAAATTAATAAATAAATTTTTTTATGAAAATGTGTACCTCTCGACATAATAATATAAAAAATAAAAAATTAATGGATACAAATTTTCATGTGTTCAAACTTCTATAATTCATATTGGTTTGAAATCACTCTTTTAAATTAATTACACCAATAGCTTTCCGTCCATTTTTCAAACCAACTAATATAATCCATCAAAAAAACCAAATATTTAAAAAAAAATAATTTCATTTTTTGTAATATAAAATCAACTAATAAATAAAATAATCTGTTTTTTTTGTTTAACGATGATTAAAAATAAAATAAAAAATAATAATAAATCATAACGAAAAATTCTCTCACTAAAAACATCTCCAAAAGTACTTGACTAATTCAATCTAGAGCTAAAATGTGTTTCACTATACCATAACATTTATATAACTGATTTGGGTTTACAAAAAAGTTTAAAAATATTATTTCATTCATTTATTATAAAATAAAAAGGTGTAGAGGTCACAATTTTACACGATGGCTATTTTTGGCTGGAATTTAGTTTTTTTTTAATATAGGTTTTTAAAATAATGTGAAATAAAAAATTAAAATATTATTATTATCATCTAATTTTAAGGTTGCAATTAAGTTAGACACTAAATTGGTGTATAAGATTTCTTTGTTTGTGGGACAAGGGACTAACCTTTAGCAGCGATTTGACTTCTAAGTCTAAAAAAACATACATACTCCAGTTACCGATTATCCTAGATTTAAAAAAAAAAAGAAAAGAAAAGAAAAAGAAAAGAACAAAACATACATAGTCTACATTTTGCAAAAAAAAAATTTAATATTTAAATCTAAATAAATTAAATTAAAAAATAAACCAGAAAACTTTCTAAAAATTCTCATTTAAAAACTACTTTTCAATATATAAAACATATTTTTTATACCCATAAATCTACTATACACTCATCATCAAAAGAATTTGAAATAATATTTTATATTTTATTTTATATTATAATATTATCGAGATAACCAATGGGTCAAACCCTAATGACTGAATATTTTATTTTATTTGGAAAGAAATCATGAATATTTTTTTTTTTTTTTTTAAACAAATCGTGGTAGAGGAGAAAAGCGTTAAATCTACTCTCAAAGAAGCGGAAATCATGGGCAATTGACCGTCTCTTCTCTCCATGCAACATTCATCTTTTGACCGGATTTCGAAATCCTAAGAGCCCTAACATATGGAACAGTGGGTTTGTCTGCCCACTTTTCAATAAATATTGGAAGTTGGTTCCATAGGTTGCATGAGCAGACCTTCAGTACATGTAACGCTTTCATAAGACGGCCAAAAAGTGGGATATGTTGGAATTCCTTAGGCCTATAAAACACTTTCTTGTGTTATACCAATTGGCCCTATCGTTTTTAAGTTTCGGGTGAGAGTGGGGAAGCGCAGAGAGTAGTTTCAGGTGAGAGTGACGAAGCGCAGACAGTGATATAGAAATATAGCCCTAGGGCAGAGACTCGTAGAGTACAGAGATCCATGGCTTCGGACGGCGATTACCAGAACCGTGGGCCCAGACTGTTTGGAGTGGATCTCACTCAACTCTACGGTAATTTAGGCCATGAAGACCGCCCCCTAAAGTCATTTTTAGGGGAAGAAACCCGTGCAAACAAGGAATTAGGGCATAACGACATTCCAGAGTTAAAGGGTTCTGCTTCCATGAGCGCCAAAAGCTCCGCCCAGCGCTGTAAGGGCCGCGTCTTTCCTTGCCGCTATTGTTCAAAAAAGTTCTACGATTCTAATGCACTTGGAGGCCATCAGAATGCCCATAGGCTTGAGCACATGAAAAACAAAACGAATATTTTTCAGAATAGCCTGCCAACTGACCGCTTTCAGTATCCTGTTGTAGGGCAGCAGCCTATTCATGCTCTCCTCAAAACAAATCATTTTCAGAATAGTCTGCCAACTGACAGCTTTCAGTATCCTGTTGTATCGCAGCAGCCTACTCATCCTCTCTTTGCTTCCAATCGCAGACTTTCTCACAATTTTGAGTTGGAGAAAGAGATCCTATTAAATAATCAGCCTCACTTTCAGCAGTTTGCACGAAACTTTCACGTGAAATTGCCATCAAACTCTTTGTCTTCGGTGAAAAAGCTCAGAAATGACCTGGAATTGGCATCGCCGTGTTTACCTTCAGTGAAAAGGGCCAGAACGGAAGATCGAGCTCAAAACGAAGATCCTGAGCAGCACACTACAACATCTGACCGTGTGGTTAGTCTTAATACAGAAGATGTGGAGCTTGACTTGTCTTTGCATCTTTGAGACATTCTGTAATTGCATTTTGGAACCTTCTTTAGGTTCTCTCTGTTCCCGTGAAATCTGTAAATCTGTATAGTACATTTCTTAAACATATTCTTTGTCATGATATAATAAGTGCACTTCACAAATATATTATTCCCAAATTAGGAAGGAAGACTGGCATGCCACTTCGCTGTCCAACAGAAACGGAATTTAGGGGCAGTGTTTGTATAATCGCTTTTATTTATGTGAGCTTTTTGACCTTCCCCTTTTAAGTATGGATCTATGGACTGCTTTGGTATTGAGTATGGATCTATGGACTGCTTTGGTATTGAGGCTGTTTTATTTCAGATGTATATTAATTCAAAATAATTTTGAAAATTGTTTCTTATACTAGTTTGGTTTTGTTTTAGGTAATTATAATTTTTAGAGTGTAAAATATATTGGGTTATTTTCATTGTATAGGACTAAATAAAAAATTTGACTATAAAAACATAATTTTTTTTTCTTATATATATAAATATGGATAAAGTTGATATCCACATAAATTAGTTAAAATAGATTTTTAAATATTTTATTGAAATATTTTTGAAAAGTATATTGAAATATTATAAGATTTATTGTTTTATCTTGATTTTATTTTCTCAAAAAATAAATAAATTTATTTGATATATTTTTTTAAACATTTATAGATTTTCATCCTAGTTATTTGAATCTCTTTCACAAGATTAAAATAATTTAATAAAACAAATTTATGTTATTAATCTTAATTATAATAACATATAAGATAGATTACCATAAGAGAGAACTTTCATGTAAATATTTGAATATTTAGTGCATGGTAAATTAAAGAGGTGATGTCAACAATGTTGACTCATTAGCCAATCAGATATATTAGAGCTTACCAACTAAATATCGTTAAAATCATCTTATCAGAGCTTACCAACTAAATATCGTTAAAATCATCTTATCATGCTTGAGATATTGAGTAAGCATTGCATATTGCTCTAAAACTACTAACTTTTATTATTGACATTGTTGAATACACACTTTGTTAACAGATTTAATTACTAAGGTACTAATGTAATATTTTGAAGGAATTATTGCATCATCATAATATAATTTTCTAAATAAATAAGAATGGTTCCAAACACTATTAGAAAGGTACTCAACTATAGGTACAATATACATTCATTTATTAAATATTACCTATTGTTTTATTACTCATTTATATGAATGTGAGCTTATTACATCAAGTAGTTTGATATGAATTTTAACATCCATGTTAATGATTATGGTATAATTAGAAATATTAGTTAAACCATTTTTTAGATGCTTCTCTTTTAGAAGCGCTATTTGAACTAAGTATGGCTTCATCATAATATGCCATAACCCTGACAAAAGTGGAGATTACAATCTAAATTACCATGTTCCTATATTGAACCACTTCCTTGATTCTCAAAACATAGCTCTCCTAAATTAAATTATTGGACAACAATCCATATACATGTCCCATATCTCCTTTGTTGAGGAACAACTCCCAAAATCTATAGATTATAAACTATTTGACAATAATCTACATTAAGCATCACCTACACTAGATCTGTACTTTTCCTGCTAAGTACCAACCTTTTATGATTATCCTAATCACTTGAAAGAACACACTATTAAAATGTAATCTTCTTATAAATAGTGTAACTTATGAAAATAAAATATTTGCTTTTGAATGACTTTTACAATGAAGAAAAAAAACCTATATATCCCCTACTTTTTTTTGGTAATTAAATAAATTTATATATGTGCCTACATACCTTAATACTTTAATTCCAACTTTGGAAAATAAGAATTATGTTTATGACAACATATATAACTTGTCCTTTTGTGTCTTAGATAAAAGTGGAACACTACTATTATTTAGAGTTTTCTGATTTATTAAAAATTTTTAACAATAATGAAGAACTTGTATTTTCCTAAATTTATAGTTATTCACACAAGTTGGAAAAAACATAAAACACTTATAAGTCATCTATCTTTCATGAAGTGAGTTATTTTATATTAGTGTCTAATAATCATGGTAGAATAAGATTGTTGACATCTCTTTGAATACAAATAATGCCTTAATTTTCAATGAATCAAGGAAATTTTAGATATTAAGAATTTTGGTGCCCTCATGTTCTTCAATATTTAAATATTATAGGTTTGTATTCCTCATGATAGGGTCCTTAATAAATCAATGAATTTGATTTCCTTCAATGATGCTTTGGGGTTTTACCAACTATTTTTCCTACTACATACCTTAATTCACTCTATTTTGTATTTGAACTAATTTTTGTAATACTTCCTCATATATCTACCCACTTTAACTGACCTTCCTGGAGTCAACATGAGTTGAGAACTACTATGCATGAATCAACCTCCTATATGACCTTAAGGAAATGGAGCCGACTAAACAAGACCTTTGTGACTTCCCTCAAGTGCTACAAAACCTGTGGGAGCTAACCAATCATTTCAGGTGCCCAACCCTTGAGTTAACTTGCTTTTTAACTGACCTAGAGCCCTAGTCACTCCCATGAAAATACCTCCATGTGAATGGAATGCTTTAGTCACTCCAATAGGCTTGCTTCCAAGTGACTGCAGCCTTTTTCCATCAATTCTGAGCCAGCGACCCCGAGGTTTGAACCACTTTTTTAGGGCTAGGATCTAGACCTCTCCTCAAAACTTAATGAAACTTCCAGAAATGGTAAATAACACAGAGACAAAGACTTTAGCAAAAAACTTAATTAGGGACTTGACCTAGCCCAGTCTAACCATGACAGTCATTCGATCAGACAAATGATGAACATAAGATCTATAGGTCATGAATGCATATTTGAACATAGATATCTAAAACTTGTTCAAGTTTTACCAAGAAGGACTAATGCCCTCTCACAATAGATGCAATAACATTTATTAGGTCATGCATTAATTTATCAATCAAACATGATAAGAGACATAACTTGGATCTATCATAAAACCATGCTTATAAGCAACATATAACTAGACAATTAACAATGATAGAAAATCCATTAGAAACACATAATAAAAAGTATATTTACTCATTAAATACAAGAGGAACCTAGCCCTTATTAACACATGCAAAAGCTGACCAAGAGAGGGACTTCCATGTACCACCCAACCATAGATTGAGTTGAACCAAATATCTCTTTTAGCCAATCTCCTTCATGCCATATTCGAAGCATGGATGTGGGATCTCATGGGATAAAATGATGTATAACCAATGAAGGGAATCCAGGGGTTAAACCACCTCCACACTCACACTACCATGATCTCACCTAAACTAGTCCTAGGATCACAAAACCAAATGAGCTTGGATGTCTAAGAATTCCTTTACCATCCCTTAAGAAATTTTCCTATCTCCGCCATCTTGTTGAGGGATTCTTGGAGAAAATCATCTCCACCCCCAACCCTTGGGATTTTCCTGAGACCACCTCACTCAAACTCGAAACCTTTGGTCAATCCAAATCTCAACCAATAATGAATCCCATCACACCATGGCTATCTAGAAATGGCAAGGCAAAGCTAAAACCATTGTCAAAACTTAAAAAACTCATTCCAGTGACAACAAATGAACCAAATACACACATGCATATATCATGCATGCCGAAACTAGCTAAAAAATTGTACGCACCATCTGTTACCTACAAGTATTCCCACTAAAAATGCTTGATCCAACCTTCCCTTGCTTGATCCTTTCTTTCCTTTGCTTGCTAGCTCCCCTTCTCTTTTTGGTGCCTTCTCCTCTCTTAGACTAATTCCAAAACTGAACTGACAAAAGACTAACCAAAAACTATGAACTGATCCTCATAAGTATTTTTATTATTGAAGCCTCTAATTTATTCAATTTCCTCCATTTTTCCTTCAATTTCCACCTCACATGCAACTTGTGGCCTTACATCTCCCTTTCTCCTATTTTCCTTTATTTTCATAATTAAGTGCCAATAATTGTCACTTTTCCTTTCCAAAGCCTTTTTCAATTCCTTCACCAATTTCCCCTTAGCCATAATAAACAATAAGTGATGCCCGTTAGGATTTTTTTTCCCAAAATTCAACTTGGAATTCGTGTCCCATGACCTTGATCTTATTTTGCCTCTATTAACTTTATTACATGAAATTTTAATCCAGAGTTGTTACAAACCCCTCATCCTTAGGGGAACACCATCCTCAGTGTTCAATGACAACTACAACCAACAAAACTACTAAAGCACCAAAACATATTGCCCATGGAGCTTTATAACTTAGCTCGATGTAGTATTTATAATCAACAAACTGCTCAAAAGTAAAAACCATTGGAGCTTTATAATAGATCTCATTGCGGTTTTTACAATATTAAGGAAACACAAATATGCACATATATACCAAAAAGGCATTTTCCTCCACTAGAAAATAATGAAGGATGCATAGATTGCATTTCATCAACCATCTCCCATGTAGATTCTTTGGGCCCAAAGTGCTTCCACCGCACTTTAACTTGCTCGGTTGCTCTAATCCAGAGCACGAGTTATTTATGTTTCAATATGCACTGAGGTTCTAGCTCGAATTCTCCTTTTGGATCCACCTACCATACAGACCAATCAATCACATAATCAATATTCTTTACATATATTTTAAGCAATGAAACATGGAAAACATCATGAAATTTAATTATCGAAGGTAGTACAATTATGTAGGCCATTGGCAAAATCATCTCAAGGATCTTTGAAGGCTCGTAATATAGAGTTGCCAACTTGGCACATGACCCAATCCTCAAAGAGCTCTTCTTGGGCTTGATGTCCAACTACACATGCTCCCTAGCCTGAAAATCCTTAAATTCATTGTGCTGGTTTGCATAAATCTTCTACCTATCCGGTGCTACCTTTAGATTATGCTTGATAACCTACATTTCTTGTTCCATTTCTACCAACATGTTTGGTCCAATAAGTACCCTGTTCACCGGATCACTCGAGCTGAGGGAAGTATTACAACTCTACCCATAGAGCGCCTCAAACAGACTCATCCTTAGTGACTCCTAGTAGCCATTGTTGTAATCAAACTCAACCAGTGGAAGATACTCCTCCCACTTCCGTTTTTGATTCATGACATACATCATCAGCATATCCTCAAGGATCCAATTGACCCTCTCTGTCTGTCCATATGTCTATACATGATAAATTGCACTCAAGGCCAACCCTGTACCCAAACCTATGAATAACTCCTTCCAAAACTTGGAACTAAACTTAACATCTTTGTCTTGCACAATCTTCTTTGGAGCACAATGCAAAATCACTATCTTTGTGATGAAAACTTGTGCTACCTCACTAGCTGAACATGTAGTCTTCACTAGAATGAAGTGAGCTACCTTGCTTAACCTATAAACCACAACCATGTTGTAATCATGCTACTTTGATGTCCTCGGAAAACCTATAACGAAATCCATGGAAATGACCTCCCATTTCCATTTTGGAATCAGAATCATCTATAGTAAACCACATGGATGCTTACACTCTACTTTTACCTTTTGACAATTCAAACATCTAGTCACAAAATTTGCCACTTCTTTCTTTAGATTCGGCGAATAGTAGAACTTATTCACAACTATCAACATCTTCTGATATCATAGGCTACCTGAACATGTCTTGAGATGAAACTCCCTCGAGATAAGATTCTTGAGCTTACTGTCATCTGACACATAGATCTTGTACCTAAATTTGACCAAGCCATCTATTTTGAGATGATAGTCCACATACCCTTCACCTCTACCATGTTGTAACCTCTACTTAAGCTGTCGATACCTATCATCATGTTTTCCTACCTATAGGATCTAGTCTTCTAAATCTATCCAATAAGAACTCGTAGCTCCAACATGGTTTACCTACACTCTCCTACTAAGAGCATCTGCAACCTTTTTCTCCTTTCCTTTAATGTATATGATCTCAAAGTCAAACTCACTAAGAGTAGCCAACCATCTAGATTTCCTAATGTTCAGATTTAGTTGGTCAAATAGACACCTAAACCCACTGTGATCTCTCATCAATACAAACCTTCTGCCAAGAAGATATTTCCTTGACATCTTCAATGCATGAATGATCGCTGCCAACTTAAGGTCATGAGTCACATAATTCTTCTCATGCTCATTTAGTTTCCTTGATTCATAACATACCAACTTTCCCTCCTGCATCAAGACTCCGTCAAGTCCTTTCTTGCAGACATTTGTACACACCACAGACTCTTTATCCATATTTGCAATCTCTAGATCTAGAGCATTTTTAACAATTGTTTCAATTGCTAAAAACTTGTTGCAAATTCCTCTATCCATTCAAATTTATTCCCTTTCCTATGCAAGGATGTGATAGAATATGCAATCCATGATAATATCTGAATGAATCTCCTGTAGTAACCTGATAACTCCATAAATGACCTTACATCAACCACATTACTAGGAGTTTCCCATTCCATGATAACAAGGGGAAGAGTCAAGTCACGACACCCGAGGAAAACTCCTCAAAGCCGCAAGACATGAATAATAGGAAGGCTAAGAAAGAAATCGTCAAGTGGTGTGAGTTCCATAAAACTCCCACTTCAAACATGAATGAATGTTGAACTAAGCAGGCTCTAATGGCCAAGCTGAAAGACTCAAAGAGAGATGCATGCTATAACTTCAAGTCAAAACCCAATAAGGGTGAAAGGGAAAGTAGGTCATTGACGTTGAACCTACTACTAAAATAGTCACCACCAAGCTCCAAAAGGTGGAACCCGAGGATCTAGAGGAGGGGGAGTGCCTCTTCCAGTCGCAAATGTGGGTAAAGTGTTAGCCAATGCAATTCATCATTGAAAACGAGAGACAAAAGAACTTGATCTAAGACAAGGTTGTTAAGAGATTGAAGCTACCAACAACATCAGACCCACAATCATACACCATCAAGTGGCTCTACCAAGGGTGACATCTCTATGTTAGCCAATAATTTTTTCCTACCTTATAGCATCAAGCCCTTTGCAAATGAAGTATTGTGCGATTTTTCCCCTTTGGAAGTATGTGATGCATTATTAGGTCAACCATATCTATGAAAGTGTCATGTTGTATATGAATCTATACCTCATTTTGTTATTATTACTTTGGGTCAGAAATTGTACAGGATACCAGAGGTAGCACCGCCTACTGCCCTTTCTTTAATATCTGCTAAACAATGCATTAAGACCATTTCCTAAACCAGGAAATTTGTCTTCCTTATGAATCATCCGTAGAACAAAAAGAATATTATGGACACATCCACAGCCTCCTGAAAGGGCTCCTCCACATGACAATAACAGATGGACATGGCCCTGGAAGAGTATAGGGACATCTTCACCTCACCCATAGGGGCACCCCTACACTATTAGGTCAAGCACACCATTGATATAACCTTGGGTGCATTTCTACCCAAGGGAACAATCTACCAATTCTATGTTCTGGAGAACAATGAGATCAGGAAGTAGATTTAGGAGTTGTTGTAGAAAGGGTGCATCAAGCCAAGTTCATCACCCTGTGCGAGCCTAATCATGCTGGTAAAAAAGAAGGATAAAACCTTGAGGCTCTGTATTGACTATCGGGCACTGAATGAGATCACTATCTAGAATAGTTATTCAATCCCATAGATTGAAGACCTTCTGGACTTGCTCCAAATCCAAGGAGGGCCTTTTCGAATGGTTGGTCATGCCTTTCGGGTCGACGAATGCCTCTAAAACCTTCATGTGACTGATGAATGAAATCTTTCAGCCCTTCACCAAGTCATTGATGGTAGTGTGCCTAGATGACATCCTAATATTCAACGAGAGTTGGGAAGAGCGCATACACCATATTCTATAGGTTCTCCAAACCCTCCCAAAACACAAATTGTGTGTCGATTTGGAGAAATGCACTTTTGGTATGACATAGGTTCAATATCTTGTGTACATCATTGATGTGAGTGGTGTTCACATGTACCTAGCCAAGATACAAGTTATTTGGGATTGGCCAACCCCAACCACTATAATAGAGATTCGCATTTTTCTGGGTCTTTCCAATTTCTATCATAGGTTCGTGTTGGGATTCTCTCATATCACTTTGCCTTTGAGTCAAGTCACCAAAGATGGAGTGAAAGAAAAGTTATTTTGGTATGAATCCCAACAAAATGTGTTCTTCAAGTTGAAGCATTGCCTCTACTATGCACCAATTCTCACATTATGAGACTTGCAACAACCATTTGAAATTGAGATAGATTCCTCTGACTATTTTGTTGGTGTAGTTCTTACCCAGTAGTCAAATTTGATGGCATATCCCAGTCACACACTTTTATATATATTTTAAAAGTATCCCACCTATAACAAGGATATGTATTCCATTGTGCAGGCTTGCCGATAATGGAAACATTACATTTTGGGGAAGGAAATGGTCATCCACACAGACCACCGACCCTTGTCGTTCATACAAACATAAGGAAAGTTGTAGAATGATCACCATCATAAATGGTCCACATATCTGCAATAGTTCTATCTGAGCATTAAATATAAGAATGGAAGAACCAATAATTTTGCAGACTACCTCAATCAACCACCTATTATGGAGGCGACCACTGTACTCGACTCTTGTGGACATAAGACTTTGGGATGGCCACATATTTACAAGAGTGATCCAGAATTCGACACCACATACTAGATGCTCTTGGAAGGTAAGAAAGTCCTAGATTTTGACCTCTAGGACACACTATTATGCCACTTGGGACACCTCTATGCTCCTTCAAGTGAGTGTGTGAAGATGATTTGGGAGGCACACTATAGTTGGGTCACTCGACATTTTGGGGTAGAAAAGACAATGGCAGTGTTGCATAAGTATTTTTATTGGCTAAATCGTCAATAACATGTTGGGAAGTACATTGCATCCTACATTGTCTATGTCATTGCCAAATCTACAATCAAGAAGAAAGGCCTATATACTCCTCTATCAACTCCTAGTCGGTCTAGGGAATCCATCTCCATGCATTACATGCCAGGCCTTCTTTCTATGAAGCATGGAAATGACTATTTTTGCATGGCTGTCATCAAATTCTCTAAGATGGCCATTCTGGCGGCCTACAAGAAGAGTATCACAGAAAAATCCATTGTCAAACTATTCTTTGAACAAGTATGGGTATACTTTGGGATCCCACATTCAATTATCTTAAATCGGGATAGTTGGTTCATAAGTGAAAAAAGTTCAAGTGTCTGGTCATTATTGGATACTAAGCTCACTAAGGCCATGGCCTTCCACCCCAAAACTAATGGCCAAACAGAGGTCATCAATAGGATGATTGTCCACATCCTATGCATGTAAGACTTAAAGCACCCACACACATGCGATGATAGCCTCCTCTATGTCCAACACAACTACAATAGGTTTCTCCATAGCTCAACTAGCCACATCCCCTTTCAGGTAGGATTGGGATTCCAACTACTATGTCCCATGATTGTTGCCATACCATTTGCAGCTACTCAAGATGATTCGGCTCATTTCTTATCTAAAGTTGAAAGGGCTAACAACTTCATTGAGCGCATCTAATGCATTTTCCAATAGGTCCATAACATATCGTACATAGAAAATGCTAAGTATAAATAGCATCATGATCAACATTAGGTGTTGCACAAGTTCTACGTGGGAAACAAAATTTGGTTACATTTACAAAAGGAGCATGTCGTTGGGACCCACTACAAGCTGCACTCACTCCAATACAAGCCTTACACTATCACTAAGGATGTAGGGGATAATTCTTTTGATCTCAAAATTCCATCACTCCTTCGTCTGCACCGAGTATTCAATGTGGATTGGTTGCGGCCATACTTTACCCCTTAGTTGGACACATCTGACTTTGCTAAACAACTGACACCAATAGAGCTCAACCAAAGTTGTATCGAATAGACCACAAATGATAGGATCATGGAGACACAAATCAAGAACACTCACCATCAGAGGATCCAGCTATATTGAGTTGTCAAAGCAAGCCAACTCCTTGACCAGTGCAAGTGGCTCACTAGGGGCCAGGTTCAATAAAACTTTCCTCACCTCATGGATGCTCTACATGAAATGGGGAACATTGTTTCCTAAGGTGAGAGGAATGATCCATGTGGATACTGATGGCCACCCATCTATTCCACCTTGACCCCTAGTCAGTTTCATCCATTTCTTTAATTATAGTAACATTTACTATTTTTAGCAGTTTTTTGAGTCTTGAACTTACATAGTTGTTTTGAACCCCTAAATGGAATTTTATTAGGTTCGTAGTAGGCTCATATCTATAGGAAAGGGCCTACCAAAAATATTGCATTACTCAGAGATACATTTCTAATGAGTTATCGTACAGGCCAAATAGAGATCATATGACCAAATTACGACCTTGGGAAGTTGGTTGCTTAACTAGACCCAATGAGGCCCATGAATGCTTGGTGTTCCATCTCCTAGGGTTATGGTTTTGTTTGTTTAGGGTTTCCACTTTTTCAATAATAAAAAGGCCCATGATCCTCATTGTAACAAAGTTCAAAGGCATTTAGCTACCACATCTCTTCTCATAGATAAGCTACGATCACTCGAGCTAGTTTATTTCCATTCTATATGTAAGCATCTTTCAGTTCTTTGATATTAATGAAATGAGGATTTATTTATGTTGCATTTTTGTGTTTATATTTATATCTATATTTTGGTGTGTTCTTGCATAATTCTGCATCAAGATATCCGTATGTGTGTGGGGGGTGGTATTCCTGTAACATTTCATCCTCGATCTTACATGTTGCTTCTTGAGGGACTTACTAGGTCCACTAGACCTTTACCTACCCTATGGTTGTATTCTAAAGCATTGTGAGCTTCCTATTTAGTATACACACTGGATTTATCCTAATTCAGAGTTCAATAAATAACATGGTTAAGATCCTGCACATACCTTTCTAATAATGACAAATGAAGTACATAATGCACTTTCGTGGAGGTATACCATGAAAGCATGTTTGCAACTTTCTATTCTATCCAATACCTTGAATGGACCATAAAATATCATTACTATCTTGTTTCATATCCCCAACTTCAAATAAATCTTCTTTGGATTAAATTGTAATTACAAATGTTCCCCTATTTTAAATTCCCCTTCTATCTTGCTATTATGAATAAAATATATATAAATAATATAAATATAAATAATGATGATAATTGTAATAATTATTAGTTAATTGGTAATTATTACTAAAGACGCATGTCTAAATGGGACATGACCTTCCATGAAGAGGCACCTGCCTAGGGTATATAAGTAGGCCCTCACTCTCATTTGCAACATCATTCTCATTCATACATTTTAATATATAATCTTGTATCCTCAATGGAGATCTTTATATTCCAAGTCTTCTAGAGTATTTAACTTGAAGAATGAACTTTGTTCATTCCACTTACATTTTATCCACATACTCTTATTCTTATCTCCTTTATTTTTTTGGTAAAATACAAATTATATTTATATGTCAAAAGAGAGAAATGTTTATCATTGAGGTTTTCCTTAGTCTGGCACTAGGGAAACCATACAAGTGATAAAAGCTTAGGTTCTTCAAAATCCATAGACAAGAATTCAAATTTATAAAAAAGTTTCTCAAAGACTGGTCCTAAGACCTACATTATTTAACTTGAAACTAAAATATTCATATAAATAGAAAACCCAAAAGAAAAAATAATAACACCATCCCACGTTGAAGGGGAAGGGTAAAAAGGGACTACTTCAATGTGAATTCCCCACCTATGTAGAGAGCCACTTTGTCCAGGAGTAAGGAAACACTGGTCCTCTTATGACTGTAAACATTGGTCCAAAGATTTTATGGGAAGTTGTATACTATCGCACACTTGTAGAATCTCTTCCTTGGATTCATTTTTGTCTAGTAAGACTCTCCCCATTAATTCCGTCATTTACTAATAATGATCAAACATTTTCATATATTAATAATTTTTTCCATGGGTATGACTAGTGTTATGGACCTAGACTACCCCTTCTCTTGTCATACTTGTATCTGATATAAAACCTCATTTTCCTATAATATCTCTCTCTAACTCAATTGTATTGGCTTGAATTATTGGTAATGTTTGGGAATCTTATTGGTTGGTCAAATCTTTAGTTCTTTTACAAGTGTGTGAGCTGACACGAGATTTACAGTAGTCCATACCTTTGCAACATATAACTGTTTGTTGTAGCATGGAGGTAACCTTGAGAATAAAAACTCATAGAATAAACTATAAGGGAGTGGTAAGGGTGGCCATGTCTAGGATGGATAAAGAATGGGAGTACATTATAGAAGGAGAAGAGAAATAAATATTGGCAATAATGATGATTCCAATGATAAGCTGGAAATGCAAGTATTCTCATCCCAAATGAAGGAAACAAGATGGAATATTGTAGCAAAGAAGTACCACCTTCAAACCTCTAATAATGGAAACAAAG
Organism: Pinus tabuliformis; assembly: GCA_031772625.1. Classification (NCBI taxonomy): domain Eukaryota; kingdom Viridiplantae; phylum Streptophyta; class Pinopsida; order Pinales; family Pinaceae; genus Pinus; species Pinus tabuliformis. The sequence goes on along the minus strand of CM062808.1, from coordinate 757,189,352 downwards.
AAATAAGGGAGATATATGTGAAATCAACTAGTCTAGATGGTAAGCCAAGCAGTGGAAACTAGAGGCATCACTATTGAGGAACACTATTTAAACTACAAATCCATATCAAAGAAAAAGAAGCATGGATAAAAAATACCTTGGAGAATGATAGAAATAGGTGGGGTTTAGGCTAGAGTAAATCCAATGGAATAGATAGAGTTGTGATTGCACAATTATGATAGGCACTACTTTTCATAAAAGGTTTTCATATTTTCTATTGAAAAAACTAATTATTGGCTACAGCTAACTAGAGCCACTTCTGAAAAATGAATTTTAAACTAAAAATCACTTATCGTGGAAGGATGCATATCTATGGTACCATTATAAAACCCCCTTTTTCTAGACAGGGAACTCAACCAATATACCCAAACAACGTATGACAACAAATAAATTCAACCAATATAAGTGTTCTATTTATTAATATCACTATAAAATCCCTTCTTGCAAAATGAATAACTTAAACATAATACCATAAGAAAAATATACCACAGGATCAAACTCAACCAATAGTTTATTAATCTGACTTGCAATTACATGCTAAAGAAGCCTTTTTAGTTACAAAAATAGATTTTTGGCTGCATCCTATGATGGGCCTCTAAATTAGACATAAATTGAGGCCCATCTCACCAACCTTCAACACATTAAACCTTTCTTTTTGCATTAGATAACATATTTTAAACTTTAATATGCTCATTAGCAAGGTTTATGGATAATTGCATATTTGTGCCTAATATTATTTATTTTTGTGGAATATTGTGAAAATATTGAATAGATTATGAAGATTTGGAGGAAAAGATAATTTAGGGACTTTCTCTCTACTACAGGAGGATCAATATTGGATAATAAATCAACAAGATATTTGGAAATTATTGCACAAATTCTAGAGCTCTAATGATTGACAAAATCTAAGAATGTGTTATGTGCCATTTAATGTAGATTCCTAGTGTTGGGAATCAGATCCACTATTTGAGGGATTTTGGAGGGGAAAGCTTCCTCCTTTCAAGGAGAATTCTTCCTCATCATCTTGTATAAGTACACATTCAAATTTTCCTCTAGGGGTGCATTTTTCTTAGTCTTTTTGTGGAGAGAACTCGTATTTTTGCAGGTCCACTTTCATTTCTGGCAGGAATGTAATTATATTGGTGGAAATGCTGAAGATATGTGCCATGTTCAGCTTCTAAATCTTGGTATCCTTCATAGGACTCCGAGTTTCCTTGGGATTGGACATCCTAGAAGCCTCGGAGCCCTTTTTTATAATTTATTTTTATTCTTTTCACTTCTTTTTCACATGCATCGCTTATTCTTGTTTTTCCTATTTCTGCATTTAGTATTAATGATTTCTTGTTGTAGGATTGGGTTAAATGGTTGAAGTTGTTTTTGAGGATCAAAAGCATTATTTTATCCTTGGAATATATTTTGAAGGTCATAGTAATCATTGAGCTACTTGGATTAGTTTCCTTATTCCCAAATCTAACTTTTTGGAAGCCCCTTGTGGCGAATAGTAGTAATTTTATTCTTTTTTTTAGAACATAATAAAGAGCTTCAATAGAGTTCATTACAGTTGCATCAGATAATAAAATAATTCAAGTTAATAAAATAATTTAGCCCATTTATTTTTCACTTATTTAGCTTAGGCATTTGATAGATTAACTAGCTCACTAGTTCTCAAATTTCTAGATTTTAGATCAGTAATTTTCTGCTATTTTTTTGCATGTGTTAACTAGAGTTTTTTTGAGTGATTCCACTTGTAATGGAGACCTAATAAATACTATTTAATAAAAAGGAATTTCCATCTCGTTTGGATTTTATTTACTTGGTCATTCGGTGAATTATAACTTCTTGTAGCAAATTTGTAACTTCCCTTAGCAACTTCCTCTAGCACTCTTGTAACATGTATATTCTTGCCCATTTTGCTCAAAAAGATTGGTTTTTGTCCCTTAGGGTTGAATCATAACCCTTAGGCTCTAAATCAATGGTTGAGGAGGAATAACACCGCCTAGGACTTTCCCTTTTACCCCTGAAAAACATCTCAACAATTTTGGTTAATGGACATATTTATGAATTGGATAATACAATAATGATTTTCTTGATTTCCACATCCAATGAAATATGTCTATAGATATAAACTCTTTGAAATGTAATGATTGATATTTAGTTCATGATATTTACTTTATACAATTATAATAGTTTTACTTTCCTTGTATTTTCTTTCTTTCAATAGGTTAAGGTTTCCATTTCGAGCCTTTCCATTTCTGCAGTTAGTTTAGGATTTTATTACATTCACTCCATTACATCATTACAATGAAGGAAGGACACAATGTATTCTTCACATATAGTGTTGAGACCTCTTAAGTTTGTACGAACCTCGAGTTTATAATGGAAGTTCGTAGGCTTTGGAGTTGCAACATTCTTGTTGCAATGCTGAGGCTCATCACTTTTTGGCACCATTGTCTAGGAGGTGTAAAAGTATGCATTGTTTTCTTCCCTAGTTGATTAATTTCTTTTACTTTCTACAAAAATGCACAAAAATTACATTAGGCATATTTCATTTCAAAAAAATGAAAGTGCATTGCATTAGTTTTTTCATTCAATCACAAAAAATAAAAAATTCTCCAAAACTAACCCCCCCCCAAAAAAAAAATTTGATCACGTGGTGCAGTAAGAGCCACATCACTGTCCACTTTTGAAGGTAGAAGAAGAGGATGTGACAGAGAAGGTAGGATAAATGGATGTAGATGATGACAATGAAGAATAACCTCTCAGATTTCCCATTCAAGATATTGATGTTAGTGTGTACATGAAGAACATCCCTCCATATTTTCTTCCACACTTTCATGGTCTAAGGTCAGAGGATCCAGAAACCTTTCTCTTTAAATTTGAAATTGTTTGTAGATCTTATGGCTACATATTAAACACTTAAAAATTAAGACTGTTTCCTGCAATATTGAAAGATAGAGCTCTTAAATGGTTCATGAGTTTATGGTCTAATTCAATAAGATCATGGAATGATATGCAAATGATATTGCTAGAAAAATATAAAGACCATGATCTTAAGAAAGAAATATTTAGAATAAATAAAAAAGAATATGAGAGCCTTGAGTATCTAATAGAGAGGTTCATGTGTAATGTTAAGAGGTGAAAATTACATCATTTAGGATGTGATACACTAAAAATCCTCTTAGAACAATTAGAGATCAGTGGATTTATCTCCTTCATCTCATGAGTAGAGGTGATGTATACCAATTATCATTTGAAGAAATTTGTGATATATGCAAGTGTATCGCAAGAGGAAGGGAAAGAGTACGTAAATCAGCATCAAGATAGGTATGTCAAGCTAAACTTGGGAATTTGTTTGATGACTTTAAAACATAAATTCTTAGCAATCTAAGCAAACAAGTGGAAATATTAATAATGTGAGATGAGGAAAAAGAAGATGCTTATATTTGTGTTGTCCATGCAGAATCACATGTTGTTAAATATTGCCCATCATTACCAAGGTTGAAGGAAGTTTACCACGAGGACAATGGAGCAAGTCAATTGCCAATGCAACTATGTTATGTATCTCCAAGAGGATCATGGTAGCCTATTCAACCTGATATGATGCAAGAGCCTAATTCACAATTTCAAGCTTATCCACATCCATCTCAAAGTAATTGAAACACACCATTTCCTTGACAACCTTGGCCATCTCAACCCCAGAAACAATCTTGGAAATAAGGTTGGCAAGGAAATTATGGGAGCCATCCAAAATATCCTTAATATTTTCCTCAATATCCTCCACACCCAACTCCATGCTATCCCTACCATCCACCTCCACCAAAACCACAACCCAAACCACATACATCTCAAATATCCAATCCCACTCAACAATGTGTACCACCATTTCCAAACCCACACAAGGAAGTAGCTCAACCCACTTACAATGCTGAGGTATAATAATTCCAAAAATATCCTCTTAATCTGGATGGTATTCATCTTAGATCAGGAATGTTATTGCAAAAAAGAGATTCTATTGATGTCACTGAAGGACAACATTCAGAAAAAGAAGATTCAAATGAGGAGACCAAAGAATCGTGGGTTGCACTTGATGAAGAGTGGACATTAGAATCAGATATTGAGAAGGTGTCCTCATGTTTATCATCAGATCATCCATGTGTTCAAGAGAATTATTAATCTGAAGAAAGATGAAGATTTGAATATCATGGTAGAAGAATACATGAAGAATGATCCAAATCAGCAAGCGGACTAGTGGCATCACAACTATATTGAAATATGGTTCCAGACAGTCATTAAGTTGGAGCAACACACTCTTCTTCAACAATTCCTAATATCATGTGAATCAAAGAAGTTGGTATCTCACATTTAGGTACATTTCAAGCAATATGTTTCGAGCATACACATAATTTTATCTGTCATCCTGTTATGTAAGTGGCTCCACTCGAAGTATTCCTACACTTGAAAATGATTTTGTTTTTTCAAGTAGAGTAGGATAGAAAAAAAATAAAAAATAAGAGGAAAAAATAAAATATCAACTGAAAACTTCATTTGAGACTCCTAAGATTAGCTCATTGATTAAAAACCTCATGAGGGAGTCAATGGGTTGAAAAAAAAAAAAGAGAAAAAAAGAAAAGATCCTAGGTGAAAACCTCCTTTGAGGTGCCTAGGCAAACCTACTAGCTGAAAAACTCATTGAGGTAGCTAGTAGGCCTAGAAAAAAAATCATTTCTCCATGTATCTCTCTCTTTGAATGTAGGTGCTCTCCAACCTCTGCAAGCAACTAAAACAAGTTGGCACCAAAAGAAAAAAGTTGGTCAAAATTCTAGTCAAAGGAAGTCAAACTTAGAATTTCTCCTCCTTTTCTCAAATGCTCCAGAAGGGCCAAAGCCATGCTAATCCATCGCCCTCATCTATTTCCACCACCCACCCATCATTGCTAATATTTTTCCATTCATTTTCCTTGTTGTCCTAAAATGCTATAGGAAGGCTCTGTTTTGCTACAGGGAGCCAAAATACACAGAGCTGAAAATTATTTTTGTCATATCTTGAAAAAAGTGCATCCATTTACCATTTTGTTTTAGGGGGAGATGCATATGGATGATGGTAACATGCTCAAGAAATTTCAGCAAATTCAGCGCACACTTTCAGAGAAATCGACCTCCATCACCTACAACCATTTGTTTATTTTTCTCAAGATTCGTGCATGCATTGGCCAAGATTTTTTATGGGGAGGTGAATAAGGATGTTGGAAATATTTATAGAAAACTTCAGGTCAAGCTAGTCTACCATTTCGGAGATATGGACAAAACATGTCAACTATAGGAGGTTGTCCTGAATTGCTACAGGAAGATCCTGTAGCACTATAGGATGGCTGAGAAGAAGCTACAGGAGGCAATCCAATTGCGAAATGGGTGAAAAGGTCATGTTTTCTTTAGGGAAGGTTGATAGAGGCCCCCCAACACCACTTTCATCACTTATCCCCTCCATTTCATTGAAACTTGCTCAAAATGTTCACTCTGTCCTACCTAGAAAACACACAGAGAGCATTATTCTCCATTTTTCCATTTTTCATATTACCTCCCCATGACTCCAACCTATTTAAATGGATTTTCATCACTTCCCTCAGCATTAGCATGCTAGCTGAAGACTACAAGAAAGGATCAAAATGTTGCTATAGGAAGAAACTCCTTTTATAGCAACCTGTGCAGTCACAATAGAAATCTCTGAGATCTTTTTTTCCCACCAACAAAAGCATGATGAAGCCATGTGTGCAATTGGGAAGGAATTCCATGAGCAGAAGTTACCTAGACATCAAAGAGGCACCTACACACACAAGCAAAGCTATCAGTCAAGGTATAATTAAGTTTTGAATACATGCACCAGGATATCATGATCATTTATATGGTCCAGAAACAACATGCAATCACCTCGAGCAATCTGATCCACGGGTAGGTCAAGGTATGAAATATTCTTTACCTCTTCTCTTGAGTGTGTTATGGTTAGAAATTTGTTGTCTATGCAAAAGATATGAGGTTTTATAAGCTAGGGATGGGTTAGAAGCCTCAACCTCCCTCAATAACACTAATCACAATTAAGCAATCGACCTTTTAGCAAAAGAAAGAATTAGAGGGAAATAAGGAGTAGATTGAAGGAATAACCTCCCTCCAAGCTAAGGGGAAGTAGCCCAAGCCTCATAGAGAAAGCCAAACACCTGGGGAGCCAAGACTAACCAACTATAAGAGCATTCCACACTACTACAGGAGAAAATGAAGCTGCTACAGGAGAAACAGGGCTACTACAAGAAAGCTAGAGTGTGTGCTAGAGGAAATCAAATATGCTACAGGAAGGAAAAAGTTCTTGCAAAAGACCCCAATTTTGGGGAATTTCACTCGTAGACCCCATGATTCTAAGGACAATACCCAAAGCAAGGGTAAATACGTATTTATCCTCGCTATATGTGAATAAGAAGCCTACAAAAATTTTCGTTGTTTTAGTATTACAACCTATGGGAAACTTTTGATAAATGTTTACTAAACAAAAAAATGAAATATGGATGTTTCCTTGGAATTGAGCTTGATAAGAAGGGGAATTGAAATTATTTATGAGTGAGCATGAAATCAATCTTCCTCTAGGAGATATGAGAAAGTTTTTCTTTTTGCATGTCATAGAACCCTGATTACACAAAAATATATAAAACTTGTGGGAGAAATAGACAATTTCCATGCAAATTTTGGAAATTTGTATTGAAGGATATGGGGGGTGGATCTAACCATAGAAACCCCACAACCAAGAAGAAGAAGAAGAAGAATCTAATGAAGAAGCAGAAGAAGATGGAGAAGAGGGAAATTAGTGAAAAGAAAAACTAAAGGAGGAAGAAGGAAGAAAGGAGCAAATTGTGGTAAAAACCAACATAACAGTGCCTAAGAGAGACTTAATCAAAACAAAGAAATCCAAAGCAGATTAGGCAATCATCTAGACCGCAAAAGAGAAGAAGAAGGAAACAAAAGGAAGGAAGGCATTTACCATCAAAATAGAATTCAAACCACAGTGATGAAGAGAGGTTTTCTAAGAGGTCTCTAATCTTTTTCTAGTTTTTTTCCAAGGACTAGAAGATGTTATAGAAAGGTAAGAGGAAAAAATTAAGCATGAGGTACAATTTTGGTCAAGATTTTATAGATTTTATGGTGTGTTATATGTCTGATTCAAGATGCTCTGTGTTTCTACATGATCGCATATGAGGGAATTTTGAGGGTTTTAGAGGTGTCTAAATGGTGGAAAAAGGTAGTAGGAGATTGGAAAATGATGTGGAAGAGCTTACCAAACCAAAAAAAATTAAGGGGAAAAAGGCAGGTTAATGGTCTCTAGAAGCACTGTGATTTTTCTATGCACGAACTGTTATAAAAATGACTGAAATTGGAAAGAAGGTTGCAAGGGAGAGGATGTGAATTACTTGGATCTACATGTCAACATAGTTCACTTGCAAAGAGGAAAGTTATGTTTTTGTGCTTGAAGGATTGTTAAACAATCACGAAAAGAAAAACTACATTTTGTGCTTGACCTTGTAGAATCTACAACCAAACTTCTTAAGAGAAAGGATTGAGGAATGTACAAGAGAGAGGCCATCAAGGCCATGAATGAGGCAAAATGAGGTCACTGAGTTTCTCAGAGGATGAGAAACACTTTCAACAGGGGGGTATGATGGGCCTCTAAATTAGAGATAAATTAAGTGCCATCTGGTCATCCTTCAGCACATTAAACCTTTATTTTTTCATTATATAATGTATTTTTAACTTTAATATGTTCATTAGGAACGCTTATAGATAATTTCATATTTGTGCCTAATATTATTTATTTTGTTAAATATTGTGAGAATATTGGGCAGATTATGAAGGTTTGGAGGCAGAGATAATTTATGGACTTACTCCCTACAAGAGGATCTATATTGGATAATAAATGAAAAATATATTATGAAATTATTTCACAGATTCTAGAACTCCAATGATTGATAAAATATAGGAATGTGTCCCTTGTCATTTAATGCAAATTCCTAGTGTTGGGAACCATATCCACTATTTGAGGGATTTTGGAGGGGAAATATTCCTCCTTTCAAGGAGAATGCTTTCTCATCATCTTGTATAAGTACCAATTTGAAATTTCCTCTAGGGGTGGATTTTTCTTAGTTTTCTTGTGGAGAGAACTCCTATTTTGCATGTCCACTTTCATTTATTGCAGAGATGTAAATGTATTGATGGAAATAATGAAGACTGGTGCCATTTTCAACTTCTAAATCTTGCCATCCTTCATAGGAATCTGAGTTTCAAAGCCCTTTGGTATAACTTACTTTTCTTCTTTTCGCTTCGTATTCACGTGCATCTCTTATTCTTGTTTATCCTATTTCTGTATTTACTCAGTATTGATTATTTCTTGTTGTAGGATTGGGTTAAATGGTTGAAGGGATCAAGAGCGTGATTTCATCCTTGGAATAGATTTGGAAGGTCATAGTAATGATTGAGCTACTTGGATTAATTTGCTTATTCCCAAATCTAAATTTTTGGAAGTCCCTTGTGGCGAATAGTAGTAATTTTCTGCTATTTTTTAGAACATACTAAAGAGATTCAATCAAGATGATTCCAATTGCATTATATCATAAAAATATTTAAGTTAATAAAAAAATTCACGCAATTTCATTTCCGCTTGTTTATGTTAGGCATTTGATAGATTAGCTAGCTCACTAGTATTTCTCGAATTTCTAGATTTTAGAATAGTAATTTTTTGTTATTTTTTAGCATGTGTTAACAACAACATTTTTGAGTGATTCCACCTGAAATGGAGACCTAATACACCCTATTCAATAAAAACAATGTCCCATACTATTTGGATTTGACTGACTTGGTCATTCGGTGAATTATATCTTCCTCTAGAAAATTTGTAACTTCCTGTAGCTCTCTTCCAACATCTATATACTTTCCTAGTTTTGCTCAAAAAGCTTGGTTTTTGTCCCTTAGGGTTGAAACTTAACCCCTAGTCTCTAAATAATTTTTTGAGGAGAAATAAACACCACTTAGGTCTTGCCATTTTACCCCTGCAAAAGATCTCAACAATTAGGGTTAATGGACATATTTATGAATTGGATAATAGAATAATGATTTTGTTGATTCCCACATCCAATGAGCTATGTCAATAGATCTAAAATATTTGAAATGTAATGATTGATATTTATTTCATGATATTTACTTTATGCTATTAGAATAGGTTTTCTTTCCTTATATTTTATTTCCTACAATATGTTAAGGTTTCCATTTCAAGCATTTCCATTTCTGCAATTAGTTTAGGATTTGATTACATTCACTCCATTACATCATGACAATGAAGGAATTGTACAATATATGTTGCACATATAGGGTAGATACCTCTTAAGTTTGTATGAACACCGAGTTTGTAATTAAAGTTGGTAGCCTTGGGATTTGCAACATTCTTGTTGCAATACTGAGGATCATCACCCTCAATATGGAAATGAGATGAATCTTCAGCAATAAATACTTGTGAGATATTTAAGTGATATTTCCTTTCAGTTAGTTAGGATAGATTTTTTTCACCATCAAAACCAATTTCTAATAATTTAGGTGTAGGTTTTAATCCTATAAAGATAATAACTGCAAAAAGAATCTTAAATAAAATAGAAAATATACGATGGAGAGAAAAAAAAATATACATAGAAGCTTTGTCTCGTGGAACCCAAAACTAAGAAAACCATATTAATTTTCCATTATGTTATTTTCAATGTAAAAATATATTATATACCTACCAAAGCATTCATAAACGCCTAATCCATTATCCATGGATTATAATATAATCATAGTTCCTTTGACTGGTTATACAAAACCATGGGTGAAACTACCATCTATAAAACCATGTGAAAAACCTTTAGCAGGGGCACGCTATCACCTCCCTATTACCCTCAAAATATTGGGGGTGTCAGCCCCCTTGTGACCCCCCTTCCATGTGTAGCATATTGTATGAGATGTGGGGCTAGTCGTGTAAATAGTATAAGGCATACCCAAAACTAGGGTGGATTCTTTCAACCACCAACATCAATTTGCTAATGAGTTTCACTCTTAGCACTCCAAACTACAACTCTCCAAATTAATATGAGAAAATGATTATGAAAGTCCCCAAGAGTGAGCTCCAATATCTCTTTTATCATAATAATACGATGGGTTTATATCATGGGTTATTAGAATAAAATGGTTCTATATCATGGGTCATCAAGATAAGATGGGTTTCTTTCTCATGACTTTTACTGAAATGATATTTAAATAACCAAACTAATTGATTCATTTTTTTGGCCAGCTATTGCCTACGTGTATAAAATATACTATTGAGTCATTATCTTGGAGTGATTACTTGGAAAGGGAATGTTACATTTGGGAACATTTGCTTTTGATGATATTTGGCACATCTTGGCCTTGATTGGCACCTTTGAGTGCACAATTTTTTAGTGATAATAGTTGTTCCCTCTCTCTCCCCATCTCTCTCCCTCTTGCTTCCTCTATTTCTCTATGCCTCCCTCATTCACTTTCTCCATGCTTCACAACAATCCCCTCCAACTCTCTCTTACTCTCTCTCCCCCTTAGCCTTCCTCTATTTCTCTATGTTGCGATCATTCACTTTTTCCATGCTTCACAACAATCCCATCCAAACCTCTCTCTCTCTCTCTCTCTCTCTCTCTATATATATATATATATATATACCCTGTATCCATGTATCTATCTCCATCCCTTTATCATTCTCATTCTCTCCCTCCCTTCCTCTTTCTTCGTCACTCTATTCTCTCCAACTTTATTTTCATCTCCCCCCTATCCTTCTCACTATACTATCTCCCCTCTCTCTTTGTATATATATCTATCCATCTCACTTCCTCTTCCTCCATCCCTCTCTCTCTTTTTCCCTCGTCTTCCCTCCCTAGCCATTCCTCTATTTTTCTATCCCTCCCTCTCTCCCTTGCTTGGTTTGTTGCTCACAACAAGCCCGCTCCAACTCTCTCTCTCTCTCCCTACCCTTTAGCTCTATCACTATCTCCCTCTCTTTATCTTATCTATCTCTTCCTTTGTCACACTCTCTCCGTCACTCTCTTCCCCTCTCTCATTCAACATAGTTACCATCAAATGGGAACTATCACCTCAAAATGGGTACTCTAGCCCAAAACCCCAAAAAAAAACATGAAAAAACAACCCAAAAACGAAAATTGTGTATGCGAGAGCAATGCTTTTTCTAGGTGAATTTTCAACATTTTATTTTAAATGGAAGTAAAAACCTTTTTTTTTTGCAAAATGGATAAAAAAACACCCTTAAAAAAATAAGTGTTGTTGCTAGAACATTAAAAAAAAAACTGGGTTATAATTTTGATACTTTTTAGCAATGGAATTAAAGATAAAATATCCAAACTTTTAAAACCTGTAAAATTCCAACAATTCTCAGACATGATGTTAAAGATAAAATATCATGTATCAAATCTTGATAATTCCAACAGTTTTCATCCATGTTGTTAAAGATAAAATATATTGACTATAAAAAACCCAGAAATTGTAATTGTTTTCAACCATAGCATTAAAGATAAAATACGATGACTTAGAAAAACATTAAAATCTTGACAATTTTTCAACCCTGCAATTAAAACCAAAGATTATGACTACAAAAAAATCTTATTTTTTCAAAATATTTCAAGCATGATATTATGGAAATATTTTATGACTAAAAAAACTTTAAAATGAACACAATGAAAGAGTTATTATACCAAAAGTAATTTATTTTTTAAATGCCAAATATATAGTGATTTTAAAATGTTAGACTAAGGCAACTTGATACATTGCAACAAAAATTTAAAAAATCAACCATCAAAATGACACGTGGTGTAGGTCAACTCGACCCACTGTAATGAAAATGTAAAGACCAACCATGAAATTGGCACATTGGGGGCTAGACTCGATCCATTATAATGAAAATTTTAAAATTAACCATCAAATTGCACATAATGGACTTGGGTTGCAAAATGAGCATCAACATGGACCCCATAGAAAAAAAATTAAAAAATAAAATCCAAAATATTAAATAAATATATAAACAAATAAAAATGAAAAACACAAAAGAAAACAAAAATTCAAATCTTGAAAAAAAAACACGATAAAAAAAAACACAAAAAGTAATACAAAAGAAAAAAAATTCAAATATTGATAAAAAGAAAAAATATAAAAACACAAAAAAATACAAAAGAAAACAAAATTCCAATATTGAAAAAAAATAAAAACAATAAAAAAATAACAAAGAATAATACAAAAGAAAACAAAAATTGAAATATTGAAAAAAAAAATAGTAAAGAAAAACACAAAAAATAATACAAAAGAAAACAAAAATTCAAATATTTAAAAAAAAAAAACACAAAAAATAATACAAAGGAAAACAAAAATTCAAATATAGAAAAAAATAAAAACAATAAAAAAATTAAAAACATTAAAAATAATAACAAGTTATAAAACATATTTTTTTTTAAACATGACAAAAAAATAAAATATAAAAAAGAAAAGAAAAGAAAAGATAATGTAAAAAATAAATAAATTAGCTTGTAAAAATAAAAAATTAAATAAAAAAATAAAAAAAGAGGGATAAAATTTAAAAAATAGATATAATTTAAGATTTTTCTTTTTAAATTAACAAGAAAACTAAAAATAAATAAAAAAGCATTTTTTTTTTAAATTGAAAAAAAAAAAAAAATAAAAACTACATAACTAAAAAAAATTATAAAAATTAAAAAAAAATGTTAAAAGTTAAATAAAAATAAAAATAAATAAATTCAAAAAGAAACAATTAAAAATGAAAAAAAATAAAAGTAAAAATAAAAAAATTGAAAAATAAATTAATTAAAACAAACGAAAGAAACCTCCCGAGTGATGGTAGGGCTGATTCCGGGAATCGGCCTTGCCACCACTGGCGGGTCGCACCGCGGGGTGGGCAGGGAAGTAGTTGATCGTAGTCACCTCTCTACTTGTCACGCCCATAAGTCGTGCAAACGATGTGCTACGAGGTGGGGCGATGCGCCCTCAGTTAAACACAATGAGCTGGCGTGTGACGAGTTGGTGTGCGGCGAGTGGGTTGTGGCAAAAGTTTGTGATGATGGGACAAGTTGGTGTGCGATGAGTTGGGCGGTCGGTTAAACATGCCCGAGAGACGAGTTGTGACGAGCCAACACAGAGAGTCGAAAATTTGGCTAAGTATGGAGATTTTGTGATGGTGAGCTTATATGGTGCACGATTGCATAATTGGACCCGGTGGAGCGACGACATGGGCAAGACGATGTGAAGTTAGGGCATGGTTGGCCAAGTTGAGAGGTCAGCCTGGGCACGCTGACCCACCTTCATCCTTGTAGAGGGCATATATGTAGAGGACGCATTTGAGGAGGAGAAGGCATGAATTCAAGTTCAAACATTCCATTTGCAAAGTCTAAGTGATGTTGGATGATCCAAGGGAAGTGAGAAAAAAATAGGGAAAGGTGCAGGCGACTCTAGACCAAAGCACTGAGCCAAGGAAGAAGTCTGAATGAGTGGCCGAAGGAGGTCTGAAAGGGCTGAACGAGTGTTTGAACGACCATCTAAATGGAGGTCTGAATGGGTTGAATGAGTGTCTGAATGACCGGCTGAACGAAGGTTCGAATAGGTTGAACAAAGGTCTGAATGATCGCACCAAATGGAGGTTTTAACGGGCTGAACGAAAGGTTGAACAATGGGCTAAACGAAATTTCAAATGATAGGGTGAATGGGCTGAACGAGAGTTCAAATGACAGGTCGAAGGAAGGATTGAACGAGTTGAATGATGGTCTGAATGACCAGGCTGAATGGAGGTCTGAACGACTGAATGAGAGTCTGAATGACTAGGCCGAATGGAGGCCTGAAGGACAAGCTGAACGAGCTGCAGGAAACCCGACCTAGCAGGGGTATGCACTCCTGAATGACAGTTGGGCACCACTGAATGGTGCAGGCCGAATTGTTGGGTTTCGACAGAATTGTAGAAAGGAACTTTGGGGTTCCTTCACAAAGGCTGTACTTGTATATTTATTTGTAAAATATTATTTTTATCATTGTTGGGCATACTCTTATAAGGGAGTTTCCCCTCCCATTAAAAATTGTACTCATTGTGCATATGTTTATAACATAATAATAGTGATGAATGTATTTTCGTTGTGCTAAGGATGAATTCTTAGTAAAAAGTGAAAAATAATCAAGTGTTGAATGTTAGGCGTAGTTCATACTTGAGAGTATTGGTGAAAAGAAATCGGGTAGTTGTGTCGCACCTGCCTGTATGGTTGAAATACTACTGCCAGGATAGGGGCGTGACAATTTGTATGATAGACTCCAGATTTTGCAGGCTTTGTTGAAGACTTGAAGTAGAAGTGCTACTACTACACTTCATGACAAGTTTAGCATAGCAGGGGTGGAGCATTGTGCTTGGGTCAAGTTGGATGACAAGACATGGCAAGTTTGGAAGAATCCCAAGGGAGGCTCTTGCCGACCTTATACAGGTTGAAGTGGATGAAAGAAGAGAACCCACAGATTCGAGATGAACTTGAAGTCTTGGAAAGGAATGTTGAAGATGAACTTCTTCGACTTGGTTGGGAAATGAAGCAGGATGTAGCTACAGATTGCAATGATGGAGAAGAGGAAGTCGTGATGTTTGAGGATGTTGCAGATATGGCAACGATGGAGGAGGAACTTCAAAATTTCTCAAGTTGGACCAGGATCATTCATTTTGTAGACATTGATGGATGAGGAAACTCACATGGAGGAGCCTCATGATGAAGTAAGTATTCCTATTATTATTACTTATGTTTCATTAGAGCTTTTGGATGATGGGCCATATGCAGTGAAGGGAAAAGTTAGTTTTTCAATGCGATGGACAACCTTACCATGGTTGTCTACTGTGAGACCTTGTACGGAGAAGAAAGGACCATTGATTGTTGTAGAGCTTGTTGGGGATGTTTGTGACCTTATGGCAGAAGGTGAAAATGCCCCTGGCAAGGGAGGAACATGATGATCATTGCAGAGGATGGGTCATGATTTAGCCATATGGAGAAATTGGCTAAGTACCCGACATGAGTCATGGACAGATTGGGAAAGGTCACACACTTGGGTTTGATGATACTTGGGTGGAATTCTTCATGGTTGAGAGAAATAGGAAGTCTTCGTGGACCATTCATTGGGGGATCTATGATGGAAGGGACTTAGGTGACATGATGTGATTTGACTTGATGATATATATGGTTTGGGTGACCGAGGGCACTAAACTTGATTGTAGACATGGATGAATGACTGATGTTGTGATGGGTCTACTTAGTTGGAAAACATGGGAAACTTGAGTCATGGACATCGAGTTGGATAGATGGAGCATGGCAGACACTATGCAGGGACATTATGCAGGTGCACTTGAAGAGATGTCAGTTATGGGCATATAATGAGGAGTGCCAAGGCAGTGATGTTGTGTAGATGGATTTGTTGATGTGACATGAAGATATTTTATTTATGATCCAATGGAGATGTTGTGCACTCTTGTATAATAAGACCATGGACTTGTGGATTGTGAGCAATCTATGAGAGCATTCCTACTACATGGAGAGATGGGGCATCTTGCACAGACCTTTAGGGCCGAGACATGTATGCTTGTTGAGATGTTGGATGGAGATGATTCATGGAGCTCATGATGACATAAGATTGTTGCAGCCATTGGAGACTTCATATTATAATGGACTTAGAGGATCTGATGCATTGAGGAGCAGAGGTCAGTGACTTTGATGCATTATGGGGTGCATACTTTTGAGTACATTTATGGGTGTGCTTAGGAGAGTGAATTGATGTGAATGACCAAGACGAGATACTTTGGAGTTGATGGAGTTGCAACGATGATGATGCCTTGGTTGCAACACTTGGGCATGGGTTGAGCCGAGACTTGACCACTTTTGATACATGGTGGTTGATTGGTTTATATCCATGGGCAGCACATGGATGATGAGATAGGTGCATACTTATTTCTTTGGCAGACTTGAGGGATGGCACATGTGATGGAGGTTACTTCATGTACCTAGATGTGGCACACTAAGAGTCGGTTTGATGAGATGATATCTTCATTTTGAGGAGATGGATCTTACACATATATGGATGATGATGTTAGGATAGATGTGGTTGATTGAAATGCATCACATTGACACTGCCATCATGGATAGCATGTTGCAGATGAGATGGAGGCTACTTCATGGAACTGGGCATGGCTAACTTACATTTTTATAGATATGGGATGCATTCTTGATCGACTTGATGTTGTGACAGGATGGTGAGAGAAATGAACAATGATGGCATGAGGAGGTTTATTCTCATGGTTTAGATGCGACAGATGGATTAGGTACCTAACTAGTTCGATTCATGGGTGCTAGCAGTGTACTGAGGTATGTTAGAGTTGGGAGTATCATGGCAGTAGTTCACATGATACGATACATGATGGGGTCGACATGATATATTTTGAACTGTGAGCTTGTAGATTGAGTTGGAGGGACCAGCCTTCCACAGTGGGGTAGCATGTGGAGATATGGAGGTGGTTAATGATCATGGATTGAGGAGACTTTCCTATTCATGGAGACATGAACCTTTATGGTTTGTGCAATGGCAGAGTAGAGGTGGTAGCATGGACATTTTGGATGTTGGAGCTAGTGAAACTTTATGATTTCCTATGATGGTATTGTCGAGGACGACAACTATTTAGAGTGGGGGAGTATGTCATGCCCATGAGTCGTGCGAACGATGTGTGACGAGGTGGGGCGATGCGCCCTCAGTTAAGCATAAGGAAATGACGTGTGATGAGTTGGTGTGTGATGAGTCGGTGAGCGGGGGAGAGTTGGTTGCAATGGAATTTTGCGATGATGGGATGAGTTGGTGTGCGATGAGTTGGGTGATTGGTTAAACGTGCCTGAGACTCGAGTTGGGACGAGCCAACATGGAGAGTAAAATTTTTGGCTAAGTATGGAGATTTGTGATGGTGAGCTTATAAATTGCACAGTTGGGTAAGTGGACCTAGCGGGACGATGACATGGGCAAGCCAATGTGAGGTTGGGGCATGGTTGACCAAGTTGAGAGGTCAGCCTGGGTAGGCCGATCCACCTTCATCCTTGTAGAGGGCATATAAGCAGAGGACACATTAATTCAAGTTTAAACATTCCAAGTGTGAAGTCTAAGTGATGTTGGACAAGCTGAGGGAAGGGGGAACAAAGTAGCGCAAGGTGCAGGTGGCTCTAGACCAAAGCACCGAGCCAAGGAAGAAGTCTAAATGACCAACCAAATATAGGTCTGAATGGGCTGAACGAGTGTCTGAATGACCGGTCAAACAAAGGTCTGAATGGGTCAAATAAGTGTCTAAACGACTCGCTGAATAGAGGTTGGAACGGGTTGAAGGAAGGTCTCAATGACCGGGACGAATGGAGGTTTGAACATGCTGAACAAAATTTTGAATGATGGGATGAATGGGCTGAATGAAATTTTGAATGACAGGCTGAACAGGTTGACGAGAGTTCGAATGATGGGCAAAACGAAGGTTTGATCGGGTTGAATGAAGGTCTGAATGACTAGGTCGAACGAAGTTCTAAATGATTGAATGAGAGTCTGAATGATTGGGACAAATGGAGACCTAAACGACTGAATGACAAGATGAAGGAGCTGTGGGTGACCCAACCTGGCAAGGGTGGGTGCTCCTGAATGAGAGTTGGGCACTGTATAGTGGTGCAGGCCGAATCATTGGGTTTTGAGAGAATTTTAGAAAGGAACTTTGAGGTTCCTTCACAAAGGCTGTACTTGTATATTTATTTGTAAAATATTATTATTATCATTGTTGGTCAGACTCTTGTCAGGGAGTTGCCCCTCCCATTAAAGATTGTATCCATTGTGCATATGTTTATAAAATGATAATGATGATGAATGTATTTCCTTTGTGTTAAAGATGAATGCTCAGTAAAAAGTGAAAAGTAATCTAAGTGTTGAATGTTAGGTGTAGTCCATACTTGAGAGTTAGGCATAGTCCATACTTGAAAGACTACCACCAAGATACGAGCATGACATCGCCCACCCTGCGGCCTAACATGCCTAGGTGTCATGACCACGGGTTGAACACCCTCATGTGCAACGTGCGATGGTGGGAAACATATTTGGTTATGTGTGACGAGTTGACTTTTCGATGATCATATGAGTTTGGTTAAAGGCGACATGATGAGTAGGAGCGTTCGGTTAAATGCACCCTGATGAGTTGTGCAATGGTGTGACGAGCTACTGGGAAAGTCGAAAAATTGAGAAGTGGAAAATTGGCTAAGTATGGGCACACACACAATGAGTTATATGAAGTGTCAAAAAACCAAAGTGGGCCAATGTGTGGAGTTAGATGCCCTAGGTGGGCTGTCGTGCAGAGGTGTACGCAACAGTTGGAGGATGAGTTGAAAGGACAACCTAGGGGTAGGCCAACCCACCTAAATGCATGGAGCGATGGGTATAAGTATCGATGGCCACTTGGGAGGAGAAACCATCGAAGTTAAAGCGACAAGCATTCTTAGCGAAGAGACTTGGAAGAAAAAAAGAAAGATGCAATTGATGAAGGCAAGGTGTAGGAGGACGTAGGCCCATAGTGTCGAGCTAAGGAAGAAAGCATGAGTTGTAGGTAGGCGTGCAAGGGCGAGGTGCAATGAGCCGATGGAAGGGCAGATTATTTAGTGTACTGGGAGGGTTTGCACTGGATGGTTGGGTCTGCACGAGCAAACGATTAGTGGAGTTTTGCAATATGAGCTGTGGTGTAGGTGTGGGAAAGTCTAAGTGTTGAGGGTTACCAGACGTGGAGGAGTGGGCACCTCTACACGGTGCAATGAGTTAGAGCATGAAGGGAGACCCGACTCGGTGGGGTGGGAACCTCTCCTCGATGCGACAATGTGTTCGGATGGTTGAACGTAAAGGGCAACCCGACTCGAGGTGGGGGCCTCTGCACAGTGTCATGAGCTGCACGACACGACACGGAGGTGGGCGCTGCTGAACAAAGGTCGACTCGACCCAGTGAGGTTGGTGACCCAACACGAGTAGGTCGAATTACTAAAAATTAGAAAGCTTACTCAGGTGAAAATTGGGGTTTCCTAGCAAAGTTGCACTTGTAAATGTATTTGTAAAATACTAAATTATTGATTATCAATCATAATCTAATCTGTGAGTTGCCCCTCTGGTGGGCTCCAGTATTGTAGCAATAATGCTACAACTCCTGGGGCTTCCTATCTCTAATTTTATCAACCCGGTAGTTTGTACAAACTTGGAAGCGACGGTGTTGTATGCACAAGTACTAGCTCTTGTCGCAGTTGTCACTTGGTCAGCTGGCACAAGTCCGCTAGGGCTCAAGCCAACTTCTATATGCTCTCAGAAGAAGCTTTCTAAATGATGGATGAAGGCTATCTCAAGGGAAAATGATCTACTTTGCAAAAATGAACTGAAAGCCAACCAAAACATGAAACCCTAGTAAACCCTAATTTGACTAGTTTGACCTCTATGATGCAATAGTGAAAGTGCAAATGTCTAAAAAGGATGCCATTACTTCTAATGATGTGAAATGCATGAACTCAAACTACTTCCATTGAAAAGAACATTGTTTTTGTGTTTTTGCTTAAGTGGTTGGAGTGATTATGATTTTGTTTCTTATTAGGGTTTGGCTGTGCAGAGGTGGTGCGAAGGGAGAGAAAGCTTGGGAAAGGTCAGGAGGGCTAGGAGAGGTCCCAGGGGATCCCTAGCATCAATCCACAGAAGTCCACAACGTTCAGGTGCTCGGCAACCGAGTTTGCAGGCTTCTACAGGATGTCTGCAGGGGATCTACAGGAAACTCAGGAATTCTACAGGAAGTTTGCTAACTTCTACAGGATGTTCTACCGTGGGAGTTTTGGGTGATGGTGAAGTGATGGAGCGGTATGGGTGGATAGGTACGATGGAGATGGAGCTTGTGATGGCTCAGGAGCAGAGAAATAAGATGGAGAAAGAGTGCATGAAGTTGGTTGGTGGATAGAAGGATGGAAGCAAGGAAAAGTTGAAAAGATGGAGCTACGTGAGAAGTAGAAGGGTTGGAAGGCTAATGAGCTGAACAGAGGTCGAGCAAGTGGCTTCAGGCGTGGTTGAGAAGAGGAAGAACATGATAAAGTGAAGCTATGCAGTGTAAAAGAAACAAGTCCTCTATGTCTTGCACAAAACAAAGAATTACATCAACCTATTCTAACTGTGTTATTAAATCAATGAACAGCAATGTAAATTGTGGAGAGAAATCATGCATGGTGTTGGAACGAAGAAGTATTGCTCAAGATCAGAATGCATGGACGGTTTTATAACTGAAATGACTGTGTGGCAGCTTGCATGAAAGCATAAGACTGCATTTTTTTTGGTGGTTGGTACAGCCCACACCCCCAATCTCTAAACAGAGATGGCAGCGAATGCACTATCAACCTTTTTTGGATCTCCAATGAATTACAATCCTCCTACTCTAATACAAACAACTAAAAGCACTTGAACTGTAAACTAATCCTACTCAATCACACAAAAGAAATCGAATCAGCAGACTGTAAATTCTAAATGCATGTCAAAACAGAGGAAATAAAGTGCTGCAAGGAAACAAGTAACAATACAAGGAAGGGGAGGTCTATTGCTCTCAGGTTGGGCCCTTAACCCGAGAGCTATAGCTCCCCTAAGAACTCAGAATTGAATCCAAATCTGATTGCCTTTATTAAAATATCATGATCATGAGTCTAACAACATGCCAAAATTGGCTTACAAAGAGAAAAAACAGAGCTACCACATGACTACCCAAATTGACTAACTGAAATGAGGTCTTAAGCCCTCTTATTTATATACAATTTGAGGACGCAAGAGTCCTCCTAGAATTAAGGGACTCGGCTGCCCAAAACTTGGAGTTAACAGCAGTCCTACTTGACTTGCTTGGCTGCCCTTGTGTTGATTGATTCGGTGGCCCTTGAACTCCAAGCTGATGGTGGAGAATTTGAGGTAAGGGCCTATAAATGAAGGGGACACCTTCCTACAAATCCTCTAGCTTGTTCTCCCACGAATTTGGCTGCCAAGTGCTCATTAAGACCTTCAATTTTGTCTCCAAGTTGACCAAAAAGGCTACACAAAGCACCCATTAGACTTGTTGGCATAATGACTAACCAAATTCACTCTATTAACATAAAAATAATCAAAAACATGCAATAAACCAATGAGAATGGTGGATTAAGTCAAATTAGGAGGTTGAATGAGCCCAAATAATTGTCCATTTTTGGGGCTCATCATCACCCCCTACTGAAAGTGTTGCTCATCCTCTAAGCAACCAATCTCTCTCCTCATCTTTGATGGCCCTAGTGGCTTCTTTGTCATGCCAAGCTTCTGAAGTGATGTCCTCTTTTCTGTCATGAACCCATGCTTCTTTGCTTCTTCCCACTGCATGTTCCTTTTCCTAGTGAATTCTCAGCCTTGGTATGATTGTGCAAGTATATTCAATCTGATGGCAGCAATGGTGGTGAAAGGATATAAAACCAGTGGAGGATGGAAGAAAAGAGTGGTTGCATGCCTCCTCAACAGACTTCAAGCTTCCAATCCCTCTCCATAATTGATTCTGGCCTGCCCAAAGGCTTCTACAGGATGTTTCTGTTAAAAATACAGAACTTCCTGTAGAAAGTCCTGTAGCTTCCTGTAGAACTGTCTCAGCTTCCTGTAGACTGTCTTTGAGTCCATCATCTTGATTTGCTCTTTCTAGGTGAAGGTTTTTAGCTTCCTCATTCACAGATGATGGATCTCTTTGAAGGACACTCTTCCTTTTGTTTAGTTGTGGTGTCCTCAATTGTAATTGGCTCCTCTGACTGTGGCTAGGGTCTGCCAGCTTTTATCCACATGCTCCTTCTTGCCTTAAAGTACATGGAAGGCTCCTTTTTTTGCTTCCCTTTTTGCTTTGGAGATGTGCTTAGGGCATCTAGCACTGCTACCGCCTCCCTGGCCAAAATCTCAGGCGATTTCTCCCTTTGCTGCTCCGTTTCCAGACTTCCTGTAGAAACTGTTTCGGTCTACTGTCACTGATCTCTCATGGTGTGTCTCTTCCTCCTTTTTTTCTCTTCTTTGGTCTTTTCTGCCTCTGTTAGCTTGCTTCCTCATGCTCTGTTTTGGCTTTCTTCTCATCTTGTTTAGCTTTTGCCTTCTCTACTGTAGCCTTTTTTCTCTGTTCTGCCTTTGTTTTGCCCTCTACTTGAATGATTTGTGCTCCCTCATCATTGGCTTTTTTGTTCACCTTCTTCAATGTGTTCTCCCATTATGAATCCTCATGGAATGGTGGGGGTGCTTTTTTTATGCTTTAATTAGAAAAGAAAATGCTCAGGAAAACAATAATCAATCACTAAAATAGAAGACAACTGAATTTGGTGTTTTCTGAACCCAGGGAGGAGTTTCTCTTGTGTTCCTCAGAATACCAGATAGCAATAAGTCTCTTGTTTCTGTCACCCAGAATTCAACTGTCGGTTTATTGAGAGTACAATATTGTTTTTGCATAACTGAGCATAAGGGCACAAATTCTCTTCTCAACACATAGATACATATGTGAATTCAAGTTTTCGTGCATAGAGGGCGGCCTATACTACAGCATATATCTTCTTTTCTTTTAAAGATGACGGGGAGATTTCAGAGTGCAGAGAAAGAACTTGGTAAAATACAGTGAAACATGCAGGCAATCTTTCATGTTTAGTTGAATACACAGGTAGAATGTTACTATCATTTTTTCAATTTGATGCCATGTTCCATTCACCATTTTGTACCAACAAATCATGCACAATGAAGTTTCCCTGATCCTACCTCATTTGGAGCTTGAAATTCGTCAAAAATCCCACATTTTCTTTCTGCATGGTTGTTTTCTGCGTTTCCTGTAGAAGACTTCCTGTAGAAATGCCTGTAGGATGTCTCTGCGCCTCTAAACAATATGATATGCGGGATAATTTCGAAAACAGGTAGAAAAACTTAGTGGAGGACGATAGGTTAACCGATTGTGCACACTTCAGTTGAGAATGTGGAAAGTGCAGATGAACAACAATTCATAAGTTTTAGCTGAGCCGCCTTTAATTGCTGCGTGATTTGCGTGAGAGAGTGAAGTGGCCAAGTGTACGTGGCCACATGCAACTGGAAGTGTTGTTCATGAACTATGTGTTTTCCCCCTGTAATCACTGCCGTGAATTGAACTGAAGTTTAACCGGCCAACACTTCCTGTTTTTTAAATTTCCACGTGAGTGAACTGTCCACGTGTACTGCGTGACTGCCGGCTGAACAATCAGCTTAACCTTGATAATTCGTGGCTTAATTCCACCATTCCATCAATTCATGCAGTTTTCAAATTAAATCTATGCAATAGAAGAATGAGATCAGTCACATACCTCGAAGTTGAATGGCTGCCGTGAAGCTTTTTGCTGCTGCATGCTTGGATCCTTTGATTGCATGAGGCTTGGCTGATGATTTTGATTGCTTTTCCTTGTGCAGGTGTCCTCTGGCCGGATCTGAGCTGCATGCAATTGTTTTCACGTTCAGATCTGCACCTTCAAGCTGCTGCTGCTGCATGGTCACAAAATCAGAACTTGTTTTCGCCATTGCTCTCAAACGGTAAACCGGATTGATCTGAAACTCGGTGAGCATGTTCCTATCATCATTATGCATCTCCCATAGCAAAATCGTGATCAATGGATGCACGGATTTTGAGAAAAATGGAAAATGGCTGAAGATTTCAGAGCTCGATTTCTCGGAAACCGTGCATCGGAATCGGCTGAAACTGCTGGGGTAGGCTACTATCACCCATGTGCATCTCCCCATGAAACAGGTTTTAAAATGGATGCACGGATATGGAGAAAACACAAAAATGGCTGATGGTGATGGAGGCTGATTTCTTGGAAACCGTGCACCGGAATTGGCTGAAACTGCTCAAGAATGTTGCCATCACCCTTGTACAATTCCCCATAAAATGGTTTGTCAAATGGATGCATGGTTTTCAAGTTATGGCAAAAACAAATTTTGTTCCATGTGTTTTTTCTTCAAGGCATTTTGCAAGTGTTTGCATGGAAGGGAAAACTAAGCTTGGGCTGTGATGCAGGTATGGAGATGATGGAGGAGGAGTTGGAAGATTGCATGAGGGCTTCTGAACCCTTGAGGAAGCTACCATGTTCGCCAAACCACTTTTTGAAATCCATGTCTAGTTTCCCACAATTTCTACAGGAAGTTCTTGTAGAAGCACAATGAGAAGCACAATGAGGCGGAAAAAATGATGGAGAAAGGAAAGGGATGGACACACAAGTGCTTGTAGGCCTAATCAACAGATTCCCACCATCAGATTCCATTTTAGACTTGAACTTGGTTCGTCCAAAGGTTCTACAGGATGTTTCCTGTAGAAATACAGAGCTTCCTGTAGAAGGCACAAGAAAAATTCCTTTAACCTTGATTTGAGTGCTCCTCCTGTCATGAAACGTCCTTCTTGCAACCTGCAATTAGCCAATGGAATTAATTTTATTTTCTTTTTCTTTTTCTCTTTTTTTTTGAAAAACAACTAGGGCGCCTCATGGAGGTTTTCACCCTAATTGCCTGCCCTGGGCGCCTCCAAGGGAGGTTTTCACCCAGAGATCTTATTCTCTTTTCTCCTTTTTTTTTCAACCCATTGACCGCCTCATGGAGGTTTTCAATCAATGAGCCAATCTAAGGCGCCTCCGAGGAGGTTTTCACCTTAGATTTCTATTTTCCTCTTTCTTCATTTTTTCTTTTTCTTTTTTTCTCTTTTTTCTTTTTTTTTTCTACCCTACCGTACTTGAAAAACAAAATCATTTTCAAGTATAAGAATACTTCCAATGGAGCCATGTGCACATCGAGATTAGAGACAAAATGATGTGAAGGCTCAAAATGCATGCTTGGACAACTATCCAGACTTTAGAGACCAAATGATCTGACTTTGAAGGGATCAAACATAGCTGAGGAAGAGAGTACTGCTGCAACTTAGTGACTGTCTGGAACCATGTCTCAATATAGCTTTGATATCTTTGGTCCTTTTGCTGATCTGGATTATTCTTCATGTCACCTTCTATCATGACCTTCTCATCTGCCTCTTTTTGCTGATCTTTCTCTTGAATACATGGAATATTTGATGGTAACCATGAGGGAACTTGCTTGATCTCTGATTCTGATCTCTTCTCTTCATCAAGTGCAGCCCATGGTTCTTTGATCTCCTCTTTTGAATCTTCTTTTGGTGGAGGTGATCCTTCAATGCTTTCAAGATGATCTCTTTTTTGCAATGCTTCTCCTGAGCTATGGTGAAGATCATTGAGCTCACGAGGAATCATTTGCACATGTTGTGCCTCAGCTTTGCAATTGGGTTGAGCTGCTCCATGGTATGGTTTTGGAAATGGTGGTATGGATATTTGAGTGGAGGTGTGTATTTGAGATGGAGATGGATGGCATTGTGGTTGGGTAGGCGTTTGGGGTTGCCTTGGGGGAGTAGGAGGTGATGGTTGTGGATGAGCAGGTGGTGGAGGACAATGAGCGGGATGAGAGTTGTACTGGGGCCTCCACTCCTGATAAGGTGCATTCCACTGAGGCTGTGGCTGAGCATAAGAGTGAAATGAATGAGCAACTGGTTGTGCATAATATGGATCTGTGAAGGAACAAGGAGGAGGTGTGAACTAGGAAGGATGAGCAGGGGGACCCCAAGAAGGCATGAAAGTGGCTTAATAGGGGTCATAATAGGTCTCGGGTGTCCCTTACAGTTCCTGCTGGTAAGATCTAGGTCCATGCGGCCAACTTTGGTTCATGTAATAGAGTGATTCAGTGGCTCCTTTGGCTCTCTGATATGCAGCTTTGAATCTGGGTAAGGAAGGGCACTGATCTGTAGGATGGTATTCTTCACAGACAAAACACACTTCTATGGAGTACAATGGACATTCGTTCCTAGGATGCTTTCTAGTGCACCTAGGACAAAAAATGACCAAAGTCCTTTTGGCTTCCTCTTGCTTCTGTTGGATCCGCAAGGTATCCAGTTACATGGCAAGAAACTGCCTCATATCACTCTTGAAATCTTTGATCTGATTTTCAAATTCATCTTTGGACAAGATGTTGCTCCCAACATTTCTGCTTGTAGCCATTTGCTCCAGAGGAATGTTTTCTTCTTCTTCTCCCCTAGAGGTTCTTCAAATATGTCTTGATGTCCACCCAGGGGTTCTTCAATCACAACCATCGAAGAAGAGAGAAGGCTGTGTGAAGCAGTGGGGGTGTTTTGCAATCATTTTTCTAACTTATCTCTACTCCTACAAGGCATGAAATGAAATCTTTTTGCTTGATTTTTGCTTTTTTTCTACTTCTACTTGCAAAACTGAAATAGATTGAACTGCAACTAACTATCTTGCTAAAATGAAAATGCGGAATTAAATTGAAAGCAGGATAGAACTAATCTACTTTGCTCAAATGAAATTGCAGGAATGGAAATGCTAGTCTACGCTTGCAGAATTGAAAGGCTAATCTACGCTTGCAGAAATGAAATTGCAGAATTGAAATGCTAGTCTATGAAAGCAGGAAATGCTAATCTATGAAAGCAGGAAATGCTAATATATGAAAGCAGGAAATGTCTATGCTACTTTTGCAGAATGGAAATGAAATAAACTACTTAGCAGAAGGCAAGAGTAAGAAAATAGAAGAAAAGCAACAATTACTAATACTCTGACGCTTCCCCGGCAACGGCGCCAAACAGATGGTGGGCTCCAGTATTGTAGCAATAATGCTATAACTCCTGGGGCTTCCTATCTCTAATTTTATCAACCCGGTAGTTCGTACAAACTTGGAAGCGACGGTGCTGTATGCACAAGCACTAGCTCTTGTCGCAGCTGTCACTTGGTCAGCTGGCACAAGTCCGCTAGGGCTCAAGACAACTTCTATATGCTCTCAGAAGAAGCTTTCTAAATGATGGACGAAGGCTATCTCAAGGGAAATTGATCTACTTTGCAAAAATGAACTGAAAGCCAACCAAAACATGAAACCCTAGTAAACCCTAATTTGACTAGTTTGACCTCTATGATGCAATAGTGAAAGTGCAAATGTCTAAAAAGGATGCCATTACTTCTAATGATGTGAAATGCATGAACTCAAACTACTTCCATTGAAAAGAACATTGTTTTTGTGTTTTTTCTTAAGTGGTTGGAGTGATTATGATTTTGTTTCTTATTAGGGTTTGGCTGTGCAAAGGTGGTGCGAAGGGAGAGAAAGCTTGGGAAAGGTCAGGAGGGCTAGGAGAGGTCCCAGGGGATCCCTAGCATCAATCCACAGAAGTCCACAACGTTCAGGTGCTCGGCAACCGAGTTTGCAGGCTTCTACAGGATGTCTGCAGGGGATCTACAGGAAACTCAGGAATTCTACAGGAAGTCTGCTAACTTCTACAGGATGTTCTACCGTGGGAGTTTTGGGTGATGGTGAAGTGATGGAGCGATATGGGTGGATAGGTACGATGGAGATGGAGCTTGTGGTGGCTCAGGAGCAGAGAAATAAGATGGAGAAAGAGTGCATGAAGTTGGTTGGTGGATAGAAGGATGGAAGCAAGGAAAAGTTGAAAAGATGGAGCTACGTGAGAAGTAGAAGGGTTGGAAGGCTAATGAGCTGAACAGAGGTCGAGCAAGTGGCTTCAGGCATGGTTGAGAAGAAGAAGAACACGATAAAGTGAAGCTATGCAGTGTAAAAGAAACAAATCCTCTATGTCTTGCACAAAACCAAGAATTACATCAACCTATTCTAACTGTGTTATTAAATCAATGAACAACAATGTAAATTGTGGAGAGAAATCGTGCATGGTGTTGGAACGAAGAAGTATTGCTCAAGATCAGAATGCATGGATGGTTTTATAACTGAAATGACTGTGTGGCAGCTTGCATGAAAGCATAAGACTGCGTTTTTTGGTGGTTGGTACAGCCCACACCCCCAATCTCTAAACAGAGATGGCAGCGAGTGCACTATCAACCTTTTTTGGATCTCTAATGAATTACAATCCTCCTACTATAATATAAACAACTAAAAGCACTTGAACTGTAAACTAATCCTACTCAATCACACAAAAGAAATCGAATTAGCAGACTGTAAATTCTAAATGCATGTCAAAATATAGGAAATAAAGTGCTGCAAGGAAACAAGTAACAATACAAGGAAGGGGAGGTCTATTGCTCTCAGGTTGGGCCCTTAACCCGAGAGCTATAGCTCCCCTAAGAACTCAGAATCGAATCCAAATCTGACTGCCTTTATTAAAATATCATGATCATGAGTCTAACAACATGCCAAAATTGGCTTACAAAGAGCAAAAACAGAGCTACCACATGACTACCCAAATTGACTAACTGAAATGAGGTCTTAAGCCCTCTTATTTATACAATTTGAGGACCCAACAGTCCTCCTAGAATTTAGGGACTCGGCTGCCCAAAACTTGGAGTTAACAGCAGTCCTACTTGACTTGCTTGGCTGCCCTTGTGTTGATTGATTCGGTGGCCCTTGAACTCCGAGCTGATGGTGGAGAATTCGAGGTAAGGGCCCATAAATGAAGGGGACACCTTCCTACAAATCCTCTAGCTTGTTCTCCCACGAATTTGGCTGCCAAGTGCTCATTAAGACCTTCAATTTTGTCTCCAAGTTGACCAAAAAGGCTACACAAAGCACCCATTAGACTTGTTGGCATAATGACTAACCAAATTCACTCTATTAACATAAAAATAATCAAAAACATGCAATAAACCAATGAGAATGGTGGATTAAGTCAAATTAGGAGGTTGAATGAGCCCAAATAATTGTCCATTTTTGGGGCTCATCACCCTCCCATTCAAAATGAAAGTAATCCTTCGTGCATATTGATAAATGAAGATGATATAAACGTTATTCCCGCTATGTAATAAACGTTCTTAGTAGAATTGAAGAAAAAGAACTAAGTGTTGAATGTTAGGCATAGCCCGTACTCATAGGTATTGGTGAAAAGAAAGTGGGTAGAGGTGTCTCACCTGCCTATGTATAATTGAAAGACCACAGCCAAGATAGGGTGTGACAACAGGGGTAGAAGGGTCGATTCGGTCGCCTCCTCACCCATGCCCGCAACCCACCTCACCTAAGGGTTGAGAATCGGCCTTGTAAGCCCTTGGGTGGGTTAGGTCATAGGCGTGGGCAGGGAGGTGGTTGCGGGCAGTCGCCTCCAGGGCCACGCCAATGACCCACCTCACCCAGGCGCTGGCAGCGCCGATTCCAGGAATCTACCCTGCCAGCCCCTAGATAGGGTTGGTTGCGGATGTGGGTGGGGAGGTAGCTGCACCAGCTGCCTCCCTGCCCACGCCTACGGCCCACCCCAAAGGTTGACATGGGCTAATTTCTGGAATCTGCCCTGCCATCCCCTCTGCGGGTTAGGTCATGGGGTGGGCGGGGAGGTGACTACATGCAGCTGCCTCCCAACCCACCCCGTGGCCAACCCCGCCTAGGGGTGGGGTGTTTTGTCCTTTTTTCTTTTTTATTTTAAATTTTGTAATTTTTTTTAATTTTATTTTTAATTTTCTGTAATTTTATTTTTTAATTGTTTTATTGTTTTATTGATATTAATTTTGTAATTTCTTTCTATTTTTTAATTTAAGGTTTTTTTTTTTAAATTTAATTTAACTTCTTTTTTAATTTAAATTTTTAAATATATTTTCTTAATTGTTTTTTAAATTTTGTTTAGTTAATTTCTTTTTGTTTAACTTAAAAAAATTGTTATAGATTTATTTATTTTTTGGTTAATTTTCAATTTTCTTCTCTAAATTGTATGTTTTTTTGAAATATATATATATTTGTTTTTTTTTTACAATTTTATTTTGTTTTATTTTATATTTTATGGGCATTTTTTTCTTTCCTTTTTTATATATTTTTTATATTTGATGTTTTTTGTAATGTTTTTTTGTTTCTTTTTTATGTTTTATTAACAACATGAAAATCACAAACATTTAAAAAAATATCCACACTTAATACTTTAGAAAATTTAAAGTGTAAAAAATAAGCTCTCTGAACAAAAATGGTTGATGTTGCATCAACACTTTTTGAAATTGAGATGAAAATCACTAACATTTTAAAAAATGTTCATAGTTTATACATAAAAAAAATTGAAGTGTAAAAAATAAGTTGTTTAAAAAAATTGTTGATGCTACATCCATACTTGTTAATATCAGCATGAAAATTACTAACATTTAAAAAAAAAATCATACTTCAAATATAAGAAAATTTAAAGTGCCAAAAATGATATGGTGCTAAAAAATATGCTCAAAAATAAAAGTTGTTGGATTGACATGAAACCTGAATGACTGCGTAGATTTCGCCTTCCTGAATCCGGTGCAACTCAATTTGCAGAAAGCAAATGTCATATGCTCCTGGAAATGAGTTTTCATCGATTTCCCAAATAGGGAAATTTTGGCAGAAAAATATGCAGGCTACGTAGTCACTCATCTGTACAGCTGACTAGCCCTGCTAACTATGCAAGGTTGAATGGGTTTTAAAGATCCAATGGCATCTCTCCATGTGGTAGGTTCTGGAGGCGCTGACTGGGTTGTATATAGTTGGTTGTTGGTTTGAAACGTGGACCAACCAAAGGTTGCCACATGGCCCAGCTAGAGGCTACCACGTGGCATCTTGGTGGCCACTAAAAAAAATTTGGTAGGTCAAACTCCACTCCGTGGAGTTCGATCACTGAACCTGTTACCAACTAAACACTGCATTCACCAATGTGCCAAGGGTAGGACTTGTTAAGGGTTGGCGGAGATATTGTATTTAATGTGTATAGCTCATGAATTGGGCGGTTGGGATTGTGGTTAAACCCCAACCCTGGTCAACGGACCATGATTAGGGGCTAACCACTGCCCCAAATAACATTTAACGTTATCCCTACATAACATCCCATGTGACAGTTCCAAAACCGTAAGCGTTTAAACGCGACTTACCACAACTCAGCATGTAACCACCCCACGTGACCACATTTTTCGAACATTAGACCTTGGTGGCCATTTTAACCACCCCACGAATTCCACCAGAATTCCACCAAAATGGTGCTCCACTAGCGGAATTCAGGGGGAAATTATAGGGTTGGTGCCGACTTTTGTCTAAATTTTAGAGCGACTAACAACAAAGCTAGGGAAACTCATAACTTCTTTCATTTTTGACCATTTTGGGAGAAGAAGGAGGCTAGACAGGCATTTTTGATAGTTCTGAAGCTAATGGAATAATTTTTGAATGCATTGGAGCATTGTAAACTGATGCAAGCACCATTTTTTAGCATAATGATATAGGGACAAGCCATTGGAAGCTAGACCAGGAGATGTATCCCAGGAGGGGTGAACTCCTTCATCACTTGCTGTGTTGTGGTTATTTTTATGGTGTGTTTGTCTACTTTTTTTGCTATTTTAGAGTTTAAATTCATGCTTTATGTGTATAATAATTTAACATAAAATGTCATACAAACTCAATTTTAACACTTTCAATTTATACAACCTCAAACACATTTACATTAAGATCTCATACAGATCAAGTTTGGTATCAGAGATTTGGTTTTCTTGTTGCCATGAGGATTTAATTGTTTGCAAGTGTTTTTGATTCTTACAAGGTTGAAGCTCAATAGAGGAGAATGAAAGCATGTGGGTGCAGGTTCTCAAGTTGGGACAAGGCTAAGGAGAGCAAATTTTCCACAATCTCCACCACATATTCCATCTCAAATTGCATCTAAAGCTTCAGTAAGCATGTCACATGAAGGAGGAGCTAATAATATGTCAGAGGATCATAAATATTTCAGAAAATCATTCTTTGACATTAATGAGATGGTGAAAATTCTCTATGAAGAGAGAAATTCAAGATTACAGGGTGAAAGATCCAAGCCTTCAAGAGGAGAGGGTTCTTCAGGAGGAAAATATGATGAAGAAAATCCCTTCAAAGGAAATGTAGGTAAACCTCCATAATATCCACCATAATCTTCATCTCCATCATCACCTTCATCTTCTTCCTCTTCCACAACAACTGTTACTCAAACACCTCCACATACCCCAAGCATTCATGGTAAAACTCCCTTATTAAAACTTGATATAAAATTCAAACTCCCTATGTATAATGGTGAAGTGAATGTTGAAAGACATGATAATTGGTTTCGTCAAATTGAAGTTTATTGTAAGATTTAGAACATCAAAGATGATGAAACAAAGATTCAACTGGCTTCATTGAGGTTGGAAAGTGCTGCTTTGATTTGATGGGAAGCCAAAACACAAGAAGAGATGAGAAAACAAGGTAAGGTATCAACTTCTTGGGTAGATTTTATTGGTGCACTTAGAAGAAAATTTTGTCATTTAGCTTATATGCAGAAAGTAATCATGGATTGGCAAAATTTTAGACAACTAAAGGGCCAAAGTGTGCAACATTACACCCAAGAGATTAGAAGAATGTCTTTGATACTAGGTGTAGATTTGCAATCACAGGACACTTTGTTAAAATATATTGGGGGTTTATAGAGTTATTTAAGGAATACTATCCTTATGATTAATCCTACAAGTTTAGGTGAGGTTTGTGTTCAAGCAACACATCTTGAAGCAAGAGGGAAAAACATCTCATAAGAGGGTAGAAATAAGCCACTCACAAATGGAGACAAGGGAAAGAGTAAGTTTAAAGGGAAATGAAGAAAGAATGTGACCATCAACAAGGAAGGAGAAAAGTTCACATGCAAGCATTGTTCCAAGGAGGGTCATGAGCTTAGTGTTGGAAGCTTCATCCTAAGATGAAACCAAATAAGTTGAACAACAAAGGAAAACAAAAGACAATTGCAACCACTCAATAGGATTTGGGATCTGATTTGGGTGATGAAACTAAAATAACAACATTGGGATAAAAGGTAAGGACTCCATTGCTAGCACTAATACTTCAAATATTCATAATGAAACTCCAAATGAAAAGAAGAGGATAGGAATTTTCCATATTAGCGTAATCTCAAAACATTACAAAATTGACACTCTTTTTTATAGTGGCTCTCAAGCCAATCTCATCTATGAAAACATTGTCAAAAGTTTAAACTTGGAAACCATTCCACATCATAAGCCCTATCCATTAGGTTGGGTGTGTGACAATGCATAGTTGCAAGTAATTAGAAAATGTAAACTGAAATTTGCCATTACTGCAAATTTCATAGATGAAGTAGAACTTGACGTAGTGCCATTAGACATATGTGGTATAGTTTTGGGTAGCCCCTACATTTACGACATAAAATCTATCTTCCATAGACATGAAAAAAATGCCATTTGTTCAAAGATGGAGTAGAGTACATTGTAAGAGCCCATAGCAAGAAACTAAATCTTTCACTTGTAAATGCGGGGCAAATGAAGAGACTAGTAAACTCTAGCAAGAATTTTGTGCTTCTAATGATCAAACCCAAGAATGATGTTGATAATGAAGCTTTTCAAGGTTGCGACTCAATATTGAAATATGATTTGGTTGAGGTTGTTAACCAATATGATGAGATGTTTCAGGATCCAAAAGGATTTCTTCCCAACAGAGGAATTCAACATTGAATACAGTTGTAGCAATATTGTCCTGTTCCTAACATTGGCATGTATAGGATGTCAGTGATAGAAAGTGCAGAGATTTAAAAGAAAAACAAGAGTTGTTAGACAAAGGGATCATTGGACCAAGTTCTTCACCATGCACGTTACCTATTGTTTGGTTGACAAAGAAGGATGGAACATGGTGCATGTGTGTGGACTTGCATGCGTTGATCAAGATTACGGTAAATAACCATTACCCACTTCCTAGAATTGATTATTTACTTGATCAATTGAAATATGAAAAATATTTTACTAAGTTAGACTTAAGGAGTGGCTATCATAAAATTAGAATTGCTAAAGGTGACATATGGAAGACAACATTCAAAACAAAGAAAGGTTTGTTTGAATGGCTAGTTATGCCTTTTGGTCTTTCCAATGCTCCTCCTATCTTCATGCTTGTGATGAATGATGTATTGAGGCCATTTACAGATGAGTTTGTGCTAGTCTACTTAGATGACATATTGATTTTTAATAGATCTTGTGAAGAACATGTCATCAATGTCAAAAAGGTACCTGATGTCTTGGAGAAAGAACACTTGTTTTTAAAGATGTCAAAGTGTGAGTTTGGAAAAACTTCTTTAGTGTATTTGGGTCATATTGTTTGAGGAGGTGAATTAAAAATAGATCCCTCCAAGGTTGATGCCATTTTGAATTGGGCTAAACCCAATATAGTTACTGAGATAAAAAGTTTTTTGGGAGAAACCCAACATTGGAGGAAATTTATTGCTAACTTTTCTTCTATAGAAACTCCTTTTCATGCATTGACAAGTGTGAAAAAGGTTTTTCAGTGGGGAGGAAAACAGTAAAAGGCATTTTATGCATTGAAGGAAAATATCAGTTCAACTCTAGTACTTGCACTTCTAGACTTGAGACAGTCATTTGAGATTTAGAGTGATGTTAGTGACTATGCCATGTGTGCAGTCCTCATGCAACATGGTAAGGCCATATGTTTTCATTCAAAAATTTTAATGATGCAGTGATTAATTATCCTACATATGATAAGGAATTATATGCATTAGTGCAAAGTGTGAAAAAGTGGAAACACTACTTGATGGGTAAGGAAACAACCATTCACACTGATCATCAACCATTGCAATACTTGCAATCCAAACAAAGTTGCAGCAATCAAGGCACTTTCATTGAATGGGTTTTCTTCAACAATTCCACTTGGTTATAAGGTATAAGAAATGTATCTACAATAAAGTTGTTGAAATTATTTCTAGGCCTATTGTTAGTATTGCTACTATTCTTAAGCATAGTTTTGTTTTGCATGAGAGCTATGTTGAACAATATGCTTTAGATAATTATTTTCAAGATGTATATGTAACTTTGAGTCAAGGGAACCAAGTACAAGAATTGGATTATCATATGCATGATAACGTGTTGTACCATCTTGGTAAGCTTTGTATTCCATAGGGATAAAGAGTCAACATCATAAGAGAGTCACATACTTTTCTTATTGCTGGTCATTTCAGTGTAATTAAGACAGTGGCACATCTACATAGGTATTGTTATTGGCCTCGCATGATTGAAAGTGTACCACGTTTTATTAGAGGATGTTCATTATGTGCTGTCAATAAGCCTAGCGATAGAAAGTTAGGATTGTACACTCTTGTTACGGTACTTTCTTGTCCATGGGAGAGTGTTTCTTTGCATTTTTCTGGATGTCTTCCTATGTCAAAATGGAATCATGATTATCTTTATGTAGTTGAGGATAGGTTCAACAAAATGTGTATTTTGATGCCATGTAAAAAGAAAATTACAGCTAAATAGACCGATCAAGTATTTTTTCAGAATGTGTGGGTGCATTTTGGATTGCACACATCCACTGTTAGTGATATAGATTCCTGCTTTGTTGGGAAATTTTGGTCAAGCTTGTGGGGATTCATGGACACCAAATTGAAAAAGAGTACAACATTCATTAGTAAATAGATGGTCAAACAGAGGTGGTGAACATGATCATGATACATCTTCTTCTTGGGTATTACAACAAGCATCCTAAGTTGTGGGATGAACATTTGCACTACATTCAACATGCTTACAACCGGGTGAAGCACTCTTCAACTCAAATATTATCATTTGAAGCATGTTTGGGATACTTGCCTAAGTCTCCTTTGGATTTAATTTTTGGAAAGGATGTTGCTATTGATGGTCATAGTGACATAGACAAAGAAAAAAGGTTCATTGAACAAATCCAATTGGTACATCAAAGAGTCCAAGAACAACTAGAAAAGAGCCAAGTCAAGTACAATACAAGGCATGACAAGCATCGTGTATATCAGAATTTCCAAGTCGGTGATGAATTTTTTCTTCACATTAGCAAAGAAAGGCTCCAAGAATAAAGTGAAAATTTGAAACCAATTCAATATGGTCCATTTCGAATTCTAGAAAAGATTGGTGAGAATGCCTTCAGGTTGGATTTGCCTTCATATATGGAAATTTATGTTCTTGTTAATGTTGAGAATTTAAGGTTGTATGAGCCTCCTTTTATTGAAGATCAAGGAGAGAATGTTCAAATTCCTTCCATTGAGGATTTTTCTCCTCAATACCTTGAAGAAATACAATGAGACGACATTCTTCACAGAAGAACAAGGACTTCAAAACGGGGGAATGTGGAGTACCTTCATGTGGGTATCAAGGGAAAAAATCCAAGTAAAGCCAAATGGATCAAGATTGGAAATGTGAGGAAACTGTACCCTCATCTACTTTACAACTCAAAATGGTATTTTGGGGTCCAAAATCTTCCACTGGGGAGGAGTGATCCGGTGCTCAAAAATATGCTCAAAAATGAAAGTTGTTTGATTGATGTGAAACATGAAATATTGCATAGATCTCATATTCCTGAATCTGGTGCAACTCATTTCGCGGAAAATGGATGTTGTATGCTCCTGGAAATGAGTTCTAATTGATTTCCCAAACAGGGAAATTTTGGTAAAAAAATGTGCAACCTACCAAGTTAGCAATCCGTATAGCTGACTAGGCCTGCTCATTATGCAAGGTTGACTAGGATATAAAGAGCCAGTGGCAGGTCACCACATGGCAGGTTCTAGAGGCACTGATTGGGTTGTATATGATTGGTTGGTTTGAAATGTGGACCAATTGGAGGTTGCCACATGGCCCAGCCAGAGGCTACCACATGGCACATTGGTGGCCACTAAAAGCTTGTAGGCAAGTCGAACTACGCTTCATGGAGTTCGATCAATGAACCTCTTACCAACTAAACACTACATTCACCAATGCGCAGAGGGTAGGATTTGTTAAGGGTTGGCAGATATATTATATCTAATGTGTATGGCACATGAGTTGGGGGGTGGGGACCATGGTAAACCACAGACCATGGTTAGGGGCTAGCCATGGTGCGAAATAACATTTAATGTTATCTGCACATAACATCCCATGAGACAGTTGCAAAACTATTGGCGTTTAAACCATGGCTTACCACAACCGTCGGCACGTAACCACCCAACATGACCACTTTTTTTAGACTTTAGGCCTTGGTAGCCAGTTCAACCACCCCATGAATTCCACTAGAATTCCACCAAAATGGTTCTCTGTTAGAGGAATTTAGGGCGAAATTTTAGGACCGGTGTCATATTTTGGTGAAATTGTAGAGTGACTAACAACAAAGCTAGGGAAACTCATAACTTCTTTCGTTTTTGACAATTTAAGGAGCAGAAAGAGGTTAGACAAGCTTTTTTTTATAGTTTTGAAGCTGATGGAATGGGTTTTGAAGCCATTGGAGCACTGTAAACTATTGTAACCACCATTTTTTAGTATAAATATATATGGCCAAGGCATTGGAAGTTGGACCAGGAGACGTAGCCTAGGAGGGGTGAACTCCTTCATCACTTGTTATGTTGTGGTTATTTTTATGGTGTATTTTTCTGTTGTTTTATGCTATTTCAGAGTTTAAATTCATGCTTTATGTGTATAATAATTTAACATAAAAGCTCATAAAAAGTCAATTTTAACACTTGAAATTTATACAACCTCAAGCACATTTACATTAAGATCTGATGCAGATCAAAAAATATGCTCCAAAAAATAAAAGGTGTATTCTAAATGACCGATTTTCAAAATCGGGTGAGTTTTTGCAACCTAAAAAAACGGGTACTAGCTAATTTTCTCATTTGATCGGTAACTATGTTATTCACTTCCACCCCATGTCATCTCTCTATATCTCACATTTCTACTCTCTTCCTCCACTTTATGCAAATCTCACTTTATCTCCCTCACTCTCTCCCCCTCTCTGGTTGACTTCTGCCCCATGTATCTCTCTATCTCTCAGTCTTCCTCTCTCTTGCACATCCACGCTCTCCAAATATATCTCTTTCTCCCTCGAACTCTAATTCACTCGTACAGTCTCTATCACCCCACCATTTCTCCTCCCCATTCCTCTCTCTCTCTCACTATTAATCCATCCTTCATAACTCCCCCCTCCATCCTTGTCACTCTCCTCTTCTCATGTCAACCACAAATATATCTCTTCATCTCCCTTCCCAACACTCTTTCATTATCTATCTCACTTTTCATCTCTCACTTACTCTTTCCCCTTTCTTACCAATTTATTCTTCCTCACCCCCATTCTCTCTCTCTCTATCTCCCTTGGCTCCTCTATCCCTCTCTCTCTCTCACCTTCCCACACATTCGATACACATTTCAACCTTTTCCCACCAAGTTATTCTATTTCTCTCTATTGGCCACTCTATCCATCCCTCTCTCACCTTCCCGAGCCCCCAAAACTCACCTCAACCATTCCCCATGTGTTGAAGTCACTAGCTACAAGAACAAGAGCACATTCCTAGAACAATAAATGGGCATACATTTTTCGCACCAGGAATGTGCACATGTCGTTTTGAATTTAAAATTTTCCTGGTGGGAATCCTATATACACAATGACTTCATTTCTTCAAATATAGGTTTGGGATCATGAGCCTCGTGGTTTGGGCTGCAAATACATGGAAACATCAAATTTTGAGAAAACATGCATATATCTCTATCTTTCATATTATTATTCTATAAGCCAGATAAATCTATTATCCATGAAACTACAAACACACATACATAACTATTATTAATACATTTTTCTCTTGACGTACATAAAAATATTAAAATGCATGTCTCATCTATTTCCCCTATTTTAGGGCCTTGACCATTTAGAAAATTAACTATATGATCTAAAAGGAAAAATGAATTATTTTCTAATGGTAAGACCCCTTTAAGTTACATCAATGGAATTCCTTGTAATTTCAAGGATATGAATAATACTTATATATATATATATATATATATATATATATATATATATATATATATATATATATACATATATATATATATATATACATATACATATATATATATATATATATACATATATATATATATATATAAAAATAGTAGTTGTGTGCAAGAACAATCTATTCTCTACAATTGCACAATATTTTGTAGCAATATTCCATCATTTAAATGCTCAATGTTTGCACTAAGGGAGAAATATGGATTATATTTTTCATGAAAAATAACATATCAATGTTAAGAAAACTCAAAATTCACAACCTCTATTATATATATATTTATATGTATATGTATATGCACACACACACACACACACACACACACACACACACACACACACACACACACATGCTAAAATCCAACTCATTTTCCTACATTTCATCTTTTTACACCATCTTCAAATTTATAGTGTAAGTAGCTCTAATTATCCCTCCTAGTTAACTTATTATTGTATTTCTAGGTTTTCATTGCCACTAACAAGTCATGCAAGACTATCATTAGCTTGCACTCACCCTAAATTATTTCAAACTAAAACCGCCGAGATCCATCCTAACTATAGATCTACCAAAAGTTGTTTGAGCCTCAAGAGATTGAGGGTGAAGAGATGTTAACACCTTGATATTAGAGTGAAAATATGTCTCTATTGGGTCTTGGTAGATTTGGAATCAATATGAATATTATTTGGCTATTAATTATAATTATTAATATAATTTTGAATTTTGAATTTAATTTAATCTTAATTTATATGTAATTTTATCAAGTAAAATTGCTATATTAATAATTAAAATCATTATTCTATTTCATTTATTTTATTTTTATGTTTATGTAATTTAATTGACTCAAAATGTTTAATAGGACAAGACATGACATTACAACATCTCTTCCATACTAGGCTAGAAAGGGCCTCTCACAAAAATACTTAAATTAAAATAATTTCTAAAGTGTAAAATTTTGAGCAAAGGTTTAGACATCATGGATGTGAAATTTCTTGACATATTCTCTAACTTAAAATGAATATAAATTGTTACTATTTCACATTGTTTAGGTTATTGTTTTTTTAATATAATAAATATATGTTAACTTTATGATTACAACCTAACTAAACTCTAAATTGATGTATGAGATCTGGTTTATGAGACAATGAATTTCATCGTTTATATAATAATTAGCTTGTTTACTGCATAGACGTATATATGCCTTAGCCCTTAAATTCTAATATGTGACCTCCAGGGAAGAATAAAATGCTTTTACCACTAATACTATGTATGATTATTATTCCTCACTTATTTATTATTACATTTTGTTCAATTTATTTTCCTTGTTAATACATATTATGTTTTTCTGTTTTTTTCCCATTAAGCAAAGTGGGATGACCCATGGGTTTTGAACTAGTCATCTTAACATCAAGAAATGCATTAATAGTACAGCCAACCGACATCTATTCAAAGCCCCATAGAGTATATGTTTCTCATTATAATCATGACGTTGACATTTTAACATCTCTAAAATCTATAATTTAATTGGTAGAATCCATAAAATAGAAATATTTAAAAAAAAATAAAAAACTAAAATCTTAACATTATTTATTAATTTTAATTTACAAATTTACAATGCAATTTTTCAATTTAATTTATTGATCGTAATTTAATTTTTTTTGTAATCCTAATAAAGTTAATTTTATGCATAAACATGTATTATGGACACATAAATTTAACATAAACTATCATTTTTTTAATTATCTTAATTTAAATTGCACATTACTTGTAATAACTTATCATTAAACCTAACAGATTATTTTTTTATCTAATAATATTAAATATATTAGAGATAATCGTTGATGTATTGTTGTGGCCTATTTCTAAGTCTAGTCTAACTTATAGGGGAAATCACATTTTCACAAGAATCCAACAAGAAAATTGCAAGCCAAATTATTATTTTTATTATTATTTAAAATGCATTTTTAAATGCATAAATAGATTCAACAATTCGAAAGATCCATTATAGATTAGACAACTTAAACTCAAGTTTTAAAAATATCTCCTAGATTTTGGTTAAAATTAATTAGTAAAAACACCCTGAAAAACCATTTTGTCTATTAATTAGACTACGCACTTTTTTTTATGTCAGAATTACCAATTCAAAACTCATGAACCATCCCACCCACTTGATCACCAAATTAAAAAAAATATATTTAATATCATAATTTTATCTATAAAATTATGATAAATATCATTAATAATAATATAATATGTTAATGATGATTTTTATATTTAATCATAATTATTGTAAATTTTATTTTTTAGTTAATAACCAACTTACATCCATCTAATACTGTATCTATCATGCACCAAGAGGGAGCAAATCCCTCGAAGTGCAAACCTTCTTTTTGGAGTGTAGAACTTGATGAAAGGTTTGCACCTTGAGGAATTTGATCCCTGTCAGCGAATGATAGATCCTAGGTTAGATGGATCTAACCTAATTGCAGTTGACGAAAACGAAGTCACATTTTTCGATTATCATTATTATTTATATGTGTGAGATTAACTTCAAAATTCGCATTATTTTTTCTTTGCTTGGCACGACGATAGCATTCTCTTCTTTAATTTAATCTATGTTTCTTTCCTTGAATGGCTTGTACGTCTGTGCTTGGATGTTTTGAGTGGTTTGTGTGTTTATGTGTTTGGATTTGGATGGTAGTGTTTGTGAATATTACAATTATTGTGTTATATTTTTATATGTGTATGTAATTGTATATTAATAATTAGTTGATGATGATGAAGAAAGACAATCTTTTCAATAGTTTGCAAGAGGATTGATACTACACATCTATTTCATTTAATTTAAGATATCACAACTTGTGACAACTAATTAATTCTTCATAATGTCCCTCTAGGTATTACTAACTAGAAATTGCGCCATATTTTGCAAAATGAACATCGTAAGGGAGGGAAGGAAAGAGTGGTAGAGTAAGTGGAACATTTTTTAGCATGATAAAGTTGACATTGATGTGCATTTATTCATTCTTTATTTGTAGCATAGTATATTTGGGCATGCTCAAAGTTCAGAAGAATAGACATTTGTAGAAGTTGATGTAAAAAAGTTAAAGAACCTACATGTAAGGAAGGGGAAAACATGAATTTGTTTTGTAGATCAAACAATGATTTTATCGTATAGTAAAAAGAGAGAAACAAGAAGTGAAGTTGAGAATATTTTAATTATAATTTATCACTGAATATTATGCTAAAAGGAACATTTCAGAAGTTTGCAAGTATATATGATAACAATTGCATTTGTGTATTCCATCAAGTTAGATGATTTGTTAAAAGAAGGAAAGTGCAACTTATGTCAATAAGTGTATGTAGACAATGCAAAATTACATACAATGGAGGAGGGATGCTAGAAATCCATCTATAGAAAAAACTTATGTGAATTGACTAGAACATGCTATTACATACAAAAGCATGTTGTGTTGAAAATCATATCTAAACATTGAGTATTACAGATTGTTAAAAAATTAAAAAATACTATGTGGCACAAAATTGTATTTAAAAGTTGCAATGATACAAGTTGTCAAAAAGGCAAAGGAAAATGTAACTGAATCTATCTATGATTTTCATAAGTTATTCATTTATCTAAGAATGTTGTTGCATTCCATTGAGTATTCCAATATTTCTTCGTTGATGATTTCACATTTCAAGCATGGTTTTTCTCTAAATGTTTCCATCTTCACTAACAGTGTGAGGAGGTGGTATGTCTATAGTGCTTTGGAGACAATCTTCTTGACTATGTCTTGATATGAAGATAACAAGTAGAAGTCCTCTGCATTAATGCCAAGAATGGTAGATGATGCATCTTCAAAGGAAATTGATGAAAGAAACTACCCAGTTTGATCTTGTATGTCGACCTTAAGTTAGTATCTATAATCATAGTCACTTACCTCAGTGTTGCATTTTAGGCAATACCATGTGTTTGCGTTTTTCTAAATAAATTTATTCATACATTTTTTCCATCAACAATAGATGTGAAAGAAAGATAGTACAAACTATCCACCCAAATTTTCATTATTGTACCCTTCACTTAGACGAATGTAGGTTTTTCACAACAATCCATATTGTAAATATCAACAATTGTTACTTTTTTCAATAGATGGACAAAATAAAGTGGATATCTTGTGCTTAAGGATGTAGAACTTGTAGTCGAATCTTCTTTTTCCTACAATTAATTTAGGGTGTGGGCCTCTTTAATGTTCGGGTATAAAAGAACAATGGATTTCATGGTAGTACCAACATTTTTTCCATTGAACTCTCCAACATGAGAAGACCTAATTTTAAATATGGGATTACTTCCTACAATGCATGAGGAGGTTATTTCTCTTGGCTCTACATCAAAATTGGAGTTGACATTTTTTTTCTTATATCATTGATTGATTTTATATTCGAATGTACCATTGCATTTTGTGATCTTTCACCAATGACATGTTCAATGGTAGATGTTGCATTTAGTAAGATCTCCCAATTATTATTTAAGTGGTTGTATTGGTTGTTAGCCAATTCGATATTACCTTTTGAGACAATGCAAACATTTCCAATATGTATTTTTTCAAAGAAATAATTGGCAAAATTGTCGAAATAGGTGATGTGTATTTCTCCACCTTCTACATCAAAGAGGTCGAATCCTAAGACTTTATCATATCGGTATTGATTTGAAATTAACGAATAGGTGTTTTTCTTTGAGCACATACTTTTAAAGACCAATTTGAATGCTACGGATCCAATTCTTTGATGCAAATATGGACTAGAGTGATGGATGGGGTTGGAATAGAAGGAAGGGAGTAGTGCCTTTTTTCTAAAGGATCTTGGTTTGATTAAGAGGGAGTGTCTTCTTGAAAAGAAATTGGGATAGTTAGATTTGATGGATTTCCAATTAAAGGTGCAGATGTAGCAATAATCTCAAATTCTAGAAGCAATATAGACCTACACGGTAAATGACAGTCATAGGAGAAATTACTAGAGTGGAAAGTGGTTTGAAGAAACACATCTAAAGTTTAAATTTGAAGCATGTAATGAACCAATAGTTGAAGACATCCATGTTATAACATGTATAATAAAACCTTTTTGAAGTAAGCTTGTCGTAACGAGGTCATTGAAATATGTAGAAATCATAAGGCATTTCATATATGTGCCACCAGAAATATAAGTACGATAACGTACAACTAACCTTTCAATCAATCGAATAGGGAATAGTTCAATAATTTGGAGCAATGGTTGAATATGAGTTGACATGGAGTGGATTGAGAAAATAACATTCATAGTAAGTTTTGTTGTCATTTTCTGAAAGTAGACATGACATAATGAGTAGCATAGATCAAGGGGAAGAAAACATGTTCATATGAATTATTATTCAATGTTTAACTAGACTTCTAAACAACAAAATGGTTTTCCTATGCTAGTATGAAAATATTGAGAGAGTATTCACAAATCTAAATACGTCTAGATAAGAAAAACTATTGAAATATGTAACACATAATATGAAAGGGTCATTTACATTCTGAAAGTTGATCAATGTAATCAGAAAACAAACAAAAACTATCAATGGTTATTGTTTTGATGTACCATTTCTTCAAAAATATTATCTCAAATTAGAATGAATTTTTAGATCTTCTGACTTATTCTCAATAAAGTAGATGTGCTTTGGATAAATTTATTTTCGTTCATTATGACAATATTTTAATAGAAAAAATTTTATTCTAAAGGTATCCCTTGTAAATATAATTTGGACATTCAATAGGATTTTACAATACTATAGATATTATTCAAAATATCTCACCTTTTAGAACCAAATATACTAAGAGTATTTTATTTATTTAAAGAAAAACGTTATTGTTATTATAATTATCATTATCTATTTTTAATATTTAAAAT
The DNA here is from genome assembly GCA_031772625.1 of Pinus tabuliformis. Classification (NCBI taxonomy): domain Eukaryota; kingdom Viridiplantae; phylum Streptophyta; class Pinopsida; order Pinales; family Pinaceae; genus Pinus; species Pinus tabuliformis. The sequence continues at coordinate 757,144,397 of CM062808.1, read as the reverse complement.
GTGTGTTTGCTCCTATTAAGTTATAATTTTACAAGGGAATATAATATACAGAAACTATGAATGGGTATTTCTTTGATGTACAATTTGCTAACAAACATTAGCTCAAATTAGAAGGAATTTTTAGATCTTTTGGCCTATCCCAGTACTATATTGAAGTAATTTTGGAATTTGTTGAGTAATATATTGAAGTTTCTTCTAAATATGACAAAAAAGTTTGCAAGAAGAACAAAACTTTAATAAAGTGGTTGAGAGTTAAATAAGATTTATATAGATGTATAAATAAAGAACCAATATAGATCCATCTTAATTCCAAATCTATTTTGGAAAAGAAACATTGATCTCTATTGATTATGACAATATTTTAATAGAAATAATCCAATTCTAAATATAATCATTATAGATATATTTATACTTATATTTTCTTCAACTATTTTAATTTAATACTCTTCCACATAATATTAATTCTATTTTTAAATATATTATTTAAATAACATCATATATTATATATTTTAATATATATAATTATAATAATTTGATCTTTACTATTAATTTTATATATATTTATTTTAAATATTCAAAATAAGACATTTTTAAAAGAAATTATAAATAACATAAATACAAAAATCATAAAACAAGAAACAAGAGCACACTCTCTATATATATAAGCCCGCATTTACCCTATCATCCAATGATATTGATATTACCACAATAAAATTTATCACATATGGAATGAAGAATGAATGTAGTCCTACTTATGGGGTTTAATTTCCATTGTGTAATTTTTAATTTTAATTTTCCCATTTCAATAATTAATTATTGGTAAAAATTTTAATTCTTTAAAAAAACTTTAATATACATTTGTATTCAGCTAATTTTTTTTAAATGAACTTTCATAATTAACGAAACATCTAAATTTTATTAGAATTTATTTATTCATTTTATTATTCCTAATACATGATATTCTAACATATTTCCTTTTAAAATTTGATTTCCTTTTAAGAAAAAAACAAAGTAAAACTAATATAAATGCAATGAAAAAAATAACTAATATAAATCTAACAAAAAAAATTATACAGATAATTTTAATGTATATTTCTAACCCTCCCTACAGAACCCTGCTACAAATACACAATTGACTTGTTTAATAAAAGATTTTTTGTGGTTAAATTTAAGGTACACACTCAGATCACAATATTTCTTTGAAATATTTAAACAAAGTTTATTGGGCCATTCTTATTAATTTAAAAAAATTCCTAAACGTAAAAACTTTAATTTTTATATAAATTTTAACATATATTTATCTTCGCCAACATTTTTATAAATTTTAAATAAATAAATTTTATAATTTTAATAACATAATCTCTCTATTTAATGTTTATTCTCTCTTCAATATATATTCTAATTAACTAAGAAAGCCAATTATTTAGAAAGGTTATTCATTTTACTAATTCTAATAGATGGTATTCTAACGAAGGCCCTTTTAAATTTTTCATTTATTATGTGAAGAAAGAAACACTAAAACTAATATAAATGTAATAAAAAACATATAGTTTTAATGTGTATTTCTAATCCTCCTTACAAAAACGCCATTGCAAATACACTATTTAATTGTTCAATAAGATATTTGCTGAGCTTAAATTTAAGCTACACACTCAAATCACAAGATTTCTTTTGAAATATTTAAACATAGATATAAACCCCATTGCAAATACAATATTAAATTGTTCAATAAAATATTTGCTAAGCTTAAATGTAAGGTACACTCAAATCACAAGATTGCTTTGAAAATATTTATGAATAGATTTTATAGAACACAAGATTGTTGGAGATGGGTAAGAAAGTGGAATATTTTATAATTCTTATATTTTAATTTGAAAAAATTTTGAATTTAAATAATTTTAAAATTTCAATTTTTAAATAATTATTAAATTTTAATTATTATTATTAATATTAAATAGTTATTAAATTTTGATTTACAAAACATTTATTTATATTTAATATAATGAAAATAATATTTAAAAAAATAACATAAATAATTTAAAGAACAAAATTAGTTTCCATCAAAACAAAAAAAATTGAGAAGAAAATTCTATACTAAATAAATACATATTTATTTATTTTAAACAAATAAATATCTTGCTATATTAAAATTTAAAAACATTTTTTAACAACCATCTAAATCAAGTTATATATATTGTAATTGTCTTAGCTCAATATTACTCTATTCTCTGTAACATTGTAAGGTTGTATATCGTAATTGTCTTAGTTCAATATTACTCTATACTCTGTAATGTTGTAAGGTTGAATTAAAACTTGGGTTCAGCGTTGGTAACGAAATATAAAACCATCAATAAATCACGACTAATTGTGGTCAATCTATTGATGAGAAATCACCATCTGTATGTGAGTGAACCCAAAAGTTCAGTTGACTCATCTCATTACAGAAAATTATGCATCACTAATTTGCATTGAAAAATAAGAGCGTCTGAACATTGCCATTTTGTTTTATTTTGTCGGGACAAATTCAAGTCAATATTGAAAGTGTTGGAAGAAACAGTGAGAGGTGTTGCAAGGGTTGGACTGTTTCATTCTGGCTAAGAGAACAAATATCAACATCGTTCAACCAGAATGAATGGTTCATCACACCGCGAAAAACTCCTTTGCGGAGTTAATTCTGCAAGCACCTTATAGTCAAATGGCCACAACTTCGAAATAGTTTTAACTGAAAAGATGTGGAAGCACTTTACATCCCACAATAACATTACGTTAACAAAAAAAGAAAGACCAAAGCTTGTTGTCATTGATGGGATTATTAATGGGTCATCAACTATGACAAATTCAGTATCAAATGAACATGAGGAACTAAAAACAAAAAAACATTGATCGACCGAATAACTCAGCAATTGAAAGCTCCTAAAACAAAATATGTAAGGAAATCGTAGAATATGTAACCTAACCTAGGAGGCTAGATAGCCTTAACTAATGACCAGCAAGTCCACACCCCATTTTCGCAAAGCTTTGATGTTTTTTTAACTATTATTAATTTCTTCGTAACTTCTTTTATAATGTTTTCATGTTGTTGTTGTTGTTTTTTTCTTTCTTTCTTCGGTTTAACTATTATTATTTAGTTGTTATAATTGTTTTATTAAATTTTCTATTTATTATAATTTTATTTTTTTATATCCTTTGTTGTAATATTTTTTTTTTTTTTTTTTTTTTTATCTGATGGTAGACCATTCTTTAATTGTCTAACAATGGATTTTAGTCTAAATAATGATACACAGTGGCACCTAGGGGAGTTTTTCCTAGAGAAAACTCCTTAGGACAAAAACATATGTTGATGACTAGTTTTAATAATTTACTACATGAAGATTACTATTGAAATAATTTTTTTCTTTTCTAATGTTCGAAATAATTTCTTTCCTTGAAGAACTTCTTGATGATTTTTTTATCTATAGTTCATTTTCCAAAGTCAAAAAATAATGTATTTTTTATTTTTTTAATGAGTGGCCAAATTTATAAAATACTTACACCCAAACAATTATCAAATCTCTTTCAAGAACATTTTGATTTGTTTTGAATGTTTATCAATATATATTTTCCTCTTATACATATTTTGAATACATTGTTCTACACAAATATCCTTTAGTAATTTTGAATATATTAATTTTCTATTAGTAATTAGTTGGCAATGAAGAATGGAGACTATCTTGTTAATGATCATTTTTCACTTTGCAGGAGGATTGATTACACACATCTATTTCACTTTAAGTCTAGGTATCACAAATTTCCATAGCTAATTAATTCTTAATAGTGTCCCTCTAGGTATTACTAAATATATCTTGATTTTTTTTTAAAAATAAATAGCATCAAGATTAACATCTAATACATCTAGTGAAAGAAATCAAATAGGATTAGAAAACAACATCTACATTGAAATCAATGCATCTAATTCAAGAAATCAAAAGAGATTAAAAATCAAGATCTACATTGAAATCAATATATCTAGCGCAGACAATTAAATAGGATTGGAAATCAACATCTACATTGAAACCAATGCATCTAGTGTAAGAAATCAAATAGGATTAGAAATCAACATCTACATTGAAATCAATACATCTAGTACAAGAAATCAAATATAATTAGAAATCAACATCTACATTGAAATCAATGCATCTAGTGAAAGTAATCAAATAGGATTAGAAATCACCATCTACACTGAAGTAAATGCATCTAGTGCAAGAAATCGTATTCCATATCTCCTCCCTCCATCTAATCTTGAAAACTATTTTCAATAATTTACAACCTCAATATTAACAAAAACTAATCCATCTAATGCAAGCAATCAAATAGGATTATAAAGCAACATCTACAATGAAATAGTGCATCTAATGAAAGAAATCAAATAAGCCTAGAGATCAAAATCTACACTAAAATCCATGCATCTAGTGCAAGTAATCAAATATAATTAGAAATAAACATCTACATTGAAATCAATGTATCTAGTGCAAGCAATCAAATAGGATTAGAAAACACTATTTACACTAAAATCAATGCATCTAGTGCAAGCAATCCAATAGGATTAGAAATCATCATCTATACTTAAATAAATACATCTAGTGCAAGAAATATTATTCACTCTCCCCTCCCATATATATCTATACCCCCTTCAATCTATCCTTGTTTGTTTCTCTATCTCACTCCCCCATACACACACACACTCTCTCTCCATAATTATCTATCTCTCCCTTCCTCTATCCCTCTCTCTATCTCTCTTCTTCTCTGTCTTCACCTACCTTCTATATCTCTATCATTCTTCGCCTCTCCTTTGTCACTTTATACCACCTCAAAAACATACACATTCTTTCTCCATATCTGTATATCTCTCCCTCCCTCTTCCTCTCTCTCACCCTCTCTCTTTCCCTCCTCTCTCTCTCCCCCTTTTCTCTCTCTCTTCCATCAAACTCTCCTTTCTCCCTCTCTCACCACCTTTATCTCTCAAAGTCTTTATTTTTAAATCTCTCTCTCCCCCTCCCTCTCTCATTCTCTCTCTCACATCATCTCTCTCTTCCTTCCTCTCTCTTCCTTCCTTCCTCTCTCTTCCTTCCTCTCTCTCCCTTTCAGCGGGTCGAACCCTAATAACTAAATATTTTATTTTATTTGGAAACAAATTATGGTAGACAAAAGAAACGTTGAATCTACTCGAAAAGAAGTGGAAGTTAAGGGCAATTGACTACAAGTTCGTCTCTCTTTCCATGCAACATTCATCTTTTGACCACATTTCGAAATCTGGAGAGCCCTAACATACCGAACAGTGGGTTTGTCTTCCCAATTTTCAATAAATATTGGAAGTTGCTTCCATAGGTTGCGTGAGCACACCTTCACTACATGTAACACTTTCATAAGATGCCGCCAAAAACTGGAATATGGGGAATTTTTTATGTCTATAAAACATTTCCTTGTATTATACCATCAGGCCCTGTCCTTTTTCGAGTGAGAGTGACAAAGTACAGACAATAGTTTTCAAGTTCAATTTATATAGAAATATAATACTAGGGAAGAGATTCGTAGAGTAGAGATCCATGGCTTCCGACGACAATTACCAGAAGCATGGGCCCAGGCTGTTTGGAGTGGATCTCACTCAACTTTACACTAATTTAGGCCATGAAGACCGCCGAATAAAGGCATTTTTAGGGGAAGAAACCGATGCAAACAAGGAACACCATAAGGACATGGCAGAGTTAAAGGGTTCAGCTTCCAAGAGCACCAAAGCTCTGCCTGTTGGAAATAATACTGAGAGGGTGGGTGAATCAGTATTATCAAATTCTTATCAATCTATCTTCCTTATTTATACTTTGAATAATTCTTCAAATATTGATCATTGCTTTGTATGTCAGTATCATAAAATAATGAGCAGGAACAAGAAAAGCAAATAGTCACACAAAAGAACACCAGACATAAGGTGGAAACCCAATGTGGGTGAAAACCACCTGCTACAATATGTCTCTATCTTCTTTCAATTAGAAATTCCTTTTACAATGATTTTGTACTGGTGCAGTCCTTTACCAGTACGCAGGCTACAACCTGCAGAGAGCTACAACCCTCTCTCGTTCTCCAGCTTCTCCTGGAAGGGAGCTACAACCCCCTTAGCTCTTGTACTAGCCAAGATACTAGTACGTAGGTGCTGGCCTACTGAAGGCTACAACCTTCTCTTTCTTCCAGGGACCACGTTTCATAAATTTTCAGACTGGATCCATGAACATCAATCAATCATCAAGTATATCTGCATCAAACAATCTCCTTTCCCAATTTGCACTGAATCAAGTAAACACTTCTCTGACAGCTGTACCCAGAACACAGTAACAGTAACCACACACCAAATTCTGAACCCAGAATACTACAGCAATAGACAGAGGCAGCTAGATCATAATTTAAAGATATACGCTACTTCAACAACCTGAAACCTGCGTGCAGATCTATAAAGGATAATTCCTTCTTTCAAATATTCAGACACTAATTAACCCAGATTGTCAGATTTATAGATCAAGCATGCACCTCATATAATAGATCAAAATCATGAAAAGATACTATTATTCAAGCATAAAGATTATGACCCATTAAAAGAACTTATCCTTCTTTATGCGTTAAGGTTCCTCCTTCATTCAGATCCAGATCTGCACCATAACCCAATCACAAATATTTCATATCTAGCACTTATTAGATATTCAATTCATTCGATGATTCCTTGCCAAATGATCTCCTTCCTCTTTTATAGTCATAGGCCTCCCACAATACCACGGTCCAAAACCATAGGATCAAAAAACTGTTGGACTAATACCATGAACCAACCATGAAAGTGCGTGAGATCAACACTTTTGGATGAAATACCACGAGCCAAAACCATAGGATCGAAAACTATAGGACTAATACCATGAACCAGTCATGAAAGTGCGTGAGATCAACACTTTTGGATGTAATACCATGGACCAAAACCATAGGATCAAAAACTGTCGGACTAATACCATGAGCCAACCCTGAAAGTGCGTGAAATCAACACTTTTGGATGCAATACCACGAGCCAAAACCATAGGATCAAAAACTGTCGGACTAATACCATGAGCCAACCATGAAAGTGCGTGAAATTTCCTCTTCATGAAAGGAACTTTTCTCTGCATGAAAGTGCGTAAACTTTTTCTCTACATGAAATAAACTTTTCTCTGCATAAAAGTGCTTGAACTTTTCTCTACATGAAATAAACTTTTCTCTACATAAAAGTGCGTGAACTTTTCTCTACATAAAATTGCGTGAACTTTTCTCTACATGAAATAAACTTTTCTTTGCATAAAAGTGCGTGAACTTTTCTCTACATGAAATAAACTTTTCTCTGCATAAAAGTGCGTGAACTTTGTTGCACTATAATTTATCATTTGAGATGAGTGGGTTGCCATCAAGTACAACATATGTATCATAATGCCAACAATCTCCCCCTTTGGACTTGATGGCAACAACAACCAATCATTCTCCCCCTTTGACATCGAGGGAAAAGGGTTATGCTCCCCCTAACAACATGCTCCCCCTGACTATAAACCAGATCTGCAAAGAAGAACCATAATCCATCAAACACCATAAATGACCATGAAAGAGATAGAGACGTATTGCAGCAATATTCAGACCAGCATCCATGATCTCATTCTGTACTTCCTCCATAATGCTAACAATGCATGATATGCTCCCCCTGAACCTGTGCCATTCGATCTTTGACTAATCCGCAACCCAACACATGTACGCATATACTTCAGATGAACCTTGCGTACAACCAACAATCAGAAGAGATTCAACAACAAGATGATGCATCAACAACCCCCAGCTTTTGCCTGAGGTATTCAAAGGTCTCCCTAGGCAATGGTTTGGTGAGTATATCAGCAACCTGTTCCTTAGAAGGAACATACTCCAACTTGACCTTTTGTTCAAGCACTTGTTCCCAGAGAAAGTGATACTTGATTGATATGTGCTTGGTTTTTGAATGCATGACTGGGTTCTTTGAAATGCTGATTGCACTTGTATTATCACATAAGATGGAGATGGGTGGTGTACAAGTGATTTGAAAATCCTGCAAGGTCTGCATCATCCAAAGGAGTTGAGTGCAGCAAGATGCAGCAACAACATATTCTGCTTCAGCTGTAGACAAGGCAATCGAACTCTGTTTCTTGCTGAACCAAGATACTAATCTGGAACCCATAAAGAATGCACCACCACTTGTGCTCTTCCTGTCATCCATGCTTCCGGCCCAATCTGCATCAGTATAAGCATGAAGTGTGAGATCTGTATCTCTAGGATACCATAAGCCATAATTTTGAGTCCCTTGAAGATATTTGAAGATTCTCTTTACTGCCTGAAGATGAGTTTCCTTTGGATTTGCCTGAAATCTTCCAACTATTCCCACTGCATGCATGATGTCTGGTCGGGTACCTGTCAAATAAAATAGACTTCCAATCATAGATTTGTAGGTTGGTTGATGTACTGCTGCTGATTCATCATTTGCACTGAGGCTACATCCTGTGACCATGGGTGTACATACTGGTTTTGCATCTTCCATGCCATATTTCTTCAAAATCTGCTTGAGATACTTGGTTTGAGACAAGAAGATGCCTCCTTCCTTTTGTTGGATTTGCAGGCCAAGAAAATATGTCAATTCTCCAAGCAAGGACATTTCGAATTCTTTCTGCATCACCAAGGCAAAGCTTTGACTCATAGATTCTTCATTGCTGCCAAAGATAATGTCATCTACATACACAACAAGTATTAGCAATTTGTCATTTTCAATTTTTATATAAGGATTGCTATCTGCTGATCCTTTTGAAAAACCTTGTTGATGAAGATATTTGTCCAAACGATAGTACCAAGCCCTTGGAGCTTGTTTAAGACCATAGAGAGCCTTTTTAAGTCTGCATACAAGATTTGGATCATTTCCAAGAATGAAACCATCTGGCTGCTCAATGTATACTTCTTCTTCTAAGTCTCCATTCAGAAAGGCTGATTTCACGTCCATTTGAAAGAATTTGAACTTTTGAAAGCTTGAGAGAGCAAGGAACATTCAGATGGCCTCAAGTCTTGCAACAGGAGCAAAAGTTTCCTCAAAATCTATTCCTTCTTGTTGCGCATACCCTTTACAAACAAGTCTTGCCTTGTTTCTAATTACTTCCCCATTTTCATTCAACTTATTTTTGAAGACCCATTTTGTCCCTATAACATTCTTATCCTTTGGTCTAGGAACCAACTCCCAAGTGTTGTTCTTTTCGATCTGCTCAAGTTCTTCATCCATTGTTTTGACCCAACATTCATCTTTGCATGCCTCTTTTACATTTTGTGGTTCAGTGGAGGAGAGTAATGCCAAATAGCTTGAAGCTTCTGCAATTGTTCTTCTTGTTTGTACACCTGCTTCTTTCTGCCCCAAAATCTGAGATTCTGGATGATTCTTCTGAACGTACCGGGATGGAGTCTTCTCTTCTATCCTTATCTGTTCCTCTGGTGCTTCTTGAGGTTCTTCTTCTTCATCATTCTGTCTTTGAGGGTAGTCTTCATCTTCTTCGATATTTTCATGATTTACTTGCCTAGGAATGTATCCCTTTTCATCAACCACTACATCAATGTTGTCAACAATTCTTCCAAGTATTTTATTGTAGCACTTATATGCTTTGCTGTGTGGAGAATAACCAAGAAGAATGCCTTCATCTGCTCTAGGTTCAAGTTTGCCAAGTTGCTCATCAGTATTCTTAATATAGCATTTGCTCCCAAAGATTTTGAAGTGCTTTACCGAAGGAGTCTCACCATACCAGAGCTCATGAGGAGTTTGAGTGCTGTTCACTCGAACATTTGTTTTTTTGAGAATAACAACCGCAGCATATGCGGCTTCACCCCAGAAAGTTGCGGGAGATCCGGACTCATCCAGCATAGCACGAGCCATTTGTTGGACTGTTCTGTTCATCCTTTCCACCACTCCATTTTGCTGAGGAGTTCTAGCTGTAGAGAATTCTCTTCTTATCCCATGTTCTTCACAGAAATCGAAAAATTAATTTGAGGTAAACTCCCCACCTCTGTCAGACCTGAGGCACTTAATTTTGTAACCTGATTCATTTTCAACCAAGGCTTTGAATTTCTCGAATGCTTCGTCTTTGTGCTTCATAAGTCCTAACCAAACAAACCTGGAGAAATCGTCAATGAATAATATCAAGTATTCTTCTCCTCGAGGTGTCCTTTTCCTAAATGGACCACATACATCTGTGTGGACTAGCTCAAGAGGCATGCTAGCTGATCCTTCCTTCTCTGGAAAGTTAGTTCTGGTTTGCTTTCCAAACTGACATGATTTGCATATGGTGTTGTCTGGAATTTTGATATCTTGAAGACCACGAACTGCCTGATATTTGCATGCTTTCCTTATTTGTGAAAAACTTAGATGCCCCAACCTCCGGTGCCATAACCAGTGTTCATCATCCTTGCTCAAATAGCATTGTTGTTGTCCTTCTTCAAATATGTATAGATTATTTGGAGTTCTTATACCTTTGATCACTGTTTCACCTGTATCAAGATCACGAACATGACATCCGTTTGATCTAAATATCACCTCGGTTCCTTGATCACACATCTAGCTGACACTTAGAAGATTATGCTTCAATCCATCAACATACAAAACATTTCCAGCTTTGACCTTTTCTTTTAACTGAGCAGTGCCTTTTCCTTTTATAGCTGCAGGAGTATCATTTCCAAAAGAGACTTTCTTTCCCTTTTCTAAAGCAGAATATGATTCAAGTTTTTCTTTATCACCTGTCATATGTTTCGAACATCCACTGTCAATGTACCATAGATTTTCTTGTCCTTCTGCATAAAATGCTATCCCACATCTTTCTGTTTGTGGTTCCTTTATTCTCCATGTTCTGGTGCTTGAGGCTTGTTCCTCTGTCTGCTGAAACCTGCTCCTGCATTCAGAATCTTCATGACCAAAGTTATTGCAAATAAAACATTCAACTTCATTTTCAAGAGCCGAAAAGTTGTTATAGGTCCTTTTTGTAACCCCGATCATACTTCTTTGTTTTTGAGCTTCTCCAGTCATGATTGTTTTATATGCAACACATTGAGCTGCTTTGTGACCAAAGTTATGGCAAGAGAAACATTGCCCATTGAAGAAACTTCTGCGATTATCAAATCTACTGGCCAAATGATTGTAATTTCTATTGTCATCCATTCTTGAAGCAAATTGAGAAGATTTTACCTGTGGCTGGTTGTAGCTTTTTTTCATCCTTAAGACAAATTTCCCCTGGTTTACTTGATAGTGTTTGTTCGTTCTTGATGTAATTCGTCCATGCTTTACCTAGTGATCTCCATTGTGCTTTTGCTCATTCCTTCTTGCTGCATCAAGATAACTCTTTGAGGTGGATGCTTGAGATGTTTCTCCATTATACCCCAGACCTGTCTTGTTTAGCGAAGAACGCTGTACATTGATGATCTCATCCAGAGTTTCAGATCCTTTGACAAACTTAAGATTAATAGCCTTTGTTTTCTCAATTTCTTTTCTAAGGCCAACAATTTCACCTTCTAACTTTTCAAGATATTTTTCTTTTTCATCAATTTGAAATTGTAGAGTATCAATGATCATATTCTTTTCTTCTATACATGTCTTAAGTCTAGAAATCTCTTCATAAAAACTATCCACATCTATAGCATCCATGTAATCATCATCTTCAAATGCCATTAAAAGTTTATAGTCATTACCTCGTTCATCTTCATCACTATTTGATAGACCATCACTGTCTTCATGAGTGTAGTAGCTTTTCTTATTTGCATTCTGTTTCTTGTTCCATCTGGCAAGTTCCTTTCCTTTGTCAATCTTATCCTTATGAGGACATTTGGCAGCATAATGACCTACTCTTCCACAAGCAAAACATTTAAAAGGTAGCTTACCTCTGAACCTTCCAGTACCCCGTTGAAGATTTCTGACAAAATTTGATTCTTCTTCTTCTTCTTCTGGCACGTGACTTGATTCATAGTAGTCTCCTTTGCCTGAAGGCTTAAAAGCAGCTTCTCTCCTATCTGATGGACCTCCTTTTCTCATTCCATAAGCAGTTAGAATTCCGTGTAGCTGAGAAATAGTAAGAGTCCGTAGATTTTCCTTTTCTTCTATTGCGGACACTTTAGATTCAAACTTGGGGGACAATGATCTTAGGACTTTTTCAACCACAACAGCCTCTTTCATTTCTTCACCCAAATTTTTCATACAATTAACAATCTCATCTACCCGAAGGAAATAGTTAGCCACACTTTCATCATTATACATTCTGAGATTCTCATACTGAATCCTGAGGGTTTGAAGTTTTGCACGTTTTACCTGTTCATCTCCTTCGTAGCTCAAAACAATCTTGTCCCATATTTCTTTTGCGGATTTATATTGCATAACCTTCACGAATTCAGATTGAGATAGACATCCTAGAATAGTATTAACCGCCTTTGCATTTGTTTCATATTTCTTCTTCTCAGCTGAATCTATAGGAGTAGCTGATGGAAAAGTATACCCTGTTTCTATAATGTCCCATACTTCTGTACCCAAAGATTGAAGATAGGCAGTAACTCTTACCTTCCAATATATGAAGTTTGTTCCATCAAAAATCGGTGGCCTGATTGATGCTTCCCTCTCGTAGTTGCTCATGATGTTAGATCTTCCTTCAAGCGATCAAGCTTCTTCAGAAGGACCTGCTCTGATACCAATTGTTGGAAATAATACTGAGAGGGGGGGTGAATTAGTATTATCAAATTCTTATCAATCTATCTTCCTTATTTATACTTTGAATAATTCTTCAAATATTGATCATTACTTTGTATGTCAGTATCATAAAATAATGAGCAGGAACAAGAAAAGCAAATAGTCACACAAAAGAACACCAGATATAAGGTGGAAACCCAATGTGGGTGAAAACCACCTGCTGCAATATGTCTCTATCTTCTTTCAATTAGAAATTCCTTTTACAATGATTTTGTACTGGTGCAGTCCTTTACCAGTACGCAGGCTACAACCTGTAGAGAGCTACAACCCTCTCTCGTTCTCCAGCTTCTCCAAGAAGGGAGCTACAACCCCCTTAGCTCTTGTACTAGCCAAGATACTAGTACGTAGGTGCTGGCCTACTGAAGGCTACAACCTTCTCTTTCTTCCAGGGACCACGTTTCATAAATTTTCAGACTGGATCCATGAACATCAATCAATCATCAAGTATATCTGCATCAAACAATCTCCTTTCCCAATTAGCACTGAATCAAGTAAACACTTCTCTGACAGCTGTACCCAGAACACAGTAACAGTAACCACACACCAAATTCTGAACCCAGAATACTGCAGCAATAGACAGAGGCAACTAGATCATAATTTAAAGATATACGCTACTTCAACAACCTGAAACCTGCGTGCAGATCTATAAAGGATAATTCCTTCTTTCAAATATTCAGACACTAATTAACCCAGATTGTCAGATTTATAGATCAAGCATGCACCTCATATAACAGATCAAAATCATGTAAAGATACTATTATTCAAGCATAAAGATTATGACCCATCAAAAGAACTTATCCTTCTTTATGCGGTAAGGTTCCTCCTTCATTCAGATCCAGATCTGCACCATAACCCAATCACAAATATTTCATATCTAGCACTTATTAGATATTTAATTCATTCGATGATTCCTTGCCAAATGATCTCTTTCCTCTTTTATAGTCTTAGGCCTTCCACAATACCACGGTCCAAAACCATAGGATCAAAAAACTGTTGGACTAATACCATGAACCAACCATGAAAGTGCGTGAGATCAACACTTTTGGATGCAATACCACGAGCCAAAACCATAGGATCAAAAACTATAGGACTAATACCATGAACCAGTCATGAAAGTGCGTGATATCAACACTTTTGGATGCAATACCATGGACCAAAACCATAGCATCAAAAACTGTCGAACTACTACCATGAGCCAACCATGAAAGTGCGTGAAATCAACACTTTTGGATGCAATACCACGAGCCAAAACCATAGGATCAAAAACTGTCGGATTAATACCATGAGCCAACCATGAAAGTGCATGAAATTTTCTCTTCATGAAAGGAACTTTTCTCTGCATGAAAGTGCGTAAACTTTTTCTCTACATGAAATAAACTTTTCTCTGCATAAAAGTGCGTGAACGTTTCTCTACATGAAATAAACTTTTCTCTGCATAAAAGTGCGTGAACTTTGCTGCACTATAATTTATCATTTGAGATGAGTGGGTTGCCATCAAGTACAACATATGTATCATAATGCCAACACTGCCCAACGCTGTAAGGGCTGCGTCTTTCCTTTTTGCTATTGTTCAAAAAAGTTCTATGATTCTAAGGCATTGGGAGGTCATCATAAATCCCAGAAAAGGATTGAGAAAACGACAAGGAAAATTAATATTTTTCGGAGTACCCTGGCAACTGACAACTTTCAGTATCATGTTCTAGGGTAGCAACCTACTCATACTCTCCTCAAAACTAATCCCTTTTAGAATATAATTTTTTCATTATATAAATGTAAATGTTACTCTTTTAATTATATTTATTTAGTAAATATGAAAATAATTATTTTATTTATTTATTTATTATTGTATTTAGAAATTTTAATATAATTTAATATTAAAAGATAAGAGTATTTATATTATTTATCGTTACTTTATTTTTATTTTTTTTAAACCATTATAGTTTTTCATCTTAGTTATTTTAATCATTTTTACATTTAATAAATGGAAAGTTCAAATAATTTAATAAAAAAAAAATAATGTTATTAATTTTGAAATGTCTTTATACGAAGGTATAACATATATTTATATTACTACTTTTCTCCGAGAGATTTCAAATACAACTGATTTCCAAAGGAGTGAACTTTGATGTAACTATCCCAACATTTAGAGCATGTGATACGTTGAGGTTAAATTAAGGATATGATATAACAATGCTAACTCGTTCGCCAATCAAATACAACTGATTTCCAAAGGAGTGAACTTTGATGTAACTATCCCAGCATTTAGAGCATGTGATACGTTGAGGTTAAATTAAGGATATCATATAACAATGCTAACTCGTTCGCCAATCAGATATGTTAGAGCTTAAAATCATTTTCTTGTCTTCTTATCTTTGAGATATTGAGTAAGCATTTTCTATTGCTCTAAGACTACTAACCTTTATTTTTGGCCTCGATGAACACACATTTTGTTAATAGACTTAATTATTAAAGTATTAATATGGGATTTTGGAGGAATTATTACATCTATATAATTTTCTAAATAAACAAGAAGGGTTGAAAACATGATTAAAGGTACTTAACTAGTCATGTTAAAGATATTATGTTATTATAATAAAGGTACTTAACTAGTCATGTCAAAGATATTATGTTATTATAACAAAGGCATTCAGTACAATGGAGTTGATTCCATTTTATGTCTGACTAAGTTGTCTTATTAGTATAATATGACTTCATTTGTTAAATATTATCTAACTATCATTTTATTAATAATTTATATAAATGCAACTTTATTACATCAAATAGTTTTATATGGATTTTAATACATTGGTTAATTATTATGGTATAAGTAAAAACATTAGCTAAACCATTTTTTAGATTTTTCTTTTTTACAAACACTGTTTGAACCACTTAGAGCTTCATCATGGTATGCCATAACCCTAATAAAAGTGGAGCTTGCATCCAAAATTAACAGGTTCATATATTGAATAACTTCCTCCATTTTCAAAATATAGATCTTCTAACATAAATTATTCTAAAACAATTCCATGGATGTCTCATATCCCCATTATAACTCCCAAAATCCATATATTATAAACTATTTGAAAATAACTTATATTAAGCCTCACCTACACTAGATCCTTAATTTGGGTACTAGGTGTTAACCTTTCATGGTTATGCTAATCACTTAAAAGAACACACTATTAAAAGGTAATTTTTCTAAAACGTAACTTATGAAAATAAAAAAATAATTTTTAAATGACTTTTACAATGAAGACAAAGTAAACCTATATATCTCCTACTTTTTTTTGGTAATTAAATAAATCTATATATGTGCCTACATACTTTAATAATTTAATTCTAAATTTGGAAAAGAAGAATTATGTTTACGAGAACATATATCACTTGTCCTTTTGTATCTTAGATGAAAATGGAAAACTACTATTATTTATAGCTTTACAACCTATTGGAAAAATTTAACAATAATGAAGCACTTGTATCTTTCTAAATTTATTCACACAAGTTGGAAAAAACCTAAAATACCTATAAGTCTTCTATGTTTTTAAATTTAGGTTTCTTCACACGTGTTGTTAAATATTTGAAACTTTATCATAATTTCTAGTTAATGGACACATGTGAAAACCTATTAATTTCATGTCAAGAGCATAGGCTAAGAGATGGGTAGTGAAGATGCATTATTATTCCTTTAGTGAAATCAGATGTCACTCATTGCAAGGGGTAATCATATGGTGCCAAAAGTTCACTTGACGAAGAATGAACCAACCTTATTTTATATTAGAGTGTCTAATAATCATGGGTAGAATGAGTTTGTTGACATTTCTTTGAATAGAAATAATGCCTTCATTTTCATTGAATCAAAGAGATTGTACATATTAAGAATGTTGCCCCATCATGTTCTTCAATATTTGAATATTATATGTTTCTATTCCTCATGACAATGTCCTTAATCAATCAATGACTTTGATTTATTTCAATGATTCTTTCGGGCTTTAACAATTATTTTTCCTACTACATACCTTAATTCACTCTATTTTTCATTTGAACTAAATATATATTTCTGTCTAGTGTTAATGATAAATTAAACATTCGAACCAATACACCAAAATGAATAGATACATCATCATTTTCTCCTCTTATTCAATAATTAATACAAGTTGTATTCAACTCAAACTTCCAATGTTTCCACCCTAATACCATGCTATTTTTCTGAACAAATAATAATGGTCATAAACATGAATGGAAGCAGGCTTAATGGATTAATGTAAAATATGTTATTTTATTATAATAAAGTCATCTGATACGATGGGGTTGATTTTGGCTAGCTAATTATAGGATTATTACAATGTAACACCATTTTTTAAATATTTTTTACTACAATTTTACTTGTCACTTATGAGTTTGGTTTCTCATAGCATGCTATTGACAATGAAAACGCTGGAAACAAAAATAATGTGTTAAGTTGGAAGGATGATTTGAGCTACTTAAAAACATGAAATGTAGGAAAATAAATTTATTTTTTGAATATATTTTTTTTCCTTGTTTACATAATACTTCATATCACAAAGATCACCAATTCAGTTACACCCCATGGGTTTTGAATATATAAATTTTTTCTTAGATTTTATATATGATTATGTGAAATTTGAGTTCTTGTAAGAGTGGTGTATTTTTTTACTTTCAAGATATAATGCATATATTTGTTGAGCACCAAATGATGGAACTCCCTTAAATTTTTTAGTAGAATTGTAAAGAACAAAATTTTCTTTTTTCATGGCCACTTTTTCAAAATTTATAATATTAATTTTATATATTTCTAAAATTTTGAAATTTATTGTATCCTTAAAATTATAAGGCCAAAATTAGTGCAAGGTATGAATGTCTTAACACACTCAATTTTTTTTTTTAATTATAGATATTACTTTGTACAAGTTCATGATATACATTTTTCTAAAAATGGTTGAGGCAATAAGAAGTTACAACAAAAAATTATGTATGTATTTCAATTTTTTTTGATATATTGGAAGACGAAAATAGTTTAAAAAATAGTAATCTCTCTCTCTCTCTCTCTCTCTCTTTACACACACACACATAAAATCTTTACAACCAATTCTATATGTATATAGTTTTACTGAGCCTATACAAAAATGACATGAAAAATAGAGACATTGAGAGTCATTTAGAAAAATGAAGGTTTTGACATATTTATAGTTGGAACCACCAGGTTTTTCCTTCCAAACTTGAATCTGAATAAACCAACTAAAAAAATAGCGTGTATGTTAAAGCTGTCATTCCAACTAGAAAAAAAAAATATGAATGAAAAGAAAACACGTTCACTCTAGAGAATGCATACATTCTAGAATGTGTTCACAATTTTGTAACATGCACATGCTATTGTGACTATGCATAATTATACAAAAGGAATGTTCCTAGAGGTCTAACAAAACTATGCTTTATCCTTCTTGAACCTTCCTAAGCTTAAGGGAAATGAACAAAAACCTAGAAAAATTGATATGAGTTGTCACTAGAAGGTCTTTGGCCTTGTAGTTAAATATGGGCACCATTAATATGTTTCACACAACATAGTTTAGTATGGATGCATTGACTATAGCCATGGTATGAAAAAGAACATCTTGATTCCCTTTATAATGTTTATGGGATGGAGCTAACAACCCTAGGCTCTAAACATAACTTGTCAGTTAAGTTAATTGATATGGCTGATGGATAAAATACAAGCCTTAACTAAAGAAAAAAATTATATGAACATGTAGGCTAACATTGTTAAATTTCCTTAAAATCTAGCACTTGATAGTAAATATCAAACAAAGCCTAACATGGTTTATTAAATTATCCACAACTAGGTTCTTAATGAAAAATGCACAACTAAAACACAGTAATCATCATTGCTAATTGGACACATGATATACCCTATAAAACCCACAAATGTGAAAAACTAGCGAAGTTGTTTTATTAATAACTTGGGCCCCCATACTAGGGATGATGACCCATTAGAGGAAAGACACAAATAATTTGAGAAGACCCATTGCTACTCCCTAATTAACCCCTACTCCCTTTCCTTAGGCCCTGCTTGGCATGCAAAATTGAGTGAAATCCCTCCACTAGAACTATGTACAAAGTGCCTTCACCTCTCCCTCAGATCTCCCTTTATAACACATTAATGATTAAAACCCTAACCCTAGATCTTAATGTGTAAGATTAAATATTTCCATCTCAAGATCCATGGTTCTGACTTTATCCCTCACTGAGATAAGCTAAATCACTTAAGTGACTCAAGGTTATAAGAGAGTCACTTTTAATCATTAAGTATAAAAGGTACTTTATAAAGTCATTTTACAAGGTTTATCATCTAGAGAGGAAATCTTCCACATGTTAGGACACCAAGCCATTTCGGAAGTTATACCAAGCTACACAATCCAACAAATATGATGTCATAAACCACCACACCTATCCCATTAATTTTTTAGGTAGATTATAGGGATCAAGGGTCATGAACTACAACTCAAATTACTATAAATGACATCTCAAATAGACATTTGGCCTTCAAGTGTGTATGTAGGCATCATAATGAGGTTTTAAACCCTAGGAATGGGTGTTGTTTCCTTGAAAATGATTGTGAGGAAACATGTTCCTTAGGTCTTAAATGAAGCCTCTCAACATCTATTGTCGTCAACGATATGTTGTACCACCATAAAAGACATTTCCAAGGTATCCTTGGTCTGTAGATGGGGATAATCAATAGTACAGTTTTTTGAACATTGATTATAAGACTTTCGAGCCTAGATATGGGTATGGGAAAATGAACAAGAGTTATGCCATAGAATAATCTTATAAGATTTAGAGAGTCATGAATGACATCTTCAACTACCATAAATGACATATTGAAGGGATCCCTTATGTATAACACTTTTAGCACAATATATGGGTCCCAAGGCAGTAGACATGGTGAGGGAAATAAAAAATAATAATAATCCCAATAAAATAATGGCTATCTATGGGAAAAATTTATGCCTCAAACAACCGTATATGAGCACTTGAGTGTATCTTTGGTCTGGCATTAGTAATTTTAGTGCCATTGATTGATTATGAATGTTAGGTATGTGTCTCAAGGACTTACAAATTATCTATGGAGGATGACCATGCATTAATTCATAAAAATATATTTGAGGAATCCAAATCCATGAAAGGTACCCTGAAGAATTACATATTAACTTTCAAGGGTATACTTGGCCTTTAAAGAAAACATGTTGGTGGCCTCACAATGTTTTTATCATTAGTTATGGTTCCCAAGGCCTTGATATGGCTAATGGGTGAAACGAAAACTTGTGTTGAAGTAGAACTCTTATAGAAATCTAGGAACAAACAAAACACATCAAACTACCACATATAACCTCTTAAGGCCTTAGGTAACTTTTAGGGTTTAAGGGTCATGAATGGTAATATAAATAACCATAGATTAACTCTCAAGATAATAGTTGGCATTTAAATGGGGATATGGGAATGTATAGGATATTTGAGCTCTAGGTGTGGGTCTTTGTTCCTGTTGTATGATCGATGTAGGAAACATAGGAATTAGGTCCTAAAGGAATCTTCTAGGCATGTAGAGTGATCAATGACATGTTGGCCCACCAAAAAGGACCTTCCCAAGGTATACATCATTTATGGATGGGGATAGGAGCATTATGAGTTTTTTAACATTAAGTACGAGTCTCTAGAACCTATATATGGTCGTGGGAAGAAACCAAGAGTTATGGTCCTAAATCCTATTATTGGTTTATGGGGTGAAGAATGATAACTTGAATTCCACAATTGACCTACAGAGTTCATACTTTTCCACTAACTAGTTATATAGTCTCCACTAGCAGTTTTAAGCATTAATTATGGGCCTTAGAGCCCTAAACAAGGCTAGGGGAGGAAACATGAATGTTAGTCATTAGTGGATGCTTCTAGCCATTGAAAGATATAAGGATGTTATTAAAACCCATAAATACACTCCTAATAGTATCACTAGCCTATGATTGGAGGTGTAAGTTGCATTAGATTTTTTTAAGCAATAAATTTATGTCACAGTGTCCTTGAAATGATATAGTGAGGAAGGTCATTCTTTACATCATAATGAAATATTTGAGGCATCTACAATTATGAAAATTCCTTAAAGGACCACATATTACCTCTAGAGGGTATATTTTTCCTTTTATAAAGAATGGTAGTGCCCTTACAAAATTTTGATCATTAAGTATGGGTTTATAGAGTATACTATGGTTGAACATGTAGAAAAATAACACATGAATTCCTTAGAACATGAATGCATCCTTGGGAAGATTCACGTGTTCTCAATAGTTTACATGCATTCCTACGACTATCATCCATTGAATTATATACCATACCTACCTTCCTCTCGTACTTTCTGACATTAACATGCTCGTTCTTCTATATTTATATTCATTTCTCTCTCCCTTTATCTCTCTTCCCCCCATCACTCTTTATCTCTCCCTCTATATTACCCCTCCATATCTGTCTCTATCTCTATCCCTCTCTCCTTCTCTCTCTCTCTCTCTCTCCCCATCACTTCCACATGAACCCTCTCCCTCTCTTCCTTGTCACTCTCTCTCTCTTTTCCTATCCATATCTCTATATCTCTCTTTTCTTCCCATTCTCCTCCCTCCAAATGTATCTATCTCCCTCCCTATCTCCATCTCTCTCCCCTACCTCTCTCACTATCTCTCTCCCTCTCTCCCCCCTAACTCCCTCACTATCTATATCCCTCTCTCCCCCATCACTCTTTGTCTCTCTCTCCACCTCTCCCTTTATTTTCTTAACTCTCTATTCATCCCTCTCCACTCTCTCCATTCATCCCTCTCTCCTTGTCTCCCACTCTCTATATCCAAATATCTTTCTATTTCCACCCCTCTATCTCTTTCCTCTTCCATTCTAACTCCCTTCCTCTCTCTTATCTCAAAATACCTCCCATCCTTCTCTCTCTTCCCCCCTTGTCTCCTTCCATCTCTCTCTCTTTCTCTTCTCCTAACTCTATATCTCTATATTTCCATTCATATATTTTTATCTCTCTCTCTCTCACTCTCTCTTTTCCTCACTCCATATATACATATATATCTCCCTCTTTCATTCTCCTCTCCAGACCTCCCTACCCTCCCTCTCTCTCACATCCCTCTCTCTCCTAGCCTTTCACACCATAACATTTTTTATATCTTCTTTCCACTATCCCCAATTTTTCCACCCTCACATTGCTTCTCTCTCTCTCTCTCTCCTCTTCCATATCTCTCCCCCCTTTCTCTATCTCTCCCTCACCCACTCACTCTTTTCCCTCCCTCTCTCTCTTTTTCTATCTTCCCCACTCTCTTTCTCACTCACTTGTTACCCTCCATCTAGGTTTTTATATTCCCCTCCTCTCCTTCTCCACCCACTGCCCTCTCTCTCTCTCTCTCTCTCTCTCTCTCTCTCTCTCTCTCTCTCTCTCTCTCTCTCTCTCTCTCTCTCTCTCTCTCTCTCTCTCTCTCTCTCTCTCTCTCTCTCTATCTATCTATCTATCTTCCCCCCCTCTCTCAGTCATTACCCTCCATCTTGGTTTTTCTCTACCTCTTCTCTCTTTCTCCCCCCCCCACCTCTCTCTCTCCCCCCACCCTTCCCCTTCCCCTCTCTCTCACATCACTCTCTCCCTACTCTCCCCCTCTCTCACATCACTCTCTCTCCTATCATTTCACTCCATAACATTTTTTATATCTTCTTTCCTCTATCCCCACTTCTTCCCCCCTCACATTGTTGCTCTCTCACTCACTATTCTTCCATCTCTCTCTCTCTCTCTCTCTCTCTCTCTCTCTCTCTCTCTCTCTCTCTCTCTCTCTCTCTCTCTCTCTCTCCTCCTCTTTCTCTCTCTCTGCCGTCCATCTTGGTTTTTATCTACCCCTTCCCCCCCCCCCCCCGCCCCAGCTTCTCTTTCTCACATACACTCCCTCTTCTTCTATCTTCCTCTCACTCTCCATCCTCTCTCTCTCTTTATTTCTCTACCCTTCTCCCTCTATCCCCCCCAATTAAATATCCCTATCTTATTAATTGTATCTTTTTCTCACCACCTCTCTCTCTCTCTCTCTCTCTCTCTCTCTGCCCTCCATCTTGGTTTTTATCTACCCCTTCTCTCCTACCCCCCCCCCCCACCCCTCTCTCTCACATACAATTCCTCTTTTTACCTCTTCCTCTCACTCTCCATCCTCAGTCTCTCTTTAATTCTCCCCCCTTCTCCCTCTACCCCACCTAGTTAAATATCCCTATCTTCTTAATTTTATCTTCTTATCACCACCGCATTCTCTCTCTTGCTCTCTCTCGATATTTACATGTATCCCTCTACATATCTACCTATCTCTCTCTCCCTCCCTCTTTTTATCACTATAGGAATCTCTCTCCCCCACTTCTTTTCCCCTCACCCCTTTCTCTACCCCTCCCTCCCTCAACTCCCCTTCTCTCTCTCTCTCCACCCTCCATCTGTCCTCTCTCCATAATCCATATACTATTATGGATTTTTCTAGAAAAGGTGTTCGAAAATAAACGCTTGTGTAAGCTATTATTTCTTACATATTTCAAGTAGAAGTCAATTAGTACAAAACAAAACAAAATAACAAGAAAAATAGTTAACTATAACAATAAATATTTCAAATACAATGCAAGGAAAAAACATAGAAAGAAAATATTTTGGGAAACAAAAAATCTCTTTATTATTGTAGAGGGGGTACAATCTCTCCTACATGAACTAAAGGGAACCTTGGAGGAAATCGACCCTTGGATCTTCTAAATAAGGTTCCTCCTTTCCATCTCTTGTAAGTGTAACATCTCCTCAAAAAAAAAATTCGACACTCTTGAATGATGAAGTCCAGTATTACAAAGTAATTCCAATTGGGAAGAAATTTTGGCAACATAACATTTCCATGACTTCACTCTTCTAAATGGTCCACAGTGTAGTGGTATTTGTAGGCCAAGGTCCCTGGCGTTCACCCATTTTTCTCATTAATGATATTTGATCTTTGAGTGAGCCTATGATCTTGGTGGAAGAGAAGAATATTTTTTTGGAGGCTCCATGACTTTTCCTTAATGGTTTAGGGGCTCAGGACTAAGTCCCATGACCTTGTAGTCACATCTAATAGGGGGAATTTAGGGTGAATTTCCCTATATATATTTCAAATATCACTTCATATGGATTTGTGTGGCTATTGAATAACTAGTTGCAATGATCTGTGCAAACGTGAAAGAGTAAATTTGCACAAATTAATTAAATTTTTCTTAGTGATAAGTAATCCTCGGCTTATGATAGCTTTACTTATTGACATTTGGGAGCTTTTATTTTTATGATATTCAACACAATCCAAATTTGATTAGCACCTTTCAATGTGCAACATTTTAGTGATAACACTTACTCTCTCTGTGTGTGTATATAGATATATATATATGTCCCTCATCTCTCTCTCTCTCTCTCTCGCCCCCCCTCCCCTACCTCTCTCTCCCATATGTATCTATCTCTCCCTCTTTCACTCGCTCTTTCTCCCCTCCCCCACCAACCCCCTTCCTTCTCTCTCTCCATATGTCTAGACTATCTCTCCCTCTCTCCTTCCCCCTCCCCTACCTCTCTCTCCCCATATGTATCCATCTCTCCCTCTCTCACTCCCTCTTTCTCCCCTGCCCCCCTAACCCCCTTCCTTCTCTCTCCCCATATGTCTCTATCTCTCCCTCTCTCACTCCCTTCTACTCCCTCTTCTGTTATGAAACCAAATCACAAAATAGGAGAAAAGATAGATCCACGATTTCAAAATCAGAACAAATGAACAATTATCGGATGATACAAATTACAAAACCTCCTTTTAATATATAAGAGTCTAAGGGGTCACAATATAATCAGGCCGACATAACAATAATAATATAAGGGCACAAAAATAACAATAGTGGGCTTGTATGGGGCACAATAATAACAATATGGGGAAAATAGGGAAAAAACAATAAGAATAAGGACCAAAATGACAATAGTAATGGGGGAATCAATAGTATTATAAGGACCTAACATGACCCTCTCCTTCAAAAAAGTGTTGTCCTCAATGCTTGAGTAGTTCTGGATGCTTCTGTATAAAATTATCATCCTTCCATGTGGAATATTCGATGGGTAAGTTCTTCAACTTGATGAGATACTCTAAAATTGATCGATTTCATCACTGTCAAGTTCTTATTTATGTGACTACTTCAGGCTCCAATATGATTTTTCTTTCCTCATCAGGTTCTAGCAATATTGTTTGAACTAGGAGCTTGTTGCCTATAACCTTATTTAAGCATGAAACATGGAAAACTCATGCACTCGTGAAGCTATAGGAAACTCCAATTTGTATGCCATAGTGCCAATCTTTTGCAACAACTTGTACGGACAATAATAATTTGGTGATAGTTTATTATCCTTCTTAGCTTGCTTTAGGGACATTTATTTATATGGTTGTAGCCATAGAAATACCCAGTCACCTACATCAAAACTTCTTTCACAACGATGTTGGTCTACCTGTTGTTTCATTCTATTCTATGCCAAAGTGAGGTTGTCCTTTAAGAGTTGGAGAACTTGTTGTTGATGCTCGATGTGATCTTCCACTGCTTGAACCTTCGAATTTTCTCTTGAATATGATGTGATGGATGGTGGATGATATCCATAAAGTGCCACAAATGGGGTCATTTTTGTTGCAGTATGGAAGGAAGTGGTATACCACCATTCAGCCAGAGGCAACCCTTTGACCCATTGTGTCTTTTTATTAGATACAAAGCAACGAAGATACCCTTCCAAACATTTTTTTACTATCTCAGTTTTCCCATCGGATTGAGGATGATAAGATGAGCTATGAGCTAACTGAGTACCAAGAAAAGAAAATAATTATGTCCAAAAATTTCCAGTGAAAATGCAATCTCTTTCGTTTACAATAATCTTTGGGTTTCCATGTAGCTTTAGAATTGTTTTCATAAATGCAGTAGAAATTTTACTAGCTTTAAATGGATGAGATAATGCACAAAAGTATGCATACTTTTGTTGATCGTGTTGGACCCACCAACATGTCACGGGATCTCCCCAGTAAGAAGTCGCAATTATACCTCAGGCCTTTTGTTGTAGGAGTCCCAACATTGGGTCGTACGATAATGCCTTGACCACAATTTCTCACAAAGGCAAGTAAGATGTCCCTATTGGTAGCAAGGGTGTGACAGCTGAAGTAAGTCAAGGAAGGTGCATGAGAGGTTCTAAAACACTGAGGGTGAGGTGAGTGCACCCCTAGGAACCTTGTAATAGTACTTGGCTTGAAAGGGAGCACACGAGCAAAGATGCATCACAAGCTGGAAAGCAAGATAACAAGCAATCCAAAGTTATGGTTAAACAAACAACACGTCTGCACCAATATTCATACAATTTCATACGAAATAGTTCATACACAAATGCGTAAGTTAAATAACATACATTTCTAAAGCAACTAGAATAGTGTAACTACCATAACAACGTATGCATGAAAACGTGTTGGCTCGGTTATATTAAGAAGTGTAGGTTCCAGTCATACAATACATCCATGCCCAACCACTAGTTCTAATAGTGGAACATTACAGCCATGACCACCTACTCCTCTAAAGAGATATACTAGCTCTACAAAATGGAGAAGCCAATGCGTGTTACAATATTGTCGAAGCTTTCTCTAAGATACTCCTATCTAAGCTTTGCTAACCATAAGCCTCTACAATGAGTTATGAGGTAATATTTATAGAAAAGGGTGGGGTGACCCTTGACATTCCCCTTTGAGACCGATCATCTACCCTCATGACTCTTCAAATACTCTATGAATGTTGCATTCAACTATCGACACTTGAACTTCCACTTGATAAGATGTTACCTTGCAATGCACATGTGCCCATGTGAGACAAAATGGCTTGAGCAAGCCATGCAAGACATCACTGACACTCGGACCATTGTGGTGAGACCAACTATTTGACATGCTTCTGATGGTCAAAGGTGATGAGCTTATGCCAATCTTGGTTGTCCATGATGGTGTCCGTGCGCTCAATGTTGAGCTCTTACTGAAGTGAACTTTTGCCTTCATTGCATCCGGGTGCACTAATATGGCTCCTCTATCCTACTTGTCTGATAGCATGCAAATGGTCATCCTCATGCGATTGGAATGGAAACATGTTGAGGCATAGTGTCTATGCTGCTCTCCAAGCATGTGTTGGTGGTCGTGTGCATCAACTTTTTGAGGCACATGTTCAGCTCCAGTCAAACTTACTTCTTATCTTTACCTCGGTGAGTGTGCTGATGGATGTGATCACATGTATGTGCATAATGACATGCATGCTGCTGCATTCCCTTGCATGCGATCACCAACACTTCTCACCTTGTCTACTCTGTGCCAGTTGTTGGGATGGATCTATAAATTGTAGGGGTGTAGTTTCATCTGTGAGTGCATGTTGCACCCCCTGTTGTTCCTATTCCTACTACAACTCATTCTCTCGTCTATGCAGCTCCTGTTCTTCCTTAAGTTGTTGCTTTAGCACATGAAACTCCTTCTCTGTTCCATTCTCTTCCTTCGTGTGATCTTCATGTCACGCCATCACCTCATAGCTTGAGCCTCCAAAGTTTCTTTCATCACAAGTGGATCTCCTTGAGTTTGAAACTTTTTCAGCCTCTATGTTGTCAAAAACTTCCTCTTGCATTCGTTGTATCTGGTATGCTGCCTTCAGTTGTTGTTGATGGTGCTTCTTGCTGTGATGTTTCTTTCGTCATATCTTGATTTCCTTGTCTATGAACAACTCAATGTCTCCATGGGTAGGCAAGTTGATAAACACTTGATCGACTGCATCCCCAAGTGTTCTCTGAATGATGTATTTAATTTTTCTCTCCTAGAAACCATTGTAACTGTGCTGCTGAGAGGCATATGAACACCTAAGATACTTGGAGAAATGGAAACACTCATGGAAAGCAATCTATCAGGTGAAAACCAAAACAAAATTGACAACTGACTTGCAGCATACCTGTGTGACTAATGATGGAGGTTGCACAATTTCTGTGGAGAGCTCAAGGGACTGACTACCAAAACTATACAAGGCATAGTCCAGGCTGTTAGTAGGTTGACTGACTACTTGAACTATGCAATGCACAGTCTAACCTAGCCTACTGAGGACTGAAACTACGCAATGCACAATTTCAGTCAGTAGTGATGGGCAACCAACAAATCGTATTGCGTAGTTTTTGGGGCCAATAGGACACTACCTCCAATAATTGCACAATACATGCCTAGAGGTCACTATTTGGCTAGACTTGCACAATTTCTCAAGGGAAGGTAGACCCTTCCCTTCTGGAAATGCATAGTGCTAGCCAGGCAAGGCATGGTCTGGGCCAAGGCATCCCAGTTCGGTCGATGGGCGACTAAAAGCATGATAAGTGTGAATGCGTGATGAGATGAATGCAAACAAGAGTGAATGATCATTTATGCAAGCAACAAGCATAGAATTTAGAAAATGGGAAAACATGCACGTGGTGAAGCGAGTTACCCCAATTGCGACCATCCTTTCAAAACTGTGTCATGCATGCGACAACAATTAGAGGTGAACGAAAACTGAAACAGTGCCTCTACAAGCTAACATGCATCAAAATGACAAAAAGCGCTTACTAAAATCAAGCAAAAAGAAATCACAAAAAGTGAAACACAAAAAGCGATAGAAATACAACACAAGACATGGAAGGGGGGCTTACCCAAAAACAACCGAGATGAATGTGCTGACGACTCATAAATGCAATGTGGTATGTTAGAGCTGCAAGGTTGATGTGACAAATGATCTCTGTAGCATCTGGTTGATGAGTTTCAATAGAATCAAAGTTGTGACGCACATGCCACAAGTCTAGGAAACACCACACTTGGTGGGAGGCTTCTAAAATGTTCCTTTCATGTAACCTCTAGCTACTAAAAATATATCCCTGAATAAAGGGATGCCTAAAGTGCATGCTACCTTGGGGGGAGCAGTCCATGAATGAAAATTAGTTTTGCTCAGTATCAAAGGGAATCAGTCAACTCAAGTGCACATGCAATAGTCTGCTCAGCTGGGAGGAAAAAATGTACATTTCTGTGACGGAGCTGGGTTGGCTACCCAGAGGGATTATGCAATTTCTGGGCAGAGTAACTGACTGCTGCCCATATTTATGTAATTTCTAGGTTGAGCATTCCCGCTTAAAGGAATTTTGCAATTTTTCCAGTGAATAGTATCAGATAGATTTTCGCAATTCTGGAGCCCAACAAGCTGCCAAACAGAATTGCACAATTTACGGAGAGAAGGTTGGTTTCCCTTGAGAATTCCATAATTTCTTGAGGGAGTTGCTCAGCCTGTAGCTGGACCAAGCCTGGTGAAACAACCTACAAGGGGTATGCAACAAGATTTGATGGGCAGGTTCTCATCCCACAAGAAAATCACTGAATCTTGTGTACTTGACAAGGAAAGACATGTTGCTGTGAAAGGTTGGTAGGGAGGCTTCAAAACTAATCTTAAGAAAAATTTTGGATGGTCGTTGTATTTTCTACAACACTTGGTGACACACTGGTAGAACTTGAGCTCTTTGAATGGGGCTTGTTCGTGAAAGAAAGTCTAACACCTCTAGAAGTATTGTTAAGTTCTCAATTCATCTTGGTTTCCACACTTGCTTGATTGTAAGATGTAGCATCTATCAAGCTCTTGGTCGATTGACACACATTCTAAGCCAATTCACCACAGTTGTTTTGATTGGGGTTGAGTGGTGTATTGGTGCACAAGAAGTATAGTCATCAAAGTCTTAGTTTCATCTCTGGTGTTACTCTGCTGCCAAACAGGCTTGGATAGTACCCCGGCGGAGTCACGCAGGAACACAAGCATCGCTCCTCTTTCAGTGAGCCTGGTTAATACCACAGAGGAGTTACTTGCATCACCTCTCTATGTAGGAAGCCTTTCTCTTCTTTCACCTTATTCATTTTTCAATTTTTTTTAAATTTCTCACTTTTCACTTTTTATTTTTTTATTTTCATAATTATGCATAACACTTATTAATTTCAAAGGCGGAAGACAGATCTTGACTTATTAAGAGTAGAAGAGTTGTTCCTTTAGAGAAGTAGTTTATTATATAGCTCTAATGTGCTTGTTAAAGTTTCCCCGCTCACCTTAGTCTACTTGACTGAGCTGACAAGGGTTAATCCAAAACAACCGACTAGAGTAGGTGACACTACTTAGTGTGCAAGCGTTGTGTTTTCACCAAGGTTCACTTCGAACAGTAAATATTTTCCATCAATGTATCATGGACTAAAAGTAACAAGTTCTTCATACAAAGGTAGGATGACAGACAACCAAGTAGTGATAGCTGCACAAGGCCTCCTGTACCCTACCCAACTTGTTTTAAGAGGCATACATGGTTTCATGCGAAACTAACCTATGAAAAAAAATAAGAGAACAAAAAATAAAGAGAAGAAGAAGTAGAAGTAAATGAAAAAGCAAAGTAAGTAAGAAAACAAACAATCAAACAAAGTAAGAAAGAAAACAAGCATGCAACCAAGCAAACTGAAAGCAAACACTACTCCTACTCCTAAGCTAACCACGCATGGGCCTGATTACATGAAGTGATATGTCCAATGCATCCACAGGCACATTGGTTGACCCACGTTGGTGAAGGCTTGGTCCACGAGCAACCTTGTTGTGCGAACCAGCAAATGTGAAAGATACAATAATGAAGACAGACACACTTTGATCTTATAAGCATCCACAGAACAAAAATGAGTGAAAGCGCACGACATGCACTCCATTGACTTACCATGATTCTAAGCGAAACTACGTGCAGATGTTAAGAATACACACTCTCTTGACTATGACATGCAAGCACGCGTGAGGAAGGTAGACCACTTGCATTGCACAAGTGTGCTTGATGAGTAAGTTTCCTCCAATGCATGAGTGATGGGATCATGTAGTTAGAGTGGAGGAAGTGAAATCTTAGTGTTAGAATGATCTTCAATGCATACAGATGAGTGATGAGTAGCCTTGCATGTCTGAGTAATTTCCTGATCAGAAGTTAAACCAACCTCAGGACAATGAGGGCCTGACATAACCATCAATTCGGGCTGAAGTGGCTCTATAGTTTGCGCGGTTTCGACTTCGTTGACAAATGGATCATCGTAGACCAATGGCTTAGATGGACTAACAATGAGTGAATCAAAATCATGATCGGATGATGAGGTAAAGAGATCATCACAACCAAGATCAGAAAACTTAGGATGTTGATCGGCATCCTCATGATTTGATGAATCACACAGAGGGGTAGATGAGAAGCAAGAATGTTCATCCTCTACATTTCTGAAAAAGATAGATGAAAAATCAAGTGGAGGTTCAAAGAATGATTTGTCCTCTCCATTGTCAGATGATGGACTGACATCCGGTGTTTCCTACAAATGATTGACAATGGGTGCTTACATGGACAGAGATACACATGAAAAATCCGAGATGGAAGGATCACCAAGGAGGTCAAGAAAAAATAGAGGAGGTACAAACAAACAGGGATGGTCCTCTGCTATTGATGGATGTTCAAGCTCCTAGTCATACCCTTCATGAATGAAAGCACATGTTTGTTGTGCAACACCAACTTTGTTGATAGATTGATCCTCATTCAAAATAGGTGTAAATTCCAGAATAGAAGAACATAAGATAGTGAAATCCGGGGGAGGATCAAAATACAAGGATGGAGGTTGAGGTACGAAACACATGTGATAACCCATGGGATTCCCAACCAAGCTTGCGTGAAAATTAGAAGGAGCAATGTTGGGAGGATCTGATGGCTAAAGAGATGTGTGTTCATGCTCTCCCACATCACTCTGTGATGGTGGAGTTGTTTTATGAGGGGACGACAGACAGTCACTTGTGACAGTGACCATGTTCGTCTGTGATTGTGAAACTCCATCATCGAAGTATGTTGAGCGGGGTTTGAGCTTGAAATTATTCTTGGGATTGATAGATTGGATAACGAAATATTCAAATCTATCCATGAGATACTCAAATTTCATTTAACTTTCTGGGGCTTCAAACATGAATAGATGAAAGTGCTCTAAAATCTCCATAAGTCATTCATTTGGGGCCTTCTATTGTTTCAAGATTTTTTTATCAAGTACTTCAGAATCAAAATGGTGGCAAACATATTTGATTAGATCGTTGAACTGCTTGAATGAGTGCATGGAGTTATGAGGTAGTGTGCCACACCATTGTGATGGGTGGTCATGAAGTGTGTGTGTGAGCAACGAACAGACCTCTATTTCATTAAAATTTGCCATGCCCTCCATGACAGCATGGAAGCCATCTAAGTGCCCAGGCTAGGCCACTTCACCTTCACCATCATACGTGATTTCTGACAAGTGATCCGAAAAATCCCTCTCGATGTGAAAGATATGTTCGTTGGACAAACATTTCGGAGGGCAAACTATAACAAACTCCATGATAGATGTGAAAAAGATGATGAGGGCTTAGCTTGTCATATAGCCCTCCTTCTAGTGCCAGAAATGTTGTTGATGCTGGACATGCCAACATGTGAGGGAATCTCCCTGTTAAGAAGTCCCAATTAGACCTTAGACCGTTTGGTGTAGGAGTCCCAACACTGGGCCATATGGTAGTGCCTTGACCGCGGTTTTGCACATAGGCAGGTAAGATGTCCCTGTTGGTAGCAAGGGTGTGACAACTGTAGTAAGTCAAGTAAGGTGCATGAGAGGTTCTAACACACTAAGAGTGAGGTGAGTGCACCCCTTGGAACCCTGTAATAGTACACGGATTTAAAGGGAACACACGAGCAAAGATGCATCACAAGCTGGAAAGAAAGATAGTGAGCAATCCAAAGTGATTGTTAAACCAACAACATGTCTGCAACAACATTCATAAAATTGCATACAAAATAGTTCATACACAAATGCGTAAGTTAAATAACATACATTGCTAAAGAAACCAAAATAGTCTAACTATAAGAAAAACGTATGCATGAAAACGTGTTGGCTCTCTTATATTAAGAAGTGTAAGTTTCAGTCATACAATACATCCATGTCCAACCACTAGTTCCTATAGCAGAACGTTACAACCATAACTGCCTGCTCCTCTAAAGAGATATACTAGCTTTGTGTAGTGGAGAAGCCAAGGCTTGCTACAATATTGTTCAAGATTTCTCTAAGATACTCCTATCGAAGCTTGGTTGACCAAAAGCTTCTACAATGAGTTATGAGGTACTATTTATAGCAAAGGGTAGGGTGACCCTTGACATTCTCCTCTGAGACCGTTCATCTACCCTCATGACTCTTCAATTAGTCTATGACTGTTACATTCAACTATTGACACTTCAACTTCCACTTGACAAGACGTTACACTACAATGCACATGTGCACATGTGAGACAAAATGGCTTGAGGAAGCCAAGCAAGACATCAATGATACTCAGACCGTTGTGGTGTGACCAACTATTTGACATGCTTGTGATGGTTGAAGGTGATGAGATGATGCCAAGCTTGGTTGTTCATGATGGTGTCTTTGCACTCAATGGTGACCTCTTGCTGAAGCAAACTCTTGCCTTCGTTGCATCTGGGTGCACTGATATGGTTCCTCTGTCGAACTCGTCTGATAGCCTGCACATGGTTGTCCTGGTGCGACTAGACTAGAAACATGTTGATCCATAGTGTTTATGCTATGCTCCAAGCATGTTTTGGTGCCTGTGTGCATAAAGATGTCAAGGTACATGTTCAACTCTAGTCGGACTTTCTTCTTGTATTCGCCTTGGTGAGTGTGATGAATTGGTGGGATTGCATGCATGTACATAATGACATGCATTCTACTGGATTCCTTTGCATGTGATCAACAACATTGCTCACCTTGTCTACTTCGTGCCAGCTTCTAGGATGGATCTATAACTTGTACGGGTGAAGTTTCATCTGTGAGTGCATGTTGCACCCCCTGCTGTACCTATTCCTGCTGCAACTCATTCTCTGATCTATGCAGCTCTTGTTCTTCCTTGAGTTGCTGCTTCAGTACATGCAAATCCTTCTTTGTTCCATTCTGTATCTTCATAGGATCTTCATGTCGTGTTGTCACCTCATAGCCTGAGTCTCTAAAGTTGCTTTCATCACAAGTGGATCTGCTTGAACTTGCAACTTTGTTTTTCCTTTGTGTTGTCAACAAACGTCCTCTTGCATTCATTTCATCCGGTACGCTTCCTTCAACTATTGTTGATGGTGCTGCTTACTGTGACGCTGCTACTGTCATCTCTTGATGTCCTTGTCTATGAAAAACTTGATATCTTCATGGGTATGCAAGTGCATAGACACTTGATTGACTGCATCCCCAAGTGTTCTCTGAACAGTGTCTTCAATTTTTCTCTCCTGGACACCATTGTAACTATACTGATAAGAGGCATATGAACACCTGCGATACTTGGAGACATGGAAACACTCATGATGAGCAATCTGTTAGTCAAAAACCAAAATGAACTTGAGAACTGATTTGCAACATACTTTTGTGATTAATCATGGAGGTTAAGCAATTTCTGCGAAGAGGTCGGGAGACTAACTGCCAAAACTACACAAGTCATAGTCTAGGCTGTTAGTACGCTGAATGACTGTTGGAACTACTCAATGTGCAGTCCAACCTAGCCAGTTGAAGACTGTAACTACGTAATGCACAATTTCAGTCAGCAGTGACAGGAAACCAGCAAACTGCTTTGCACAGTTTTTGGGACAAATAGGTCACTACCTCCAAGAATTTCACAATGCATGCCTAGAGGTCAATTCCTAGCTAGACCTAAACAAATTCTAGAGGGAAGGTAGAGCCTTCGCTAGTGTAAATGAGTAGTGCTAGTCAGGCAAGGCACAGTCTGGGCCAAGGTAGCCCAGTCCGGCCGACGGGCGACTGAAAACATGAGAAGTGTTAGTGAATAATGAGATGAGTGCAAAAAAGAGTGAATGATCATTCATGCAAAGAACAAGCATAGGATTTAGAAAATGGGAAAGCATGCATGTGTGTGAAGCGAGTCATCGCAATGGCAACCATCCGTGAAAAACAATGTCATGCATGTGACAACAGTGAGATGCGAATAAAAATTGAAATGATGCTTCTATAAGCTATCATGAATCAAAATGACAAGAAGCACTTACTCAAATCAAGTAGACAACAATCACACAAAGAAAAACACAAAAAGTGACAGAAATGCAACACAAGACATGGAAAGCGGGCTTACCCAAAAACAACTAAGTTGAGTGTGCTAATGACTCCTAGGTGCAATGTGGGATGTCAGAGTTGCAAGGTCAATATGAGGAATGAGCTCTGCAGCATTTGATTGATGAGTTTTGATAGAATTGATTTTGTGACATGCATGACACAAATCTAGGAAAAGCGACACTTGCCGGGAGGCTTCTGAAATGATCCTTGCTTGTAACCTCCATCTTCTAAAAATAGATCCTTGAATGAAGGGATGCCTTTACATGCTTCCTTGGGGGGAGTAGTTCATGCATGCAAATCAGTTTTACATGGTCCCAGAGGGAACCGGTCAACTCAACTGCACATGCAATAGTCTACTTAGCTGGGAGGAAAAGATGTGCATTTCTGGGAGGGAGCTGGGATAGTTTCCTAGAGGGATTGCACAATTTCTAGGCATAGCAGCTGACTACTACCCAGAATTGCGTAATTTCTGGGTTGAGTAGTCCTACTGGGAGGAATTATGCAATTTTTCCAGTGAACAGTGACAATAAGATTTGCGCAATTCTGGAGACCAACAAGCTACTAGACAAAATTGCGTAATTTCTTGAGGGAAGGTTGATTTCCCTCCAAAATTGCACAATTTCTTGAGGGAAGGTTGGTTTCCCTCCAAAATTGCGCAATTTCTTGAGGGAGTTGCTCAGCCTGCAACTGGACCAAGTTTGGTGAAACACCATGTTAGGGGGATGCAACAAGCTTTGATGGACATACTGTCATCCTGCAAGAAAATCATTGAATCTTGTGTAGTTGACTAGGCAAGACAAGTTGTTGTGAAAGATTGGTAGGGAGGCTCCAAAACGAAGCTTAGGCAAAATTTTGGAGGGTGGTTGTAGCCGCTACAAAAATTTGGTAAGTCTGTCAACTACCACCGTGATGACACTCTTTCCATTGGACTTGGGTAAACCCATTATAAAATCCATTGAAACCTACTCCCAATGTTGGCTTGGAATGGATAAAGGTTGTAATAGACCGGGGGTCTTAATTGTTTCAACGTTATTTTGTTAGAAAACCTAACATTCTGCCACAAAATTTTGAATATCATATTTAAGGCCATCCCAAAAAAATTCCTTCTTAACCCTCTAGTAAGTTTTTAAGAATCCTGAGTGCCCTCCTAAGGGAGAGATGTGAAATTCCATAAGAATTTGTTGTTTGAGTTGGGAATTCTCACATAGGTATAAGCAATCTCTGTACCATAACGAATCATTTTTCCATCTAAATTTATTAGATATATTGGGATCTTGTTGTAACTTTTGAATGAGTGCCCACACTTCTTCATCATTATTCCATTCATCCCTTGCTTCATTTATCCAATTTGGTTGGATAATAGAAATGGCGCAACGAAATGCTTCCACATCCTCATCCTTTCTTGAGAGTGCATCTGCCACAACATTTTGCTTCCCTTTTTGGTAGATGATTTCAAAGTCATAACCCAACATCTTTGTGACCCATTTTTGGTTCTCTTCTGAACATAATCTTTGTTCTAAAAATTATTTAAGACTATCATAATCTATTTTGACCTTGAAGTGTTTTCCCATTAGGTAGGGTCGCCATTTCTTACGTGCATGTAGTATTGCCAACATTTCCTTCTTATAAATAGCTTTGTGTAAATATTTTCCTTTGATTGGACGACTTTCGATAGCACTGGGTCTTTCTTCTTGCATTAAAACAACACCAATTCCATTTCCTGAGGCACCACATTCCACAATAAAGGTTTTTGTGAAGTTTGGCATAGCTAAGGCCAGTGCTTGGCACATTGGCTCTTCAGAATGTTCAAAGGCCTTCGTTGCTTCTGTAGTCCATGAAAATGCTTCTTTATTCAATAATATTGTTATAAGTGTTGCCATTCTCCCATAATTTTTAACATACTTGTGACAATACACTATCAACCCAAGAATTCCTCGCATATGCTTTATGGATGTGGGGATTTTCCATTCCTTAATGGATTTAATTTTTCTAGGGTCTACCTTAAAACCTTCATGAGATACAATATGACCAAGATATTCCACCTCTTGTACTCTAAATAAACGTTTGTATCTTTTTTCATATAATTGTTTCTCTTCTAATAGTTTGAGCACCCTATCAACATGTTGAACATGATCCTTCCGAGACTTTTTGTAGATTAATATATCATCAAAAAATACTAACACAAATTTTCTAAGGGTGGGTTTGAAAATGGAATTCATCAAAACTTGAAATGTAGAAGGTGCATTGGTAAGGCCAAAAGGCATGACCAAAAATTCATAATGATGCTCATGAGTTCTAAATTTTGTTTTCGAAAAGTCTTCAGCCTTCATTCTAATTTGATGATATCCTGAACAAAGATCCAACTTGGTGAAGTAAATTGATCTATGAAATTTGATCCAATAATTCATCAATGACAGGAATGGGAAATTTATCTTTAATAGTGATCTTTTTGAACTTCCTATAATCTGGACACATGCACCATGATGCATCCTTCTTGTGCAACAATACTTCTGGTGTAGAGAACGAACTTTGACTAGGTTGAATTATACCAACCTCTAGCATTTTTGGAACCATACATTCAATTTCACTCCTTTGGGCATTGGGATATCTATAAGGTTTAATGTTTGGAGGAACACTTCCTCGAATCAAATGAATAGCATGATCATGATCATGAATAGGTGGGAGGCCTTCGAGAGTCTCAAATACCTTGTAATGATTGTCCATGACTTTTTGGAGATATGGAGAAATATATGATTTCAATGTCCGAACCTATAGCAAACATAATGGTGCAATTACTCCTCGTTGTTCTTTATTTATAATCTTTTTCATTTCGTTAGAGTTGATTATATTTCCCGGTTTCCTTATGATACCCCTTAATTCAGCTTCCTTTCCTTTGGACAAACGTTTCATGAAAATTTCTTGAAAATTAAAAGTTATCATACCCAAAGATTGTAGCCATTAGACTCCTAGTACAACATCAACACCACCCATTGGAATGGAAAGCATTGAGATATTCAATACACATTCTCCTATGGATAGCATGATATTATCGCACTTTCTAGAGCAATTTATGGTTCCTCCACATGCAACCATCACTTGACACTCTAGTGCTAGATATAGGAAACAATTAAATTCCTTGGCTATATTACAATGAATAAAATTATGGGTACTCCCCAAATAAATCAACACTATTACCTTTTTGTTCTTGATATGTCCTTCTATCTCGATAGTTTGAGTGGTAATTCTGGTCAATGCATTACAAGATATGGTCAGATTCATTTCTTATTTCTCTAGGATTTGTTCTTTGTGTATATTCTCTTCTTTTGATGTTTCTTGTTCCCATATCTCTCTCTCTCTCTCTCTCTCACTCTCACCTTTTCACTCTCTCCCTCCCTCTCCCCTCCTCCCTCTCCCCTCCTCTCTCTCCCCTCCATATTTGTACCTAGCTCTCTCTCTCTCTCTTACCATTCTCTCCCTTTCTCACTCTTACCTTCATCTCAGTTCCTTTTGGTAGCATCGGATCTATTTTAGCAACAAAAAATTGTGGAGAGGTTAGAATACAAGAGATATCCAAAACCCAGAAATTGTTTATGGAAATTTTTATAAGAAATGACTTAATTAGATTGTTAGCCAATTTTAAAATATTTCCTAAGTCTAAACTTAGGGAAAATGGATAATTAATTAGATTTAAGTAAGTCAAGGCATGAATGATCTAGAAACTCTCACATATCGAATTAAAGTTAATCCTATCAATTGATTAAGATTTAATCTTGGTCTTTGGAGTCCCAAGAGAGGATTATAAGAAGAAGTCAATGAGCACTTGGAGAGTTCGATTTCACTGGTAGATCAATTTCCAGAGTAGTAGCACTCAGTTTCCAGAGAGAGAGTCAAAGAGATGGAAGCAATATGAGGGGAAAAGATAGTGATCCAAAGGAAAGATTCTCTAGATCCCAAGAGGCAGGATCAAGAGAGTTGAATTACTCCAGAGAGGCAGCATTAAGGGGTAGCGTAGTTGCTTCAGCAAGGCAGTTCAATTTGGAAGAAGAAAAATCATTCTCAGTTCAAGAGGCTAGAAGGAAGTACCAGAAGGCTGGAGAGGCAATTTCCTTAGCATCCATAGGTTGAACGACTTCATCAAAACCCAATCCAAAGCAATCTATCAATCCAACTATCTAGAGTAGTGCAGAGGTCGATGCAAAGCTCTAGGAGGGCGAGCTTTGGGAAGGAAATCTGAGCTAGAGATTGCTTATGGGAGAAGGTTAATTTCCTTCAATATTTTTTTCATATTTTCTTGTTGTTTGGCTAGCCAGTTGGGCATCCATATATATACTCAGATTTCACTGCTGCATAATAAATAAAACCCTCACTGTTGCACTGGTTTTCCCAAGTTGGGTTTTTCTGAGGACAATGGTCAAAAAACAATTGTGTAAATTTATGTGTGTGTGCTAGCATTTCTTCCATCATTTATTCTTCTGCAGTTTTATTTGTGTAGGTTGCAGTGTGATTTATTCAGTGTTTGTTGTAGGAAACAGTAAATAAATTGTTAAAATTAATTAACAATTAAGAGAATAATTTCTTGTTGTTGCAATAGGATTTCAGGTTTTCAAATTTTCACATGGTATTAGAGTGCAGTTGATCATATGGAGAGATTAGTAGTGAATATAAAAGGAGTTTCATTGTTCAATGTGGGGAAGCAGATCAAAACCCTAGAGGTAACATAGTTACTTTATTGAGAGGTCGAGTTTCTTGAGGAGATTCAATTTTTTTTATTGAGGGATAGAAATTTTTTTATCTGTCTAGATCAAAAGGTTCCAGAGGAAGAGAGAGAAACCTAGTATTTTCACAGAGAAGATATCTAGTTGGGCACAATATTTTTGCAACGTTTTTCTAGAGTATAGCTAGCATTAGGTGGAAGGAAGAAGAGCACACACTGAGGGAAAAGCTTCCTTAGGGAACTTCTAGTCTTAAGAATTTTGATTTTCCTTGCATATTAGTAGTAGTTGTGAGTAGAGTTTTTCACTCCAAAAGGGAGTGATAATAGCTAAGGAGTAGCTGAGCAGAAGGGAAGAGGAAATTTTTGACATTCATTGATATGGCCACTGCTAGACTTTGACACCAGGACAGGTTGGATGGAACCTCCAACTATGTCATCTGGAAGGCAAGGATGTCCTTCCTTCTAGATGAATATAGTCTGAAACCATATATTGATGTAGTGGTAGAAGTGGTTGACGATGCAGGTTAGCTAAAGGAGTACATAAAGGAGATGGCATGGGAGAATATGTAGATCTTATACGAAGAATGGAATCACATTGTTTCACACATAACTGGCAAAGGTACTACTAGAGAGATGTGGGAGACTCTCTTCATGCTATACGGGGGCACTTCCGAGCAACACAAGCTGTACTTAGAGCAGAAGCTGAGATGAATGAGGATGCAAAAGGGGGAAATCAAATACCCCTTCCTAACTAGGATTCAGGAGGTCCGAGACCAGTTGTCGGTTATTGGGTCATTGCCTCAACCGATAAAGCCAGTGTGATTGGCAATAAATAGTGTTTGCAAGGAGTGCTAGGTATTTTTCTAATGTATTTTGCGCAGTGATACCTTGCCATGTTGGTACAATATGTGGGCTTATTTGCAGCAGCAGGAGTTGAGGTGATCTCTTTTAAAGAGCTCCATTAGTGGCAACAATAGCGAATAGAAATAGGTGAAGGAGGAGGAGAATGTGGCCCTTGTATCGAAGGGTCCTAGTCAGGGACAAGGGGAGCAGTAAAAGAAGAAGAAGAAGGACCTGTCGAAGGTCAAGTGCTTTAGATGAGGCAAGTTTGGCCACTATAGTACCCAATGTTCTCTCAAGAAGAAGGACAAAGAGGAGAAGCAGGATCTAGTGACAACTCATGCCAAGATTGATAAGTTGTCCTCAATAATTAAGGAAGACTTCGCTATGATCACTAACATACCTCTAGGAGTGAGATGGAGTGATTTGGAGTTGTAGCCCCATAGTGCTACAGATGGGAAGGATCGTTGAGGAATCCACCTTATGGATAAATACATTGCTATGGGGGGGCACAGTTTTCAGTAGTAGGATGGATTAGTGACAATTGATGTAGTTAGATGCTAGAGTGACAGTTACAAAATCTAGTAAATGCTCGGGAGCATAGTGAACAGTTAGTAGCAATGTAGTTGTTACAATTCAGAGTCAGCAGCAACGTGGATTCTTCAGTGACAATGTAGATACTAGTAGTAGTAAGAGACTCAGGTGATAGATCCATTATACGAATCAGAGTTGATTCAATATTTTCAATGTTTTTCAGTTACAGATGTTGTAGTTGCATTAGCAACATATGAGAGGGAGTTGCAGTGCAGATGCAGTGTTGGAAACAACATTATAATGTATTCCTCTCTAAGAGGGAATGCTAGTTTTTGTATCATCAGATGTATTCTAGCCAAAAAATGTTGTGGAGAGGCTAGAATACAAGAGATCTACAAAACCCATAAATCGATTCTAGAAATTCTGCCTAGAAATGACTTAATTCGATTATTAGCTAGTTTTTAAATATTTGATAAGTCTAAACTTAGGGAATATGGTTAATTAATCAGAATTAATTAAGTCAAGGCATGAATGATCTAGAAACTCACACACATCAACTTCAAGTTAAACCTAGCCATTTATAAAGATTTAATCTTGGTCATTAGAGTCCCAACAGATGATTTTAAGAATAATCCGATGGGAATTTGGAGAAGACACTTGGAGAGTTTGATTTCAATGGCAGATCAATTTCTAGAATAGCAGCTATCAGTTTCCAGAGAGAGAGTCATAGAGATTGAAGCAGTGTGAGGGGTAGAGACAGTGATCTGGAGGAAAGATTTTAAAAATCTGGAGAGGCAGTAGCAAGAGAATTGAATTATCCCAGAGAGGCAGCATTGAGGGGCAATCGATTTGCTTCGGCAATGTAGTTTGATTTGGAGGAAGGAAAATCATTCTCAGTTCGAGAGGTCGAGAAAAATTCCCAGAATTCTAGACTGGTGATTTCCTCAACATTTAGAGCTAGAACGACTTCATCAGAGCGTAGACCGAAGCAAGTTGTCTAGACAGCTATGCTGAGCAACATAGAGGATGACACAGAGCTCCAGGAGGCCGAGTTTTTGTAGGGAAAGCCGAGCCAAATATTGCTTGTGGGAGAAGGGTAATTCCCTTTAGTATTTTCTTATATTTTCTTCTTGTTTGGATAGAATGTAGGGCATCCATAGATGTACTCATATTTCACTCCTACATAATAAATAAAACCCTTAGTGTTGCACCGATTTTCCCAAGTGGGGTTTTTCCAAGGATATTGGTCCAAAAATAATTGTGTAAATTTATGTGTGTGTGCTATCATTTCTTCCATCATTTATTCTTCCACTTTTTTATTTTTGTAGGTTACAATGTGCATTACTCAACATTTGTTGTAAGAAATAGTAAATAAATTGCTAAAACTAATTAAAAATTAGGAGAATAATTTCTAGTTGTTGCAATAGGATTTTGGGTTTTCTAATTTTCACACGCTCTCTCTTCAATCCTCATCTCCCCTCCCCTCTTCTTCATTTTATCTCCATGTCTCCTTTGTCACTCCCTCTATCTCTCCACCTTCATTGTATGTCTTTGTTCTTCCCTCCATATATATCTAGAGTTAATTATATATCATGATATATTAATATATATTATAATATAACAAATTGAATATTTTATTGAATTTAATAATATTAATATCAATATAAATATATTTACTATTAATATTAATATTAATCTTGTAATATAAAAATTAGATTTAATGATGTTTTTTACATGACATGATTAAAAAATGTATAACTATATCAAATTATTATATATAGTTTTTTATTTTAAAGATTCATCTTACAAATATTTAATTAAAACAAATATTCATTTTCAATTCTTTGTGTTGAATTAACCATTTTCTTTTGCTTTAAGAAATGGTATTGACTTTAATGAATAGTAAAGATGTTCAGATTTTTACCTAATTTTGAACTTTAATGTGACAATTAAAAAAAAAAAATTCTTAAACTAACAGTGCGCAGGGAAAAAACAAAGACAGACACATCAATACAATCATACACAAATGACACAGTAAGTTAACGTGGTTCACCCAACCAATCTGGGCTACGTCCACCAAACATAGGCATCGACAATCTTATTATTAATCAGGAGATTACAAAATGATCATTTTCTTCACAAACTCTCATGCACACAACCCAATCCGTCTGGACACCTGTTTTATAGCTAAGAGGATCTAACTGCCTCATAAATCCTCCTACAGCAAATATAGGATGCATTAACTCACTCCCAACAAAATAGAGCTAATATAGCAACCAAATCAGATTGTTGTCACCTACTGAGATTTTTGCCTATTTTATTAAAACAGAAAATCTCAACAATCTCCACCTTGACAACAATTAGCCTGATGCCCTGTTTCTTTATTATTTATTTTTTCTGCAAGCCAAGAGAAGCCAAACACCAACGCAGCTTCTCCAACAAAACTGGTTTCGTGAACATGTCTGCACAGTTTTCCTTTGTATGCACTTTTTCAAGAGAGACTCCCCTTTTAGTGATAACCTGTCTTACAAAATGGTACTTAATTGGAATATGATTTGATTTACTATGATAGGCCAGATTCTTAGCCAAATGTATTGTACCTTGACTATCACAAAGTAACCTGATGTTGTCCTGTAACCTACCAAACTCACCAAGCAAACCTTTCAACAAAACCGCCTCTTTGCAAGCATGCGAAGCAACAATGTATTCTGCTTCAGTAGTGGATAAAGCAACAATGTTTTGTAGCTTTGACATCCAGCTAATAGCTCCACCTACAAGAGTAAAGACGTACCCTGAAGTTGACCTTCTCTTATCCAAATGAACTGCAAAATCAGAATCAACATACCCGCAAACAGATTCACTACTATTATTGTAAGTAATACAATAACTACTTGTGCCTCTCAAATATCGAAGCACCCATTTCACTGTTGACCAGTGTTCTTTACCCGGATTTGCCATATACCTGTTGAAAACCCCAACTGCATGTGAAATATCTGGTCGCGTACAAACCATCGCATACATCAAACATCCTACTACATTGGCATATGGAATTGGAGACATATAATCCTTTTCTTCATCTGTATTAGAACATAAACTGGAAGAAATCTTAAAATGGGAAGCTAAAGGGACTGACACAAGCTTCACTTTGTTCATACCAAATCTCACAAGTATTTTCTCAATATACTTTTGTTGTGATAGCCACAGCTTACCATTGCTCCTGTCTCTGAAAATATCCATGCCCAAAATTTGTCTTGCTACTCCTAGATCTTTCATATCAAACGTCCTTGCCATCTGAGTCTTCAACCTGTTGATTTCTTCAATGCTTTTGCTTGCTAAAAGCATATCTTCAACATACAACACTAAGATAATGAACATGCCATTACTTAACTGCTTAAAGTAAACACAATGATCATATTCACTTCTTATATATTTTTGACTCAACATGAAAGAATCAAATTTCTTGTACCACTGTCGAGGTGACTGCTTCAGACCATACAATGAATTCTTGAGCCTGCAGACAAATTTCTTATTGCGATGCTGAACAAACCCTTCCAGTTGTTCCATATAAATTTCCTCATCTAAATCTCCATGTAAAAATGTAGTCTTAACATCTAGTTGCTGTAATTCTAAATCAAGCAAAGC
Organism: Pinus tabuliformis; assembly: GCA_031772625.1. NCBI lineage: Eukaryota > Viridiplantae > Streptophyta > Pinopsida > Pinales > Pinaceae > Pinus > Pinus tabuliformis. The sequence continues at coordinate 757,099,591 of CM062808.1, read as the reverse complement.
AACTAACGCTAACACAATTCTGATTGAAACTATTTTAACAACTGGTGAAAAAATCTCATGAAAATCTATGCCTGCTTTCTGAGAAAACCCTTTTGCAACCAGCCTTGCTTTGTATCTGTCCTCCGAATCATTCACACCCCGTTTCACTTTGAAAACCCATTTACATCCCACAGTTTTCCTGCCTTTGGGAAGTTCAACCAGATTCCATGTGCCATTCTTACCTAAGGCCATGATTTCTTCCTTCATGGTTTCTTTCCATTTGTCACTCTTTGAACCTTCTACAGCTTCCTAATAACACAAAGGTTCATCATCATTAGTGGTCAAAGCAACTGAAGTAACATAATCATCATAACTTCTCGGAGGATGTTTGATCCTTGTAGACCTCCTTAAGGATGTTTCTGGTGCTTCCACAATTGGTTGTCTACCATCTGTAGGAACTTCTTCATGATCGCCATCTGAGGCCTGTTCATGACCTCCATCTGAACCCTGTTCATAATCTGATTCTGAAACCTGTTCATGACTAGAATCTGAACTATGGTCGTCATGACTATCATTAGAAGTGTTGTCAAATTGAATGTGCTGGAAATCAGATACATCATCCTATTTCAATATATTATCTACATCTAACTGTACAAGAGAGGATTCATCAAACTTTACATCTCTGTTGATGATGATTTTGTGGGTAGTAGGATCCCACAATCTAAATCCCTTTGTTCCATCACCATACCCAACAAAGATATACCTTTTCGATTTCGGATCTAATTTAGTTCACTGATGTTTAGGCACTAGAGCATATGCATCACAACCAAACACTCTGAGTTTAGAATAATCACAAGGGTGACCTTTCCATACCTCTTGAGGAATCTTGCAACCTATCGCTGTCGATGGCGATCGATTTATCACATAACAAGTTGTAGCCACCGCTTCTGTCCACAACTCCTTCTGCAAACCAGCGTTACTCAGCATACTCCTTGCTCTCTCCAAAAGAGTTCTGTTCATGCGTTCAACAACTCCATTTGGCTGAGGAGTATAAACAGTAGTCTTATGTCTCTCGATCCCTGCATCCCTGCAATAGTTGTCAAACTCCTTGGAAGTAAACTCACCACCATTGTCAGTTCTTAAACATTTTATAGTTCTACTAGTGATGTTTTCTACCAATGCTCTAAACTACTTGAAAACTGTAAAAACATCAGACTTCCTTTTCAACATGTTGACCCACACTTTCCTAGAAAAGTCATCATTAAACGAGACAAAATACGATGAGCCACCATACGAGGTTGTAGGTGCTGGACCCCAAACATCTGAATGGATATAATCAAGTATTCCTTTACTAGTACGTTTGCCTGTTTTAAACTTTTGTTTACTTTATTTGCCAAACAGACAATGTTTACAGAAATCTAACTTTCTAGACCTTAGAGTAGGAAGTAACTTGCGATGAACCAAAATATTTAACCCTCTTTCACTCATATGGCCCAACCTCTGATGCCATAGGCGAATGGAACTATTGTCATGTTCAGACACCGTAGACACATGAAGTGACCCTGTTCTTCCTTCTAACTGAAACAGATTTCCTACTTTCTTAGCTTTCATTACTAGTAAAATACCTTTGTAAATTTTCATTACTCCACCTTGAATGACAGTTTTATATCCATTTGTATCAAGTGCCCCCAGTGAAATTAGATTTTTTCTTAAATCTGGTACATGTCTGACATTAGTTAACATTTTGGTTGTCCCATCAAACATTTGCAGCTGTATACTCCCTATTCCCACAATATTAGATGTGACATCATTACCCATGTACACAACTCCATCATTCACTAATCTACATGTCTTAAACCAGTCTCTATGAATACACATGTGGTTTGATGCACCGGAATCTAATAACCAATGTTGATCATGATTTGACAAATTAACTGATAAGACTTCATCGCTCATACCTGAACCAGATGCTGAACCTGTATCAGTCGTGTTCACTTCCTTCTTTTCTGTCTATGAAGCTTCTTTAGAAGTTTGTTGTCGCTTCCAGCAATCCTTCTTCAAATTCCCTGATTTGCCGCAGAACCAGCACTTTACTTTACTCTTCTTCCCCTTGGACTTTGAATGCGAATCGCTGCGCTTACCAGAACGTCTTTCTCTAGAACGACCTCTAGCCATCATTGCCTCTGATGTAGAGGTGTCAGCATTCAACCGCTTCCTGGTCTCCTCGGACAATAAAGCTCTGACGACATCATCAAATTCAATGGTTTTGGATGAACTAAGACTTATAGAAGTAACAAAATGATCCCACGACTCAGGCAACGAGCACAATAAAGTTATGGCTTTATCCTCGGCTTCAAATTTTACTTCTATGCTTTCTAATTGCATCATTAGAGTATTAAAAACATTCAAATGATTAGTAATGGAAGTACCTTCCTTCATTCGCAAACTGTATAGCTGCCGCTTCATGAGAATCCGATTTGTCAAGGATTTTGTCATATACAGCTTCTCCAACTTCATCCACAAACCAGCTGTAGTCTTCTCTGACACGATGTTAAATAAAACATCATCAGCCAAACACAAACGAATTCCGCTCAAGGCTCTTCCATCCAATCGATTCCATTCATCATCTGTCACGGGGTAAGGCAGTTTGGATCTGCCCAACAGCGCCTTCACCACGCCTTGTTGTACCAGCAGATCATGCATCTTTACCTTCCAGATCTCGAAATTATTTTTGCCATTAAATTTCTCGATTTCAAATCGGGCACTCTGAGTTTTTGCCATCTCGTTTAAAAAATCAAAGAATCTCCAATTCCAATTTTTTTTTTTAAATTAATCTCAATAAACGCCTATGCCTTAGTTTACCTTTGCCTTTATTTAAAAAAAAAAAACAAACCCCTTTGCTTTGCTGTTTGAATCTCAGATTTCAATTAAAAACAGTGTAAATAAAATTTGGTGCTTGCTGACAAACACAAGAACCGCGCCAGCAAAAAATCGCTCTAAGTGTTGACACTTTGGCGCGTGTATACCTCTAAAATATGCATCGATCTGAAAATTGGCGCACTGGCGCGTTTAATTGACTCGGTTCCATGCCATTTCAATATTTGGCCGCGACTGTGTTAATTTATTCCCCGCCAATCCCAAATAAAAAATTCAAAACAGAAAATACGCTACTCATTAATTCATATGCGTGTTCTGGCAATCAACACGTACCCTCTGCAGCCGTTGTGTGTCACGTGGGTTATTGAACCAGTGTTAAGAATAGATGGCGTGTATAAAGATGCGTTCCGGTTCTCTTATACGCATTCGCTGTTTTCTTATACACAACGGCTTTTTTACTCTGATCTGCCCCAGTCCCTTTATCTTCACAAGGATCGAGAGCTTGCTGCAGGTAATTCAATGTGCACGGGTGATTTCTGTGACATTCTTACTTGTAACATTCTTATGGCATCATATACGTTTGATAGGCACGCTTCACCAGCCACGCTTCAATGCTTCAACGCTGCATAGACAGCTACGCTTCAACGCTGCATAGACAGCTACGCTTCAGTGCTTCAACGCTGCATAGACAAAGCCTTTGCCACCACTGTCTCACGCAGCAACAACGCAGGTTAAAGTTGAAGACCTGGTGTCTTTCTCACGCAGCAACAGCGCATGTCCACGCTTTACCTCCACGCAGGTTCAGTTGGCATATACAGCGAACGCACAAGCAATCTATGCCAGGCTTGGGTAGGCCACTCCTCCGCTGCACGGCTCTGATACCAATTGTTAAATTAACAGTGCGCAGGGAAAAAACAAAGACAGACACAACAATACAATCATACAAAAATGACACAGTAAGTTAATGTGGTTCACCCAACCAATTTGGGCTACGTCCACCAAACATAGGCATCGACAATCTTATTATTAATCAGGAGATTACAAAATGATCATTTTCTTCACAAACTCTCACGCACATAACCCAATCCGTCTGGACACCTGTTTTATAGCTAAGAGGATCTAACTGCCTCATAAATCCTCCTACAGCAAATATAGGATGCATTAACTCACTCCCAACAAAATAGAGCTAATATAGCAACCAAATCAGATTGTTGTCACCTACTGAGATTTTTGCCTATTTTATTAAAACAGAAAATCTCAAAAAAAATTATGATCCATTTAAATTCACCTATATGATAAAAGAGCTTAAACATCTGAGATCATTTATTATCCATTCAAATTATTTATAATAATACATAGTTTTATTTTGATAATTAGTCTTGGTCCATTAATAAGATTAAAAAGTTATATATAATCTAAAGATTTAAGTTATATATAATTTAAGATTCAAGCTAATGTTTATTTTTATTTTTATTTTTGAGGATATGTTAGACTTACACATTGGAGGCATAGCCTCTCATGTGAAGACAGAGAGAGAGAGAGAATTGAAGAAAGAAAAAGAGAAAGAATAGAAGGGTTAAGTCTGGTGAGGACCAGATAACCCTAGCACATTTGTGCAATAGACCTGTTGAGGGCTGTAGGCCTGTAGGACTGCTCGGGGGGAGAACCCAACATAGCGTTGGATCTCATGGCTGGGAGGATAAGAGCAAAAACATTGCAGGTGACTTCTGAAAGTAAGGACATCGGTAGCGGGAATAACCAGGTATGCATTCTCTAATCTAGTTATTGAATAAGTACAGGTATTGAAGTGTACAGTTAGGACACAGAACTGAACTTGTATTATTTTCCTTTAGTTACTGTGGTATAGTAACCAGGTTAATGCATACAGTTTTCAAGATATTGTAAATGAACAATGTGTGGTCACCTCTGTTTAAAGGTCGCATAGTTACAATGCGCTCGGAACAGAGTCAAATCTTAAAGCTATTGAGACGGTATGGGAGACCGTATCAAATAACAGTGAGGGAAACCAGAGAATAAGGGTAAACAAAACCCTTAAGAATGAAAGACACCGAGTTAAATAACACAGTCAACTAGCACAGAACCAGTGCTTGCATGTAAGCAACAACAGTATATAAGTCAATGTTATAGCATGCGAATCAAACTGTATAGAACCTTTTATTAGATTATTACTGTATAAGCGAAACAAGATGGTGTAATCGAAATGCTGTGTACACCAATGATAAAGTATGAACAAATGTTGTTTGAGCATGAAATATCACATAAAACTAACACTGTGTAGTGAAACATTATTATGGAATAGTGCTGTAAAGAAAAGCGTTGCATAGCTAATAATAGTGGTGCTAGCCAAACCATAATATCAGACCCGGCAGCGGGTTTTACATTCACATGTAACAAAACCAAAAGGTACCTAACCTATTGTCAGGAAGCCAAAACATAATGTCGAGTTAAGGGCAGCAATACGAAAATACAACCTGAATGTTAACCATGTACTAACCCGGCAGTTAGGAACCACTGTAAATAGTTGTTCGCGGAGAGGCAGTCTCTGCACTCATATAACGAGTGCAGGACTAACCTCGATGTCGTTGTTAACATATATATAAGGGAACAGACTTGCAAGAACTAAATGCATGTGGAATCATCAAGAATTAAACCCTAATAACGCATATTGCAGTAAACCCATAAAGACTATGATTCCATTGAGCAACAGAGAAATGAACCAACAGCAACATGTTGAATATAAAACTCCCATATGAACCGGCAAATGTAAGAACGACATGACCATTAGTAATTATTGATAGTTTCTGTGAATAGAAACAAGTATTCGTTAAGAAACTGCGAAACCTTACTGTAGCCGTGAGAAGTCCAGACGTGGGAGACAGCGGTAAACCAGAAATGACACAGCTATTATAAAGTAACGTAGCTTCACATATCTGTTATTATAAAGTAACAGAGCTTCGGATATCGGTCAATAGCTCGGACGAGCTTCAAAATATATAGATAATAACATTCGAACCCTGAGACCCTAACTAATCAAATGCACAGAAGTACAGGTAGAAGGTGTGAAAGCCATAACCCTAAGGGCTCATACAGGACAGACCGGCATGGAGAGGCCGTCTGTTGAGTGCACAAGGGTTTGAAATATGGAATCCGACCTGAGACATTAAGCATAAAACTCAAGCCATGTCTCAGCCCGCAGTCATCACACAACATTACGGTAAGCCATTTACTAAGAAGAAACTGGTAGACAGGGTGAGCATACCTGCAAGCTTCGCTAGTCCCAAATCCTCCTGCACGCTGGCAAACTGATTTGTGCATAACCTACACGGTGAACAACCGAGCACAGATAGAGTATGCAGAGGGTTTCAAGAATAACGAAATTATAACTATGAAGCCGACTGCAAATAAGAGTAACAGATAGATAACAGAAGAATCGTTACCTGAACTAGGAACCGGAGCCGTTGCAGAGAGGTCTGTCGAAGTGTGGAAGGGCTCGGCTGTAGCGGTGGACTGCAAATGAGCTCTGTCCGAAGAACCCGGTGAATAAGTATCGAATGACAAACCCTAAACAAACTAGAACTGTTCGATGAAGGTGAATAGATCTCCATCGTTGATTTAGGCGGGAGGTCCTGGCATGAAACCCCGTGTGGGCCAACCCTCCGCAAGGCACATGACTTCACGTGAAGTTGAGCCATCTGGCCATGGAAAAGGGTGAGCTGGGCTCTTACACATTCACCACGTGGCACTTAGCATGTATAATGAGCCGGATATGACAGCAAGGTTCCAATACATTAAGGCACTGTTACCAAACATTAGCACGGCAGTAAGCCACGTACAATGGGTATGATATTACCTAAGGTTTTATATTGGTATATTAGTATGCGTAATGGCTGGACCGAGCCTAACAAAGCATAAATATGTAGGTAGATGAGTGAAGGTTTGGCGGAGACTGTAAATAATAGTTAAACTTATTTGGTTAGGAAGAAAGGGTTAACGAACTGACCCCACCCTTAAATTTTTTTTTTTATAGTTATGCATTTTAAGTTAATGAGATCGTGACAATGTGGTATCAGAGCTAAAGGTTGCAGTACTGGCGCCTTTGGGGATTGGTAAGCGGAAAGGATATTGAGGTACGCCATCAGTAAGCATAAACTCAGGTACGAGTTTAGTCATTCACATATTCATCTATGTCGTACACTACTTTTGGCGTGACGGGTGTGATTCATGTTTATAACTTCTTTGAGAAGTAGGTAATAAGTTGTTGCATAACTACATTCATAACATTGGATTCCTGATGAGGAAAAGACAATGAAAACTTTTGTCGCACTTACAAACAAAATTGAATACTCATTACACTTAAGAACAATAGTGAACACTCATTGAGGAAGTGACCACCAACTACCAACTTTTGATTTGCACATATGGCAATAACAACAATGCATATATTGAACTAGATTGAAGTTACCATGAACAAAGCTTAATGAGCCAATGCATGAATATAAATTAGGGGAACATCCTGGAATACGATGAAAAATTGTTTAAAGAGGACATTAGAAGAACCCCTTTAGATATTGAAAACATGCAATGAGTCAAGTAGCGAGACTTGATTGTCATAACTAACTTTTGATTCGGTCTTGTCATGGATGCATGAAGACGATTGGTAGTTGAGATTGGTTAGTGCTGTATGACTAACCCATAGAACTTATATGCATTAATTAAATTGAACTAAGATTGTTACAATTCGTAAACAAGTGAAGGTTGATTGATGTCACATGCATGAAATGTGTGTATGAAAATTTTTACTCTCTCGGTGCTATAGTTCAGTTGTGCATGAGAAGAGTTCTTAATTTTATTCACCATAAGAATGCATGATGAATAGCTTATGCTTATGTCTTAATAGATTTAGTGATGATTACCCTCTAATTAAGTGAAATCCATTAACATGGTACGTGTTTATCATTACTTGTTGAGAGATAAAAACCATTGGAGCCTCGATTAATGATGGTTGAATTTATCTCTACTATGGGAATGATGGATTTCTTATGCATATTGCATTCCAGTGTGAACTTAATTGGAGAGGCATGTTCAGTGGGTAACATTTCTAGGACCCAATTCATGGTATAACTACATGTGATAATTACTCATAAATAGACTACCTGTGTTAATACAGTTGTCAGTAAACTCTAACTACCTTCCCCAACTATAGATGCTTCCAAAGGAAATGGAAGCAAAGAGAAGGAAGAAGACCGTGCTGTAGGGACAGACGGAGATAGGAAAAAGAAATCGCTAAGTCTGGTGATGACCAGATAAAGCAAGCTTTGAGTGTTAGAATCTTGCAGAAGATTCTAAGTCTTGGGATGACTAGATAGCGCTTGAGGTGCATGTGAGTATTCCCTTGACCATGCTTAAGAAGTTGAAAAATGTTAACCATAGTGTGTTGCTGTTAATGATTTTCGTAATGTCTCCTTGAAGTCATTATTCTGAAAAGGTCACATAGTAGTGTTATGATATTAGTTGCATCTAGCATCAAGTGGTAACTCTGGTGCATGTGCGACACTTAGGAGATTATGCTTCTAATTGCATAAGTAGAGCAATTGCTTCCGGTAAGGGTGGTTTAACTTGTTAGTTATGCATGTTGACCCAAGGATAAGATAAGTGTCTTGTTCACTTACTTGAAGAACACGTATGAATGTTTTATATGATTTCTTGGTAGAGAAAGTATTTGAATGCATGCAATAAAAGAATGGTTCTTTTATAGATTTTCTTGGTAAAGGAAATGTGTTAAGGCATGCAGTTAAAGATTGGTTATTGGGTATGTTTTCTTGGTAAAGAAAATAGGTAGTTCCTATTAGAAAGACTCCACGTGAGTCTTGTGTGTGAAATGCTCGTCTCTTGTCTATAAAATCCTTGCTAAATATGGCCGAGGTATTTTCTTGAGAAAGAGGATGAGGTATATAAATGTCCCGAGGACATAGCATGGAAGGTGGCCAAGTTTGCTTGAATTAAAATATGTATCTTTATTTGATAAAAGCTTCTTGGAATATATATATATATATATATATATATATATATATATATATATATATATATATATATATATATATATATATATATATATGCTAATTGCATTATGATTCTACTTGGTTTACAAGCTCTAGTGATATGACTATGCATTACATGCATGATAAAAGATAACTAAGAATGTGCTTCTAGGCACATAGATATTCATCCCTAAATTCTTGAGGAAAGAATATATTACATATATACATAAATATAGCCTCCTCCTAAGAGTATGCATACTTCATGTATGAAGATGCATGAGAATTTTTCTTGGAAATAAAAGTAGAGGTTCTTCCCTTAAAGACACATTAGAATAGTGTTCATACAAGAACCAAAATCCTTACTTGTTTCATGAAAAGAACTATGTGCATTGAAGTAAGGTAATTGTGTTAGAAGAACACATGTTGCATATTGGTAGCTATTTTGACTTTGGAATTATGAGTCTGTGTGTACTTAGAGAAAGAGGTCATGCTAGCTTCCTTGAAATTAATAATCTCTTGGGGAGATTGTCGTGTTGGATGAGCTGTGTTGATTGCTTGATTTTGATACATAAAGGATAATTAATCCTTGTTTTTGTATCTTGATTTTTATGCCTAAAGATAGATACCTTTAATAATTTCTGGAAAGGGAATCTTGAGAAACCCTCATATCTGAAGATAGAGAAATGAGGATTAAAATGACTTCCTTTAAGAAAGAGGTATGTGGTTTGTCGTATGAAATGATGGTGGTCTTCTAGTGAAGGGAATAAGTGTTGCATACATTAAAGAAGGGCTTATAGGATAAGCAATAGTATGCACAAAGAATAGTCATTGTGATGTAAGAGTTATGTTCTTATGTTCTTATATGTTAGAGAAATTATGTTTAATTACACTAACAATGCATGACTAAAGCTAGCCATAGTAAACGTAAGATAATACTCCATTAATGATGATTTGAATTGGAACAACAGACTATGGCAAAATTGGGAATGATGAGAGTATTAACTCAACTGTTGTTGACATTTATACATTAATGAGTATTTTCATATGCTTTATACATGACAATATGGTATGCATGAACATTCTTGGAAATGGAATACGTGTTAACTGATGCATATTTGTAACTAACGTTGCTGATGGAATTAAGTAGTGGTAGCTTAATGGCAACAAGAAAACTCATCACATAAATTGCTGCAATATGAAATGCAATTATAAATGAGAAAGAATGATGTTATATGATATGCATGAATTATGTTATTTGGAAAATTTGCATGCATACAACATGTATGATGGCTAAGTTTCCCATCAATCTTGATGTTGTGGACCCATGACGAGGGATAAGTGTAAATGCATGGTGTACATGCATGTTTATTTTGTAATGATAATGATTATATGCTTCATTGTGTAATTACTTTGGGAAAGAGTAATAAAAGAGAAATTTAACATGCCAGACAGTGCAGATAGTCGGGTGATGACAGTTACCTGCCCGGAGGGGTTGATGGTACTTGTCTGCCCGGATTGTGAAAGGCTGGAATGCCTTGGGTTGATGACAGTTACCTGCCCGGAGGGGTTGATGGTACTTGTCTGCCCGGATTGTGAAAGGTTGGAATGCCTTGGGTTGATGGCAATTACCTGCCTGGAGGGGTTGATGGTACTTGTCTGCCCGGAGTTGGGTTGATGGCAGCTACTTGCCCGGAGGGGTTGATGGTACTTGTCTGCCCAGATTCCCTCTCCCTGGAATTCTTGAGCTGGTTGGCCAGTGGAATTCCATGTTAGACCTGGTAAGGTCTCTATCAAAGAAACTATCTGGATGTGAAAATGACTCGAGTTGGTTGTGAGAACCAATTGCCATGGATCGGGAATTCTTTAGTCCATTGTGGACTCATGGCTAAAGGAATTTTACATATAGATGTGTAAAATATGTTATGCACCTTTAATAAGAAATGAGCTTAGTGCTCAATAAAGAATAAATGGAAACTTTAATTCCTTTATTATGTTATTAATGTTGTGAACATCTTAGTGGGAGCTAAGCCAATTCTTGCTTGATGCAGTGATTGACTGTTTTGATGATTAGAGAGCTAGGTGCTCTTTTGGTACTTCTTGAAGTACTTTATGGATGTCTTTAGTGAGAATTCATTCAGTGTACACGTGAGCAGTGATTTATCATTTGATGATTAGTGTTAGTACTCTTTAAGTACTTGTAAAAGTACTGTGATTTAGAAAGCATCTAATATTGCACAATTGATTGCTAGTCAAAAGTGTCTCATTTGACTCAAAATATAGTGACTAATGTGGTTGAATTTGTTAGTCATATATTGCAGGAACTACTTACCATGGAAGGGTGAAGAATTGTCCAACCTTTATTAACAGGCTTACATGGAAGTATTCATGATTTTCAAGCATAAGATGGTAAGTTATGGTAAGTTGACACAGAGAATTGTTTATTATGAATGAATAAGGGCCAGGTGGTGGCGATTAGAAGTTGCATATTGTTGCAATTACGAATGATTATGACTATTGATGCTTATAACTAATGATATTTCTTATGACTATATCATTACTATGTTGTTTGTCGGAATGAAATCGTTGATTTCAAAGAGAAAGGATCACATTTTGTGTGGATTAGATGGTAATACCACGAGTAAATATCAAGTTCCGACGAAAGATGAACACCGAGGACGGTGTTCCTGTTAAGGGGGGGAGTATGTAATATACCTATTGTGATTAACCCCACGTAAAGTAATTTTAAATTACCAATCAGTTAATCAAACCTGCGTAAAAGTAATTTTAAATTACATATCAGTTACAACTAATTCTTGGCATTGGTTAAATGGATCAGCGAGCACCCTAATAGGGGGGGGTGCTGTGAAGACAGAGAGAGAGAGAGAACTGAAGAAAGAAAAAGAGAAAGAATAGAAGGGTTAAGTCTGGTGAGGACCAGATAACCCTAGCACATCTGTGCAATAGACCTGTTGAGGGTTGTAGGCCTGCAGGACTGCTCGGGGGGAGAACCCAACATAGCGTTGGATCTCATGGCTGGGAGGATAAGAGCAAAAACATTGCGGGTGACTTCTGAAAGTAAGGACATCGGTAGCGGGAATAACCAGGTATGCATTCTCTAATCTAGTTATTGAATAAGTACAGGTATTGAAGTGTACAGTTAGGACACAGAACTGAACTTGTATTATTTTCCTTTAGTTACTGTGGTATAGTAACCAGGTTAATGCATACAGTTTTCAAGATATTGTAAATGAACAATGTGTGGTCACCTCTGTTTAAAGGTCGCATAGTTACAATGCGCTCAGAACAGAGTCAAATCTTAAAGCTATTGAGACGGTATGGGAGACCGTATCAAATAACAGTGAGGGAAACCAGAGAATAAGGGTAAACAGAACCCTTAAGAATGAAATACACCGAGTTAAATAACACAGTCAACTAGCACAGAACCAGTGCTTGCATGTAAGCAACAACAGTATATAAGTCAATGTTATAGCATGCGAATCAAACTGTATAGAACCTTTTATTAGATTATTACTGTATAAGCGAAACAAGATGGTGTAATCGAAATGCTGTGTACACCAACGATAAAGTATGAACAAATGCTGTTTGAGCATGAAATATCACATAAAACTAACACTGTGTAGTGAAACATTATTATGGAATAGTGCTGTAAAGAAAAGCGTTGCATAGCTAATAATAGTGGTGCTAGCCAAACCATAATATCAAACCCGGCAGCGGGTTTTACATTCACATGTAACAGAACCAAAAGGTACCTAACCTATTGTCAGGAAGCCAAAACATAATGTCGAGTTAAGGGCAGCAATACGAAAATACAACCTGAATGTTAACCATGTACTAACCCGGCAGTTAGGAACCACTGTAAATAGCTGTTCGCGGAGAGGCAGTCTCTGCACTCATATAACGAGTGCAGGACTAACCTCGATGTCGCTGTTAACATATATATAAGGGAACAGACTTGCAAAAACTAAATGCATGTGGAATCATCAAGAATTAAACCCTAATAACGCATATTGCAGTAAACCCATAAAGACTATGATTCCATTGAGCAACAGAGAAATGAACCAGCAGCAACATGTTGAATATAAAACTCCCATATGAACCGGCAAATGTAAGAACGACATGACCATTAGTAATTATTGATAGTTTCTGTGAATAGAAACAAGTATTCGTTAAGAAACTGCGAAACCTTACTGTAGTCGTGAGAAGTCCAGACGTGGGAGACAGCGGTAAACCACAAATGACACAGCTATTATAAAGTAACGTAGCTTCACATATCTGTTATTATAAAGTAACATAGCTTCGGATATCGGTCAATAGCTCGGACGAGCTTCAAAATATACAGATAATAACATTCGAACCCTGAGACCCTAACTAATCAAATGCACAGAAGTACAGGTAGAAGGCGTGAAAGCCATAACCCTAAGGGTTCATACAGGACAGACCGGCATGGAGAGGCCGTCTGTTGAGTGCACCAGGGTTTGAAATATGGAATCCGACCTGAGACATTAAGCAGAAAACTCAAGCCATGTCTTAGCCCGCAGTCATCACACAACATTACCGTAAGCCATTTACTAAGAAGAAACTGGTAGACAGGGTGAGCATACCTGCAAGCTTCGCTAGTCCCAAATCCTCCTGCACGCTGGCAAACTGATTTGTGCATAACCTACACGGTGAACAACCGAGCACAGATAGAGTATGCAGAGGGTTTCAAGAATAACGAAATTATAACTATGAAGCCGAATGCAAATAAGAGTAACAGATAGATAATAGAAGAATCGTTACCTGAACTAGGAACCGAAGCCGTTGCAGAGAGGTCTGTCGAAGTGTGGAAGGGCTCGGCTGTAGCGGTGGACTGCAAATGAGCTCTGTCCGAAGAACCCGGTGAATAAGTATCGAATGACAAACCCTAAACAAACCAGAACCGTTCGATGAAGGTGAATAGATCTCCATCATTGATTTAGGCGGGAGGTCCTGGCGCGAAACCCCGTGTGGGCCAACCCTCCGCAATGCACATGACTTCACGTGAATTTGAGCCATCTGGCCACGGAAAAGGGTGAGCTGGGCTCTTACACATTCACCACGTGGCACTTAGCATGTATAATGAGCCGGATATGACAGCAAGGTTCCAATACATTAAGGCACTGTTACCAAACATTAGCACGGCAGTAAGCCACGTACAATGGGTATGATATTACCTAAGGTTTTATATTGGTATATTAGTGTGCGTAATGGCTGGACCGAGCCTAACAAAGCATAAATATGTAGGTAGATGAGTGAAGGTTTGGCGGAGACTGTAAATAATAGTTAAACTTATTTGGTTAGGAAGAAAGGGTTAACGAACTGACCCCACCCTTAAATTTTTTTTTTATAGTTATCCATTTTAAGTTAATGAGATCGTGACATCTCAACACAATAATATAAAAGATTAAAAAATTAATAGATAAAAAATTATGAATTCAAACTTCTATAATTCATATTGCTTTGAGATCATTCTTTCGGATTAATTGCATCATCTATTTTTAATAAAAAATCAACTAATAAATAAAATAATCTGAAATTTTTATTTTTTAAATAGTTTTGTTTAACCATGATTAAAAACTTAAAAACAACTATAATAAATCAAAACTAGAATTTCTACCTAAAACATCTCCAAAAGTCCTGGACTAATTCAGTCGAAACATAAAATGTGTTTCATTATCCCATAACAACTATACTTATATAACTTAAGTTTGGTTTAGATTTGTGTTTACGAAAAGGTCAAAATTATTAATTCATTCATTTTTTATCAAATAAAAGGGTGTAGAAACCACAATTTTATTGAAATGGTTATTTCTTGCTGGACTACAATAATAAATCAGAAAACTTTTCATAAAGATCATTCTTTCGGATTAATTGCATCATCTATTTTTAATAAAAAATCAACTAATAAATAAAATAATCCGAAACTTTTATTTTTTAAATAATTTTGTTTAACCATAATTAAAAACAATTAAAAACTATAATAAATCAAAACTAAAATTTCTACCTAAAACATCTCGAAAAGTCCTGGACTAATTCAGTCGAAACATAAAATGTGTTTCATTATCCCATAAAAACTATACTTATATAACTTAAGTTTGGTTTAGATTTGTTTACGAAAAGGTCAAAATTATTAATTCATTTATTTTTTACCAAATAAAAGGGGTAGAAAACCACAATTTTATTGAAATGGTTATTTCTTGCTGGAATACAATAATAAATCAGAAAACTTTTCATAAAATCTTATTTAAAAGCTACCCCTTTTCGATATATGAAACGTGTCTTTGAAATACTATGAACTAACCGTGGTTGTTTTCCATCTATCCAAGTAAATCAAACATCCAACTGGAAATCATATTTTATATTTTATATTATGATGATATCCAGATAATCAGCGGGTCAAACCCTAATAGCTAAATATTATTTTATTTGGAAACAAATCATGAATATTTTATTTTATTTGGAAACAAATGATGTTAGACGAAAGAAACGTTAAATCTACTCTCAAAGAAGCGGAAGTCACGGGCAATTCACTGCAAGTTCGTCTCTTCTTTCCATGTTGACTGGATTTATCTAGGGGCAGCTTCGGTATGCTGACTAGATTTATCTAGGCTGTTTTATTTCCAATCTATATTAACTGAAGATAACTTGGAAAATTCCCCTTGTATTTTTGCTTTGTTTTAAACCATTAGAATTTCGTAAGTAATATGAAAAATATTTATGTGAGTTTTTGATTTATCGTTTTTTTTAATTATATGGTGAATTGGTAATTGCCAATCTTTGAAGTTGCCTCTATAACACCAAAAGTACATCCAACCACTTGCAAATTGTTCTATAAACAACTTTTAAGCTACTGTTTTTAAGAGTCATAGGCATGCTGACTAGATTTATTGAAGCTGTTTTATTTCAAATCTGTATTAATTGAAGATGACTTTGAAAATTCCCTTTGTATATTGGTTCTGTTTTAAGCCATTACAATTTTGTAAGTAATATTTATGGGATTTACTTTAAGTAATATGAAAATTATTTATGGGATTTACATAATCAATTCCAGAAGGTAAACCAATTTGGTGATTCTCAATTTCGTTAATAAATAATATACGCCCCAACGAATATTGCCGGGTTCTTCGGGTTCCCTTTGTATATTGGTTCTGTTTTAAGCCATTACAATTTTGTAAGTAATATTTATGGGATTTACTTTAAGTAATATGAAAATTATTTATGGGATTTACATAATCAATTCCAGAAGGTAAACCAATTTGGTGATTCTCAATTTCGTTAATAAATAATATACGCCCCAACGAATATTGCCGGGTTCTTCGGGTCATTTTTACAGGTCAATTTTAAAATTAAATTGTTACATTGAGGTCTGTTATTTTGGAATTTTTATTTAAATAAAGTTAAAATTTATTTTATATATTAAAAATTGATTTTTTATTATATAAATATAAATGCTAGTTTGTTAATTATATTTATTTAGTTGATATGAAAATATTTTTTTTTTGAAAATTTAATATATTTTGTAATTCAATATTAAAAGATTTATATTTTATATTTTGAATTTTTTTTCTTTTAAAAATATAGTAAATTTTATAGATTTTCTTTTTAATTATTTTTAGTTAAAATAATTTAATAAAAAAAAAATTGTTATTAATTTTAAAATGTTTTTATAGAAATATATAACATAGATTTATATTACCATTTTTTCTATCCAGGGATTTTATTTTTAATTAATTTTAATGAGCATTCATGAATGATTCCAACATAGAGTTGTCAATTAGAGAGGAATAACAGGATTGGAATGAGAATACATTTGAACTTAAAATATGTTTATAAAACACTTCTGATTTAAAAAATAAAAAATAAAAACTCATATCTAAACCCTCTCTAACTTTAAAACCTCTTTCAAATACAACTTATTTCCATAAGAGTGAACTTTCATGTAAATATCTGAGTATTTAAAGCATATCATAGGTTGAAGGTAAATTAATGAAGTGATGTCAACTATGTTAACTCATTAGTTAATAAGATATATTAAAGCTTACAACCTAAATATTGTTAAAATCATATTGTTGTCTTGTCATCCTTGAGATATTAAGTAAGAAATGTCTATTGCCCTAAAACTACTAAACTCTATTGTTGGCCTTGTTGAACTCGCACTTTGTTAACATCCTTAATTACTAAGGTACTAATATGGGACATTGGAGGAATTATTACATCTCATAATATAATTTTCTAAATAAACAAGAAGGGTTGCAAATATGATTAGTAAGGTACTCAACTATTTATTTAAAATATATTATTTTATTATAATAAAGGCATTTGGTACAATGACGTTGATTCTAAATTATGTAAAAGATATTATTTTATTATTTGGTACAAGGAGGTTGATTCTAAATTATGTTTGACTAAGTTGTGTTATTGGTACAATATGACTTCATTCATTAAATATTATATATCATTTTATTACCCATTTACATGAATGTTGATTAGAATTGGATCCATAGAAGACTGTCAAAGAACCATTATTGTATCAGGTCGAACAAATCTCTAAAGAATTCCAAAATAGTGATCAAGGACACCCTAAACCAGTGGCAATGACAGCCAACGTGGAACGAAGAGGACCTCAGTCAAAGCGTGCTAACTGAGGCCCGTGGAGACTACGCGGGAGGTCAAAGTAGCCATTGGGAGCCTCGGATCGGGAAACAAAGGTGGATTTTGATGCGTGCATCGCTGGGTGAACAGGGCCGAAATGGAGGAAGCCCGAGCACTCGGTCACGTTGGGAACCAGAGGACCGTGGGCAGAAAAAGGAAAAAAAGCGCTAAACGTATAAGGCGGGACCCGCGCTATAGGAAAATCGGCAATATTGATCGGGGCGCCCATGAACAGTAAGAGGTTTTGGACGAGAGCAGAGCGATTCCTTACATTGATCGGCGCGTGGCAAGCGGAGATGAGAGAAAACCATCGTTGATCACATGCTATCGGTTGAGCAAGTTAACCGTGTAAAATGTGCGTATGGCATTGGATCTAGAGGGCTCAGATCAGATGGTTGAGATCACGCCCGATGGAGGAAGCAGAAATGACAGAGAATTAACCCACATTTTAGAAGGGATTTGGAATCTATTTGACCACCACGGCGGAGGAAGAACGCATCCACAACGTAACTGAAGAAACGAACCGATGAAGCATGTTGGCACCATTTAGAGGAGGACAAGTGGCCACTCCCTAAACGTTCATGATGATGCCGAATAGGGAACTCCAAGCGCAGCTACAGAAGGTGAATCAACAGAGGTGGAAGAGGAAGCAAACAGACATAGGGATCGAATGGCTAAAGCCATGAATAGAGACAGTCGAATCAAAGATAGAGAGAGAGAAGAGAGACAGAAGTCGAGAGACAGAAGAAGTGGAACAGTGAACCCAGAGGGGAGGACTGAACACAGAGAATAGTAAAGCGAAGCAGAGGAGATAGAGGGCCGAGCTGACCAGAGGCAGCATTGAGAAACAGAGAGCTTGAAGACTTAAGCCATCCCATAGAGGAATCTGTCCGGGACTGAGCATCACATTTGGCTCTTTCCCCTATAGACCAGAATGTCACAGAGATGGTAGGAAGAATAATTCTGTGTACTCAAGTGGCTTGGGGAATCTAAGAACCACCCTGCCAAGCAAAAACCTGCTTAAGGAGAACTCACATTCAGTCCCTCTATTGTAATTTCTCTGCTTAAAGGCACAATAAAACAAGGACACCATTGAGAGCTGGACGAAAGATGTAGCGCTAGAGAATAGGGTGAACTCCTTACTAAAATTGCTTGTGTCTTTATGTTTTCTTACTATATTTCTCTGATGTCTTTCCATTTTATTGTCTGTGTATTGGCAATCTGATCGATCCATTGCTTCAATAACATAGAACACACACATACCAGCACATGAGTTTGTAATACCTTAGATTAATAAACTTTTAACCAATGTCACTCATAGGGTGAATATCAGATCAAGTGGTATCAGAGCACTATGTTGTAAGGTTAGACAAGCTTGTGTTGGTTTAGTTGTGAATGCTCACAAGATCAAAGCTCGAATTAGGAGGAGAGTTGGTGGAAACTAATCCTGAAATTAGGAGAGTCTATCTTCAAAAAACAATGTCAGAAGAAGGTTCTATTGGGCCAGACCCTCAATTCATTAAGAGTTTCCTAGCTATAAAGTCTATGGTAGAAGAAATGTACAGAGACTTCAGAAAGCAAAAGGTTGAATATTCATCAGGTTCTAAACAAGACAAAGAAGAAGATGAGTCTCACTGCAATGACCACTCCAAAGGAAAGGGGAAAGTGGAAAGCTTTCTCACACCTCCTAATAGCCCTGTTCATAATAAGAAAGCATCTTTGATTAAGCTAGATGTTAAATTTTATTTGCCTATATATGAAGGAGAGCTAAATGCTGAAAAGTTGGACAATTGGAATAGACAAATTAATGTGTATTGCAGGGTACAGAACATAAACTCAGACAAGAGTAAGATTCAGCTGGCAAGCCTATGCCTAGGAGGCACTGCCTTGGTTTGGTGGGAAGCTAGAACCCAAGCTGATATGAAAATACATGGTAAGACAATCTCTTTCTAGAGTGACTTTGTTTCTACAATCAAAAAGCAGTTCTATCCATTGGCCTAGATGCAACAAGCCATGATGAGTTGGCAAACTCTTCGACAGTTGAAGGGGCAAAGTGTGCAAGGGTATACTCAAGAATTCAGAAAGAGAGCATTGATGTTGGGTATCTCATTAGACTCACCAAAGACTCTTTTGAAGTACATTGGTGGTCTACACAGCTACATAAGGAATACCATCCTAATGTTTAATCCCACTAGTATAGATGAGGTATTTGTACAAGCTACTCATCTAGAAGCTAGAGGAAAGAATGGAAATCCAAAAGTTGGGGGACCATCCCAACCCACTGTAAGGAAGAGCAAGGAGAAAAGAAAACAGAAGTGGAAAGCAAGGAAGGCTAACACTGCACAGAAAGCCAAAGCTTCATGCACTCACTGTAAAAAGGATGGGCATGATGATGAGCATTGTTGGATTCTGCATCCAAAGTTGAGACCTAAGAAGTCCGAGGGCAAGAAGAAGAAGACATCTGCAACTATTCAGAAATATTTGGGGTCAGACTCGGGAGATGAAACAACTATAACAGCCATAGGTATAAAAGGTTGTGTGCTTTAGAGAATGCTGAAATCAATAAGCAGGTGCAAGAGTTGCTCAAGAAAGGGTTCATCAGGCCTAGCACATCACCATGTGGGTCACCAATCATTTTGGTGAGAAAGAAAGATGTCTCTTGGAGAATGTGCATTTATTATCGAGCACTGAATAAGATAACAATAAAAAATTGTTATCCCCTTCCTCACATAGTTGATCTTCTAAATCAATTAGAGGAAGTTGTTTATTTCACCAAGCTGGATTTGCACAGTGGATACCATCAAGTCAGAGTTGCATAGCAAGATGCATGGAAAACTGCTTTCAAAACAAAGCAATGATTGTATGAATGGATGGTTATGCCTTTTGGCTTAACTAATGCTCCTACTACTTTCATGAGATTAATGAATGATGTACTCAGACCCTTTCTTGATGATTTTGTTATTATGTATCTGGATGACATTCTGATTTTCAGTAAAACGTGGGAAGAACATTTAAAGCATGTTAAGCAGACATTAGATGTTTTGAAAAGAGAAAAAATTTATGTTAAACTCTCAAAATGTGAATTTGGAAAAACATCTCTAAACTACTTGGGTCATATAGTAGGGGGAGGTGAATTAAAAATAGATCCCTTTGAAGTTGCAGTCATTATGAACTGGCCTAAACCCAGGTTTGCTACAGAAGTGAGAAGCTTCTTAGGAGCAACACAATATTGGAGGAAGTTCATTTCTAACTTCTCCTCGATTACAGCTCCCTTACATGCTTTAATAGGATTGAATAAGGTGTTTCAGTGGGGAGGCAAACATCAGAAAGCCTTCGACAACTTGAAAGAGAGAATTAGTACAACACTTGTACTAGCACTGCCTGATTTACAAAGACCATTTGAGATCCAAACTGATGCTAGTGACTATGCCATGGGAGCAGTGTTGACATAGCACGGTAAACCCATATGTTATCATTCTGAGACTTTTAATCCTGTAGTAGTTAACTATCCTACATATGATAAAGAATTGTATGCATTAGTTCAGAGTGTGAAAAAGTGGAAACATTATTTAATGGGCAAGGAGACAGTAATACATACTGATCATCAGCCACTTCAATACCTACACTTCCAAACTAAGTTGCAGCAATCAAGAAATTTCAGATGGATGGGTTTTCTACAACAGTTTCATTTGGTCATCAGATATAAAAATGGCATACATAACAAGGTTGCAAACATGTTATCTAGATCCATTATAGATGCATCCACCATACTTAAGCATAATTCAATGTTACATGAGAGTTGCATAGAACAATATGCTCAGGATATGGACTTTAAGGGTGTATATGCAACTTTGAGTGAAGGCAAAAGAGTAGAAGAATTGGACTATCATGTGAAGGACCGACTCTTATGTCATTGTGGGAAACTCTGCATTCCACAAACCGAGAGAGTAAAGATGATTAGGGAAGCACACACTTCTCTGATATCAGGTCACTTTGGGGTAAGTAAAAGAGTTGCACAACTGCAAAGGTTCTGCTATTGGCTTAAAATGAATGAGACAGTTTCTAGATATGTAAGAGGGTGTGCCATGTGTGCTAAAAGCAATCCCAGCAATAGAAAATTAGGCTTGTACACTCCATTGCTAGTTCCTTCTCACCCTTGGGAAAGTGTTTCCATGGACTTTGTTGGAGGACTGCCTAAATCTAGGAAAGGTCATGACTATCTATATGTTGTTGTGGATAGGTTTAGCAAAATGTGTATTTTGATACCTTGTAGTAAACAGGTCACAGCTAAACAGACTACAAAATTTTTCTTTGAACATGTATGGATTCATTTTGGATTACCCACTTCCATTGTATCTAATCGAGACACCCGATTTGTGGGGAAGTTTTGGTCGAGTCTGTGGGAACTGATGGACACGAAGTTGAAGAAAAGCCCAATTTTTCATCCACAAATAGATGGCCAGATAGAAGTAGTAAACAGGACAGTGATCCAGTTACTGAAAGGTTATTGTAGCAAACATCCTAAGCTTTGGGATGAACACTTGTGTTATGTGCAGCATGCTTACAACAGAGCCAAACACTCTTCTACACAGAGATCTCCTTTTGAGACCTATTTTGGTTTCACACCAAGGTCTCCCTCGGATTTTGTCGTTGGTAAAGATACCATGGTTGATGGACACAGTGATGTGGACAAGGCAACTAGGTTCATTGATCATATCCAGGAGATCCACCAGGTAGTATAGGAACAACTGGAAAGGAGCCAAGCCAAGTATAAGGCTAGGCATGATAAGCATCAGATGGAGCACAATTTTTAGGTTGGAGACCAAGTCTGGCTGTATATCAGTAAGAACAAGATGTAAGGTGAAGATAAAAAGCTAAAGCCTATTAGGTATGGACCTTTTAGGATACTTGAGAAGATTGGGGAAAATGATTTTCGCCTTGATTTACCAGCTTACATGCACATCTACTCAATCGTAAATGCAGATTGCTTGAGATTGTTTGAACCTTCAACGATTGAGGACCTTGAAGAGAAGAGTCAATTACCTTCTATCAATGACCTACTACCTGAATATCTCAATGAGTTGCAGGAAGACATAGTGCTGGGTAGGAAGGTAAGGATGATGCACAGGGGAAATGTGGAGTACCTCAATATTGGACTCAAAGGTACAAAGTTGAGTAGCACAAAGTGGATTGAGATTGGACAAGTGAAGAAATAATATCCTCACTTAGTCGATGCATGAAAACCAACTTTTGGTGGTACAAAAGCTTTTTCAGTGGGAAGGTCGTGATTCGTATTGGATCCATAGAAGACTGTCAAAGAACCATGACTGTATCAGGTCGAACAAATCTCTAAAGAATTCCAAAACAGTGATCAAAGACACCCTGAACCAGTGGCAATGGAAGCCAACATGGAACAACGAGAACCTTTGTCAAAGCGCGCTGACCGAGGCCCATGGAGACTGCACGAGAGGTCAAAGTAGCCCTTGGGAGCCTGGGATCGGGAAACAGAGGTGGATTTTGATGCGCGATTAGCACTAATCACACATTGCTAGGCGAACAGGGCGGAAATGGAGGAAGCCCAAGCACTCGGTCGCGTTGGGAACTAGAGGACCACAGGTGGAAAAAGGAAAAAAAGCGCTAAACGTACAAGGCAGGACCTGCACTCTAGGAAAACCGATAGTATTGATCGGGGCGCCCATGAATGGTAAGAGGTTTTGGATGAGAGCGGAGCGAATCCATACATCGATCGACACGTGGCAAGTAGAGGTGATAGAAAACCACCATTGATCGCATGCTATTGGTTGAGCAAGTACACAGCCCGAAACATGCATATGGCGTCAGATATGGAGGGCTCAGATCGGACAGTTGAGATCACACCCGATGGAGGAAGCAGAACCGACAGAGAATTAAGCCATGTTTTAGAAGGGATTTGGAATCCATTTAACTACCATGGTGGAGGAAGAACTCATCCACGACATAACTTAAGAAACGAATCGACGAAGCATGCTGGCACTGTTTAGAGAAGGACAAGTGGCCACTCCCTGAGCATTGATGATGACGCCAAACAAGGAACTCCAAGCACAACTGCAGAAGGTGAATCAACAGAGGTGGAAGAGGAACTGAACAGGCATAGGGATCAAATGGCTAAAGCCATGAACAGACACAGTCGAAACAGAGAGAGAGAGAGAGAGAGAGAGAGAGAGAGAGAGAGAGAGAGAGAGAGAGAGAGAGAGAGAGAGAAGAGAGACAGAAGTCGAGAGACGGAAGAAGTGGAACAGTGAACCCAGATGGGAGTACTGAACACAAAGAACAGTAAAGCGAAGCAGAAGAGACAAAGGGTTGAGCTTACTAGAGGCACCATCGAGCACCAGAGAGCTTGAAGACTCAAGCCATCCCATAGAGGAATCTATCCAGGACTAAGCATTACATTTGGCTCTTTCCCCTATAGACCAGAATGTCACAGAACTGGTAGGAAGAAGAAGTTTATGTACTCAAGTGGTTTAGGGAATCCAAGAACCACCCTGCCAAGCAAAAAACTGCTTAAGGAGAACTCACATTGAGTCCCTATATTGTAATTTATCTGCTTAAAGGCACAATAAAACAAGGCCACCATTGAAATCTGGATCGGAGATGTAGCCCTGGAGAATAGGGTGAACTCCTTATTAAAATTTCTTGTGTCTTTATATTTTCTTACTGTATTTCTCTATTATCTTTCCATTTTATTATCTGTGTATTAGCAATCTGATCGATCTGTTGCTTCAATAACACAGAACACACACACAGCAGCACATGAGTCTGTAAAACCTTAGTTTAATAAATCTCTAACTGATGTCACTCATAGGGTGAATATCAGATCAAATGTGAACTTATTACATCAAGTAGTTTTATATAGATTTTAACACCTATGTTAATGATTATGGTATAATTAGAAACATTATTTAAACCATTTTTTAGATACTTCTCTTTTAGAAGTGTTATTTGAACCAAGTAGAGGTTCATCATGGTACTTCATAACCCTGATAAAAGGGGAGATTACAATCTAAATTACTAGGTTCCTATATTGAACCACTTCCTTCATTCTCAAAACATAGATCTCCTAAATTAAATTATTCTACAACAATCCACATGCATGTCCCATATCCCCATTGTTGAGGAACAACTCCCGAAATCCATAAGTTATAAACTATTTGAAAATAATCTAAATTAAGCATCACCTACACTACACTACACTAGATCCCTACTTTTCCTATTAAGTGCCAACCTTTCATGATTATGTTAGTCACCTAAAAGAACACACTATTAAAAGGTAATATTATTAGAAATGGTGTAACTTATGAGAATAAAGTATTTACTTTTGAATTACTTTTACAATGAAGAAAAAATAAACCTTTATATTTCCTTTTTTCTTCTGCTAATTAAATAACTTTATATATGTGCCTACATACTTTAATATTTTAATTCTAAAGTTGGAAAATAAGAATTATGTTTATGACAATATATATAACCTTTTTGCGATAAAAATGGAACACTACTATTATTTAGAGTTTTATAATTTATTGGAAAATTTTAACAATAATGAAGTACTTGTATTTTTCTAAGTTTATATTTATTCACACAAGATGTAAAAACCCTAAAATTACTTATAAGTCTCCTATATTTCTAAATTTAGGTTTTTTCACAAACCTTAAATATTTGAAATGCTATCATCAATTGTAGTTAATGGAGTCATGTGATAACCTATTAATTTCATGTAGAGAGCATACGCTAAGGTATGAGAAGTGGAGATGAATTATTATTCCTTTAGTTAAATTAGTGGTCACTCATTGCTAAGGGGTAATCATGTGGTGCCAAATTTCACTTGAGGAAGAATGAATTGACCTTATTGTATATTAGTGTCTAATAATTATGGGCAAAATAAGATTTTTGATATCTCTTTGAATACAAATATTGCCTTCATTTTCATTGAATCAAAGAAATTGTAGATATAAAGAATGCGAGTGCCCTCATGTTTTTCAATATTTGAATATTCTAAGTTTCTATTCCTCGTGATAGTGTTCCTAATCAATCAATGACTTTGATTTCCTTCAATGATGATTTGGGGATTTACCAACTATTTTTCCTACTACATACCTTAAATCACTCTATTTTTTGTCTGAACTAAATTCATATTTATTTCTAGTGTGAACGATAAATTAAACATTCAAACCAATAAACCAAAATGAATTGTTACATCACAATTTTCTCCTCTTATTCAATAATTAATACAATTTGTATTGATCGAGTCACATAATCTATTAAAAGAAATTATGCATACATAATTTCTTTTAATAGATTATGTGACCATGAAAGCATATCACATAAAAGGAGCAGAAATAAAATGTAACCATGAGAAATCAAGGTAACAAAACAAATTGATAATGGAGTTCACCAAGTGTGGGCTATGTTTCTAGGCTTTGCTCAAAGCGGGGAGGCCTTTTTCATTAATCCTCAGGAAAATCAAAATACATGCATGTACAAACAACACTTTTATTATACCTCGACTTCTAGGGATGACCTGAAAATGCACATGTCTATTGAAGAAAAGGAGTACACCATTGAATTCCTGGCACAAAATTGTGTCAAATGACAATAAACTCAACCCCTTTCTTCTTTAGGAAAAATTCAGACCATTAGGAATCTCAAAGATTCTTTCTCACTAGTTTACTGGAATTATACTCCTCATATGCCAAATCTAACTTCACCACTACACTCCTTGTAAAAAACTGAGTAAAATGAGTATAAAGTCAGGTTCGTTCTGAAACTGTTAAAATTTGGCCCTAGGGGAATCTCTTAGATTCAATTCCATAAAGATGCCTACCTACAAGTTGACTAAAATTTCGCCGCTTAGATCAAAAAATCGATCACTTCATTAGATTCTAGTGAAATTCTGGTTTGTTTGACTATAAAGTTGGCATGATTCTTTGACTATGAGAATTTGGCCCTAAGGGAATCTTTTAGATTCCTTGCATATTCCCTGTGTTAAGGTTCCACTGCCTCGATTTGCTTTCTGGTTCAAGGATCCGCCACTCGGTATGTGTGTGTGCTCCTCCGCTACCTTGGATGAATGAATTTTTAGTTTGAAATATTTGTTTCAGATAGGAAAAATAAGACCCGCCACCCTAGTTCGATAGTTGGCAGTCAAAATCCTTAGGTGGAGGTCCTAGGGTCAAGCCCACAGGCCTCCCCCATAATGGCAAGTTGTTATGTTAATTTTTGAATTGGGAACATTTTTGTTTGAGATTTATATGGGGCTACCACATGGGGCAAACCAATGCAGGCTCGATATCCACTGGCCCCAATTTTATGTGGCTATTATAACAATCATTGGCCAATGTATAGGTGACGAGGGTTGTGGGGTTTGATCACCCACCACCCATTACATATATTTTAATTTGTTGGGGAGGGGTGGCGGGGGTGGTGGCCCATCCGCTATTTTTAGAAATTTTTTATTTTTTATTTTTTTATATATAAGAAAATAATGGTAAAAAGCCACTAAACAAATTTTAAGGGTCACCGGAAAAATTAAGTAGGCGATAATTTTGCTAGTTCTGGCTGCTAGAAACTAGCACCACCAAGTGAAAAATTGTTTCCTGGTTAGTGGCTGCTAAATTTATAGGTTCCTCCAGATTTAGATGACCTCCAAATTTAGTTGGGGCTCTGCTAATTTTAGTTAGGGGCCTAGTTTGACGAAAACTTTGACTCGCGATAACTTTCACATACAAACTTAGATTGAAGTGTCGTTTACACTGTTGGAAATCTTGCAACGATATCTCCTATCTGAACCTGGTTTCATGGTAATCCAATAACTTTTATTTTTGAGCCATTTCTAAGTGCTCTTTTATTAGTGAGCCTTTCTCAATCCACTTGGATCATTCCTCCCCACTGAGGAGCTTTTGGTCCTCGAAAATCATGAATAGAATCTACAATCTATTGTACTCCTTTGTTTTCACAATAAGTGCTTTAGTAGTCTACACTTCCTTCCCCTTCACCTTCGTTCTTTAGAGCCATAAGGGATGATCTCACACCTACACTCTTTACAAACCTATAGTACATATTTGCAATATACATGTTCAATTACATGGCCTATCATGACCCAATAAATCTCCATACTTACCAAGAGTTTATAACACTCTCTTTGGTCAAGTTTACATCATAATCATAACAAAAACCAATACCTCACCTATCAATAAAAGGAGGCCAAAACATCATCTTGTTGTTTTCATAAGTGGTGGAAAACACATCATCACTTTTCCAATTATTTTCTAACATATGATTTACAATAATATGGCCACAGAAGGCTACTATATCTAATAAAACCACCTCACTCAATAAAGTGAATGGGTCATCTCCCTACGACTAATTTTCTTGTTGAACATCTTCACCATTTGGTTCCTTCATAGGTCTTTTCTGGGCATGGAGTATCTAACATGTGGCTATCTGGTGTCCATCCTTTTCACAGTGTCTACAATAATTCTTTCTCCTCCAAAATTTCTGGCTCACCTTGGAATGCTTATTCCTAGTGTGCCTCTAATAAGTACCTATGGAATCCTTACTATCACTAGACTATGATGAGGTGCTCCCATCATTTGTCATTGATTGGTCACTGGTTGTCTTGGAGCATTCTCCAACCTATTTTCTAACCTACCCAAGTCCTGCATAGCAAAGGAATTACTCCACTTCAATGGGATTCACAATGCCTGCCTATTAATGTCGAGGTGCTTGCCTTGATACCCCATCTTCTTCAACAATTTTGATCCAATTCTTGTGGTATGTTTTTAAAAAGTAGTGAAATTATCATTATAAAAAGAACATGAAATTGAGGAATCACCTTTTACCTTAGAATTTCTATGTTGCAAATTTCCTTGTAACTAGTGCCGCAACCTTTATTTCTCCTCCGCTTCTTCTTGTAGGAGTCTCTTTAGTTCAACCTTCTTCGCTTGAATTCTTTGGTTGATTTCTTTGAGTTCTTGGATCCATGTTGTCTTTGGTTCCCTCCTCACCTTTGGCACAATTTATGCTAAAATATTTGTTTCATCACGTGAATCAGAACTGAAGTCAATAGGTCCACCTTCTAGAATCCCAAGAGTTGCAATCTTCATTTCAACACCTGAGTCTGATCTCAAGTCAATTGGTCCAACACCTGCAAATCCTGTAATTGTGATCTTCTCATCATTCCCTGGTTCAGATTCTTGGTCTTATTACACAATTTCAACTCCCTTCTACTTATCTTTTCTATCGTTCCTCTTTGGCCCCAATTCTGGATGCAATTTCCAACAATTCTCCTCATCACGCCCTTCTTTCTAACAATGAGTAATATGGGTTTTCTTCCTTTATCTTAGTTTTATTATCCTCTCTAGGCGATCTTCCTGCTCATTCTTCCCCCTGATTTCAAGATGTACAACCTTCATACTAGATTCATCAAGACTTTTAAGTTCAAATAATAACAATGAATGATGCAAATAACTATGCAAAGAGCCATTATATTTAATCAATGTATCAAGAGTGTCTAGTGGAACATTCAATGCTAATTCCTGTTTCCTAAACTCCTCTATAAAATTATGAAGAGTTCGACATTTACTTTGTTTCAAATGTTGTCATTCCATCATGGAATTTTGTAGTGAACCAATGGGTAAAATTGTTCTCTTAAAGCAAAAATGAACACAAACCAAGATGAAAGAAGTTTATGGCTATTCTTACCACCTTTCTACAGCTTGCCTTCCCAGCAGACAAGAGTAGTGCCACTCAATCGAAGGGATTCTAGTTGGATGTTGGCTTCATCCTCTTTTACTCGTTGTATGTAGAAATATACTTCAAACTGTCTGATCCAGTTATCTAGATTTTTTGCATTGGACTTCCCACCAAACACACGCAAATCAAACTTGACATCCAACTTAAAAAATGGATTTTTTATGTGTAGAAATTTCACATGTAGATCAAACTGGTAATGCAATGTACTAAAGCAAAACACATGATCTACTTCTACAAAACATTAAGCGGAAGCAAAACCGATTTCATGAGCAACATCAACCATAAACACATATAACTGATTAAGAGAAATAATCACTGATAACACAGATATATCACTAGGGAAAGCACCAACATAAAACCCCCAACACTGTATTATCAATCAAGTGGAAATCCTCTTCTGTTTACAAAAAATATCAGCTCAATCTTGTACTCTGTACAATCAAAAGGTGAATATCATAGACTCACTATTCCTTAATATGTAGGCCTCAAGTCCACCAATCCCCTATTTCCTTGCGCAATTTTGATTGGGGCCCAATTCATAACATGTGAGCATTGACCACAAATCATACCTGCTATTAACCATAGGTCCAACTAGGCAATCCTTGAGGACACTAGTCCCTCCTACATGCAAGGAATATTCCATGGGAAGATCTAAGAATCTACTAGTACACTGTCCCTCATCTGATCTCAAATGGGTCTCTAACAGAATTGACATGCAACAGTTATCCATGAGTGAATCCTCAGTTATCTAAAATAATAGTTGTCACATGCATGCAAGCATTAACAAACTATATTTTATTATTTTAGCAACTTGTTAGAATAATCTAACTGGACTTGACTAGTAAGAACTAAGTCAACTGATTCTCTCATTATAGAACTCCTACTTAATTCCTCAATCAGTGGAGAGAATGAAGAACAAATTCCTCAATCAATAGGACAACTAATTTGAATTTTCTCACAAAGACTTCAAGTTTAATTTTTCCAACTAATTAACTCATGGAGATTAATCAGTTAATATTTTAAACTGTTGTTAAGACCAAATTCGATTTTACTTCCTATAGACAGACCAGCGACTGCTATAAATAGGAAGGGACCTAGAAATGTTATTTTTATAACTTTCTATTTTTAGCAGTTTCACCTCTCACCCAAGGTCGCCAATGACCTCACTGGCCAAACTGCTATTTTAGACATGCTATTTTTAGACATTATCTTTTTAGCACATTCTAAAATTAGAATTTCTTGTTGACCACTTTTCAACACTCCCTCTCAACAAGAAAGGGATTATCAGCAACCCCGATCCTGTCTCTGTGGAACTCAAACTTGCCTTTTGACAATGCCTTTGTCAAAATATCTGCATCCTATTCCTCGGTCGAAATGTACTGCAACATCATGATCCTCTTGACCACACAATCCCGTAGATGATGATAGCAGATATCTATATGCTGGACCTCTAATGAAACACTAGATTCTTAGAGAGTTTAATGCAACTTTGATTATCACAATATATCACTATAGGATCCATCATCTGACCAAACAATCCCACTAGAATCTTCATCATCCAAATGGCCTCACATGCAGCCTGACTAGCTACCATCTACTCTGCCTCCACTATGCTACGTGGAACTGATCTCTATTTCTGGCTATACCAAGAAACTGTAGCTGACCCAAGGTTGAAGATTCCTCCAAAAGTGCTCTTCCTGTCTGATGGACTACCTGCCAAATCTGCATCTGTGAAGCCTTGGAGCTTCACTCCCTCTATCTGCATGTACCATAATCCATACTGTGTAGTGCCTCTGAGATATCTCGGCACATGCTTTGCTCGCTTCCAAAATAACTTGGTTGGTTGAACCATAGCTTGACTCAACTGGTTCACTGCAAAGCACAAATCTGGTCGTGTGTTCACCAAATACATGATTGAACCCACAAGCTACCTATTAATAGTAGTAGCTACTACATCACCTGAAGTAGCATCCTCCTTACTCCAGTTACCTACTAGAGGAGTCTCCATGGGCTTGCACATATTCATGTGGAAGTGCATCAGTATCTCATTGGCATACTTTCTCTAAGACACAAATACTTCCCCATATCTATGACACACCTCCATGCCTAGAAAGTAGTGCATGAGGCCCATGTCCTTCATCTCGAACTCTCTTGCAAGATCCTTCTTGTAGGACTTGATCAACTGATCATCACTTGTCAAAATTAGATCATCGACATAAAGTACAATAATCAATAGCTTACCATCTACAATGATGTGGTAGAGGTTCGCATCCACTTCACTCTTGGTGAAGCCCAACCCAGTGAAATAATTGTCGATCCTGATATACCAAGCATGGGGTGCCTGCTTCAGCCCATACAATTCTTGCTTGAGCTGACACACATGTGACTCACGATTGAAGATCTCAAATCCCTCTAGCTGCTCTATGTATACCTCTTCCTCAATCTCCCTGTTGAGGAATGTTGTCTTCCCATGCATGTGATGGATCTAACAACCCATCTATGCTGATAGTGCTAGAATCGATCTAATCGATGAGTACCTTGCAATAGGAGCAAAGGTCTCATCATAGTCAATCCCCTCAAACTGTGAGAAACCACAGGTGACAAACCTTGCCTTATGTTTCTCAATACTACCATCAGCTGCCTGCTTTACCTTGTAAAGCCATTGGGAAGTGACCACTGACTTGTCCCCTGGTCTAGGAACAACATCCCATACATTGTTCTATATGATAGAAGCATACTCCTCTACCATCGCATCTACCCAAACTGGATGCTGCACTACCTCCTCAAAAGAAGAATGCTCGGTCGCTACACACTCCCCAACCAGGGCCATGTAGCTAGTGTATCTATCGGGAGATCTCCTCTGTCCATGCTGAGAGGATGGCTGCCCCACATTCTCTCTCCCATCCTACATCAATCTGTCACCTTCTCGAGAGCATTTATGCCCCTCTCTGGAAGACCCTCCAGTAGTGGCGATCTCCACAACTGGAATCTCTACTTGTGGCTGCTCCACATCATTAGGAGGCTCCTCCTCCTTACGAACTAATAGTTCCTCATCATCATCATGCAACTTGAGTTCCCTCTTAAGTGATACTCACATGGTTTGCTACTCATCGAACTTCAGATCCCTGCGCACTACGGTCCTCTGGCTGGCAGGCAGAAATGCACGATAGTTGCGAGGTGTATCTGTGTACCCCACAAGTATTCCCAACTCAACTGTTAGGTCTAGCTTCTTCTGAGCATATTTTGTCACATGACAGAAGACTGGTGATCCAAGTATGCGGAAGTGACTCACATTTGGTCTCTTCCCTGAAAAAGCCTCCATAGGTGTCTTCATCCACAAAATACGATGAGGACTTCTGTTCTAAAGATATACTACTGTATTGCATGCCTCAGCCCACAGATGAAGTGGTAGGCCTTGGTCATGCAACATCGATTGAGCTGCGCCCAAAATAGATATGTTATTCCTTTCAGCCACCCAATTCTATTGTGGGTTATGAGGTGATGTGAGTTCCCATTTAATTCCTTCTAAAGCACAGAAGTCCTTAAACTACTAGGAAATATACTCTCCACCATTATCACTTCGCAAGGCCTTTACTTTCATCCCTGATTCTTTCTCTGCCAAAGCTTTGAACTCACAAAACTTCAAGAAGGTTTGATCCTTATTTTGCATCAAGTAGATCCAACATGTACGAGAAAAATCATCAACAAAAATAACATAATACCTTTCCTTTCCAATGGAGGTTGTAGAGAAAGGCCCGCATACATATGAACGAACTATTTCCAGAACTGCTCTTGCTCTACCATCCTGATCATGAAAAGAAGATTTTGAATACTTACCCAAAGTGCAACCTTTGCATGTGCTCACTTGCTCCAGCTTGCACTTGGGTAATCTGGTAGAAATTTGCTGCATGACCTTCAAGGCCCCATGAAGCAAGTGATCCAGTCTCCTATGCCATAACTCGCCAATATCTTGGCCATGGATCACCTACGATTTGGAACTCAAAGTAGCACAGTCTTCTACCTATAACTTATAGAGATTCTTCACATGAATCCCCATCTGTTTGGTCTATCCAGTGCCTATATGCCTTAGGAAAACCTTTCCCAAACTAAAGACTACATCATAGCCTTTATCCTCAAGTAAAGCAATGGACACAAGATTCTTTTTCACCTCTGGTGCATACATAGCATTAGAAAGAGAGAAGGGAGAACCATGCTCCCTATAAAACACAACCGTACCTTCACCTGAGACACGGTACTTTTTGTCGTCGCCCATCTTGATCCGTATCTAGAGATCCTTCTCCTCCAAAGTGCTAAAAATAGTCTTGTCACCTGACATGTGGAAATAAGCTGCACTGTCCAAGTACCAAACACGTCCCATTTTGGATGAAACCATGCATGCAATAAGTGAGAAATCCATCTCAAATTGTGAATCTAGAGCATCACCATTAGATTCCTTGGAGGAACCTTTCTTGGACTTCTTCCTCTTTGGGCAACTAGTAGAATAGTGACCGAACTCATGACAATGAAAGCATCTCGCCTTCAAATTGTCAAACTTCTTCCCTCCTTGAGAAGAT
The DNA here is from genome assembly GCA_031772625.1 of Pinus tabuliformis. NCBI lineage: Eukaryota > Viridiplantae > Streptophyta > Pinopsida > Pinales > Pinaceae > Pinus > Pinus tabuliformis. The sequence goes on along the minus strand of CM062808.1, from coordinate 757,065,624 downwards.
TCGGATTGGGATGCCTTCCATTTCCCTTTCTTAGCTTTAGATGCTAAAGCCAAGTTCTCTTCATCACCATTCTTTGATGAAGAAGCTCCATCTTTGGTGTTCCATTTGATCTCCTCCTGCATCAAATCTGACCACAGTCTTTCCCAATCTGGCAATTTTTCCCTTCCATTCGCTGAGTCTTGGTAGCTATGCTAGCTCTTAGGAAGGCCAAGGAGTGCTAGACTTACCATATCATCATCAGCAGTAGTGACCCCTACGCTTGCAAGCTCATCTTTGTAGTTGGTGAGCTTGTTCAGGAATGTAGTGATCGTATCGCCTTTCTCACACTTGATCTTTTGAAGCTTGTCCTTTAGTGCCAGCTTCCTCTGATCACTGCTATTCTGATATAAATCTTTCAATGATTTCCACATTACAAACGTGTTGCGTTGTGTTATATTCTTTCCACGACTTACCCACGTAGTTAACCAGGGGGTAAGAGGGGGGGGCGAAGCACCCTCTTCGTTGCGCCGATTGTGTAGTGACGGGGGGTCACTGGGGGTTTGAGGTGTACTCATAACCTTACTTAATGGGTTTCGTGGCAGTGCCCTAGAAAATTTTGGTTTTGGACCCTATGTTAGGTTGGCCGGACCCACCTATGGTTTTGTGCATGATTTTCGCACATGTTTTTTTTGGATGCGATGGTTTTTGGTCCATGGTATTGCACGCAATGGTTTTTCGGTCCATGGTATTGGATGCTTCGGCATGTATAAATATGTATTATAACATTGAAAGGAAAATAATGAAAAATCAAGATGGTAGTTTTGGGATCCAAGCAGATTTGGCTTCAAGGGGACACCTTTATTACTGAGGGGTTTCGCTCAATCCTGTGGTAGACCTTGTTCAGTGGGAGATCTACGAGATCAATTATGGTGGTGAAAGAAGATGGTGAGCAGTGGGAAGATAGAGATCGAGAAATTTAATGGTCAGAGTTTTGAGTTGTGGAATCTCAAGATGGAGTATCTGTTGGTGGATAAAGATCAGTGGATCGTGCTAGATTCGGGTACTAAACCAATGGGAGTGTCCGATGAAGAATGGAAGAAGTTGTATCGGAAGGAAAAAAGCACAATACGATTGTGTGTCTCAGATTCAGTATTGCTGAATGTATCAGGGGAAGCTACAATGAAGGCTTTGTGGGACAAGTTAGGGACTTTGTACCAATCTAAGTCTCTGGTGAATAAATTGTTCCTGTGGAAAAAGCTATATAACCTGAGGATGAAAGATGGAGGCTCAGTGATAGAGCATATAAATGCTTTTAATACTGTGGTAAGTCAGTTAGCATCTATTGATATTAAAATTTCAGATGAAGATAAGTGCATCAATTTGTTGTGTTCTCTACCAGATTCGTGGGATAGTCTAGTTATTGCAATAGGTAGCAATGTAACTGCCTTGCAGTTTGATGAAATAGTCTTAGCCTTATTGACGGAGGAGATGTGATGGAAAAATATGGAGAGACAGAATGGTGATGCCATGTCTGTACGAGGACGGTCCTAGAACATAAACACAAATAAGTCATCGAGTGGGAGATCCAAATCTAGAGGGAGATCTAAATCTCCAGGAAAACCTGTAAAGGTGGTGTGTTGGAAATGAGGAAAGGAAGGCCACTTCAAAAGGGACTGTAAATCTAAAGCTCCTAACAAAGGAAAACGATCTGATGAGGCTCCTTCTGCAGAGGTGAAAACCACCTCAGATGAAGGTGGGGATGTGTACTTGGCTTCTTCATGTACACATGTAGATCATGAGGCATGGTTGATTGACTCAAGTGCATCCTTTCACTTCACTCCCCATAGAGAGTGGTTCTGTGAGTATGAGAAATATGATGGTGGTGATGTCTTCTTGGGAGATGACAGAAAGTCTAGAATCATTGGTCGTGGAAAAGTAAAGTTGAAGTTGCAAGGTGGAAGGGTTAGAACGCTTGCAGGTGTTCTACATATTCCTACATTAGCCAGAAATATAATTTCTATAAGCAAGCTCGATGATGCAGGTGTAAAAACATTGTTCGAGAAGGATACCTGCAAGATGGTTCGAGCAGCACTGGTATTGATGTGGGGAGTTCTGATTGGAACTCTATACAAGCTGCAAGGTAGCACTGTTATTGATGGGTGCAATAGTTTTATGGTTCCTGAAAGTGGAGTAGAAAATCTACTAGTCTCTAGAGAGAAGACCATGTTGTGGCCTCAAAGGCTTGGACATATTGGAGAGAAAGGCCTTCGAATACTTCATGGTAAAGGTATGGTAGAAGGTATGAGTAATAGCTCTCTGGATATTGATTTCTATGAAAATTGTGCATATAGGAAGTAGAATCGGGTGAGTTTCCCCTCTCGTAGTAAGAGGGCGAAACAGATATTAGAACTTGTGCACAATGATGTGTTTGGACTTGTGAAGGTTCCATCACTGGGTAAGTTTGTGTACTATGTATCATTTATAGACAACTTCTCAAGGAATACATGGATATATTTCCTTACGAAGAAATTTGAAGTTTTTGACATGTTTAAAGAATTTAAGGCTCTGGTGGAAAACCAAACAGAGAAGAAGATAAAGGTGCTGAGGACAAATAATGGTCGAGAGTTTTGCAGTAAGGAATTTGAAGAATTCTACAAGAAGCTTGGTATAGCATGACAGAAGACTACTCCATACATGCCTCAACAAAATGGAGTTGCAGAAAGAATGAACAACACGTTGATGGAAAGGGCAAGAAGCATGCTCAGTGGTGTTGGGTTAGGATAAGAATTCTGGGCAAAGGTGGTGGATACTGCATGTTACATGGTTAAAAGGTCACCTTCATCGGCGTTGGAGGATAAGACTCCACAAGAGGTATGGACTAGTAAGAAACCCTCTCTTTCACATCTGAGGGTATTTGGATGTGATGCATATGTACATGTTCGAAAGGAAAAACGAACCAAGTTGGATAGCAAATCTGAAAAATGCATCTTTATTAGGTATAAGGATGGTTTAAAGGGTTATAAGCTTTGGAACCTAGTAACAAGGAAGGTTGTGTACAGCCAAGATGTGGTGTTCAGAGAGTTGAAAGATGTTATTAAACATGAAGTCCAACCAAAGGAAGCTGAGAAGATAGAGTTTGAGCTAGAGGAGGAAGAACCAAATTCTACAGCAAAGGAGGAATTAGAAGATGAAGAGCCACAAACTCTGGCTGTGAGAAGATCAGTTAGAGACAGAAGGCAGCCATAAAGGTATAGTCCACCTGATTTCCATTCAAATGTTGCTTTGTCTATTACTAATGATGGTCCCAGAACTATGAAGGAAGCAGCAGATTCAGAGGATGGAAAACTCTAAAAAGAGGCCATGGTTGATGAAATGGCATCTTTGCACAAAAATGAGGCTTGTGATCTGGTGGAGTTGCCGGCTGGAAGGAAACCCATTGGAAGCAAATGGGTGTTCAAGAAGAATACAAATACATAAGGAAAGGTGGAAAAATAAAAAGCTTGGTTGGTAGAAAAAGGTTATTCCCAGGTGTCGGGAATTGATTTTGGTGATATATTTTCTCCTGTTGCCAAGGTAACTTCTATTAGATTACTTTTATCTATTTTTGTTGCTTTTGATTTTGATTTTGAGGTAGAATAGATGGATGTGAAGATAGCATTTCTTCACGGGGATCTAGAAGAGGAAATATACATGAAGCAACCAGAAGGCTTTGCGGTGAAGGATAAGAAAGAACTGGTATGTAAGTTAAACAAGTCTCTGTATGGGTTAAAACAGTCACCAAGGATTTGGTATCAGAAATTTGATACATTTATACGGGGACTTGGCTTCACCAGAAGCAAAGTAGATCATTGTGTGTATTTTAAATTAATTGGTGACTGTGTTATTTATCTGGTCTTGTATGTGGGTGATATGTTGCTGGTTGGAAATGACAAAGAAATTATCTAGGATTTGAAGACCCAATTGTCCTCCAAATTCGACATGAAAGATCTTGGTGCTGCAAACTATATTTTGGGCATGGAAATTAAAACAGATCGTACAAAGAGGAAGCTCTGGTTAAACCAAAGGAAGTATGTCGAGACAATAGTGCAAAGGATTAATATGCAGGATAGTATACCGGTGAAGTTTCCTATTCCTATAGGTGTGAGGTTATTTGCCGAGCAGTGTCCCAAGACACAAGAAGAGGAAGAGGACATGTCCCATGTTCCATATGCAAGTGCAGTTGGTAGCCTGATGTATGCAATGGTTTGTACTAGACCAGACATTACACATGTAGTGGGAGTATTAAGTAGGTTTATGTCAAAACCAGGGAAGGAGCACTGGACAGTAGTGAAACAGGTTTTCAGGTATTTGCGTGGCACTAGTGATTATGGTTTGTGCTGCCAAGGAAGACTAGGATTGGATAGAGTGTTGGATATTCATGGCTTTGTTGATGCAGATTGGGCTGGAGATCTAGATCAGAGAAGATCTACAAGTGAGTATGTGTTTAACCTATTTGGAGGTGTAGTCAGTTGGATGAGTAAGAAACAATCTGTAGTGGCACTATCAACTACAGAGGTAGAATACATGGCAGCCACTCATGCAAGCAAGGAAGAAGTTTGGCTGCAAAGATTGTGTTCAAGTATGGGGTTAGTACAGGAAGCTATAAGGATAGACTGTGATAGCCAAAGTGCAATTTTCTTGGCAAAGAACCCCGCATATCATTCAAAGACAAAGCACATTGATGTTCAGTATCACTTTGTGAGGGATATGATAGAAGACAAAAAGGTGTTGCTGGTAAAGGTGGACACTTTGAAGAATACTGCAGATGCATTGACAAAATCTATGAGCTCTGATAAGTTCTCTTGGTGTAGAGAAACGATGGGCATTTCAGGGATAGAAAAATGACTAAGCTCTCTTGTGGCCCCTTGTGGAAAGAAAACAACAAGTGGGAGAATGTTGGGTTGTGTTATATTCTTTCCATGACTAGCTCATGTAGTTAACTGGGGGGTTAGAGGGGGGGGCGGAGCACCCCCTTCGTTGTGCCAATTGTG